>BTSY01000007.1:7449123-8649123 GCA_036245785.1 Pristionchus fissidentatus
ATGACTTTGCACGTCCCTTAGAAGGTTTCGAGTAACCGAAGGGGTGCGCGCCTCTTCGATGCCGTCTCATTTTTCCTTCTTGAAAGCGGGTCAAATGAACAAGAATCCAGAGAGAGAGAGAGAGAGAGAGAGACGAGTCTCGTTATCTCAAATATCGCTCCATGTTTGTCTCTGGTCAATTGTCTCTTGCAGGTAATGATGAACGAGGAAGACATTGAGAGGATTTGTCCTCGTCTCAATTCAACCAGAGACAACAACGGCAGTCTTCCCTTCAACTCGACTTGTTTAGAGGTAGTCTCTCTCTCCCCCCCCCTCTCCCCCTTTACTCATTCACTCCAGAGTTTCTTCCTCGACTTGACCTCTCAACTTCGAAAGTACTCACAGTGGGAGGAGAACACGTTCACGTGCATTTACGCGATTATTTCCTTCTTTGCAGTCATTGGAAATGGACTGGTGAGTGAGTGAGTGAGTGAGTGTGTCAAGAGACGGAAACAACACAGTCGACCTGTCAAGCAGCTTTGTCTCCTGTTCCATATCATTTTCGCACACAAAATCTCCTTTTCTCTCTCAGTGTTTTGCAAGATTTCTTGAAACACCACATAAAGTTGAGAAGGTCAAGCAGGCAAAGGGAGAAGGTTGAGACAATCTCCGTGGGAGGAATGATGGCTACTTCAGACAGACAGATTTAGTGTGAGACTGAGTCTGACAACTTCCCCCCATCACCACTTATTTATTTTTATGCTTGAAACATCCACGAATGTGTGGTGGCAATTAGAGAAACACGGAAGGTGAAAAGATAATCTAAATGTGAGTAGGGAAGGTGGGGGGAGACACTTGTTGAACCGCGCGCACCCCCAGTGCAGTAGTAGTATACATTGGACTCTGCGCTTCATTTCGTCATTTCTTCCGCGAGCTTAGACGGATGATAAATAAGGAGATTACAAGTATCTCTCTCCCTCTCATTTCAAACTTCGATGATGAACTAGCGGGGGTCGGAGTGTGATGTAATTGAAATGAGAAGCCATTGGAAGAGGAAGCCCGAGTAGTTCGAAGGATCTCTTTCAGGTCATATTGGCTGTGATCAGAAAGAAAGCAATGAGAACGAGTCGGAATGTACTCATCGTCAATCTTGCAATCTCGAATCTCATACTGGCAGTCACCAATATTCCTCTCCTCTGGTTACCTTCCGCCAATTTCGAGGTGAGGAGAGAAAAGGCGCCCGAGAACAGAAGAAAGCAATAGAGAAAACAGAATAAGATGGGGAGAAAAGAGGGAGAGGAGAGACAATTGCAGTTTCCCTATTGCAGTTTCCCTATTCGCCGTTCTTTTGCAAATTCGGAAACGTCCTGCCGGGCAGCAATATCTACTGCTCCACGTGTACCATCTCAGTGATGGCCATTGATCGGTGAGAATGGGAACCAGACCCGGTCCCGGGTCAATGGCACCAGGCATGGTACCAATTCTGTTTCAGGTACTACTCGGTGCGGAAGTTATCGATGTCATCGTCGAATGGTCGAATCGTTCGTGCAGTAGTGATCGCTCTTTTCATTTGGATCTTTTCCTTTCTCCTCTCTCTTCCTCTTCTTCTCTACTACGATACCGTCATGCTCTACGTCGCGAAGGTTTGCATCATCGGTTCTCTGGCACTCCCCATAATTGCTGGTTCTCATTTCTTCCTTTCTCTATCCTCTCACAGATAATGAGCGTAATGCCTAATAGAGCCCAGTCATCCACCAGGCTAGATAGTAATAGAAGGAGGAAGAGGACACTGTATAACAATAGAGGACTCGTTCCACTTTTGATTAGCCACAACAGTAAGTGCAATGTTCCTCTCGTACGTTCTGCTAATGAAGTAGCACTGGACTTTGTGACGTCTCACTCGAATGGTCAACGGACAATGTGCTACTAGTAGTGGCTCGTAGAACAGATTAGTCCCCTCCGGATTGAACTGGCTTATTAGGCCCTGGCAATAACAGTGATTTCTTCTGGACGTGGATACTAGTAGGGAATGTCTTTACCTTTGTTACCTGTGTTATCACTCTCTTTCAGGATGTTCTCGTCACTTCTCAATCTGGAGGTGACCCTTATCTTCACTCGTATGGATGGAGATTATGCAAGATCAACACTCAGATGGAAGAAGGAAGTAACGAGGAGAAATTTATTCAGGTTGAGCATCGATTAGTCAATTGAATTCATATTGTTCATTCAGTTGGGAATAACCGTAATGCAAGTGCTCTTCCTCTATCTCGTCCCTCTCGTTGTTCTTTCGCTTTTCAACGTGAAACTCACTCGTTTCCTCAAGATGAACGCAACGCAAATGAGCAAACACGGAAGTAGTCAAAGGTAAGAAGGAGAAAGATGATAATTCTCACTTTGACACTTCCCCCCGTTATGAAACATCGCCCACCTCAACGAGTTAAGTGGAAAATTGTGCTCGATAGTCAGCATCTCTCCCCCACCTTCCCTACCCACATTTACATTATCTTTTATCCTACATCGTTTCTTTAATTACCGTCACACCCTTTCACGAGTGTATTAAATAAACACAATAAATAAATAATATTTCAGAACTCCTCTTCCCAACGGTCGCAGTCTCACTCTCAATACGACTGCTGGATACGAGGTGGGCAATTATTATTATTACTTCTATTATTATTATTATTATTATTATTACTATTATTATTATTATTATTTTTCATGTATCTTCGCCCGAGACCCAAAAGGCTTCCAATTCTGACTAGAAATGAGGGGAAGATATGGCGTTAGTTAGGGACTCTCCGAATTTCATTCGATACTTCTTCATCCGAGTTGGTCACTTATACCGTTTCTCCTATTTGAGTCCATTTCGAGATCGTAGATCAAATTTGTCGTCTGTGGATGTGAGCGTGCGCGTGTCTCTGTGTGTGTTTGTTTTCACTCGCTCGAAGCATCTTCAAATTATTCGAAGAGAACGGAAAATAGCGGGCAGCGCCTCGAATCTCCTGAGGGAGAAGAGGGAAATTGAGAGGAAGCGAAGAAGGGAACGACAGATGCAAATTGCAGAGAACACCAAAGAACTCCACGTTCACAGGACCGACGGCTGAACAAGCGAGTGAGAAAAGGTGAGTGATTGGGTCGAACATACTTGCCACGCACGAGAAGGTTCTTCAAGGTTTCCTTTTTTATGGAACGGTTCTCGAACCTCCTCCATCAACACGTTCTCACGTCCCGGCGAGTAAACGAAAGAGCGCGTTGATTAAGGAGGTTGGAGAACCGTTCCCTTAGAAAGGAAACCTGAAGAAGCGTTATCCTAACAAATTGCGCTCTGTGAAGAGACATGCAGAGATAGATTGTAATTCAGACGAAGCCGAACTACTTCTCTCCTAATCGGAATGGCGTGTTCGTATGCCGCCCTCTGGCTGCCCTTCAACGTCGTCTCTTTCGTGATAGACATGGACTTTCTTCGAGGAGTCAGTTATTCTCTCCTCAATTGCCCTCTCTCTCTCTCTCCCTCTCCCTCTCTCTCTTATCTCTCTCAACCCAATCTCATTGCAGGACCGCAGTGCATTCATCATCGAGCGAGTCGATCAGATGTGCAAGGTAACGAGACAGGGAGGGCTAACAAGCTTACTGTAGTCTCTCTCTCTCTCTCTCTTTTTTTCGGGGGTAACGCGGAAAAACAGACAATGATGTTGTTATTCAGATAATCTCAATGCTGTCTATCTGCATCAATCCCGTTCTCTACGGCTATCTCAACACGAATTTCCGCCATGAATTCAGCGAAATCGTGTACACATACTTCTTACGGTACGCGGCCTCTGAGAGAAATGAGCAATACAAAGACGATTCGTAATTATTGTAGTTGTGCCCCGAGGGAAAGAAGACTGGCTTGCACTCAACGGCCGTTTCATCCTGAATATTCCTCCGTCGGCGTCACTCTGAGGTAAGAGAGAGAGAGAGACAGAGAGACGAGCCAATTTAATGAGTCACTCTGATTGGTTTCTCGAAACAGACAAGCTTGAAGCTTCGCTCACGTTTCGGGGGGAAATCTCTGTCGTCATTGGTCCTTCTCTGACTCATTTATCTGAGGGAAATAAGACTCCAGAAGTTTAGGCTACCGAGCGACGTATATGGAATAGAAAAAAACCGTTCCCTCTGATCGAAGCGAGTAGTCTTACAAAGTCGTCGCTCTGTGGCCGAGAAGTCTACAGTCGTAGACGTATTTCCCTATTAGTTCATCTCTCTTCAGAGGTTCAACAACTGCGAGTGCTTTCGATCCTCACGAGAATGGCGGTCTTTTTTCTTCCATTCGTCGTTCCTTCCATGGTTCTGTGCGTCGCATGAGATCGCTAAATAATGAGAATAACGGCTTCTCCAGGTGGGAAGAGGGATTATTTATTTCCTCAGCTCGTTTCCTGTTTCGCCTTGTCTCCTTCCCGTTTTGTTCATTTGTGACAAGGCCGAAAACAATTTCTCGTCTTTCAGTTTCCGGTCCAAGTCCTCGACTCCCTCGACTACCAACAGATCCACTTTCCGCTACACAACAAGAGATCAGAGCACGACAAATCTGACTGTAGACAGACCTGAAATCGAGAGCGACTCTGTCTCTGCACTCTAACTCACTTACGGGAGAACATCAGACTACCATATTCGACTAATGTCACCCAATTGTCCCCCGGTATTATCCAATCCAATATTGGGTATCTCGCCCTGTCCATTGCAAGTCATCTTCCATATCTTAGGAAATAATGATCTCATCAAATTAACTAATGACGTTGCGTACAAGTTCTTATCAATAATTTCTCTCGTCTATCCTTGGGACGGCATTGTGTTCCTCCCACGTGCTTTGTCCAAATCCCGAGTCATTCAAAAGTGTATTATCGCACAAAACACTGTTATTATCATTGTCACGCTATTCATGATGTTAAGGATTTCGAAAATAGATTATTGCACAGACAAACGCGGATGAAATGGAGATGTGTTATGATAAAGTGACGTCATGATCAGCAACTTTTAAGTTCCAATCCAGTTTCCTTGCAGAGTTGATCGTCCTCCTCACAATTTCTCCTTCGCACTCGGAATCTTTTCCCATCTGATTTGAATGAACAATCGGACCATTCACCCCACTCAACATCCACTGAAGACGAAATCTGAAAGAGAATAGGCATAGATGCAGTACTGTCGAAACAAACACTATTCTTGATGTGCAAAAAGAGAACGTTCAAAAATGAGAGAGCGAGTGCACTTTCTCGAAAAAATTTAATCAAACTCTCCATCTCTACATGTGGTCTTTGAAACTCCTAGAACTACTTTTCTTGGAATTAGGTCGATTTGTTTTCTCACCTCTACATCATTGGCGACAATTCGTCTCTCCGGTGCTCTTCTCACAGTATTTTTAGGCGTTTTACGTGAGATTCCTCTGCTCTTCGGCCTGCAATTCGCACGTTTCTCTCTCTCTCTCTCTCTCTCTCTCTTCTATTTCAGGATGGTTTGAACTGACGCTTCGATGGCCTTTGCATTGCGTCTGCATCCATTCTCAATGAGAACGACGCCGGGCGAAGTGTCAATGACCTGCAATGCAAAACTTCTCACATGTCACTGCATAATTAATACTTGGAGAAGAAGAAGAAAAGGGAACCACGCAACATTCAAGAACTCATTGCATTGTGTGGAATTGCGTACCCCCCACTAATCGTTCATTCCGCCATTTTAATGATTTCCCGAGTGAGATAATGAAGGAAGTAATCAACGTGAGGTAATTCATATTAGGCACGTTGAGTGAAACAAATCTGACATTTTTCATTGCGTCTCCCGGCGAATCTTTGTGAAGTCTGCATTGTCTCTTAGCTGCATCGAAGACAACGGACTGAAAATTACTACTCTCAAATTCCTCGAAAAAAAAATAATTTGGGATTTTAAAATTTGACATTCTTTGTGAAATTGTTATCATTTCTCCACTCACTCTACAGTATCTCCGTCCGAAACATTGATCGAGACAAGCTGTGATCGAATCTCCGCTGACTTTCTCCTCCGGCTTCGATCCCATCGCTTTTTGGACATGGAGAATGAAAACTTCCTCGGCCTCACAATCATCCGCTCGATCTCAAACGGAAAATACAGTAATTGAAAAAAGAGAAATGAAATCATATTGTATCCTTCAGGATATGATTTCATTACTCCTACATCCGATAGAATGCCACTGTTCAATGTCTGATGTCTCATTTTTTCTGATCCCCGCTCTCGAATGTAGAGTGAAACGGCTAATGATGTTCGGTTACTCGTTCTCTCTTACCAGAAATGCAGAACTTCTCGGCGTAAATAGAGTGTCGGTTTTCGAGAAGATTTCCGGGACCGTGAGGTTCCGAGAGAATCGAGAACATCTCACAACGATGCTTAGACGGGTAATAATTGATGGACTTGCACTCGAAATCTTCACCCTTAGGAGTCTGAAAGTGGAAAACGATTATTATTTATACTTAATTATTTATAAACGACCATAATTATAGCCTACATTACTGGTCGTAGCGTACAATACGACAACCTTTCGTTCTTTTTGTATCTGTGTATTCTCAATATTAATCAGATTTTCGTCTAGGATAGCACACTATATTTCCACACTATATTTATAGCTGTTATGAATTCATCAGTACAAATGTTCAATTGGCTTTGGAGGATTAGGAGATATCGTTTTTGCAAAGTATTGTGCCTGGGGGAGCACAAAGTTGTTTTTCACTATGCTTAAAAAGTGTTCAAAGGTGTGCGGTGTGTCTGTCAGTCACAAACTGACGGCATCAGTCTCGGATCTACGACTGAGGAAAGAAGGGAAAGAGAGAAAGAGAGAGAGAAACTCACCTTGTTCTCAGTGCAGAGTCTCGCGCACTCTCCTTGTTCGACTCTATCGAAACTCTTCACTCGCGCTTTGAGGTGAGAGGGGGCGACAATTTGATTTCCGAGTACGACGAAATATCCCTCGCCATTATTACATTTCACCTCTAGAAACAGATTTAAAGCTACGGATCTATCTCAGTATCACGTACCAACACTCTCTTTATAGGAAGTTTTGGTTGCATCAGAATGAGTTTTCTTCTTCGAAGCAAGAGTGGTCGCTCGCTCGAAACTCTCTCCCTTTGCATGGGGATGAGTGGGAACGGAGCGAGCACGAGAACGGTGCTCACTGGTTCTGAAGGATATGACAAATTAAGATGATCAGTGATCTTCGTTTCTTTATATCCCGTGCGCTAAATTCGAGCTAATTCCTCGGAATTGAAACAAGTTGAAATGTGAATCATCGCTAGAAGGAAGATAATAAATAGACTTACAGATCTCCTTCATGAACTTTGGACGACGACGCTGTTTCCGTTTTTCCAGGAGTGATCCAAGTCTCTTTAATTCTGTCCTCCTGAGATTGGGGGAGCAATAAGAACATTCAAGGTTGTTTTGCGTTCATTACTCAGGATGGTTTTTCTTTATGTATTCAAAGATCAAAGGCACACATATAAGAAAGATAATATGTTGATAATAAAAGAAACGAACATGGATATCCTTGGGCCATCCAGTGATGTCATTAGTATCAATTTCAGATTTCTTCGAATCCTCCTCTGATTCTCTCAACACTTTGAAGTTCTCTCTATTGCGATGACTGTAGTACGGATGGGTTGAGATGGTTCCTGGGAGTTCTTTAGGTTCAACTGTTTTGTTACTCTCACAACTTTTCACGTGCGTGAAACACAAGTCTAGTTGCTTTGTTGACCTGATAAATTGCTATTATTGAGTTTCCAAAACATTCTTGCTATTTTGCAGAATATGATAGCTGAGTGGTTTCGATGTCTTACACCTTCTCAGGGGTATAAGGAGGGAGGGTATAACTGAATGGCGCTATCAGATCGAAATAGTCACACTTCTTACAATTTGGAATATTATTACTTGAGTATGTGACATCGTATTTCATGTATTGTATGTTATTTTCACTCAGTCTCAAATTTATATTACAATTTGCTCTGTAAATTAAAACAATTATTACATTATATACTTATAGAAATAGCAATATGTATAACTAATTGAATTACCTCCACATGATCCTTGTGTGCTCGTTCTCACAAACAAATCGATATCATTGGCAGGATAGACAACGGCGGGGAGTTGAGATCCATCGTGGTCGTACACTCGACATTTCTTCGTGAATCTCTCATAAGTGAAAGCACGACAGACAAGAGGCTACAAATATTCAATGATTATCTCACAGTGAATATAACATTTATAAAAAGATATGATCATACCAAATAGTGAAAACATGCACTTTCGTTGTTTACCATACATGAACGTCCCACATTACCGGGCTTTCTAGCGTTCGGTAAATAACAGGAAGTAACTTTTTGAGGAAGTAACATTTTTGATCGCATGATTTGATAATTGTAATATGTGTTTGACACACAATATCACATTCTAAAATTGTGTTTCGTATCGAGCTCCGAGTCAAATGAAATCAGTCTCACATTTCGATTGCCGGCAGCGACAACACACTCTCTCATGCATTGAACAGCCGTCGTTCGAGTGAATTCAGCGATCGGAGGATAATTGTCAATGGAACGACGAGTTGTCCGATTGAAACAAGACGAAACTGAATGCAAAATAAACAGTAAATGATAACCATAAACAAAGAATATCTACCCATCTGAGCACTATTTTAGACATCATAAAAAAGTGATCATTACAGTTTATTATGCACTTAAACCGTGAAATTTGATATGACCACCGCTCAGAATAAAATAAGTTCCGGGAACTGTACAAAACAACTCACAAGTTTCATCGACGGATGCTGTTTGGATTATTGGAAGGGTTAATAACAAAAGTGCAATCATCCTTAGTGACTCCTGCCGAAATCGTGGTTGATTAAACACCTCAATGAATTCTTTTCTCTAATTCTCTGCTTTCTCTGGCGCATTTCTCGTTTTCTGGGTCAGTCAATTCTCAGAGTACGAAACTCGTTGAGTATGGAGAGCTGAGACAAAGATGGATGTCTTTCTTCGCTTTCTCTTTATCATCTTATCAGCCATTCCCACTTTTCCTTTCGATTCCAAACGACGCGAGAGAGAGAACTTGCTCTTGTCCAGAGATATTTGTGTGGTCCATAAGCACGAGTTTGATCATCATGGCTTTATCGAGATATTGCACGCAATTTGACACTATGCGAATTTGATATAAAAGTATGTGAAAGTGGGGTGAATAGTCGATAAAATCTGAATAGAATCAGCAGTTCTGAACTTCGAGATCATCGCAGGGAATTGCATCGGGGCATTCACGATGACGAACTCGAACTCGTCCTCCCTTTCCAGATGGAGCATACTTTGATCCACCAAAGACACATCCAGACCACTCCTCCCATTCTCCCGGCTGATCGGCACCTTCTGCAAAAGATAATATTTTTGACGAATTTTGAAAGTACATAGGAATATCTATAGACATTGGGAAATGAAGTTGAATCAATTAGAAAATTATCTCAAACATACCGTGTTCACTCGTCTTCTCTTCTCCACCCATTTTCACATCGTCATTCAACGGTGTGCATCCATTCTCAATCACCATCGTTTCCGTCGATCCCTCGATGAGAATTGAGGGATCTCCGATAGGTGATTCACTGTGCATAATGCAGAGTCCCGACTTGTATGTTACTGCCTGCAGATGTCGTTGATCAGTTCTCCTACTCGTCAATTGAATGCATTGCAGAGTTGTTTCGTTCTTCGCTCGAGACAAATTAGTAACGTTGATCACTGAGTATGGCCAAAAAGTGGTTCTTAACAAGGTCAGATACTCTTTAAAGATTAATTCCATTCTATGTTTCCATTTTGCCCAATTCCATTCTATGTTTTACTGATCTCCGATTTACTTACCTTGCATTTGTTAGTGTCGATGCATCTTGCAAGACACTCGACCGGGGAATAAATCTGTCCCTGCCAGTCGAAGATCCTCTTGTGAATCTGCTTGAAGGCGTAGACGATGAAGGGCGTGTCGGTCGAACACTTCCTTTCGGCTGAAATTAAGGGAGTCTTATACAGCACAGCAACACCAGAACAACAAACTGATGTGTAAAGCTCAAGGAGACTATACGTAAGGTTAGTGTGTGTGCTGAATAAAAGCCAGATGGTATTCAATGTTATGATTCGGCACTCACATTAACCTTATCGAAAACATGAAAATAACTAGTATGTCTTCTTCAATAGATAATCCGTAACGTAGAGAAGGTTAAATGAAAATTAAGGAACAAACATTGCAGGCAGAACTTGTCAGCGAACATCGTCTCGTCGTTCTCCATTATAATTGCCTGATTCTTCTCAACCTTGGCAGAGGCGCCGAACACGGAACAATCTCCATTAGAGAGATCAAAGTTGGCTGCGACACATGATGAGTTCGTTGTCTGGAACCAAATTTGAATTGCAAAACAAGTGTAATGTGTCATCCAAATTGGTTTCATCATAAATGAGTGAGTAAAATTTAGTTGAAACATTGACCTTAGAGTGGCATTCTCTGAAGCACGAGTTCTGATCGACAGCCTTCAAAGTATTGAGAGGAGCGGCAGGCGATAGAAGAGAATATCCGAAGAGAACGAAGTAACTCGAGCGAGCGTCGTTCGAACAATCTTGAATCGACGTTTATTAGTATCAGTTACGACACTTATACAATTATACGATCATACCAAAATGTCAAAACACAGACTTCCTTTATTGACCACGCATTCGTATTTACCATTCACTAAACCTCTCACTTTCGTATGCTCTCTAACCTCCCGTAAACGCAGGAAGTTACTTTTTTGCCATTTTGTTGGCTCATATTATTTTATAAATTTGATGCTGGTTCTTCATTACCTGATCCATCGGTGGGATTGGGGAAGAGAACTCCCTCTTTGTATGCATTCTGGAACCGTTTCGAGTAAATCTCGTTCACATCCGATTGCGAGATTGCTTGAGCAGCTGCTTCTCCCTGAGAAATATCGATTTATTTTTATGAAACTCGATTGATTTTTGAGGAACATCTATTGATTTTTTTTCACTTCCCGGAAAAGAATCGTGCATTTCCAACCTGCTTATCAAGATTTTCAGCACTTGTCATCTTCTTCTCTCCTTCTTTCTTCTCATCATCGTATTCATATTCGGCCTCTCCAGCCTTATCGGAACGGAAAATTGCCTCCTGAAGATCATTGATACATTCTCGGATTACTGATGCATGGCCAAGAAATGAGACAAAGTCGTACATAGGAAGAAATATGTCACCATGACGAGAATCATGGAGTACCTTCTAATATTCTAAGATTACTAGTTGTTCTCACCATGAAGGATGCTTCCTTCTCCTCCAATCCCTTCAATTTCTCGGTGTTGAGAGGAATGGGTGCGGTTTCCTTGTCGTTCGCCCAATTGTAAGTGTTCGCTGCACGAGCTCGAGCGACTCGACGATCTTGAGGGGCTGAATTGTATTTTAAACATTTCTTTTATTCCTTTTAGATTTGTAGTACTTTCTTTTTAGTATTTTATTGCGATTTGCGATATTGATATTCAGTGATCTCTCTAAGTTTGGTTATTCAAATGGATGAAAAATGTGGAACTCACCAGAGCAGTGACCATCAAAGCTCGTTCGATGGTAGAAATCATGGGCGTCTGCCTCAACGACCGTCTCCTCCTTGTAGTAATCCCTCCTATTCCTCACAACCGCATAGGCTTGGCAGGTAGCCTCGCGCTTATGGTAAACGACCGACCCGCATTCAACCTGCAGTTGAAGCACCGAGTTAGATAACAACTTTTTAATATAAAATTGATCGAGTGAAACAACAAACCCCAGTCTTCCATGCCGAGTAAACGCAGTAATTGAAGCAATCGAAGACCGTTGCTTGATATACTTCAGCAATTGGTTTCTCTGTGGAAATTGCCTTGTTCTCCTGTCGCTCGAAGCATCTCTCGGCTGAAATTGGAGAGAGTGACAGTTCCACCCTTCAGTCTCACTCACCGTATTGAGGAGAGATGACCCAGGCAGAAAGAGAAAATGGAAGAAGGACGAGGGGCAACCACCGAGTCATCTCAAATAATAATAATAATAATAATAATAATAATAATAATATGTTTATCAGGCAAATGTGATTGGGAAAACAGTAGTTAGTCTAATAAACAAAAGATCGATGATCAGTGTGATAAAGAGTTTAGTAAGTCTCTTGCAGATCCTCAAGAAAGTCTAAGGAGTCGATTTGAATGGCGCCGAAAAGTGAAAGTGAATGGCCGAATTGCCGTTAGTTGCAGCAACGAGAAAATGACCCATTTGAGAAGAAGAGACGAAATCAATGATGGGAAAAAGAGAAGCAACCAACCATCCCAGCTTTTCCTCTCCCTCTCATTTCAAGAAAGGGATGAGATGAGCGAACATTGCAGGAGGAAGAGGGGTTTGAGATGGAGAGGGAAATTGATCGGATTTGTCTCAGGACTCGACTCAGACGGAAATAAGTCTACTACTACTTCACTTCTGGGCTACCGAGTGACGACATTAAAAAAAACTATTCGTTCGATCATTAGACTTTTCAGTAGCCAAGATTTCTGGAGTCGTAGACTTATTTCTCTCTGAAGCATGTCACTGTTGCTTTGCAGTTTCTTGAAGATCGCTTAGTGTTGATGGGTAGTGACAGGTAAGTTTGGATATCTCGTCTCAATGCTCCAATGACCTCCTCGATCAACGCAATCAAATGGATCATCCAATCGCGATTGTTTGGCCATTCTCTTTGATCTACGCCTCCTTCTATCAGAAGTTGGCTTACCCTCGAAGTGTTCGGTTGTGTGAGAGAGAGCGAGAAAGGATCGATTGCCTGCGGTGCTTTCACTTACTCTATTTGAACACGACTCTCTTTCTTCCCTTGTGTGACACGGCAATTATCGCATCACCGATCATTTTTGAGTGCGAGAGAACGTTAGGAAGAAGATCCATAATGGACTCTTGTTTGGCTGGCTTCTCTCTTCTTCTCTCGAAGGGAGAAGTCACTCCATCATTCACGGGAGCATCTGTGTAACGAGTGGTTGTACTCTCATGTTCTCACACGACCTTCATTACCCCGTCTACTCTCTCTCTACTCCATCACGGATATCCGGGATAACTGTCTCTCTATTGTTATTCATGCGTGAATCGGCCATTTTCTCCCTCTTGATCGTTTCCATTCACGTGCCATCGCGTCACTATAGGAACACTACTGATTAGAGAACCCTCGGGGGGTATCCGATACCATCTTGGAATGCTTCTTATCTCCGTTGTATATACTGTTCTTGTCTTTTCTTCCCACTCTCTTGTTCTCACTTCATACGGTCACTTCGATCGTCTCTTCTAGATCTCATCGTCCTTTCGGACATTATTTGTCCCCCTCTTTTCCATCTGAGATCTGAGTTGTCTGGAGGGCAGCGTTACTTCTTGTGTACCTTCCTTCCATTCTCAGCTTCTTCCCCACCATCACTCAAGCCGACAAAAGGGAATCTGGAAAGAAGAAGAAGTGGAGAGATTGCAGTTGAGTGAGGGAGGAAAATGATCGTCGACGCAGGTGAGACATTTTTTTTCAATTTCACCCATTTCTCGTTCATCCATGCTCCCTTTCCTTCCAGAGAAGGAGAATCCTGTAGAAGAAGTGAAGAGAGATCTGTCGAACGAATCAATCGAAGAGGAACGATCACTGAGGATATTCAATGGAGCCTTCCACGACTTCAAAAAGCGCATTCCCCATTACATGTGTGTTTTTTTCTTATCAATATTTTGTTTTCGAAATTATTCTGTATGATATTGTTATCACATTACTTTCAGATCCGATTTCTCTGACGCTTTCGAATATCGCTGTCTCGTCACGGTGATCTTCATGTTCTTTGCATGCATCGCTCCCTCAATTACATTCGGAGGTCTTATGGGTCAGTTTATACAATTTTTATCCATGCCCGAGGGCGTATTATACGTGAAATAATACTTTGATTACTCTCAGAGTGTTTTCAATAATTCGCCTCCACCCAAGCACAAACTCTGCCAGACTATAAACATCGCGAGCATTTAGTGGCACTTCCCCCCTATTTTCCGGATTTATAATAGATGGAGAATAACAGGTAACTCCGACTCCAGTCAAAGTGATACTGAGATTCATACTGAGATGAATGTTCCTGACCTGAAACTTCATCCTTACCAGAGTGTTATCACCCGATGTAAATAATTGAAATAAATTAAATGGAACAGGCAAGTACACGGACGAGCGAATGGGAACGACGGAGACTCTTCTTGCACAAGCTCTCTGTGGAGTGCTATGGGGACTTCTCTCTTGTCAACCATTGATCATCCAGAGTGCAACCGGACCAGTTCTTATCTTTGAAGCGTCCCTCTATCGGGTGAGAATACTTTGAATTAAACGCAAATTTTTTGGGAGAACGATTCTCCACGCTCCTCTTTCCGCGCACTTTTTGTTTTCCGTGAGAAATCGAGGGACCGTGCAAAACGAGGAGGGTTGAGAACGGTTCTCTGAAAGACGAAACCATGGACGACCGTCCCCCTAGCAAATTTGAGATCTGTGAACTAGCACAAAGGAATCTGCAGACTGTCCAAATTTCGATTGGTTTGCTCTCCGTGAACTTCTCTCCAATGAGTAGTCGTTTGAATCGGTTTGAAGTGCTAAGAAAGCTCCTCTTCTCGGTCACTCTTGTGCATACAATCACAGTCTCTTCCATCCATGCTCTCTCTCTCTCTCTCTTTCTCTCGGCGTGGCTTCTTATCGCCTCTAGAATGCAAACGGGAGGGGGGTCGGTAATCTAGAAAAAGAGACTGTACGAAAGTCTAGAAGACACTTTTATCATAAAGAAGAAACACAATAAAGTCATTAAGCGATTATTTAAGTTGTGTACGGTACTCGAACTCGATCTTCTCACTGTTCGATTCTTCGCGGGAATTTGGATATTCGTCATTTGTCTCATCGTCGTCGCTTTTGAAGGATCGTGGATGCTGAAATATGTGACAAGGTAAAACAAATATTTACATTCCATATGTCTCTAACTGCATCTAATATAATTTGAATCAAGGAAAATAGAAAAAAAGAATCACGGAAAATTCAAATCAAAAATTCAAAATAAAAACTATGATACTAATAAATTACTGTTTTGTAAATTTTGTCAATTCGTAATGTGATTTAAAAATTTCTTCACTATCAAAAACTAAAAAACGTCTTGGTGATTTTCTTTTTTTTTATACGAAATAACATATCGATTTTTTAAATTATTTTTTTAAAGATTTTTTCCAGAAAAAAAAGTTTTTCAAAAAAGCGAAAAAAGCAAAACCTTAATCACCACTTCATGAATTTCATAAATTTGATAGAAGGTAACAGAACCAGATTTTATAAAACATTGTGTCTTTCAGTACCAAATAGATCTCATTTTTCTTGCAGATTTACAGAGGAAATCTTCGCAGTGATGATTTCTGGTATTTTCATCTTCGAGAGCATCAACTTCATTCGAAAGGTGCTGACAAATATATGTGAATGATGACAAATATTCCTTGTGTTCTATTCTATTCATACGAATAGTCTTCTTCATATTCTATTCATACAAATAATCTAAAGCTGACAAATATTGGTTCAGACAAATTCGGACAATCCAGTAGAGGACTACAGCTTCTACGAACATCAACATCACGACTGTAATGAGACGACTGAAGTACGGTTCATTTCATGCATCTACCGTCACGATTTCTCTGAATGAGGCATACATGGGTTCTTTTGAGAGACAAACAAATCTTCATTTCTTAAGACAGTTATCACTGAAAATAACACGAAAAGGGCTCGTTGGGAAACAAATTCCTATGTTGCGTTTCGTTGAACCTTTATTATGAGGATGTAGAATCCCGGGTACCAACTCTCAGAACCGTATTTTTTAAAGTTCCCGTTTTTATGCCGTAATCGTTATGTATGTCTTTGTATAAAACGGAAGTGCGAGGCAACGAAAGAATTCAAAATCATCGAAAAAAATGCTGAAGATAGCTGTCCTAAAAAGCATTAATATCTGACGCCTTCAATACGTGGTGATGTAACTGCATTAATATTCGCTGTTTCTATCTTTTCTTCCATTCTAAGGTCTCCTCCCGTCCGTGTCAATACGGTGAGCCGAATACAACTCTCCTCACTGGTCTCATTCTCTTCATGACTTTCTTCCTCGCGTGTGTTCTTCGCTACGTGAGATCCACCATTTGGTTCGGCAAACATGTGAGAATATTTCATCAATCAACTTCTCTTGGAGGAATGGGAAAGACCTTTAGGCACACTGGACCTAACGTCATTTGGGAAACGAATTTATGTGTCCGACATGGAGGTTTCCGTGACATCGGACCAATTCTTAGTTGGAAAACGTCAGCAAAAGTCGGAATAATTTTTGCGTGAGATCTTTGGAGCAAAGTGAATCAAAGCCCGATTACCACGACATTTTGAGCGTTTGAACTTGATCTTTAACTTGCAGGTGCGAAATATCTTCGGTGATTTCGGAGTTTTTATTGCCATTTCCGTCGTCGCATTTCTCACACAGCAGCTGTTTCCTGATCCAATCCTCGCCGTGAGTTCATCAACCCACCTTCTAAGGCGAATTAGGAGTGTCGTAAGGATGGAAATTCCCCCCAATGCCCAACTAATTCCGGAAATGACATCACAGCATCTTTCAGCGTCTGGAAATGCCCGAGCATCTCAATTTCACGAATCTCGCTAAACGAGGTGAGTGAGTGTGTCGATGTTAGCAAGTCTGCATGTGCGGGGGCAAAAGTGTATCGAATGTCCGTCTAATTTGGTTTCCTGAGTGAGTTCCTTCTTTTTTCTCAGGGCATGGAATCATCGTTATTCCACGTGTAGAAGACACGCCGATCTCCATTGGAGTCGCGGCAGTTGCTGCCCTTCTCGTATTCATTCTCATCTTCGTCGAAACTGAAATTACCGAGTACGGTATAATTAATTTTTTACAGTGTTTACTAGACCTACTACATCTCTTTTGCCACTCGCATCGGCAAATAGCATGATAAACATGCGATTTTCTAAAAGAAATAAAGGAACAACATTTACTCACATTACAGACTTCTTCTAACACGGAAGGAACGTGGTCTTGTCAAAGGCTCGGGACTCAATTGGGATCTCGTTCTCGTTGGTTTCTGCTGTCTCATCTGCTCTCTATTTGGTCAGTTCACCGTTCCGATATTTAAAAAAAAACAAATTTTTAAAAAGTTTAAGGGATTTTAATAAACAAATAATATAGATTTGGGATAATTTTAATTTGGTAGGGGACTTTCCCTCCGTTCCTTGGTCTGATGACATCACGTCTTCGCTAAATTTGCGGGTGGTTTGGCGCTGTAGAGCTGCAATTATGGGAGATGTTCGCAAAAACGCAATAATTGAGATAAACGGTTCATTATGCAGCAGCGGCCGCAAATAGTTTCTTCCCCCTTTGAATGCATAGCACAATAATAATATACGACGCTGTCGTCATTGGAATAACAAGCGATTCTCCACTGAGACCTCAACCAATAATATGATTCACCCACGTTTACGAGCATATCAGTAGATGACGCTCGGGGCATAAAAATCAAATTACGTCATCGTGGGCTGAAATTTGCACGCCACCTGTTATCTACAGTGATAAAAATGGGGATGCACTCACTATTATCTTTCAACTATTTGGTCTTAAGCTTCCGGGTATTCACATCAGCCCAGTGGTTAAATATACATACAGTATACCCCTCAAATTCGTAATCTACTTTATTATTTCCTACCGTAATCCTTTGGTCTCTGCAGGTCTTCCATGGATGTGTGCAGCAGCAGTGCAATCTCTCGCTCACTGCTCTTCTCTCACTCTGACACGAAAGGACAAGATCAACTCGAACGTCATGGGTACAGAGATCCGTTCATCTCTCTCTCTATCTCTCTCTCTCTTTTCAGTGGTGGAACGAGTGATCGAGCAGCGAGTCACCACCATCTGCGTGTCTCTTCTCATCGGCGCTTTCGCATTTCTCGGCTCTGTCAGTGACACAAAAAGAGAAGCGACGGCTTAGAAAGCAGAGAACGACCAAACACGTGATTGATCACACTCGAGATTGACAACGAGAGTTCACACGAGAAAGAGATCACAAAGGAAGAGAAGAGTAGACAACGGACTTTGACTCTGAGAGATTGATAGATGTTTATACATGTTGGACATGTGATTTGAATAACAATTGGGCTTAGGATTGAAGAATAGAGAGGAGGATTTCCATCGTTTAGTTTTGGGACTATGCTTAGTGAACCGTGAGTATACTCAATTGGTTGAGGTGCTCCGACTACCGATGGCCTCCCTCTTTGGTGTCTTCCTCTATCTCGGAGCCATGAATCTCGCGGGCGTCGAATTAGTGAAACGAACTGCCCTCTTCTTCGTCCCAGTCAAGTACCATTGGGTGACAAACTACACCAAGACGGTTAGAGGAATGATGACATCAGAGATCAAAGATCAGAGATTGCAGATGAAAGTGTGGAGGATTCATCTGTACACGGTGATTCAACTCCTCTTTGTCGTCATCATTTCCATTGTGAAACAGGTCGGGAACCTCTTTGATCGCTTTTTTGACGCAACAAACTCTATCAGCTGATTTGGGAGTGTTGATGCATATTTTAAACTACTTCAGCTGATTTAGAGTATAGGTGCATTTTTATGAACCATATCAGCTGATTTGGGTGTATTGGTGCAAATTGTGTCACCGGGTCGACTTCATCAAGAAATCATGCCATTCGGAGAGGGCGATCTCGTCTAGACCGGTGCCATTAAATGCATCTTATTCGTCCGAGTTCAAATCTCGACTAATCGATGTTTTTCCTTCAGGGCACTTACACTGCACTCGCCTTTCCATTCGTTCTCATTCTATTCATCGTATTCCGTCAAACGGCCGTCCCGAGGATATTCACTACAGAGGAATTAGAGGCTGTGAGTTTGAGAGAGAAGGGCATGCAGCGCAGTGAAACAGCTAGAATGTCTTCTTCTGACTAAGCAGGTGGTCGAGTTACTACGTAGATCGGCGGCTCCTCGTGGTTGAGAGAAATAAGAGAAAGAAGAGAGAGAGAGAGAGAGAGAGAGAGAGGGAGAAAAGTGATCGGAAGGAGGTTTCTCTTTCCAGTTGGATGCTGAAGAAGACTCCAACGAGGAGAGGAAAGAGGACAGAGATGGCTACACTGAGACTGCTCTGCCTGTCTGATCTCTCTTCAACTCACACACTCTCTCGTCGACCCCCCTAACGAAGATCGACATTTTCTGCATGTACATATCAAAAGAGAGAGATAGTCGATCATATTTGTGCTGCTGTCTCTCTCTGCACGTTGGTGTCAACAATCATCTAGTAATTGTATTCCCAATTGATCACGAGTATGCCCCACCCACCCCATCGCCGTCCCTTCGCATTTCCGATCAGACCAAAGATGTATAATGATTCGATCATAAAGTGCCTTGAATGGAGTGCCTCATCGGTCTCTCTCTCTCTCGGTCACACCTTACTCACTTCTCTTGACTACTCTGCTCTCTCACGTTATTGGCTCGTCTTTCCAAGGGGAGAATAGAGAGAGAGAGAGAGGAAGGGACCAGTTTGGTGCTACCTCTCTACGAAGAGAATCGGCGAATGTGTAGGGCGACGAGAGATTGAGCGGATTGGAGAGAGTCCAGAGAAGCGGAGGGAAGAGACGTTAGCAGTTCAAAGTACGCATAACATACGAATCGCACGTGGGTGTTTACCCCCTCTGCCCACCTTCTTCTCATCCCTTCCGATCTCTCTCTCTCTCTCTCTCTCTCTCTCTCTCTCTCTTCCATCCCATCCGCTCTCCTATCTGATCGGAATTGTTGTGACGAACGAAATAGATGAGGAGAAGACAAAAAGCTTCGTTTATTAGATTAGAAATGGCCAGCATTTAAATAGTCTCGGAATAAGGAAATCGTTGATCTCTCGGTGTGAGAGACGACACATAGGAGAGTGCAACCGAATACAGAAGAGAGAAACACGCAATAGAAGGGGAAGAAAGGGAGGGGACGATAGAGACGAAGGTCCTGCCAGACGGCAACTATCAACGGCCAATAAAGCTCTCTTATTAAGCATGTGAGTACTCTTAGGACTACTCTGACAGGGCATGGAAATCGAGTGAAGCGGTGAGAGGAACCATGGGGAAGGACCGAATCTACGACAAAACTACGAAGCAACAACGGGGTCGGAAACGAGAATCATGTGCTAGGGATGGTATTATATCTCATTGAAGTGAGGTGGATCTGCTGTTGAGATGGCAAGAGTTTCAACGAGTGAGAGAAGGAATCAATTGAATATTCTAGCGGGGTTTGTGCCATGGATCGAATAGGAGGCTACGGTCGAAGAGACCAATTGGATACGAGAAGAACTAATCTAAGACAACGGTCGACTGCTTATTGTGAAATGGGGGAGAACTGATGACAGAAAGCGGAGAGAAGAAGATCCGTGGCTGAGAAATAAGCTAGAGAGGACTAAACGAGATGGCACTAATGACTCCCAATCGTCGTGAGATTGAGTTGAGGGTACGTAATACGGATCAGATCATCGTATGTATAGGGAAGCACTGTGGGACGAGGATAGCATATCGGACTGATGGGAATGAGACCATCCAGGATGGGATCGATCTTGTAGGATGGAGGAGTGGTGGGAGTGGAGGGAGGAAGAGAAGTCTTGAAGAAGGAAAGGAGATCAAATGAAGGAGGAGTATCAAGAGGCTTGGATGAGGGAGAATATTCAAGGGAGAAGAATGGAGATGAACGAGCGGATGTTTGACATGTAGAAGGAACGGAGAATGCGGAAGGAACTGAATCCTCCTTTGAGAGAAGATCGATGTTATCCAGCAATTCCTTCCTTCTAGCAAGTGCTGCCTCCTTTCGCTTCTCACACTCACTCAAGACGTCATCCAACTCCTGCAACGATAATGAGTGAGTACAGTAACCCTCTCGTCTCTCTCTCTGATCTATTTGCTCTTCGTTCGAGGTCGTGAGGTGAGTGTGACTCTCAAGGGGAGACTTTCCCCTCTCTCTCTCTCTTGTTTATCGTTGTCTCCACCGCCACCCTCAAATTCACGTGCAGTCTGTGCAGTCAAAACGAGAGAGAGATCACTATCTCCGCTCTCTCTCTCTCCCTCTCTCTCCATTCCCGGAAATCCGACTGTTTGGAGTGTACAATGAGTACAACGTTACCTTGAGATGGTCTCTTCCTCTGGTTAGCAGTGCTAGAGTCGTGTTCCGTGCTGCATTCTCAGGGACGGCAGGGACGAGTTCCTTGAGTCTCTCCAGACACTGACGAAGGTTGGCCCGACGAGTCTTCTCCAATTCATTGTGAGCCACTCTGAAATGGGATATCCATCGTGTCAGACTACGATGTCATCATAGTCCATTAGACTTCCTCCGTTGGTTTCCCCCTCCAGACACCCCCTCCAGACACCCCTCTTATCCCCTCCTTCCACCTCTCCCCGACAATGGGAATTCCCCCGGCCTGTCCCCCCTCTTCTCAGACGTTCAAACAAAATTAAGGAATGGAAGGAGGGGAAAGGCACGTCGAGACGTGGAGATCTAACGGAAAGAGAGAGGAGGGAGGGATATGGTAGGTGTACCACTTGCCCACTCTCTAATTGATAGTGACTCTTCCCGTCTCTCTCTCTCTCTCTCGCTCTCTCTCTTTCTGATCACACGTGATCACATTCGACGAGGGGGACGAATCACACTGCCAAAATAGTCGAGAGAGAGATTACAGGGGGTTCCTTAAGTCACGAGAGAATCCCTCCCGATTCGTACGCGCCAGCAACTCTCCTACGTGTGAAGGCTAAATGACCAATGAGGTCATGGAAGGGAAGGAAGGAAGGCTAGCAGAGTGGGAATTGAGCGAATGTCTGAGTAGTAGGGAATTCCCGCTCTCTCTCTCTCTTTCAAGAGAGCCATCTCAACGTGTCTTTCGAGAGGTGAAATCTCTCTTTTCTCTCTATATCTTTCCGCTCTTTCCTATGGATGACTCAATGTGTGTTCTCTCGCTCGGTCGCCACGCAGACTCGTCTTCCCTTCTCCGAATGATAACCTTTCCCCTCCCACTCTCTCTCTCCCTCCCATATCATTCCCTCCTGCTGCTTTCTGCACAACAATGATCGAGTACTCGTTCCTATTCCGAGAAAGGAGAGAGAGAGAGAGAGTGAGAGAGAGGGAGAGAGAGAGTCGAGGGGGAATGCACCCACTACTAGTTTGCACCTCCCCAATCAATCAATGACTGCTTCTCACCTGCTGTGTTTAGTGACGGAAGATCGTCGACGAGGAGAGAAGGAGGAGGGAGATGAGGATACGGTAGATGAGGGAGATTGATGGGGAGAGAGAGGAGAGGGTACGGTAGGATGGTAAGTGGATGACGATTGATGGGCAAGAAGGGCCGAATTGATGAGAGTACGCAGATCCATCTCACTCATTCCTTCTGCAAAGACATTTATGGACTAAGTATGATGCAAGTCGACAGATGGTTCAATCTTTCCCCCTTTGCAAGAGAGACTGGATTGAAATGGTTGCGTGCTATTCCATAGAGAAGTGGAGGAGGAGGAGAATGGAGTAGGTGAAGGAGAGAGAGAGAGAGAGAGAGAAAGTGGTTTGAAGAGAGGCAACCGATTGACGAAATAGCGAGGTGATCGGAGAGAGGATCGAACGATGTGGAAGACGATGAATCATAGGAATGAAAATGGGAGAGGATGGAATCATCGATGAAGATGATGGAAGGAAATGGAGAAGAGGAGACAGATTTGATAGTGAGAAATGAATTGAAAAGATATGAGAGATATGAGATAAAGAGTGTCAATCCCCATGAGAGACACGTGCACAATTGATCCTGACTGTGAGAGATCAAACAACTATCGATCGATGGAGAGAGACAGCAAATTGAGAGAGACGACTTTCCCTATTACACTCACTACCGTATCCCACTAGAGAGAGAGGCGGACTACCGTACCTCCGATCCTTCGTGCTTGGACCTCTTCGAGTATGCGTGCTGCAGTAATCATCTGGTCGTCTGTGGGAGCGTCCATGGGGGGATGGAGACAGTGTCTGCAGTGGCTGGGGTCACTGATGGGGTGAGGAGTGAGGGGAGGAGGGAGGAGGGAGGGGAGGAGAGAGAGGGGGAGAGGAAAGGGGGGAGGAGAGGGGCGGGGAGGGGGAGGGAAGTGTGTGCGTGCAGTGGGAGAACGTGGAGGGGAGGGGGAGACACGTGTGAGGCACGTGGAAGGACTCCCCCAGAGTAGGAGAGAGATCAAGAGAAGAGAGAGAGAGCGAAGAGAGAGAGAGAGTGATGTGAACCCGATGGGATCACTGATCGATCGAGTCTCAGAGAGAGATAGCGAGGGAAGACCCAATTGGAGAGTAGTGCATTACTAACCAGTCACCAGCATTCGATAGAGACGCCCAAACAATTGCGATTCCGAGTGGTTTGTATACGCGAGAGCGGGGAGTGGAGGGATGGTCGGGAGTGGGGCCTCTCTCTCTCTCTCTCTCTCTCTCTCTTCCCACTTCTACTCTGCACAATTAGGGTACACGTGAGGGAGTACCTGCTTGCCCCCTCGATAACAACGAGAAAGAGGAGAAGAAAGACACTGATGGTCCAACCGGATTGAGGGGGGTGCCTCGTGTTCTCAGTACGGTAAGCAAGTGACGGAAAAGAGAGAGAGAGAGAGAGAGAGAGAGAGAGAGAGTCGAACCAAGAAGAAGAACTTCGTCGCTTATCATTGACTGCACGGAGAGAGATAAGAAGTCGCCGTGTGCAAAAACAAGTGATCAAAAACGGTGCGACCTCGACAACTACCGTACTCCTCCATGTGAGAGGGAGAGATGAGGAAATAGACGCGCATTCTGTCTCCATTAAGGTTCCTCCCATATAATCCCTCGAATTAATGCGATAGTACGGTAGTCTCGATCTCTCTCTCTTTCTCTCTCTCTCTCCCTCCCAGTCTCGTATGGCCGATGTGAGGGGTGAATTTGATTGTCTGACCGAGGAAGATTAGAGGAAAAGAGGAGGAAAAGGAATGCATTTGGGGCGTAAAACGACGACGTCGACGCATTTTCTCCCATCTCATCTCCTCTATTTTAATGCCGAGAAGAAAATGATGAAACACTTGTGATGTCTCGCTGTGTGCGGGTCAAAGTTCTTCCTCCCCATTGAGTCGGCGAGATAAGTGAAGGGAGAGAGAGATGCTCTCTCTCTCTCCCTCTCTCTCTCAACTATACTCCACCATTCTCTATTTCGAGGGTCTTGCAAGTAATTGCATGTCCTGAGGGCGGCGCGGGGAAGTGTCGATTCTTTGAAGAAGAAGAAGGAAGAAGAGGAGTAGGAAGAGTCTCCCGAGACCCTCTGAGGTCCCATCGCATCTCTCTCTCTCTCTCTCTCCACTCAACAAAGTGACGAAAGACTGAGTGAAGATCCGATTCCAGTTACTTCTGCAGAAGAGAAAAGAGAAGGAAACGGAGAAAAGTACTGGAAAGGAAACGATTCGTTTCCCTTCTGGACCAAGGGACATTTCACTGCAACTCAAATGAACCGACCAACGTCTTCCCAAGTCTTAAATGTGAATCTTCCCTACTATACACTCCTCACTCCAACTCACTCACACTCATAGATGTTATATATGGATCCCGAACTTTGCATGATATATATATATCTTAGTATGGCACAACGGGCAAAATATAATCGTGACGTCGAGTGAGATGTGTACAGACACAGTTCACGAGCCATATATAGCATTTGTCTGTCATTCTCGGATAGAACTCTCGTGTCTCATCACTCATCACGAGATTGTCTCTCCTCTCAATTACATTCGACCGTTCTGTGATCAACTCTCACTATTGAGGGGGTCTCTCAATGCAACTCTTCTCCTCTTTCTTCCCTCTCTCAAGGGAGGATTCACGAATCATTCGACTGCAGCTTTAGATGGAGTAGAAGAGACAAGAGGAGCATTCTCTGACTGGCACGAAAGAGAGAGAGAGAGAGAGAGAGAGAGAGAGAAGTCACTGAGGGATTCCTCCTCTTTCGGGATAATAGGGGGTCTCTTTCTCTTCTCTCGGCGGTGATAGATCGGACGGAATTGGACAAGAGAGGAGACAAGGGCTGATTCACGTGTGTCGATGCGATTGATGATAGAGGAGAGGAATCACATGGGAGATTGAGAGAGAGAGAGAGCACGAGATTGAACTGTATAGCAGAGAGAGAGGGGAAAGAGTGATCAACGTCACACGGTACCGTAGTGTGTGCACTTGGTTGGTTGCATTACGTACATGTTTATCGCTGCTACCGTCTTTTCTATTATTAGTCACGAGAATGAGTAGGATCTCTTGGGCGGTCGGACATTCTGTTCGAATTGCGTCAGAATGTTGGAGGGTGGCCATTGATGGACTACCAGCATGTATCCTCTCGCCGGTCGATCCATCGACCCAACCACTTTACATGCGCCATGGGGTGATCTGTAATAGGAGAAAGGAGAGTCGAAGAACGAGAGAAAGAGAAGGGAATGGATTACCCCACTCACTCACGTGTAATTCATATGGAACACGCCGATTCCGATCTTCTCGCAATTTCTCCATATCATATTAGTGAAGTGAGCGGCGGGAAGATTCAATCCCGGACTGCTATAATTGTAGAACTTGATCTCCTGTAAACAATCAGTGCCGTTCTCCTCCGCCTTCTGCGTAGTGTGTTAATTATATTTCCGGTCGGTGCGAGTTACGGAGACTGGGGACAAACATGGGGGAGGGAGGGGGGAATAATAAAAGTGCGACACCTCGTAGAAGGCTCGAATGGCCGCCCGTGAGAACTCCATCTCACTGTATCCCCATGTCGACCACGCAAAGTAGATGTTTTCCCCGCCTGGAAATAGATACGAATCGTGACGTCAAAGGAGGGAAAGTAGACCCATTCTGGAGTGATAGAGACAGTTCGTTTCGTTCGGAGTAATTGAGAGATGACGAGCCCAGTCTGAGGCACTCCCACTTAGTTGCTCATCTATTATGACAGGGGGCGCATCGTGGACATCTCGAAGGAGATTGTAGTACGAGATGATCTGAGAGGAGAAGTAAATCAATTTTATCAGGCGATATTGACTCAGGTCGTTCCCAAGAGGATAAAGATCAGCAATCTCTTTTCTTTGTCACCTAACTGTGACATCGTAATTATCATGTTGCTTCACAATATTGCATTCAACTACAATTCAGTTTAATTTTGGTATACGAATTGATTGATCGATCTAATCTCGGATGAGAGACAAAGTTCGCACCTCTCTCTTGACGTGTATCTCGTCGAAGGTCGATACAACAGAGGATAGAAAGAGAAGCGACGACCATCGGAATGACATCACTCATTGTGATCACCCTCACTCATTTATAATGTCACTTTCCCGCGCCTTCCATGACGTTCTGATGATACATGCAAGAGTGTGGAGGAGGAGAGAGAACCGGTCGATAAATCACAGGTACAGTGCAACAACACACAACCTTTTGAACTACTTTACTTGTAACGACAGAATTGTACGGGGAGCGACTACATATATAGAGAATAAATAATAGTACGGATATAGATGCACGGGGACGATTAAGTAATTCAAAATTTGGTTCTTTCGAATTCATTTCTGTAGTTCTCGATGACTCTTCTATCTTCCTTCTCAATCTCTGGTTCTCCTCCGGTCTTCTCACTCGTCATAGAAGAAGTGGTCGTCGAACTGAAGCTGTGTCTGATTCTTCCTCTTTCCCTTCTGTTCCTCCCCTAATTCACTCACTTCTTACTCGTCTTCTTCAAATCTTCATCGTCATCCTCCAATTCGAAACTCTTCGATTTCTTCTCCATCTTGTTTCCTCCGCTTCTGTGCCATTTCCAGAGCTGAAGATAATATAATTGACTCAAAGAGAATCAAGGAGGAATATAACTCTTCGAATTCCCTTGTAGATGCTCTCGATAATGAAGAAAGTGACGCCCAGAACAAATCCACCAATGAGCACCCAGAAGGCGCCTTGAGACTTGGAGAGATCGAGATATTCTGAAATGACGAGGCATGTTACTCATAATAACTTCTACCGCAACAAGTTTTTTGAAAGTATCAGTTAATTTTGCGGAAAAATAAACATTAAATACTAAACAGAAATAAACACACTATCAGCAGCGGTATTGGTAGGAGAGCATCTCGTGTTGCCCTTCTTCGTTGCCATATAACTGGTGTAGTCATCGATCCACTTCTGGATGAATCCGCGCTCCACGAGATCTCGAATGCTGACAAATATCGATCGATAATTATCCTAGATCATTGTAAAATTACACATTTCCCGATTACCATGATAAAGTATTATTATTATTTATCTCTATTTCGAGGGACGAACGTGTTCGAAGCGTAGGTGGAGAAGTCGCTGTCCTTGGCGAATGGAATGGAGAGATACGTCGGCAGAATTCCTTCGTCCAGTTTTTTCAGTCGACAATCGATTGCGGCCTGTAAATTGTGTTCAGTTGTGTCAACTTTCGAAATAATTACTTACCCAGCCTCGATAATATTTCTTTTCTACAACTGATGATTCGTATTGTTCTTTTAATTTTTATTATTGTACCGCCTTGGAATATAATGTTATACTTGCCTGGAACTTGAGTGAATCCTCGGGGCCGAGTAGACAGTAGTTGCTCTCAGCGAGCAGCAAGGTCACTCCTATCATAACTTGTTCGAAAAATAAACTCATTCTGCCGAACAGACCTGCATCCACTCCCTTGACGTACGTAACCTTTCGATTGACGCTCATTTCGTACCAGAGATCCTTGTACGTCTGACTCTCGCTCTCCTGCAAACAAAACATGCAGATATACCTTCGAGTCATATCAATCGCTTTCCGTCTTACCTTAATCATATTAGTTCTTGTCATGGATGTTCCATCCATAATGATTCTCCATCCTCCTCCCTGCACGAGTCGAACGAGTTGTTGGAAGTCTGTAAAGAGGTGTTATTTCTTTGGCAGTAGCAATCGGATTGGCACCTTCTTATCAATGAGAACATTCGTATATCTAGATTTAGGATGTTTTTAAATGTCCTTCATTATGGCTCTGATTCAGCATTCCCGCCCTCCTCTCTCTAACCTAATCCAAAACATGAAGATATCAATCTATTCTCTCTTTGATCGAAGTGTCTTACTGTAGAAGGGTAGACTGGTCTTGTCAACGGCGAAGAGAGCGACGAGAGATCCAGTGAAGGTCGCCATGAGAGTGATCGATGCTAGCCACCAAAGGGCGAGCATCACTCGACACGACCAAGAACGAGGTTGAACTGGCAGACCTGAGATAAGACCTAGTTCTCTAGCACTGCGTCCAGAGTCACCATACGAAACCGATGAGCGAACTCCAGATCATTTTGAGCGCGACAATGTAGCTCACCTAGCACCAATCCGTTTGTGAGGCAGTTTTTGGACTGTTTAGCGAACTCTCGAGAATTCCTTACCAATCATAAAAAATATTCAATTCTATCAAACACCGGCTAGGAGATGTGCCCTACTCCTTGTACATTCCCCACCATGTTTAAATCTTTTAAACAGTTTCAAAAGTAGCATGAAGGATTGTTTTAGTCTTCGAATCACCAAGCGTCGCGTTTCTGTGGAATGGTTTCGAACAAAAAAGCTGCACGGGCAATGAAACAATAATCCGACGCACAAGCTCCGCTGAAGGCCGGAGTTGGAGCCAGGGAAGTGGGGCGAGAACCACTGTCTACAGTTTCCTGATACCTTGCTGAACAGTGACGGAGAAGAAGATCCACACAGATTCGACCATCGTATATTGAACTTCGTCTGCACATCGAAGGAATCGGACGAAGATGTAGAGAATGAGGCCAGAAACGGCGATCGAGAAGGCAGTCAATCCCCACACCTCAAATTGTGCAATGAAATATCGCTTTTTCATATTCTCCCTACTGTATCCTGAGGAGAAACTCCGTAAATCGATTAGATTCCCACGTCTTTTCGACACCCAACGAGGGCTCAATGCATGCTTAAACAGTCATGCTCCACGCTTCTTCTAGTATCATATTTATGCAGATATCAAATTTCTTCTCCCCCCTTTGTTCACCAACGATCGATTTTTGCTCACTTCCCACTTGAAGGGTTGCGTGACAATTAGCCAAGTGTTGTCGTTGAATTTCTCCGGTGACCTGAATTCAAACAACAGATGAGAGAGTTTCAAATTGCATTGATACCTAATGAGCATTGCGGTAGGTGCGTATTGAAAGGGGAAGGTGAGATCAGTGATGAGTCCTCTGTCGTACTGCATGATTGCTGCACCGACGAGAATATCCGCCTCCTTGAAAAATCATGTATACTCTCTTCAAATCCATTCATTTGCCGATAAGAGACAGATTCATACGAAGATTTTTTTTTTAAAAAAATCAAACGTGGATACTGCCCTTTTATCAACTTCGTCAGAGGTTCCAACAGATTCCATAGTAAGCACGAATAACCTATTGATAAATGAAAAACGACACTCTCGAACCTTTCTGTACATGACTCCGAATGCTCCAGTCCAGTTTCCATTCTCGAGAGATCCCCACTTTTCATCAGTAGACTCGATGATCTCATACGTCAAATTGAGCTTGTTCTTGATCTCCTTGAGAATCTCAATGACCACTCCAGGACCGTATCCTCGAGCCAATCTCTCCGCATCAGAGAAGTTCACGTAGTTCACCTCAAATCAGAGAGTTTAAAAACAGTCGGTCCTATAGCAGTATGAAACATTATTACCTCTATTAGTACACTTAGAATATCTATTATTACATTATAGACATTCTATTGATAACAGGGATACGATAGTAAAACTGTACATAGGGAGGCTCGATCTTGGGAACATATAATCGCAGCGTACGACCCATCAAATCCTGCTTGTTGAAGTTGTTGTTGAGAGTGTGCTGAGACAAAATATCAACTTGTAAAAAAGGGTTTCATATTCTTACCATGAACACTCGATCTCCGTAGGCTGATCCCAAGTTCACTTGAAGAGGAACGGATGCAATCTGGGGTTCTGAATGATGGAAGGAGTAAATGTGCAACCTTCATCTCTCACCTGTCTTGTTGACTGTACTGAGAATTTGATCGAGATCGATGACCAACTCTGTCATGTTTTCGGCCTCGGTTGTTGGAGCGAAGGTGGGAAGAAGGGAGGAGAACATCTGATTGAAGATAACTTACGGTAGAAATCGGCAAACTTTTAAAAGTGTTTAGGCATTTCTGGACCCTAGCAAAAAATATCGATTCTAGAAAATTTAGAGAAAAATGAGAAAACGAACGGATTCCATCGTGGTTTGACTGTCGACGGTTTCGGCGAAGATGATCAGCCAGATAGTGATGGGAATGACAGCATTCCACCACATTTCAGACTGGTGGAAGGAAGGAATGAAGGGGTAGGAAAGAGGAGAGAAGGAAGGTGGGCGAGTCCTCATCCTCAGGTTACTACTCAAACAATCCATGAATCCATGAGCTTTGTAGGGGGCTGAGGAGAAAGAGAAGCGGATCTTTCTTCTCAATAATGGTGAACTCTTTATGATTTTAAATTATAATTCAGCCCGTAATAAAGCGCTTTCCAGGAATATCTATGCATGGAATTCGATCTTATCAAATTTATATTATTCATTTATCGCAAAATACAGTAAGATATGCATTGATTATCAATAGGCGAAAGGTATGCGGCAATAGATCATACAAGAAGACCCGTTTAGGATGTGAAGATCACGTTATGAGTCATTAATACTAATAAATAATATACAGTATAGGAATCTGAGTACATGCTTAGATAATGGAGCCCGATGTGCGATACGAACTGAGATACTCGCGGTAGCTTCTCATATTGCCGTTCTCTTCGTTTCTCCATGCTGCATAATGTCGATCCAGAACATACAGTTATTGAACGAAATATATCCACCATCGAGTCGAATCTGGAGTAACAACAGGATCAAAAAGTATTAAAATGAGATGTTGTTTTCAAATTCGATGTCTATATTGTAACCAATTTGATCACATGTGTTGCAACAAAATATAACTGCGAAGCCCTTTCCAATTATTCCCAATCTTTTTAACTTCTTTAGTAATACAAGCATGATTTTGAACCCACCTTTGCAATATGATCGGCAGACGCGACATGCTGCAGAAATACGAAGAGATTGTCCAATGGCGTCGCGTTCTCACACACAGCACAAATCGGAGGCTGAAGGAACAATGATTAGCCTATTTTGAATAGAATCTAGTTCGTTCCCTCCGAACGATCATATCTCCAAGCGCTTTTTTCTATAACACAAATGTGACTCACTGGATTGAAGATGTTCTTCGTCATTTCGAGTATGTTGGGCTTGATGGATCCAAGATCACGATTGATAATGCCGAGGAGTTGGTCAGTCATATCTGAACAGAGTTAGATTAGAAAGAGAGAACGAGACCCAGAGTGGTAAAGATGGCACACAGTTCGCGACCAGATTGATGATCTGTATCAACACGTCGATTTCTTTGATCATTTGAATTATACAAATGTATACAATAAAATATTAGCTATACAATAATTATACAATAAAATATTAACAAAAGAATTTAAACACTCACTGTATTCCTTCACGAAGGATGTAGACTGTAGCATTGGGAATACGGTCAAAGGACCAATGGTCGAGTCTGTAACAGCGGGTGCCAGATCAGCGTCGACGGGAGCCGGCGCGGGTTCGACTGGCGCCGCTTTGGCGCCAACAGGCACCGGATCGGAGTCAACTGTCGCCGGATGGGTGTCAACTGGCGCCGGTTCGGTGTCAGCTGGCTCCGGATCAGTGTCGGCTGGCGCCGGATCAGTGTCGACTTGCGCCGGATCGCTGTCGCCTGGCGCCGGCTCGGAATCAACTGGCGCAGGGTTGGCGCTGAAAAAGTATCGTCTCTGACTTTACGCTTTTACACGCAAAAATAAAGAGCATGTATGATTTCCATCACAAATGTCACAAGAAGTTTAATATTCTAGCAATAATCGCGCGCGGGAAGGAAAGCGGGAGTTCATCAAACGCTATTTGTACTTTAAACATTGAATGTGAATCATAATAACTTACGTATCTTTCTCCATCTCACATGGAGATTCCTTTACTTCGTTTGGTGCGTTCCCACTCGCTTCTGTAGGCTGTTCGTTCTCACACTGAAAAAATAACTTGCTGCAACAAGAAAACGTTTCTGCTCTCACCTTCTCAATTAGATCTCCATTTTCCGCTTCCTCCTCCAGACTCTCGCTCTGCAAAAGTTATTTGAATATAATTCATTACTAGATCAACTCGAAAAGTTCGAAGTGTTTCATACCTCCTCCTCATCGTCCCTTTCCCGCTCAATGTGCACATTTACGTTTCCGTTCACGGAATTCTTATTGCTTGTCTGGTTCTGCAAAAAAAAGATATGGAATGAAGAGAAATCAATACATCTATTGTAAATTCACAAACCGACCTCTCTCTTTTTCTTCTTCTTCTTTCCTCGCAATTTTTTTGTTGCGGGCCTGCAATCAAGAAATGCTTATTACACCTCTCACAATTCGTTTTTTTCATTTTGTTTTTTTTTGAAGAATACATTGCAAAACATTGCTTAGCAGTTTCCGTTTTCCTCAGTTCATTTGTTTTATTTATACCATTTTTACTTGTCAAAATTGTAAAAATAATAATTTCCTCTCCTCTGCCGAAAGCAGCATATTTCTGAGCGTGGCAGAAGAAATTTATTCAAAATACTTTGGTTTGGATTAAACTTGAAATTTTTGAGCATCTGATTGTGAGAAAATGCTCTTCATATTATATTGCAATTTTCAGATTGCTAATTATCTCTGAGAAGTAGTTTCATAAAAAGTTTTATAAACCTCTCTAGATGCAAAACAACATAAAAATTAGGCCACTATTTCGTATCGAATGAATATCAACTATGAGGGAAATGAGGAGTGAACGATGCACCGCTTCCGAATATCCGCCAGGTTTATTCTATTTTTAAAAATAAAAAAAATTGAACTCACTGCGTGATCGACTTTCCCATCTTATTATTCCACTCATCGAAGTTCTGTAATTTTTTTTGAACTACGTATGAGTATGAGTAATTCTAAGTTTAATTTATCATCATAAGAACGATAACTCACTGTGCTTTCCACTCCTCCAACCTCATTCATCCTCCCGATTCGGTCCAGTTCCTTGTTCAGTACTCTTGACATCTCATCCACAAAATATTCCATTTCCCCTACTTGTCGACGCACATCTCTCACCCTCTAAAATTATCATCGGATTGTATTTCCCACGTAATGGCAAAACAGTCACGTCGCTATTTCGTAAATTGACAATAACCACATGCAAAAAAACATATTATATCACACCTTCTATAAAGCACACCTTCATGTTCCAGCTCAGGTCGTCCGTTTGTTGAGGAAGGTTACAGCGAGGCGCAATGTCGCCGTTTACAAAGTTGAACGGAGTGGAAGGGCCATTGAGACAGCGAAGTTTACCTGCATGTACAGGGAAAACTATACAAAAATTCTATACTTATTGCTTGTATTTCGGGAGATAAAGCGTTACCATCAAGCCGTCTCAGCAAAACGAGGCGAAATAATTACTCACGGAGGGATATCCAATTCATTCCATTGTCCGTGCTGATCTCAGAGTGTGGATGTATCTCGTGATGTTTGTACGAAGCCATCATTTCATCCATCGAGAACGGGCCACTGAAAAGAACATTAAATGATAACAACGATTAGTTTTCCATTCTTCTCTCTCAGACATTATCCAAAGCGCAATAAAATGGGTTTTGATGATGCGTAGAATGCTTAGATATCACTCAAAAAATTACTTGCTCTTGAAGTCGGGAGGCACTCGATACCAAAAATCGACAATCTTGCTACTCGAATGATTCTGAAAAGCTCGAAATAAGGAAGGAACGCAATAATAAGTAAGATGCAAATCACTGCAAACTAGGCTGAAACTCGAACCTGAGCCTTTTCTCTGCTTCTTTCCTTATCACTTCGTCTCGCAACGTTTCGTGAGTCGCTAGGGAACGAACTTTTCCCCGAAAGTGTTGATGACATCAATATTCAAACAGGTAATATACTTAATTTCACCTGAAAGAATACACAATAGAACGTTGGAAGAAAATGATTTTCAAATTGATGGAATTGGAAAATACTGAGAAAGAAACAGCAGCAACATTCGTTTTCAAGCAATAAGTAATATAATAATTCAATTATGTAATGTGCGAAGAAACATTTTTAAAGTTGGATTGAACGGGGAGGAATAAGCATGCGGTGGTGCATAACAAGCGCGTCTGCTTTTTGAGCTACCGTATACTCTATTTGCCGGCCCCTGCTACGGCGCTGATCACGAATTGATGCGGAACAGTTTATTGCTATATTTTCAGGTAATATTGTTATTTCCTTATATAATTTTGTTAAATTAATTAAATAATCGTTTATTTTGTAATTTACATTTTTTTGTATTTTAACATTAATCATTTGATAATGGGAAGACTTCACGTGTAATTACCCACTTTCTCCTTGTAACCATGGTTACCTCCATCACAATTTCTCTTCAAAAGCTCACTGATTCATAATTATTCATAATCCTTATCTGATGCCACTTCGTATTTTAGTTGTGATTGAAATGCGGAGATCCTTTCCCTCTCATTTCTAATCGATGGCCTTATCAGATGACTGCGCCGGAAAGTGAAGATAAAGGACCAAAGTTTGAGCACGATGAACTGCCCGTTCCCGGTAAGAGAAATGCACATTTTAATGTTGTAAACACATTACTACTTCACCAGTTTCGGCTGGTGAGATATGTCACATCAATTTGAGTACTCTCATGAATCATTTCACTTCAGATCGGCCTATTTCTGCTGAATTAATCGTTGCAAATCTTCGTCTTCTGTTCGTTAATGAAATTCCTTCCCAACCCGATGTCGATTTCAATTTCTATCTTCGTCGACATTCACAATTTGCTGAGATTTTACATGATGATGAGTGAAATATTAGCAACATACAAATTACGAAAATCTTGACTCGATTAAATCAATACACTGTAATAAGACAAATAAAGTTATGCATCGATTTGTATGCTCAGGTAAATAATACAAAAATATTCGGACACAAATATATTTAGCGATACTACAACAATTCTAATTTTTATAATATATGTCTTTGGTGTAATACGGCGACTAAGCCATTCATTTGTGTTCCTTTGGGCGAATGTAAATGGTGCATGCCTACGTCCAATGGCCACTGGCGTCGAGAAGTCAAAATTCTCCATGATGATTGTGTAGACCACATAATGACCATGCTCCCATTCCTGATCGTCTGTTCTGATGTTCCAAGTGACAGCTATTCGAGTTTGAAGTAGGTTGAATGCGATTGACACCAAATTTGTTCTTCCTATGTCTGTAATGTATTTATATTGCTTGTTAGTTTTGTTAGTCACTCTTCACCTTTCGAAGTGCTTCTTATTTCTTTGTGCGCATTTTCGTTGCTGTGGCCGCCCTTGCAGCACGTGCACACCGTCAATTCGTTGCAGCATTGCAGCATAGTCGTTATTGCTCCCACTCCATTGATCACTCCGAATATTCTCAAGATCAACGACCTGAATATACTTTTAATTTGATTGTTATCTCCTTTTTTATTCGTATTCCCGCCGACTTAAGTAATGGCAGCAAAGGCGCACGACATATGAAAAATATTACGTCCAAATTTCGCTAGAAGAATAAGCATTTTTTTGAAAAGTGTCGAATATTTCGATTTTGTTTTGCGAATTTGAAGACATTGAAAAAATAACGACTTCTTATGCCTTTTCGAGTGTTTAGGGTTCGAAGCAAATACGTAACATACAAAGGTCACACTCGTGCCATCCATTGTCGATTCATTCGAACTGATATATTGTTACTTCTTCTATGATATAACAAATTTAACGAATAAGGAGATAACTAACAAACTTGTACATTGACAGTAAACTATTTAGCTCATTTATGACGTGTTTCTTCTTCATTCAAATTCGTTCTGGATTGATGAAGAGACGATTTAAGCATCTTTAAAATGGAATCAATTACTCAAGGAAAGGCAGGAAAGTGATACGGGAAAATTGAGAGCAACTAAGTGTCTGTTAGAGATGGTGCTCGCTATAACGTTATCACTAAATTTCTTATCATCATAAGCTCACCACTATTTCACTCTGACTACAAAGAACGATTTATAATCCATATTATAGCGACTACGTAAAAGATAACATGTGGTATTTTTAAATGTCAATTTCAATCAGCGATATCCCCGGCTGAGCAACTTGTCGGCTGGTAAAGAGAACTATGAGTTAGAGTAGCTTCCAACCAGTGCCTATGATTTTGTATAGTGTAAAGCCGCGGAAAGTAAAAACTGACAGGACCGTATTTTTTTGATAGAGAGAGCCTTTCATTAAGCTCATATTCACGTCCATAGAACACAAAGCTGAAAAATTAGAGCGGTTCGGAATGTTGTTGAGCGCGTTTCTCCTGGCCCCACTGCGCCACTATCATATTCATTATGAAGCGAATTCTGATTTGTAGAAATCTATAATTTTAGCTGCAGAAGATATCATAGTCCACCAATGCTGTGCTTTATGGTTTTTGGCGAGTCCCAACAACCCTATAACATAACAAATCAAGTATTCGTTTGCGGTAGATCATAATACGGAACCCTTTAATATGAGTCTTGCCATGTTCGGGATTTGTGTCTCAACAACAGAAAATAAAAAGAAATATTTATTTTTACTCTGAAAACCATGAAGATCATGTTGCCACTGCAACTTGCTTACCCTTTCTTTATAACTTAGAACACTGTTATATGTCATTTCTGGTTAATTTATTAGAACGAAACAATTAAGTTTTCTAGTGAAAAACGAATCCTTCAATGTAATCGATCAAAATAAGAATCAACAAGAATATGAATATCACCGCACAGACAGTACTAAGATGTTGTTAGAAAATTGAATATTTGTTTTCCCTGATATTTTAGATATAGTGACCAGCACAGGTAATTCATAATTCCCGACATAAATGGCTATAGTCTAATCGATTAAATTCTTTTCGGATTGTTCCCTTTCTCTCTGATCGATGAATCGACGACTTGTTTGGGCGGCGAAGAAGTTGAGAAGACCCTGGAAAACAATAAATATTTTGTTTTGAAGAAAATCATCTTTAGAATCCAGTATTACCGGTAATCGGCAAAAATTAATTTCTAAGTGAGTGTTTAGGGATCATATTATGGTCACGGAAAGAATAATGATTGCTATTGTTCCTACAACTCACTTGCTGATCGTATTTCTTAACGACTGAATCTCTTATCCATTGACTGTCTCCTCCCAGACTTGGGAAATATACTTCACAGTATGTCTTCATGATTCCCCCTTTCGTCATTCGTGATATAACTTGACGAATATGGCCCTTAAATTTTTTTCAGTTCGATATTACTACTTGGTACAGAAATGAAAATAATTTCACAACGCTATGTTTTTTTTCTTATATAAAAATACAATCACCTTTTCTCCCCTTAGATATCCATGATCCGTTCGAACCGGGACTATGACGTATCCTTCTTTGCTTATTTGTGTGGTCGATGGACCAGATGTCTCTTCTTCGGGCTCTTCTTGCTTTATTTCCTTACGATCCTTTTTCTTCTGCAATTCAATATTACACAAATGGGGACGTTTAAACGCTAAATATTATTGACAGCTAATCCACGTATATAAATAAAATATAAACTAATATTACCCGTTGTCTCTCCTCTTCACGGCGCTGTTTCTTGAAATTTTTAATAAGAAATAAGCATGTCTGAAATGAGCACTATCACGATCTTTATAATAAAAACAATCAGAAATGTAGTAAATATTTCATTGCAGCTCCACAGCTCACGTCAGTCTACTGTTTAAGGTAACTAAATCTGTTAATGGAAGACCACAATAATACATTGTAAACATACGAGATTCCCTTCTGGTTCCCATGAGTCGTATTCGTCTCGAGACCAACAAACTTCTTCGTCGTCCTCCCATTTCACCAAATATTCCTTAATGAGATTGGAGTCGACGTTCTCGTTCATTCGTTCATCCAGAATCTCCCTCACCTACAAAGACAAATGCAAAAAGCAAAATAAAAATAGTAAATTACCCGAAATTGCTTGACCATTCATGAACCGAATTGACACCGGGCAGTACTCTTGACAAAAACCAAGGGAGAACGAGTTTGAAGTGCACCTACCGTACTACGGCCGAGAAAAAGGATAATCGTGGTGAGAAACAATTCGAATCAAAAGAAAGGGAAAAGCGGCAACTACCGTACCACGGAGCCGAAATTTCTGAGTTCTAAATTACTTTTTACAATTATTCCTTACCGTTCGCAATTCACCTCAATGTCTCCTTCTCCTCTCTTCCTTCTATCGCGTATCTTTCTCTTACCCGTCGACCCCGTGATCGATTGAGAAGGCGAGAGAGTGACGCGAGAACCAGTGTCTTTTTTCCTCATCACCTAGAGGTACTCAAGGTACACTCATGGACTCACCCAATGCCACAACGAAACAAAAGAAAAAGCCAGATTTGTATTATAATAGTGTTGGAGTCGTTGTGTTTTATTTGCACCAGCTCTGCTTGAAGTTTGAACAAATTCCTCTTCAAATCGTTCATCTTCCCCTCGTTCTCTCTCTCTTCCCATCTCTCCGTTCCCTCTTTCTCTTTGGGCTGCCTAAGCGAGGAATGCATGGGATCAGTGAAAACAGATGAAAATAAATTTATGAATGCTAAAAAAAATTATGAATGCCATCGTTATTTGACAGTACGATAGTACCATCAGCATCAATTATTCCATAAGGAGTGGACTTTAGGGGATGTTAGTTATTACGTCATAATTTGTAAAAAGCCTTGGAATCAGCGGAAGCGACAACTAAAATTCTACACGACAATGGAAACTGTTGAGGGTGCGATTTAATCTCTTAGCAATGCTCGCGTTGCTATTTGTGATGGATGGAAAATAGTTGTTAATGGAATTGTTAATGGATTGCTAGTTGACTAATCTGTATAATCAGGAGGGAACATGCTTTCGCAATGGAAGAGAGTTCGGAGGACAAAGATTACATCTAGGTGATCACGAAGAAAAGTGATCATCTGTTAGCGATTCCAGAAAACTATTGGTAGCGACTTTCGTTACCTTTTCTCTCTGTGTTCCTCTCATAAGCAAACGGAGTTATTACACATAAATTGCAGCACTGTGAGCTATGAGGATATTTTCTTTTTTGGAAATTGAAACTCAATTCATTCTTAATGTGTACCTTGAACAATTGTTTTTGTGCTAAAATTGGTTCTTGTTGCTAATTCAGTGCATTAATATTTTTAATGTGTTTACATCCTGTATTAGGTGAAACATGCACTATATCACGCCGTTCACGTAAGGTTTGGAACAAGCCTGATGCATAGCGAAAAAAATGTAGTAGTTTTCTTCAGAATTTGGGAGTTCCAATTGTCCATGAAAACAGACCTGTTTATTATTCGTTCTAGGTAAGTGTAGAACAATCAGTATTTTTTCCGGTGTTTGAAATTTCGCTGCAACAAAAATCCGTGGATATTCCCCCCAGCGCACCGGCCTCTCGTGAATGCTCTCTTAAAAAAATTCTGTTGAAATTGATCAGCACAAAACGTTGATTCAATAACCACATTCGACGTTATCATTCACTCGTAACGTGCAACAAATAGGTATAATTCGTCCGCGGAATGCGTCTCGACTCGCCCTTTTCATTAGAGTTACTCTCATCAGGAGATTACATTGCAGGCATATACTCATAATTACGCCCTCTTTCCCACTATACTACAGATTTATTTTACGTTGTTTTGAATGATTCGAATGCCAATCATAATCTCATTGAGCACATTGTTGTAAATCAATACAATTCACTGTTTTGGAATCAATTTCCACCTACGTTACCTAGCACACATATTTCAATATCAATCGATACTGTATTAGCATTTAAAGGAATTTTATAATGGAATTTGGCAGACATTTTGCAACACCCCATAATTATAGTATTCCACAAAAATTCTTCAATCTGTGCGCCGTACAAAGCGGTCGACAGTTTCCCGCTCCATCCCCCCCGTTTGGAAAAGCCTTGCCAGTCAGCACGGCAAGCCCCGTCCAAGACCGACACTTCAATTGATCAAATAAACCAAACATGATCCATTCCCTCGACCCCGTGGCCCTGAATTCAAAGATCCTGTCCACCTTTGACTAAGAAGCTGCCTTCCTTTAGGCGCATTTTCCTTGACGTCAGGATAAATCGGTATCTGTATTCAAACAATCGAAACATCTTAACGATATCTTTATTCCTCGATTTTGATTACTAAATTCGGTTCAATTTCCATTTTTGAAATTATTTTATGAATTGTTCAGTATTGTTACAATACGTGACATTTTCGGGTTGGTTTGTTGCCGTGGTTCTTACAAAGATTCTTTCGCATTTCCCATGGATCTTGCTGGTTTGCTGACGATAAGTGGCCAGTTCTCATGAATCTGTTCTCATATTGAAGGGCGGGTGCAAGATTTCACTTCTCAGTAAACTACATTCTCCCGTTGAATCTCCGTCAAGACTCCACCCCCTTCCTCAGTTCTTTCAAACGCTGGATTCGACAGTTGGTTCTATGGTTCTTCGACCTCAGATCTACTTCTTCTTCATTCCGATCACAGTCGTCACACTTCTGTTCTACATCAAGATTCTCTATGTTTTATGGAGGCGCCGTAGCGAGTACGACTCTATTTTCTACAAGTTAATCAAAACACAGGTAAAATTTCGATTTGGGACACGTGGCTGTTGGGATTCCACACAAATGCGATAATGAATCAATGAATGTCACCGACCACGTGATTATTTGCAGGCTCTCTTTGATATAACTTACCCGATCTTCTTCATGATCTACGATGTTCCGCAGGTGAAATTTTATCATTCAGAATAGAGTTTTGTTTGGTTTACTGGCACCAGGTCGGATGAAAAAGAATATTACATTGTAAAAAAGTAAATTTGTGATTGAAATAAAACGGATCTCACCCGTTATGTTGCGGGTTTATTTGTTGATGAGGAATACAGCTATGCCGTATTGTTTGCTTACAGGACTGGCCCGAATTGTATCCATTCCTCATAGGAATGAATCCAACAATTTGGCCCCAATTCTTCTACGGTACAGTCTACGGCTCATGCAATGGACAGGTACGTAATAATGTTTGACCTTGTCTGAAGTTTCGATGTTTTGACTGAGGACAAATAGTTTACAATGAATAACGTGAACTTCCTCGAGTGACTCATTTCCCTCATTCAGATCCTCGGAGTTACTCTCAATAGCGTCAGTCGCATGCTTCTTCTCTGTTATCCAACTTCTCGAATATCTAAGGTAAGACACAATAAGAAGTACTGATTATCGACATGAATGAACTAAACGGGTACTTGATGACCTCCGCCTCCGTTATCTCCGAAGCTTCGGAGTGCGGGGTGGTGAGAGAGTGTGGAGAACTGAGAGCGCACATTTACATATCTCTAATTTCTCTACGTTCTGTAGCCACCCCTCACCCCGGAGCGCCGGGGTAATTAATACGAGGGCAGGTGGGCGTGCAATACAATAATAAGTTAATCGAATAATCCAATGTGCTTTCTTTGTGATATCTTTGTATCGTCATCATTTCAGTCATTCGATTCACTTTCCTTTCCTTTCGTCATGCTTCTCCACTATCCATTTCCCTTCGCCGTCGGCCTCTATATCTACTTCGGCCAAATTCATTCCACCTTCGAATACATTGCCGCTATCGGAAAAGTTACGAGAGTAACGGGATTTGTGTTCGTCCAGGCACGTAGACAGTCTTTCTTCCAGTATTCCCTCCTAGTTTGAAATTTCCCTTTGAAATGAAATGAATAATGCGTGAGTGGAGGGAGGATAGCGTTCATCGACCAGAACGAAAACTAATTTTGAAATGATATTTTTTCAGTTCTAAAGAGCGATTTTATCAACGCTGGGTAGTCATGCTAGTGTACGGAAGTGTGAGACAGAGATCCATTTTAAACTAGAAAAATCAGCAGTATTTTGCTCTGGGTGCAGCCGTTGGACGCCACTTCAGTTTTAGCTGAATATAATTAAACGGCGCGAAATGAAATGAAATCGGGTATGGAGAATGCTTAGCTAACTGGGTGATCAACGGTGTTTGGAGGAATAAAATAGCGCGTACGGAAAAGGAAAATTGATAATGCGGGTAGGAACTAAAAACATAACGAAAACGTATAACTTTGGCACGCAAGCTTCATTTCACATGTTTCTAAGTCGGTTATGGTAAAGCACGAGACATGAAGGAGAAAAGATTGCAGCGCAAGAGCGCTAGCGGTTGATGTACACGAATAGAGTATGCCCAAAAAGGGATTGGTTCGAAATAAATGTGTATGTATTGCAGATCAACTCTGACATAACAGCCGCAGCTGCAATTATCGGTGCTTTCATCAGCTCGTATTGTTACTTCAGAGTGTTCATGGTACTTCGAAATCGGTGAGACCGCGATAGGAGAAATCAGCCCAATGTATCAGGTTGGCCGGAAAGTCTTGATAACTCTTTTTGTTTTTATACTGTGTGCCGCGTTCGAACTTTGGTGTCCCCTCGTTCCTCACAAATGACAAGGAGACTAGGGCCCTTGTAGTAAACAACTCCCCATTCTCCTCTCTTTCTCCGTGCTGAAGTTGACGCACGATGTATATTCCCAGTGTAATCCACATCGGCCATGTTCTGCTCTACCTCTTCCTATCTCACACCACGTTGAAGGATTCGGAGACTCTCCTGAAGAAAGTTTATGACCAACATGCTCCCTCCTACCCAACCATACAAAGATGGTTCCATCGCTTCAAAGAAGACGACTTTTCACTCGATGACCAGGACCGCTCTGGAAGGCCCCGTGAGTTGGATTTGGATGCGTTGAGAGCCCAGGTGAATTCGGATCCATTCCAAAGCACTCGTGAACTGGCATCCACACTGAAGGTTGTCCATAGCACTGTTGAGGAAGGCTTGAAATCTCTTCGGATGAGAAAAGTTCTTGGTCGATTCATACCCCATGATCTGACCCAGGACCAGCTGGACCACCGAGTCGATGATGCATACAGTCTTCTCACTCTCCACGGCGGCGATCGATGGTTGGACCGGCTGATCACTGGAGATGAGAAATGAGTCCTCTACGATAATCACCACAGGCGAGCCCAGTGGATTCAAGAAGGAGAGACGCCACAGGATGTCCCTAAACCCGACCTTCACCTCAAAAAAGTGATGCTCTCAATATGGTGGGGAGTGGATGGGCCCATCTACTGGGACCTCCTTCCCGAGGGTCAAACCATAAACGCCGACCGTTATGTGAAACAACTACGTAATTTGAAGAAGGAAGCCGATAGTTCAGCCCTGAATATATTATCAGCATGACAACGCTCGTCCACATGTCGCCAAACTCGTCAAGCAAGAACTGGGAAAGTATGGCTGGATGATTCTCCCTCACCCACCGTATTCCCCAGACATCGCCCCAAGTGACTATTGGCTTTTCTCGGACCTGACCCATGCCCTTCGAGAGAGATCGTTCACAACACGAGGAAGTCTGGAGGCCGCACTGAAGCAATATTTCGCCTCACGCCCAGCAGGGTTCTATAGACAGGGCATCCACAAGCTAACACAACGTTGGCAGTATATCGTCGATAATGATGGAGCATATAACCCATAATCTACTTGTGTTTGCTTCGAGAAATAAACGAATGAAAAAGTTATCAAGACTTTCCGGCCAACCGAATACTTGAAGCAATTGATAATCTCACAGACCATTTCGCTCTTGGCGAAAAGAAGCTTCGATGTACATAACCTCCTTCGTCCTTTTTATTTCTCTCATCGCCATGACTGTCTACTACTTTTTCAACTGGTTCTATTCAATTACAAATGTCAGTTAGACTGACCGTATTACACTTGATTAATAGTTGTTTCAGCCCCCCCAAATGTATTGGTGGCGCACAAACTATCACTTCTTTTCGTTTACAATGTCTCTACTCAATCCATGGTGTCTCATCTTGACCAGTTGTGAGTTCTTGTGGATATTGTATCTAAATATTTAAAAAAAAGTTAAAATTAAAGTAAAAGCAAAAATTAAAAATAAGTTCTGATTGCAGTGAAAATGAGGGTCGCTGTATTCGGAAAAGTCGCTAGCAAGATTCGCTTCTTTATGTTGTCATCGGCAGCCCAAGAAGCAACGATTGAAGTACAAAAATCGAGATAGAAGCAACTACTGTTATCACTCCCTCGAAGTCGAACTAAATATTCGTTCGAATTTAATATTCGGAGTCACAACGGCCCAAGCTACTTTCCCCAAATGTCAGTTCTTATTCAATTTTTGATGCATCCACAATTCTTATATTTGTCGAGAGAACTGTTTAAATGCAAATCACATTGTCTTGCACATTCTTAAATTTATTCTATTATACTTTACCCACAATTTGGATTATAGACCTTAGTTTGTTGCAATTGTTACTTGAGATGAGAAGCAAGAAGAAAAGAACAATTGAATATGAAAGATGTCACTGCACTATCGTACAATTAGATAAGGAATTACCTAAAACACACACATCATATGAATGTCTAACAAAGTAGATTTTCAAGATGTGCTGTTGCAGAAAAAGTCCTCGTAAATAAATAAGAAATAAAGAACGAGAGATATGATGCATGTTTGCTATAACTCATAAATGACAAGGATAAGCGTGGGCCCCCTGAGAGTGGAATTCACAATTCAAATCAATTTTTCTTCTTCTCATAAACTGTTTAGTTAAAAATATGTAAATGATCAACATTAGCTTCTCTTTATAATTTACTGCAATTCGTCTCACACCACTTCCTCGACATAAATTTGTGTTTAAACGAAGCAAAATGCGACACCAATAAACGGATAACGTCAGTAGGAAAAGCGTCATATTCTGTCAGATGACGCAAAAATGGGTGTTTCTGCGGGGAATCTGAAACGAATTTTGCGCGAAATAAATATTTTTTTCTCTAAAATTTCGTGGAACTGCCAAATCGAGGTGAGTCCGACCGCGAATTCACACCAGTGTGTTCAGCGTCAAAAGTTATCCCTAAGACGAAATTTTGATGAATTTCGTTTTCTGTCTTCTTACATCCATTTTTTTCCGAGTGGGTTCAGGAAAAGACGTTGAACAGAATTTTCGAACGACATTATTCTGAAACCAGGCGTCACGGGGATAATATCGCTTGAAGACCAAGTACATTCCTTTGTGGCCAGACTGGACATCCATAATCCGTGTCCTTTCGGAGCTGCAATTGTATTGTTACCCTGGCTCCCTTTATGTGTATATTTATAGAAACGCAATTACGGACGCAATCGAATCGAATATTATTTTGATATGGATAAATCTAAATTGCTTATTCCTCCTTTTGTTTCTCCTGAGGAGCAACGTTTCCGGGAACAAGAGGAACATCACCGGGAATAACAAAAACAAACAAAAAACTGAAATATTATCGCTATGCAATGCCTAAAGGGCCGGAACTTGTTTGGAACAGGACTCGCCCTTTGTGTACTGTCTTGGTGTGTTTTAAGTGTCGTCGCCCTGCTACACCAAAAACTCGATAATCACGGATTTCTTATATATTTGAACTGCAGATGCCCTATCTTGCTTCTTCGACGGAATTTCAATATCGCGCTTTGTCGCAGAGAATGAGTTGAATATGTCGGGGTGAAATTCTTAGATTTGAAGTGTTCGTACTCACCGATAAAACAGAATATCAAAAATCTGTCGACATAGTTAGATACGAGATGTACAGGGCATCTTCAGTCTGATTATAAGAAAAATCTTTTACTATCGATGTGTTGGTGTGGCGGTGCGACGATTCCGAAAACACACCGAGATAGTGCACCATGGATAGGGACCACAAGGTGTGTTGCCGATTTTATGCAAATGTTTGAAAAATATGTTCAAAGTATCCACTGAGGTCCCAATAACATCATCCTTTTTGCCGTTTGTCGATATCTCGTTTCCGAGTCGCGCTATAGCTCGATAACCATTCGCGCCGATTGACGGAATTGGTAACGAGAGAGAAAGGGGCGGAGTTTATCTGCATCTCTAAACTCTGACTGATCATGAGAGCGGCATAGAGCTTCTTTCCCGTGTTCCCCGTGGCTTAGGTGGTTGAGCACGGGCTTTATAAACAGAAGGTCGCAGGTTCAAACCCAACGGTTTGCAATTTTTTTTGCTGATTTTGTAAAATACTTAAAATTCAAATTGCAATTCTGCGCATTAATAAAATTCAAATTTTTTTTCTTGGTATTGATTCCTCGAGCTAATCCACACAAACTGAGAGTTGCGCAGCTGTGCCTATTACATGGAAGTGCTCTAAACACCTACTATCGAAGCTTTCAATAAATATTTGATCTACTAAATGTTGTCACAACACGGTGCGCAAGGTCTCATTTGTAGAGTTCACCGAGAGCTCTCGAATAAGCTTTTGAGCGAGGGATTTGGATCAAAATGAAGCTTGGCATTTGATCGGGACACTTCTCGCCTCACGTAAAGACAAAAAGTGGGCGGAGCTTGCGTTGGCTAACCATGGATCATTCCTACTGCAAACATGTCTATCAATTGGGCATAAAATGGAGACAATATTTCAGTGTTTCTGTTGTTCCCTCTATTCCCGGGAACGGCCAAAAACCATGAACAAAAGTGAATACACTCAATATGTTGCACCCTGTACATCGACGATTTCAGAGAAGTTAGAAATAATGATATCATATCCATAATTGCTAAAGGATATAACATTATTAAACCCTTTTGCATCGTCTTTCAATAGCAGAAAAGAGGATGAGAAGCAATACATTAGAGAACATGCTAATTTTCTCCTTTTTCTCATTCGCCTACAATTGTCACACTCTTTTACTCGGAAAATTTTAGCATCCCACAAACATTTGTGTGCGTTAGCATTCGACCCCTTGTCGGAAACATCATAAGACATTTGCAATAACATCGAATGACGAAAAGCGGTGTAACAGTGCGACAGAGGGCGAAAGGTGAATCAATTGAGCCTCTATTGATAAGGGAAAGGAGAAAACACGGAACATGGGCAGTACTGTATGGGAGAGAGGAGGAAGTAGTAATGTAGTTGACCCAATGATTGCATGTTTGTTTAGAGCATTGCAGCTGGCTTACCGGCTTGTCCCATCTAGTAGAACTTTGAAATCCTACTTCAAAATTGCTTCCGAATAGAAGTGCGATGATATACTCATCGACCACTAACATTGAAATTCTACAAGGAAATTGATAAGTTTACCGCTCCTTTCCCGCAACTATGACAAAATTGTAAATTGTTTGAAAAAAAATGAGAAATTGTTGGCGGAAGTGATTCATACGTCGACGGCGAATGTTGACTATTTCGGACCCGCACAGCTCTTTTTTCCTCGAAATCTCATAAACTCGCTTGTCACATTTCAGCTGCAGCGAGTGAGAAACGGAACATGTGCCCCGCAGATCATTCTCTCTCTCGTCCAATATCAAACAATGCTCGAATCTGCTTCTCATACCATCAATCGGGGCCCATTCCATTCAAATCCGACGAGATTCTTCTCTCAAGTCCTCCGCTCTTTTGTATCTCTTTCCCCTTCTTCCATTCTCTTCATTTCCCACTGCGCAATCTCTTCTCTCATTGCTCTTCTTCAGTCATTGCGTGACTTTTGTGTCGTGCATAATTCATTGCGGATCTGATCCATTCAACTCTCGGCTCTCTCTCTCTCTCTCTCTCTCTCTCTCTCTCTCTCTCTCCCATCCCCATTCCCCCTTCTTCCCCTCATTGTTCCCTTTGGCCCCTACAGTCCTTCCTAATCACCGTGTAATCTCTCCCGTACACGTCTACTTATTGTATGTTGTGTGTATTGTGTCCCTTCCTTCCCTTCTTCTTCTTCTCTCTCGTCCTTCCATTTAGCACCCAATCACTTCTCTCTCCCACTACTGATAGCTGTTCCTCCTACCCCCACTACCCATCATCTCTCTCTTAGGTCATTCCTCTCTCGGCAGGGTCAAGGCATAGCCGGTCTCTCTCTCTCTCTCTCTCTCTCTCTCTCTCTCCATCCCCTCTCATCCCTTGACCGTCCATCCATGCACCATCGATCAATCAGTGTGAGCTTCCTCTCTCCTTCGCACCCCCTTTGATCCATTCGTTCCCCTATAAATTTCATCTCGGTTGCCCCTCATTACCTTCTCCTCTCTCTCTCCATTCCTCTCCTTTTCTCCCCCTGTGCTTGTACCTTCTCCCCCTTATTCCTCCCATCTTCCCTCTTTTGACATCTCAGGCCCATCTGGGACAAACAAAAGAATCTTCTTCATATTTCCTCTCCGGTCCCCTGTTCTAAGTTGATTCGAGTGGTAGCGCTTACTCTTCACAACTCTCTCTTTGTCTTTGGTATGGCAGACTGTCGCTTTCTCTCTCTCCTTTCTCTTTCTTCTCTTATCTCTCAATATGAGTAATCGTTCCTTCAATGATCATCTTCCTCCATCATCTCCTTTTCTATCACTCGATTGAGGGGGCAAAGAATCAGTTTCTTCTCTCTCTTCCCGTTGGTTCTTCTCGTGTCTGGATGTCATATTGATAGTGAGAAGGCCGGCCGTCTCAAGGGGGAATTCCTCTTCCTCTTCTTCTTCTTCTCTCCTCCTCTCGATCTCTCCTCCATTCAATCCTCGACCTCCTCCAGTCTCCTCCTCCTCTTCCCTTCCACTTCTTCTTCTTCGTCTCGTCTCTTCCATGCGTGCCTATGACTTCGTGACTCAATCACCACTTCAACTCGATCAGCATCGTTCATATCTCATAGACGATGTCGCTCTCACTCGACCCTCTCCTCCACTCTCTCCATTCAGTAAGCACTACTTCCAATCAGTCCCCAATCTGCCCCCTCCCATATGGGTGCTAATTCCGCTTGACCCTGCAGACCCTTATCCGTTCTCTCTCCCAATAATTCAACATCCTCCCTCCCAGTTTCAATCCATTCCCTCATTAGCACGCATCGCTACACAAAGAGAGAGAAGCGAGAGAGAGAAAGAGACATAAACAGCACTTAGACTCTTTTTATCCATGTGGTAGAACGATAGTGCCCAGCTGAATCAGAATAGACCACGAATTCATTTACCTATTTGTTTGATGCACCCAGAAACGGGGTTGTCTGAATTAAATGAAACGAAGAGGGATAAAACTAATCTAAATGTGGATAGGGAAAGTGGCGGGATGCAGGAAGGAGGAAAGTTTGTGAGAGTATCAATGGGGGGTCTTGAATACGGTGGTAAGTGAGGTAGAATGAGGACGAGGGAGGGGGAATCTATGATTACGCATATCCTTCTTTCTCCTTCTTCTTCTTCTTTTTCTTTCTTGTGTTCATCACTCATATCGTGTCCCGCTTTCTCTTCCACCTGTGGAGGGAACTGCAGAGACGTGTAAAACGGAGGGAACACTAAACGGCTGCGAGAGAGAGAGAGAGAGAGAGAGACTTGTTATGGGACTAAGCGGGTGAGACGAGAGAAGAAGAAGAAGGAAGGATCATAATGGAGGTAGATCACACTCACATTGTTCATTTGCGAGTCTCGGCCTTGACTCAGATCCATACAGGGAAATGGAGTGAAGAGCATGTAAAGGACACTTATTACCCCTTCTCCCTTCCCTTCTCTCTCTCTCTCTCTCTCCCCTCTCTCTTGTAATCGAGAGTGTCTGCAGTGATGTCCTCACTGATCGGATGGAGGGAAGGGGAAGGAACTCAAATCTACTTTGTATCTCTTTCCTTTTCCGTCGCGAGAAGAAGAGACAGATACACACACCAAACGTCGACTTTGTCCCTAGACGAAGAAGCGCCTCTCCCATATCAAGAGACTCCCTCGCGCCCTCCACTCAATCTCGCAATAGTTTCACTTGTTCCCCATTCATCATCGCTCTCTCTCTCTATCTGTCTCTCTCCCCTTGTTTCTCCCTCCTCCAGTAATCTACCTCTCCCAGCAATGATTAATACCCTTCCAAGATCTCTCTGCGCACTTAAGGCTACCCATCCATCAAATGATATTCGACCTCATTCATACTTGTAATATTCCCTGGTTCCAGTTGGATCTCCCCCTTCATCTTCCGATTCTCTTCTACAGAGAGACAAAGGAATGATCGAGAGATGCGTCGTCGTCCAACGGCAGAAAGTAAGATTTAGTCATTTCAATTCAATTCAATTACTTTATCAGAATCATTCATAGGGGTTGGGGGCAGGCAGATATCTTATTGCGTTGTATTCACTTGATCGTATGGACCACCAGTATTTTCCCATGATAAGGAAAGTGAGAAAGAGTACTCAATTATTTCAAATTTAAAATGATACGTTTCTGAAATGAACTACTGATGATTTACTCTCTTTCTATACCTCGGTGTGTCTCATGCTCTCTCGCAGCCGTATCTGTTGTTTAGTAGCGGAACTTTTACTTATTTTGGAATGTTTGTGAATTTATAGTAGCTCTACTACTAGGGATGCCGGTTCGGTATGTGTCATACCATCTGGTAGCCTCTCCTCTCCACCTTATCAGCCGTGATGCAGAACGTTCGTGCAAAAGGCCGTAATCGAATACCGAACTTGCATCCCTATCTCCTACCATATAATTAGTCTTTACTACTGGTAATGACACCTTTACGCATACGCGATATTTTCTCCACATGTGCGTGTTTTGTGCTGTTTTAGCAGAAGATGAACGAAATCAGTAAAAGAATTGAGTACACTTAATATTCCGCCAACGCAAAAAAAGAGCTCGATCCAGAGCCGAACAATCCACCATTACGGTAAGATAACCTAATATCCCGGCGGAGAATAGATTATAAAGTAATCTGAGATTTATTGAGGATGGGTACGGTCTGACTGTGACGGGCGAGCATCCACTCTATGTGTACACTGTTCGACCGGAAGGCGCCGCATTCTGTGCGGGAGTTCGGCAAGGAGATCGAATCCTAAAAGTGAGAAGAAGGGAGAGAGAGAGAGGGAGAGAGAGAGAGAGAGAGATGAGATGGCTGTTTGTTTAGAGATATGAGATATCCCCCCATGGGCTCGTGTTTCCCAAAGAATCAATGATGTTTCAGGTGAATGGAATGCCCGTGTCTGCTTCCAACTACGCCGAAGTTGTCAGAATGATATCAGGTCGGCCCATCTCTCTCTCTCTCTCTCTCTCTCTCTATTTTGACCCTTGCTCGCCCCCTCGGGGGAACGATTCTCGAGTGCTTTCTATCCTGCTTCGTCACAACAAATACGTGTCCTCTTTGCCCTTGCGAGAGATCTTCTCTCGTCTCCCAATGGAAACATGGAATGAATATGAATTACTCTGCGAGAGAGAGAGAGAGAGAGAGAGAAAGAGTAGGGACAAGACTGATAAGCAATACCCTTGAGAGGAGTAAAGAGAAGGAAGAGACAAAGGACCCATTCGAGTCCCCCCCTTCTATCTGTCACAATCAACACAGAAGTGGCTCTTTATCATGTTGAAAAACAAGTGGTTCTCAGTAGAAACAAAGAGAAAGTGATCGAGAAAGGGAAAGAGAGAGAGAAAGTGAAAGAGTGACATGCCAACTTGAAAGAGAGTCCAGACACGGAAAGCGGATATGAAAACCATTGAGAGAAGAAGTAAAGAAGGGAGGAATGCCTCCCAGGGTGAATTAATGAATGACCATTTCAGAGGGACAAAATGTGGCACTGACTCTGCTGGGAAAACCACCTGATCATGTGGAGATCAAGGGAGATCCCGACTACAAAACTCCCGATATCAAGAGTTTCCGAAGTATCGAACAGCTCAGAGACTCGTATCTCGCACCTCAGGTCACACAGTTAAATTAGTTTTTTTCTTGTTCGATTTTATCTGCTTTTGGCTAAGATCAATGTGCCAGATTCTATACCAAAAAAGAACAATTGGAATTATTGGTTTAAAAAATTCTTAGCTGAATGTTTCTTTTTTTCAGTGAAAACTGCAATAGATGATTTAATTAAAAATGCAAAAATAATATTTCGGGTAAAGATCAAAGTTAGTTGATGTTCGATCTTGGAAACAAGTTGTCTTTCAGATGCTTTCACCGGAAGAAAGAGCATTGAATCGACGTCAGACCATAGAGAGAATGCTAGAAGACGAGAGGCGGAATATCCAGGTATCTTATTTCCTTCTTCTCTATACTTCTTTCCCCTTCTCTTCTCAAAACATCTGCAAGTTCTCTCTCTCTCTCTCTCTCTCTCTCTCTCTTTTTCATCCTTGCTCTGACCTCTGTCATTCCAATTAACGCAGTCGTTTCGTTTCAAAGCCTATGCTCAAATCGCCCTCATATCTTCTTGCTTGAGCAGTAATGAGAACAATAATGGCCGTGTTCATTGTCGTTTCTCTCTCTCTTCACACTGCTTCTTCTTCTTCTCGACTAGAATAGCCTGATCAACTCTTCTCCCCAATCTCTTCCCATTCACTCCTCCGACTCTCTTCCTTTTCCTTCCATCCGTCGTCTCACCCCACCACAATCTTCTGTCCTTCTCTCTCTCTTCTCACTTTTGTCCTTCTTTCCCATCGACGATTCGACGTCTTCAGGGTCTCCGATTGACCAACGAAAAGAAGGAAAAACTGGACCAAGCACTGCTCAGAGTCGAACGACTCAAATCTCAACTTTCCCTAAAGGTAACACTTACCCTTCGACTCAATTATCAGTAGCATCGGTTGTTTCGATAATCACTACCTTGTTGACGACACAGTACCGATTTTCCAGTACAGTATTCCTTCCTACCGTAACCCTACAGTACTCCCACTTACAGTAGCCCTACCGTAACCCTCCTTTCAGTCGGATCCCTCGTGGATGCACTCCTCTGCAACAGCCGAATTGCTGGCGCACGAAGGAGGAGATTCAGATGACGATGAACTTTCCGTCAACCACCCGGTAATTAACGCTCCTCCCATTTCTGATTGCGGGTTAGAGAGTATTCTTAGAAAGGTCCGTTACTTTCCTTCCATCGACTAGACTTAGTAAAGGTTAAGGTTTCCCATTATCGAGGCTCCAAGTCCTGAGGGAGTAACTGCTAAGGCGAGCATAGAATAGGCCAGTTCATTCCGGAGGGCCCAATCTACGGATCTACTAGACTATTCTGAGTGTTGATTGACTAGTCTTCTAATCGATATCTTTATCATCCCTTGTCTTCTCCCTCGTTGCGGTCAATGCTTCGTCTTCGGTCTCCCTTCTGATCTCTCAATCCTCCTCTCTTTCTCTGCACTATTCTGGTCTCCATCGGGATTCCGACCCAGTTAGACGGTCGACTCTCTGCCACACAATTTGATTACGACTATGTGTCATGTCCCTTCCCTCCCGGGGGCTATCCACAACCGGAGACTCCCAATCTCTTCCACCCCCAGGCCACCCCCCACAAACGACTATCAACCGACCAGTGCCCTTCATGACATATTTGCTGGAAAACCTTTCCATTTCATATTACATCGAATGCATATTAAACAGATTGCGTTAACCATTTCAATTCAATTACTTTATTAAAATCGTCCTTACGGAATGGGGCACGTTAATCTTTTCTGGTGCTGAATTCATTGGCTGATATTGCCCATCAATCGCTTCCCATGCTGTTATCCGATTGTCTCAAAATAGCGATGATTTGCAGCTGGACACTCAAATTCCCTTCACTTCTCTGATCGAGCTAAAGTCTCGTCCCGCTCATCTTTCTCTCTTCATCGACTATCTCATCACAAGTGCGAATCCCGCGGGATTGGTATGTTGTCGCTGCCCCCTTTTAACATACAATAGAAATAGAACTTCTATTTTCGGAACGCGAAAAGAGCAAAAAACTACATATCTCGAGTGTTTTTGCATGTGAATCATCCTCAAAATGGAGACGGAACGTCCCCTCCTATCCTATTATAAACATGCTGCTGTCCCCTCTTGACTGAGCTGAAGCAAAATAAGCCTCAGGGGGAGTTCGTGGCATAAACAGAGGCTCTAATCCTACTGTTCCAATTGTCTTGCAGTTCTTCTATCTCATCACCGATGCTTATCAAACGTGTACAGCGAGTGCGAAAGAACTTCGACGATGGGCTTTTGAGATATTCTCAACTTTCCTTATTCCCAATGGCCCTCTTGGGGTGTCGCACGCGGATCAGTCCATTCTGAATCCCATTGACAAGGTGAGACATGACGTCGATCTCTCTCTCTCTCTCTCTCTCTCTCTCTCTCTCTTCTCAACCGACACACAAATGCCATAGAGAGTCATAGCGATGGGTGCCTGAATGAGAAGGACAAAGTGAGGGAAATGATCAGAAGTGACGTTGAGTCAAATGGAAGACGTTTCGTCCGTCGTTCTCTTAATCTGCTTCTACGAACGACTCACTTCGGTTATTGCCCCTTTTATTGGTGTTTTTCTCTCTCTCGAGTGGGCGATTAGTTCACCCTCATAATAACTGGAATTGTTCTTCGCTCGTTCTAATAAAGTACTATCATCAGATGCTCAACACGACGTCAACTCACGTAACTGAAGGAGAAGGAGAAAAACTGAGAAAGATCTTCTCGGCCGCACGACAAAGAGCATTAATTGACGTCAACGATCATCTCAATGACTTCCGGCAACGGAAGGATATGGGTACGGTAGATGAACCGTGAATTGAGTTTAATCGATCGTTCTCAGGTATCGGTGGAACATTCGACACTTCTCAATTGAATGCGATGTCGAGAGGCGACGCCTCTGTAGAGGCGAAGATGGGAGAGAACAAATTAATGAAACAACTCGAGGTATTTTGATAATTTTTTCGTCTCTCATTTAACAAATTCCCAGATCCTGCTCAATTCTGCCAACAACGAATATGAGAATTGCGAGCCGAAGACACAGGCGATCATTAGCAGTCTCGCAACAGTGATCAAGGCAGGCTCTCTCTCTTCTCTCTCTCACTCTCTCTCTCTCTCTCTCTCTCTCTCTCTCTCTTCTCTCCCTCTCTCCCTATACGAACCTGTCCACTCCCATTCTGTCCAAATTCATCCACTATAAATCTTATGAGCTCCGTCTCAGTCTCTCATGGCGACATATCCTCTTCTCTCTTCTCACCTCTCCTCTTGTTACAGTAGTCATAGTCATCCCTCTGGAGACTCTTCTCCTCTTTTCATTCTCTCACTCTTTCAGGTAGTTCTCGCCATGAAGCCATCGGTTTCTCAATGGGAGCGAATGCTCGAGAAATGTCCGACTTTTCTGATGAAGGAAAAGAACAGCAAGTTTAAGATGAAGACTTCTACGCCCAAGAGAAATCTACAGGTTTGATTATTTTCGTAACTTCTCGGAATACCGTAGTCCTGATTATTTTATTACAGGTGAAGGGTCACGTGTTCAGTTTCAACCCTGTCAACGTCGTTCACTATTGTTATCAGTGTAGAGACGCCATTTGGGGCATTCAAGCAAACGGATACTTCTGTCTGAGTAAGTATCCAGTACCGTATTCTCTCGAATGACTACGCTAGCCGCTCGAGTCAATACCGTAGTTTCCCGAAGTAATTCCATAATCTCTCGAATAACTACCGTAATCGCTCAAATGACTACTGTAATCGCTCGAATGACTACCGTAGTCTCTCATATAACTACCGTATCCCTCGAATGACTACCATAGTCTTTCAAAAGACTACCGTAGTTTCTCTAAAGACTACCGTAACCTCTCGATTGACTACCGTACTTTAATCTTGTTAAACTTTTTATCTCAGTCCACCCCTCAATCTCGCTAATTGCAGATTGTGATGTGGTCGTTCACAAGAACTGCACTGCTTCTCTCGCAGACGCCTGTTATCCTGCTACTCAGAAGAGAGCGACCAAGGTGAGATCACGCGTTGCCCCTTCTTCCGAAGACAACTGCCGCCCTCTCTCTCTCTCTCTCTCTCTCTCTCTCTTCCCCCTCCTCCTTCCTCAAAAGGGTGGTCCTAGTCGCTCGACTCAGTCTCAGTTTCTTCTTTTCTTCTCCTTCCGATTGGGGCTCCGCGTAGTCACGCGATGCAAAGACGAGCGGGTTCACTGCAGAACAAATCGACGGGTCGATCGAAGGGAGATGAAGAAGAAGAAAGAAGAGAAGGAGGAGGAGGACATGATCACAATGTGAAGTCGACCAGTAGTGATAGTGGCATTGGATATGAAGTCATCGAAAGGAGAGGAGATGTCGCAAGGAGTCAGAGCATGAAGAGCAGGGTTAGTCATATTCCTTTTTCTGTGCAAACTACTCTTCAGCTATCTTAATGTTAAAATTAACTAGCTCAATATCATTAAATGGCATTTTGCAGTTATCCCACATGACAACAACAACTCTCTCCGAGGACGTCCGTCTTCTTCCACGAGGAAGATCTGCCCTCTCATGGGGTGCCGATCTCGCACCTGCAGATGAACTCGATGAGGTACCGTACCCATTCTCTCTCACCCCTTCTCTCTCACTCTCTCTCTCCTTCTCATAACCATAGTTCAGCCCTCCTCTCGTCGTAATGCGCTCACGGAATTATGTCGTCCGCCCTCTGACATTCAGTCCGTCAGCGGTGCTTCGAGTATCTCGCACGATGATGACGTCAGTTTACCTTTCTCCCATGGGATATTATTAGGTTTTCTATATCATTAGAAAAAAATCACTACGATCAGGACATCAAGTGCGCATGCTTACTTACCTGTAAGTTAACATCACAAGAAAAAATTATGTCCTGATCCTAGTGATTACTGGGGTGTCGCCTAATCTCCTTCCTTCTTAGGTGCGTCGATTGATCTCAGCGATGACAGAGAACGACAGTGACATGGAGGTGGACACTGAAGTGCCCACTCTAGAGAGTCTCGTCAGCTGGGATGTTGTGAGACATCTGAAGCCAAAGGAGAAGAAACGACAGGAAGTCATCAATGGTTCGTGACTGGAAGGGAATTGAGATGAAAGAGAGAGAGAGAGGCTCATCCATTCCTCTTCCAGAGCTCTTCCACACTGAGAGAACACATGTAAGGAATCTCAAGATCATCTACTCCATCTTTTACAAGCCGATGCTTGTGAAGAACACGATTTCACCCGATCTCATGGCTCTGTTCTTTGCTAATATCGAGGATTTGCTGAGTATCCACAAGGTAGAGCGATTATCGATCGATGGGAGGTGAGGGGAGTTCTATGCAGGACATGAATGCGAAGATGCGAAGTCAAGTGGACGAATGGCGGAAGGATGCTTCTCTGAATGGATTGTATGGAGACATTGGACATCTGATGGAAGATCTCTTCGAGGGAGACAATGGAGAGAGATTGAAGCAAGCGACGAGCATCTTCTGTCAACATCAACAACACGCATTGGAGATTCTCCGATCGAGGCTAGCTTTACTTCCTTTCCCTCAACTAAGTAGTCGTTAAAGGATGCAGGTTCGGTAATCGTTGGTGAAGAGAGTCAGAGAAAAGAAACTGCCATAGGCTATGCAGAACACCGAACCGGCATCCTAGTTTTCAACTAATTGAATTAGTTTACAATATCCATAGCTATTCAAATCGTATTGCAAGTCGTTGTTGTTTTTACTTGGTATAACTGTTCTAAATACTCTAATTGAATATTATTACAATATCGATTGCTAATTCAAGTGTACTACAAGTTGAATAAATTAAAACATAATATCCCTCAATTCATCCCTTACTCTACTAATATGCAGGTGTGTGAAGAAGGACGATCACTTCTCTCGTTGGTTGGCCGACGTCGAGAGTCATCCTCTCTGTCGAAAACTGCAATTGAAAGACATGCTGCCAGTTGAGATGCAGAGACTCGTCAAGTATCCAATGCTACTCGAAACTGCGGCAAAGTATACCCAGGAGGAGAATGAGGTCGGTTGCTCCAAACTTTTAATTTTATTAACCTCACACCACAAGGATGAGTCGAAATTTGCATAAATCGGCGAATGCATGAAGAGAAATTATTCATTCCCCCCTTGAGTTACCAATCAATACCGTATTTCCTGATTCTTCTTTTCACTTCTGTTTATGTTGAAGGAGGAGCAGGAGAAGTTGTATCGAGTGGTGCACGAATCGAAGAAGATTCTGTCGGCAGTCAACACAGCGAAGAGAAATGCAGAGAATCTTCGACGATTGGAGGAATTGCAACGGAGAATGGACACGACGCCATTCGATAAGGAGTACAGTGGACATGATTATGCCAGTCTCGATCTGACCAAGTAAGATATGACTTAAATATTGATTACTTATGAAATTACGGTGCCATGCCTTCTCTCCCTTCAGATATCATCTCATCCATGACGGCCATCTCACAATGCGATTCTCTCGTGGGAAAATGGTCGAACTGCACGTCATTCTTCTCGAGGAGATTCTTGTTCTTCTCACTCGTCATTCCGATGGAAATAAGCTGCTGTTGAAGAGTCTGGAGACGAGCAAGGTACGGTACTCACTACTACCGCAACTCACACCACCTGTCTTCCCTCTAACGTTCAATATTTTCAGGAAGCGAAGTGGTCGCCGATCTTCCATATCGCTCCTCTGATAGTGAAAGAGAAGGCTAACGACAAGCGTGCCTTCTTTCTGCTTCCGAATCCAGATACAAAGGGCGCTCATATCTTCGAATTGGTAGCTGCCACAGCGACGGAGAGAAAGACGTCAGTGTCGTAATTATGCATCCAGAAACATCCAATTAGGTTCCTCTCCTCGAATGAGTGTTTTTCATGAAAACCAATTGGGCGCTTGCTCAAAGATTCAGTACAATTTCATCCAGCAACAAGTTGAAAGAGACAGCAGCAAAAAACATCCACTTCCTTCTTCTTCCTCTCTCATTCGCACGCCATTGAAAGAGAAGAGAGAGAGACAGAGAGAGAGAGAGAGACAGAGAGAGAGAGACAGAGAGAGAAGGAGAAGAAGGATCGGCCCCACATCCGGTCTCTATCTCAATCTTACTCAGAAGGTTGTTGCAGATGGCTCAAACTCATGTCCGACCAGATTGAGTACGTCAAGAAGCAGCCAACACAGGGAATCGAGTGAGTGATAATACAAAAAAATATCTTTCCAATGCCATACAACACTATCAGTACTGACCATGAGAATTCGTATCGGTATCGGATAAAACAATCACTTATCTGATCGCTCACTGTATTTTGGAAATTGATTAGGAAGTTGATCTTTGATCTCTGCAGGCCGTTCAAGTTCGAGGTCGGTGCAACTCCCGTGGAGGGCGAGGGATTGGACAAAGTGCAAGTGCTCACTCATCCTCGACTCGTTCACGCTAGTGAAATAACCGTGCAACAACCGACGATACTCGAACACGCAAAAGCAGTTCTCACTCCCACTGAGAGACTCAAGAGGAACGACCAACTTATCTTCCAGGTTTGAGTTGTTGGTTAAGACTACCTAAAACCAAAAACAGGTGTTTAACATAATTAACTTAAAAATTAAGGCTCTTCTCGACAAGCAGACGATTCTTGCCAATTTTCTACCTGGAGATGCAACAAATCGAACGGAGCAATTGGGAAAACTGACTGAATTGCTGGGAGGATTGAATGTGGCCGATCTGAAGCAGAGAGATCCAAAGGAATTGGCAATGAGTGCGATCGTCCATGGAAATCGACTACTGGACAGCATTAATCAGGGTGAGAATATTATTTCACACTGACAAGAGAAGATCTTCATCGAAGCTCACTTCGGATGACATAATTGACCTGAATTCTAGGTATGCAAGCGCACAAGGAGTCCGAGGATGGTTCCACAGTCACTCTCGTTCTCGATGATCCCGACCGTCATCTTCCCTCTGTTCCTTGCTACAAATTAACTGCAATTGGAGCGCCGCTTATGAATCATCTCAAGGCACTCATGCAGGTATAACAGACATACGAAAATCAATCAGTCAAGTTTACAGGTCATCCAGAGTCAAGAGTCCGAGTTAGTCACTGTGAAGCAGCAGCTCTGCAGATACAAAGTACGGTTTCAAGCTACTAATTACGCCTAGTTTAATTACATCATCGAGTTCAGTAGCCTTAATAATTTTAATTGCAGGACATCGCTGAGGCTTCTGGCTGCGATCGTTCAGTCTCGGAAGAGACACTAACTGACGCGCAGGAGGAGCGTAAATTAGTGACGAAGAGACAGAATCGAGCTCCCTCAGTTCCTACTTGCCCTCCCCCGATGATTTGAGTCCATATATTCATCTTATTCTTCCCCTTTTCGAGTGTCATCAACATTCTTTCGTATCCGGTGTGAGATCCCTCTCCTTTCTGTTCACAGTCACAAAATTCATTCTTGTCACTCACAATATTTTCACAATTCAACAAAGCACTCGATCATGAGCTGTTTCTCTCTCTTTTCTCGGGTTTTGTTGGCTATCAGCTATCTCTTGTCTATTTTGCATACAATGTTATAATAATATTGTCCCACCAAATCTTTTCTTGTTTCTTCTACCATCTTCAAATGATGCAATCGTGCGTGTACTCCCATCCCCGTTTCTTAATGATTTATTCTCGTCACATTTATACCATTGATTGCTTGTAGAATTTTCGATCTGAACCGCGTTCGCTTCTTTCCACACAAATTTCAAATACCGGAATTCGCCTGTTTTCAGCCATCACAAATTAAATCTGTTCATTGACTGACTTGAATAAAACTACATGATTAAAATGTTATTTTTGTTAGCAATATCTCCAAATTGGCTGCAAAATTAGTGGTGTAACAGTACGGAATGTAGTTTCGTGAGAAACCTCTCAACCCTGATGTTTGGTCGTAAGAGGTATGAATAGAGGTTGCCCAAATGAGCAACTGTTTCTCACTTTCCTCTTCTTTCTTCTCCGATGAGTCAATCTGTCACAGGGAAGTGTTTTCGCGCTCAGTCTTCTTTTCAGCTACCCTCTCACCCTTATGGGAGGAGCCATTCCCTTCTGACTTCGGTGTTTACATCTTTTAACCAGAATCGATCTTCACAGAATCACTCGTGTCGGCATTTTGTTCATTTCTTCCTTGTTCTTGCATACATGAATTTTTGTGTTAATAATGGACCATCGCAGATCACTCATCCTGTCGAGATGCCCTTCCCGTGGTCGGCGGTCAGTTTTCCCGATTAATAGGAATTTTTACAACAGAAGTATGAGTTCTCAGAAGAAAACAAACATATTTTGAATATTGCAGTTAGTAATTTCAATTATCGTATTCGTCGCTCTCGTGACCTATCTTGTCAGCTCGGTCATCAACAAGGATGACCACACGGTACGTCAATTATATAGCATAGAAAAATGAGATTGAGAGAGTGGAGTGAGAAACACTGAATGGATCGATAACTACGTGATCAATGCAGGTCAACGTCACCGATTCGTCGTTCTCGCCTTCACTCGGCGATGCGGTTAGTTTTGCATTATTTGTTTAATTTTCTATTATCAGAAATATGCCGAATTCCTTCCGTTTTTAAATTTCCTTAAGTAGGTTGTGTGCATCAGCGGACAATACTGTAATAAAAATAGAATATACATTTCATTGGTGGGAAGAGAACGAGTGATAGGGTGGTCAAATAGGTGGCTTTAATATTGCGTACATCTTGTAGAAGTAAAAGATCCCTTTGTAATTTTAGGCCCTTCGCTACTCATGAAGATCAACAAACGTATATTTCATGAAGACATTCAACTATAACGCAATAACAATCGATTATTCAATCCGTTCCATACGTTTTACACTCATAATCTAGAACATCACCTATTTGTCGATAATACACTTCTCTGTGCTCAATCATGGGAATAAACGTGCTCTGATCTGTGGAAAAATTATATTATTTGAGAATTTTTGAGAAAATACAACTTTGTATGCGTCTTATAGAAACATCTGAATAGTGATTGTCATGTGTTGTAATGGATTGAGAGGTCTTCCTGATCGACTTCTAGTGATGGATATGAAGAGAATGACGCCAGAGGGTCGAGAATATTGACTTAGAAAATGTTCATGAACTAGCTCAGCCTCGTGACTATCTTGAGCTAAGTAAGTATCTTTCGTCCAAGCCACAGTTTGTCTTAAGACTGGTAGACCAGAACGTGACCAAATCGACAACTGTTTCTAACTTTCTTCCTGCCCAAGTATGTTCACAATGTCAGAAAGTCTCTTTTAAAGTCTAGAACGTCTCCAAATGAGATAATATTTGAATCTCTACTATATTCATCTGTGTCAAAGGAATGTGTCCCCCTTTCAGTCTTCCTTTCAAGTTCCCGCTCACTTTTTATGAGAGCAATTATATTTCTCACTTCGTTGTTTATGTGTCGTAAGAGATCAGTCAACATCTTCATTGCTCTTCCTTTATATCTCGTTCCGGCGTTATTTCTCCCCTCTCATCTTTCCGCAGAACTCCGGATATCGTAATTCGTGTGTTCCCAACAAGTATATCACAAATTCAATCTATTCATCGACAGGCTATAAATACACCAATAAATTAACATGATATTAAAACTGAGTGCATATTGCATACAAGTGGTGCGACAAAACAGGGCAAACCGAGTGACTCTAATGGATTCTCTAATCGTTGCCTAATGAGTGTCGACTGCTCCTTCAGAGGGCGCATCGAAGCTTGTTGATCAGAATTTCCCTCATCACTTCGGCTTCTTTGCCAACGAAGATTCGAGACTCGTCACCCGTGATCTTCTTCAATTCGGAACTGCAAATATCTGTATATTTCAGAGCACTGCACCAATTAGGTAATAGATCGAAGAACCAAGTAGGTAATAGATCGATTGCAAACTGACGTGTTTGTATGCGGGGCAACAGAGACGGCGTACAATTCGACGTCCTGCAGACTTCGAATCTCCTCAGCAGCGATTTCAGTGTTGTCGTGGGAGTATCTGACGAAATCTTTTGTATTCTTTCCATTTCTTTTAAATATTGTAAAAATATTGTATTTCCCTCCCTCTCATCTCTTTCTTTCCTCTTACCCATCAGAAAGCAGCACTACGAGAGTCTTCACATTCTTTCTCTTGTTATCGAGCATTCGATTGGCTGCGTGAAGAGCGGCGCCGATGTATGTCGTGCCTCAATTACAATATTCTTTTCCAATTTTCCAAAAATATTTTATATTCTTCTCTGAATAGTTTTGTACATCTTCACGCACTCTTGCGGTGTTGACTAAATGTATAAATAAATGGAAAAATTGAATTTACGGTAATTCATTTTGCCCTATGACAATTAGGGCACGTTTGACATCCCCTACGATCTTCTAAAACGCTCTTTGGTCGTTACAAGTAAAGCAATCGAGCAGCTCTTTTCTAGCAATAAAAGGATAAATTGGATCTCTCACCAGTGAAATGCCTAATTCGTCCGAATGCCTTCATCAACTGCTCGTTTGCACTCATGTCATCGAACGACCTGCAAATTCAAATGAGAAAAGTTGGAGCCAACTACGAAATTACCATTCGGTTTTCTGCAAATTCTGTCCAGCGAATTGGATTAGAGCGACACGGTGATTGTGATTGGCAATGTCGATCTCCTCGAGCACCGAAGCGAGGAATGTCTCAATTGCATATTTAGAGTATCGATTTCACCGATCCGCGGCATAGTGATGACACTCATTTTCATCCAGTGCTTATACTACAGTTCATCCAAACCTATTGGAAGAAAGGTAGTTACCTTTTGAGTGTCGTAAATGTTGTGGACGGATCCACTGCTGTCAACGATGAGAAGAACGTCGACTTGACACTTTTCCTTATCGTTTTCGCCCTCGAATGCTGAAATATTCTTAGCATGATTATATTAATTATTAATGTTTTAGTAGATGGACTATTTATAGTTGTAATACATTGAAATGCAACTTTCCGACAAACAAAGAGTATGGTCAATCTGTAAAGAGTATTGGGTACCTTTGCTCCTCACAGCGAATGCTCTTCCTCTTTGCACTGGCGGTTTCTTCTCACTCAATTCTTCCTCTGATTTCACTCGAGCGACGCGACGAGAAGCGACTGATCGAGGCTGGAAGAAGGAATTGATGTTATCACACTTCAATACAGCCACGGAACTATTGGAAACATTCACTATGATGATAGGCAACTTCTCAATAACACAATCAATATCAATCCCCCTACGTAAGATCTTTTCCATAAACGAGATACTATTATTCATCTTCTCACCCTAAATGTAGCAGTGCTCGTTGCTTTCGTAGTCGTCGTGGTCGATGGAGTCGTCGTCGATCTTTCAGTCGTCGTGAACAAATCCTCGAATACTTGAGTGCTCGGCTCTTCAACAGGTGAAGGAACAACGGCCTCTTCCGGTTCCTCAATCCTCTTCACCTTGGGAGCGTTCGGATTCTTCCACGGCTTGGCAGTTCTGAGAATTTAAACTTATAATATTATGGCATGAATTCGACATTATACTGAAACAACAAAACATAATCGGTAAAGAAAAAATTATACTGCACTCACACTCTTGTCACTCGTTCATCACTGTGCAATCTTGGAAGGGTTCGAGTGCTGGGAGCTCTTCTATGAATGAAAGAGGGAGTAGTTGTCGTTGGAACTTCAGTTGTCGTCGAAGTCGTCGTTGTAGTTGAAGAAGCCGTAAAATGACTTCGTCGTCTAGTGAATTGCACTCTGTGAGTGGTGGAGGGAGTGGGCGTTGTGGTGGAAGTGGTGGTAGTAGTGAAGATTGTTCGCGGCTTAATTAGTACAATAAAATGTGCACAAATCGTGATTGATGTTAAGATCTCACGTTATAGTGGCTAGAAGTGCGAACACGACATATTATAACTTTGTAAGACAAAATATCTAACCACAACTCGTCTCTTGTTCTCCTCCGATGAAGTTTCTTTCGATGCGATGTGATTCCTTTCGCTCGATTTTCTGTTCTCGACAGACTGTGAATTTCTCTCCTCCGATCTCAAATCGATGGGCGCCGAAGTGACAGATTGACTTCCGATGAACGAGGGTTTGTTCAGATTTCGAGCAGATCCGACGCCAGCGACCGCACGACGATTGTTGGAGTGAGGCTGCGAGTGAGTGGAATACGGTATGTGAATAAGTCATTTTGCGATAAGTTAGGTAGGGTTTAGTGCGTTACGTTATGTGGTACATGTGTTGATTGCGTTTCGTTAGAATTGATTCTTGATTAAGTGGTATAAATGGCTACCCTGAGTGTCACTGGTCTCTTCTCCTCTTTCTTCACAGCAATAGTCGTTGGAACTGTGGTCGTCGTAGTTGGCCTGAACAAATATTTGCACCAGAATGCTTAATATTACGTTTTTTGAACTCCACACAGCTCTTAATTGTGTTTACTATAGTAAAATACAGATATTTGTTAGATTGAACGTGCTCATCATCTCATACAGTCAGGCTCTAATATACGATATGCTCACTAAATATTATAACACTCATAAAATTCAGTATTTTTACACTAAATACAGTATGCCCACTGACTCTCGAGTACAATAAACTCACTCTACAATACAGTATACTCACTCTGGTGTGGTCGTTGTCGTTGTTGTAGTTGTCGTACTAGTCGTCGTAGTAGAAGAAGTAGACGTCGAAGATGTCGTCAGACTACTCAATCTCTCTCCATTCGCACAAACTCGTGCATGCTCGACCTTCTTGATGACGTTGGCCTTTAGTTTGCCGAGATCTTTCGGTCTGGAATGGTCGATCTTCTCTCACTCCATTAGTTACTCTGACCAACCAGTTGGCGGCCGCGCTTTTGACCCATTTCTAGTTTAATCACGCGCAGTCGAGAGAGAAAGGCGGAGATGATTGATATGGCAGCTCTCCCTCTTAATATCATCGAAAGGGAGAGGCAAGAGAGAGAGTGAGATCATCGGGTGAAACACCCCCGAGGTCGAAACTCTTCTGATATCTCTCTCTCTCTCTCTAATGATGCAACCCGACCTTCACTCACCCGTAGGTCTCATCATGAGTACCGGCGATTCTCTCCATCTCAGTGGCGAATCCTTCAGATCCAACAGAGACGACATACAGAGTGACATTCTTCTCGTTCCTCAGATTCTCAGCAACTCTAATCGGGTCATCAATCGATAATCCATCGGAGAATAGAATCAGAAGTTTGTCAGCGTCGCTTCTGCAGAGAACTAAGGACGTCATCGACTCTAATGACAGTTCTGGTAAGGCGAGACTTCTCTAGTACGTCATAGTCTAGTCTCTTCTTCTCATTTGACACGAACCTCGCTCCCTTGTCCTCTCTGAACAGTTCGCTCTCTGCTTTTCTCAGTGCATATCCCGTCCTCGTGACTCCCGCTTGGAAAGTTATCTGTTGCAGATGCTTGCGAACGTTGTCGGTCGAGGAATAAGTGGAGAGGGAGAACTCCGTTAGAGGGTAACTGGCGTACCTGCAATCCATCAAGGTTTCCTAACAACAGCAAGCTATAGCAGAACCACGAGAATACTTAGAATAGCTATAAATAGTATAAGCTACACGGAACTCTCTTAGATGTCGACATCTAGAGACTAGAGACTAGAGAACTATATTGTATTTAAGTAATTCTGACTTTCAATTTCACACATTCATCCAGAGATTATGCATCAAAATGTCGACTTCTAAGAGAGTTTGCGCTCTGTCTAATTCAAAGAGTAGAGTAAACTGACTGAATAACAGCGAGTCGTACGGCGTCTTGTCTCACTGGCAGAATATCAGCCAGTGCCATCGTCCATTTCACGTGCTCAGCATACACCAACTCAATGCTTCCAGAGGTATCCATCACAAAGGCAACGTCGAGTTTGGGTGGGCATGGATCTGACCAACGGAGACTACAGTAACCAAAGACTAGAGTAATCTTTAAGGATTACTTACGATCACAATCATGCAATTAAAATCAAAGGTGAAGAGGACGCGAATTCTTACCTTCGGTTTCGGTTTGTTGCATGTGAACTGTTGGAAGTGCAAGAGTGAGAAGCAGAAGACACAACATCCCTCGTCTCTGTCCCATTGTCCGAGTGATGATCAACTCTCTTCTCAGCTCGTGTAATCCGCCCTCTCCAATCTCGTTCGACCCCTCCTCCTCCCTATCATCGCCCGGTTCCCTCTCTGTTTCTCTCTCTCCATCTCTCTCTATCTCTCTCTCTCCCTCCCTCCCTCTTCTCATCTCCCGCATCCAAATTGGCCAGAGGGATCGGGCGCGCTGCAAAAATGCGCGTCCTGTCCATCTCCTTTTTGCGTGACCGAGTCCTAATGAGAAATGTGAGAGAGCAGGATGTGCAAGGAACATGTTGGAGTGTTTGCGAAAGGAGCAAGGACTTTTTGTGTGAAAACAATTCCACCCAATACGGGTTACTGTATTCTATTCTGAGTGGAAGAGGAATCTGAAGAAGAAGAAGAACTTGATGTAGTGAATCCATCCAATGCATTGACTCTACCGTATCCCCGTCACTACACGGAAGCCAATCAAAGATAGTGTTGTATTCTTGCCGTGTCTTGTTTGGCAAGAAGCGATCTGTGATGTGTTGGGATCGAGGAGCCGTAAAGCTGTCTGAGGACACACACAGATAACTTTGGGGCAGCGTCCTTCTCTCGTCCTCCTCTTTTTCGCTTCTCGCACTCCTTCATTAGTCTCATTAGGGATGCCGTCTACGTCTCGAATGAAAAGGAGGCAAAAGAGTTTCGGACGAAGATTCATTCATCAAGTGCACACAATGAGAAGCTGACACGGTTGTGGCATCGAAAGGTGGAAGGAAAGGGAGGGATAAGGGGGGGAAAGGGGGGGGGCAATACTCGTCTCATATCTCCACTCGTTCATTCGACGTCGTCTCTATGGCTAGGACACACGCTGCTATACAAAGGCGTCCGTCTCCTCTAAGTAGATTAGATTACTGGCTGGCTTCTCACTCGGTTCGGGATCCGATGGAATGCTGCAAATGGACGTGTGTTCGCATTGGTTCGTCTCTCTCTCTCTCTCTCTCTCTCTCTCTCTCTCTCTCTCTTCTTACCTCTCAGCAGGAGAGCTTCTGTCCGACACGACTAATTGCTCCTGCTCAGGCTCTTCGTGTCGTCCATTAACTTTTGGTTCTGACGAGTGGTGCGAGAGAGTAATACGAGAAGGTCTCACGATATCCTCACCAGCATCGGTCATTTCTTTCCTCTCATTCACTGGAGATTGAGCTCGAGATGTGAGACGAGTTGTGCACTCCGACTTAGCCGTCAATGGCCTGCAATGAATCCATTACCATTCGTCACAACGAGACTCAATTGACACACATGCATTCAAGAGAATGTTGTCTCTTATCGGGAGGGGAATTGGCAACTCTCCTCTCTCACCTCATACTCTTCTGCTCCACGGCAACATTTCTGCGGGGTTTTCTGCCCAAGCAAGTCTCGATGACTAGTTGACGGAAGGTTGGATTGAGCCACGCGTAAAGAACCGGGTTCGAAATATTGTTCGTCATTGCGATACTGCAAGAATATGTGACGTAAGAATGACGAAACTTTGTGCAAACCTATGAGTGAACAGATTTATTAGATAGCTCAGATCATGTTCCCCAGCTGAGATAGTGAAGAAGGTCCGACTATCATCGTATCTGAATGATTACAATCGATGACGTTATCAAGACAGTTACTAACTCAATGATAATAGATACGACATTGTGCGGTAGCCAAGTCAATCCAAACATGACGACCATCGAAGCCAGAATCATTGTAGTTCTTCTAGTCTGAGCGAGAATTCGATGTCGTCCTCCTCTCGTCTTCTGATCAATCAACTGTGCTCTCTGCAAGTATCTTCCATCTCCTCATTCCCCCCATTCCTCCCCTACCAAATCAGTTGCCTTCTCTCCTCCATTCTTCTTCGGCAGTGGTGATTGTGATGGGTGGGCGCTCTCCAGTGCATGAGTGCAAGCATCCATCTTACGCAGCTTCACCTGCAACGAGAGAGAGAGAGAGAGAAGTGGCTGTGCATCTCCTCAATAAATTCATTCCCTAAGACTGCAGAAAGGAATGCTGCTCTGTATATTTAAGGCGCCACCAATGCATATTCTTCCATCTCCTCTTTTTCATCTCACCACTACCAATTTGAATGCCCCGAGGCGCATTCCCGCACCTGCACAAAGATACGATATCCCCTGGTTTTTAACGAATTCCTCCTTCTTCCCTATGCACTTTTTCCTTCCTCTTTTTCTTGCCACCATCAATCCATCTGAGACGTGTGTGTCCTCACCTAAATTGTTTTGCGCTTCCTCTCTCTCTAACCATTTCCATCGTCTTGAATAGAGAGAGAGACTACTCATTGTGTCACGCCAATTCCGTAAACAGTATCCCCCATCTCGCTCCCTCCTTTTTTTCACTGGCCGGAAACCGTTCCGTAAATCATGTCACTCTTTCTTCTCTCGCCTCCAGTGTGTTCTCAGTTCTTCTCGAATGGGACAGCAGCTCACCCACCACACGTTCTCTCACTGTGGAGTCTCGTTTGGGACGAAGACGAAGAAGGAGAAGAAAAGACCAGTGAGAAAGAGGGGGAAGAGAGATAGAGATAGAGAGTTGTAATCGAATCGAGTCTCGGCCCAGTCCCTCCCTACCTTGGCTCTGTTCCTGAGTCGACTGAAGATGGTTGCATAGCAGAATGCCATTACGATGAAGGGAAGGACGAATTGGCCGATCATGACAACCATTGTGTAGACACGACGAGACAATGGATTAGGCCACTTCTCCGTGCAGAAGCAACCGCAGATTCCCTGAAATTGAAGGGAGTGTTTCGTGTCTTAGGAGGGGGGGGGTAACATTCTAAGCCCCCGCTCAGACTGATTGGTCTTCTGGTCGTCGCTCTCGAATTGGTTTGCATCACCACTCTCAACCATCATTCTCTTTGTTTTCGGCAGTCAATCGGGAGGGGGGGCAACCATACAGAGAGAGAGGGGGGGGGACATTAACTCCCTTCCGGTATGTGCCTGTCTTCTTACCTCGTACGTCTCGACGTACATGTAGACTGCATACGGAATGGTGACGATAATGGAAAGACTCCATAGAATTACGGTTACGTAGAGTGCCCCTGGGATAAATGGATAGACTCCCCGGCTCCACTCATTATCCATTCATTTCAACTTGAAGTAATTGCATCTCTCCCAGTGAGAGGGGGATTATGTGGTATCGTTGCTGCTTCCCTTCTATCTTCCCTCACAAAGACGCCATCTTCTAACCTTTTTCCCCTCCTCTTTGTACCCAATCTGCTGCAAGGTACACAAACCTTGTTTGGATAATGGCGGAGTATGAGGATGAACAACAAGAATGTATCGATCCACGGCAATCGCCCCCAGAGAGAATGTGCAGATGAATATACTCACGCCTCAATTGAGATTTGAGAGGCGGAAAAGAGGAAGAAACCCCACCTTGCACCCATGGAATGAGTCGGCACAAAACTGAGCCGAAGAACCAATTCTTGTAGATGTTAGTGACTGGAGTGATTGGAAGTGAGAGCAGACAGACGATGATATCGGATGCGGCGAGATTGAGAATGAACATGTTCTGCACCGTCTGCAATCTCTCGAGTCTTCATTGGCTTCCTCTTGTTATTCACTGATATCTTCCTGGTTTCGTTGTCTCTATTTTGGTCGCCTCTTTTCTTTTCCTTCCTTGTCTCATTCTCACGTTTCAGTTCGTCTACGAATCGACAAAGCGAACGCAAAGAGGAAAGGAAACAAAAGCTGTCGCTAATCGACGGTCCACTGCCGAAAATCCCCGAGCGGAAAAACTGTTTCCGGTCTCGGGCTCATTTGTGTGGTGGCTTCTACAAAAGAAGACGGGGGATATTTAGAGTGGGCGAACCTGCAGTGTTCGATGCTTGAGAGTCACGTAGATTATAGCGACGTTGCCAGCCAATCCAAGCACGAATATTGTAGAATAGAAGATGGCAAAGGGAACAATCGTGTAAGGAGAAGAGGACGGATCGGGGTAATACTCGTAGAAAACCTGCAAAGCGAACCCAATTAGAAGTTGGAAACGACGGATAAATGGCTCACTTCGCATTGTTGCGTTGATTGTGTTGAGGCAAGGGACGAATCGACGAGATTGGAGGGTGGAACTTCGTAGTCTATTACCATCGTCTCGTTCATCCCAAGACTGCAATGAAGAAAGAGAGAGAGAGAGAGATCAAGAATTCAACATGCGAGAGAATCGGTGGGATGTTGGAAGGAGGGGGAGCAGGAAAAGGCAGAGGAGAAGGGTCGAGAGGTGGAAGAAGAGGGGAGGAGTTCATTGAAGGAAGGGCTTATGCCTCCCGCCCTCTCTCCATTCCACGCCCATCGACGACGATACATTCAAAGTGATCGAGAAACGACTCATTTGGAGAGAGAGAGAGAGAAAGAGAGAGAGGCAGATGAGAAGAAGAGAGGGAGGAGATAGAGGATGTATGACTTCTCAAGGGAGGAATCTCATAACGAGTTGAGGTGAGAAGGAAGAAAGATGACAACATCCGAAGAGGACGGAGGAAATAAGTGAGTAATAGGTGAATGAAGAGGATCTAAGGAACGACCTTAGAGGGAAGGAACTCATCCCCCGCCATTTCCCGCATGTTCAATATCAACAAGAAGGAGAGTGCTGTTAGGTGAGGGAGGGAGGGAGGGAGGGTCCTGTTCACGATACTCGAGTTGGAAAGAACGGAGCATCCAAACAAAAGAAAAGGAGGGACGAGGATGGAAAAGTAGAGAACGGAAAACGAGCATACGACCACAACCTAATAGAATATAAGTACGAATATAAGGAGGGTCGAAGGAATGATGTTGCCTGTGAGGAGAGAATACGAACGAATCATACAGAGCCTGAATTCTCTAACATGTGCCTCTGAACTCGCCTCTCTTATATTCTGGAGATTCCTACTCTCTCCAATACGTGTACCGCTCGCTATCTAAGGGAGTTGAGTTCACTAGAGAGTTCGAGCTGTGTGGAGGGAGAATCACAGTGAAGCCAAAGAGAAGAAAGTGATCAGTGTCGTTGTTTTTGAGTAGAAGCTGACAGCAGATGAGGACTGAGCTAAGAAAGTCCATCGAGTGAAGAGACGAATGGAGGTAAAGTTAGGAGAGGAGAGAGACATGGTAATGAATGGAAAGATGAAGGGGGAGAGAAGCATCGTACCTAGTTAGTATTGGAAGGCAGTAATTGAAGGTGAGATAGGCGGTTTGGACTCTAAGGAGAAAGAAAGAGGAGGAGACGATTGACCTACTCGGAAAACGACATTTTCTTTCCCATTAGAATCTCCTATATTGGCGACGAATGTCAAGTGTCAATCGCGAGGGAAAAGTTCTATTTACGTTTAGTGAGACGGAAGTCTGCGTTGTAAAAACATCATCTGGCAAAAGAGACAAGAGAATGAGGGGGGAAATCGGAGATGGGTGGGGACCGTGAACGGAGATTTGATTAGCTCTTCGGAGGTCGGTGAGAGATCGGAAGAAAGAGAAGAGACCGGACGAATTGTGTGTAGATCACAACGGAGAGTTTGTCTCTCGTAAAATTTAACTGGATTTTTAGAAAGAGAAGAAAAGAGACCTGAGTATATGTGGAGATGTGACGTGTGAGTTAGAAATGATTAGCTAGCCCCCCTCAAATAGAATGTGGGAGGAGGACTAAAGAGGAGAAATGAGAGAAGTGAATTGGAGACACGAAAGAGATGAAGAAGAAGAATGTTTGAAACAGAGAGAGAGAAGAGATGAGAATGAATGAATGCATTTGACCTCCTCTGATTCCTGCCTCTTTCTCATTACTATTCTTAATTGAGATAGGACACCACAGGCAATTCCAATTTGATGAGAAGAAGGAATTAGCGACGAGCGACGAATCGGCCGCTGTGTTTCGTGTCGCGAGATCATTGAATGAAGAAGGGGGGGGGAGTCACGAAAAGGTGGAAGAAACGGAAATGGACCAGAACCAGACGATCTCTCCATTAGGGAGAGAAGAAGGAAGACTGTCGACCTCGGGGATCATATCGTAATCACAACTTTGACGGAGCTTTATCACATTCACCGGAAGTGGATGGGTAGGGAAGGGTTTAGGATGCAACGGGATTATGTGAAAAGAGAGAAGAGGGGAGGGGAGATACACGGGGAGGGATATTTGTGTGTGAGGGGTGAACACATATACAGGCGATGGATGAATGATTCAGAACGACGAGGAAGAGATCGAGAAGAGAATATGGAGGATTCGAGACGAGGTCTGTCACGAAAGATGAAGAGAGAACCGATATGAGAGACTAATCGGACGAAGGAATCAAACACATTCAACACAATACAAAGAGACGTGAATGGAAGAGGAAGAAGAGGAGGAGGGAGAGACTTGTGTGGTTTGATATTATGAGTATTGCCTCCCCTCGAGAGTTGCAGAAAAGAAGAGAGAGAGGAAGAAAAAGAATCGAATGATGTGAAGATGACCAGGAAACGGAAGAGGAAGAGAGTGAGATCACACGATCAATTGGAAGAGAGAGAGTACAACGGGAGAGATGGTACGGTAATGACAAGGACTAGAAGTTCAAGTGAGAGCACTAACTACCATTTCAATCTCGGCTATTAGGGACTACGACAAATTATGAATTCACTCGGGTATGTGGGAGTGTGGGGTGAAAGGGAAGATGTGAGGAGCTCGGGTTATGTACAGTTTGGCAAACGACTCATTAGAGGGGGGGGGGGGCTAGGCGGCGGCTAGAAAGTGGTTGGTATAAGTGGGAGGAAAGGAGGGAGAGGGCGGGATCGTCTCTTCTCATGAACCCACAAGGGGCGGAGCATCCAACTCGAATGTTAGAATTGGACGTTTCTGACGATCGCTCAGCATGTCTGGAATGCTCTCAATTATCGATTGAGGGGACGACTACCGTACCATTAAGAATGTCGCTCCATGAGAGTGTGATATAGGTGAGAAATGCGTTGAGTGGAGTGCATTCCGCTCTCTTCTTCTCTCTCAACCAATGCCAAGCTTGGCCGAATCCTCTCACAGACCACAATCGAGTGAGAACTCCTTCGTCCAATTCTGCAATTCCCATCTAAGATCGTCATCATTCTCCACATCATCTTGGACTGCTTTGTTTTCTGTCTCTCCATCAACTTCCTCGTATGCATACGAGAGTGATTCCACTCAGAGCGACGAACTCTCGCAGATGTCGACATCTAGAGAACGATCTCCAACTATCTTATATTCAAAATGCTAGAGCTCACACATCTCGGGGAATGAGTATCAAGTTGTCGACATCTAAGAGAGTCCGAGCTCTATCCTTTCTCTCTCTCACCTTCATCGATGGAATTCGCTTCAACTTCGGGACATTGGTTGATTGAGTCCGTATCACTCTGCCATCTTTTCCCTCGTGCCGATTGACTTCCCGACGGAGTCATCGCTGATCTCATAGGCATCGATGTTTTCCCAGCAAGATTCGTCTCACTCAGACGCCGCTTGCCGAACTTGCTTTCTGCCTGAAGAGAGATGATGGATTGACTGACTGCGACAAGGAACAGGAGAAATCATGTGTCAGTCTGTGATAACATCTCCTCAGTTTACATCCCCTCATTTTTTCGCAAATGATGAAATGGATATCTCACATATAACATCCCTTGAATCTGTGGTAACATATGAGAGGTTATCTCAGTGGGTCGACACATTTGTTCAGAAACTTGGCACAGGGCTAAATTTACAATGCGATACTAACCACGCTATAAATTAATGCGTCATGTGCGAAGTACGAATACACTAAACAGAAAGTTCAAAAACGCGTCTACGCCTCAGGCGATGAAACCGCGCGATTATGACGATTATCTATTTTCGCCAATTCGAACCGAATCAATTTGTACTGTACATTAATGGATTTCTCGTCAAAATACAACTATTTTTTGGTTACGGAACTTTTTTGATTGGAGCCGATGCTAGCGAGTTACTCATCAAAACGTGTTATTTAGCGTTCCATTAATTTTTCATTAAAAAGTTTCTCGTAAAAATAAAATTTTATTTGATAATTTTAATCGTTGAATTATTATACAAAATATATTTAAGAATGAAAATAAAATTTGCCCTGGAAGGAAGTCAAATCAGGAAAAGTGTGGCGAAAACTCGAATAAAGTCAGTTGTTGACAGCGTAAGTACGGTAAGTACTCGCATCATACGGTTTTATCAATATCGAAAAAACCTATTAAAATTATCTAATTTCTCTCCTTATGGACTCCGATGTGCTCTATGTAATAGAAGAAATCTGTAAAATATAAAGATGACAAAGTTAAACCGAGGAAAAGTGAAGGAATTTAAGTAATTACGGTATTGCATAGCAATCGAGGACTGACTTTATTCGAGTTTTCACCACACTTTTCCTGATTTGACTTCCTTCCAGGGCAAGTTTTATTTTCCTTTTAAAATATATTTTGTATAATAATTCAACGATTAAAATTATCAAATATAATTTTATTTTTTACGAGAAACTTTATAATGAAAATTAAATAAAACACATTTCACTGAATAACTCGCTAGCATCGGCTCCAATCAAAAAAGTTCCGTAACCAAAAAATAGTTGTATTTTGACGAGGAGTCCATTAATACACAGTACAAATTGATTCGGTTCGAATTGGCGAAAATAGATAATGACGTCATAATCGCGCGGTTTCACTTTCTGTTTAGTGTATTCGTACTCCGCACATGACGCATTAATTTATAGCATGGTTAGTATCGCATTGTAAATTTAGCCCTGTGCCAAGAACATGTCGACCCATTCAGATAACCTCTCATATCTATTTTTTCGAAAATGATGAAATTGCTCACAGCAGCAAAGTCGGGGAACTGCATCGAGTGTTCGACGAGAGGTGTTTCATATCCACAATTGGGAACCCTCGCCACAGCCATCTCTGCGAATCCCTTTCCTCTCGGTCCTCTCATTCTCACAAATTCCTGTCGTCTCCCGCCCGGTTTGACTAGTTTCTGTGCCCATTGCCACGTGGAGGAAGCCTGGAATGAGATAAGGAAGAAATCTCATCGAGGTTTCGTCGCGGGCTCGCGTGTTTACACCAATCTACCATCTCAGAGGTATTTTCGTGTCTAGTTCCACGAGTCTTCTCCATGCCCTATGTCTGATCTCGTTTTTGTGGAGACGATGTGTCTTGTTGAAATTGGATCTCTAGAGATGGATCACTTCCGTTGTAGCTCTCTTTCTCTCTCTCAGTTTAGCGACCATCAACAACTTCTTTCATCTATCTTCAACAGGTGGGAGGGAGTCACTCACATTCGTGTCATACACTTGTTTGAGTACTTCGTATTTGATGGATCCGAGAAATATGGCGGACTCTCGCTGACCCTCTCGATCTCTCGCGACTAGTTCCACGCAAACGCACTCCCCATCTCGAACGATCACGTCATTGAAGACCTACAATCAAGTATTAGTTATTACTAGCGCTTATTTACTCCATCTTGCACAGTTATTCCCACACATATTGAAATATTGTTTTTGTCTAGACAAATTCGGCCGTCTTCGCTCAGTTATTGTGTGCACTAATAGCATCGCGTGCTTATTTCAGTCGAGACGATGCAATCTTCCAAAGTTCTTTCCTCGCCGGAAGTCAACGCCAATTAACACGCAGTGTTTCTCGAAGAAACGACGTCGTCCGAACAAAATTGCTCCCCTTTTTGCTCAAAAAAACTGAAGTGCAACGACTCGAAAGCCCATAAATAAGGTCTCAGCAGTGATTGCTGCTATAAATCGAGTTCCGTAAATAAGATAAACAGGACTTCCTAGACAAGTTCACAGTACAAATTGAGATATTTTGATACCTCTTCGAATCCGTCGATGGCAAAATATATCTTGGGATAAGTGATCTCTTCTCGTTCTCCTTTGCTGTCCATTCGACGTCGAGATGGCGAGGGATAAACCTAATCGGAGATTTAATTACTCACCAATTAGCGATGCAAATCCAATCAGTTCCTTCTAATTGTTTGCAATCTCTCTTTTCCATTGATTAGTGTCTCTCACCTGCTGCATATTCTTTCTGATTATTTGCAGATTCTGAGGACTCGTCTTCGTACAAACGGCACAAGTGACAAAGAAGTCCAGCTAGAACAAAAGGATGTGTGACGTCTACCGGAAGTGGACCGGAAATGGCACCTGCTGCATGATCAGGTTGAGACAAACAGTCTCTTCCCAGTTATAGTTGGGATCGGCAGGTACGGGATGTTTCTTGCTCTGTCGACGAACTACTTGCACTTGGTTCTGTAATATTCATGAAGTATACATTACAGACCGGCAAAAGGAAATATCTGTTTAATGTGGGTCGCTGGCGTTCTCTTATTTCAGAAGGGAAACCTTGAAATCTTTGGGGCTATCCCATACGCTCTTTTGACTCTCGATGCCCACTTCCGACATTTTCAAATATGCAAATTTACAAAAAAATGAAAGAATTTGGACATTATGAGTAGGCTCATTCAAAAGAGCGTATTGCATAGCATAGAAGATTTCTTGGTTTCACTTCTATCTGAAAATGAGAGAACGACAGTACGACATATACGTTTGGTGGACTCTATTCTACAGATTCCTGCACCTCAAAAAGGGATTCTACCTCGTGAAGCACACTTAATTCCCCGGTGCGCGCGCACTAGACAATGTCGAGCGATGCGTCAAGATGTCTCTAGGGATTGTTTTCGGGAGGATTTCTTTTCTGAGAGGAGTGAGAGATGTCCTGCGAGCTTCTCCTTTTTCAATTCCGCCCTCTTCCACTCCCTTCACAATCATTCTCCCATTTAAGATGAGTGACGAGTTGAGAGAGAGAGTAAGAAAGAGAGAATGAGAGAGGAACATGTTAATCCTCACTTTCCGATTCTTAGTCTCGCACAGAACGGAAAAGAGCAATTTGAAGATGGGGAAAACGAAGTGCTAATCAGCGGGTTAAAGGCGCAAGGTCGAAATTGAAACTCACGTTGTTGGAAATGTAAAATGACGTCGCGGAGGCGAATGGGACGTACCTTGAAAGAAAGAAAATTGAATTTCCTGCGGGGAAGTCGGCATCAAGTACTAATGAGCTACCACCAGGGACTATTTCTATAGTAGAGACCTCGATGTCGTTCTCTCTCGCCCGTCAAAATGTTCAAAAATTCGCTGACCGGGAGTGGTATACTCTCACTTATTCATGGGGATGGTGTGGGTTCGGTAATATGAACTGACCATATCATGTCATCTCCTGCGGCCGAGCAATGGGGAACATTGCATGTAGCCCCTCCCATTATGTACTCCATGAAGAGACGCGCCCATTCTATCTCCACGTTTGTAACCAGTGTGTATTCGTTGTCTGCAATTAACAACAATAAAGTAGTGCAAAAATCTCAGTGAAATTACCAAACTAAAACTAATAAGGCGAAACTAACAAGACGATAAGTTGGCTTTTTAAAAAAAAACGAAATTGTTTTGAAATAACGAAAAAGTTGGTAGATATTTTGCGCTAATCATTTTCAACCACGAAATATTGTCGTCAAGGCGGTTTGATCTCTATTTCAAGGAGAGTTTCACGTGACTACTTGAATTTTCACGGCCACTACCTCGTAAGAAGTCGTCATTTCTCACCAACATCAACACTCTCACTTTTTTCGACTTCACTCAATAACTCATTCAAGCATGGCGAAAGGTTTGCACGAGAAACCGTGAGGATCGAGGAGAAAGAGGAAGAAAGTGTACAGGGAAGAGCAAGATACTCACCATTGGAATGTGTCATCTTTCGAAGATTTGCCACCTTTCGAAGTAACTCGGAAGCGCAGGAACACTTTGCCCGTTCGACGGGACGAGAAAGAGATTTGGGAGCGACCAATTCACGGATGGACACATTTTGATAGGCCGACTGCAAGTTGTCCATCGATACTGAAATGAAGAGGAGGAATAAGTGAGTGAAAAGAGCGAAAACAACGGGAGGGACAATGAGTGGTTGCGCGAGTTCATTCGGGATGGTGAAATCACGTGACTTACCTCGTGGGAGATGACACGAAAGTGATTAGACGAGACTGTCCATATGATATTGAAGAGGGCGCCCAATGGGAGAGGCGATATGGATAAGGAGAGGAGAGGGGAACGAATACTCTATCCAAGAGACGCGCGCAATCGATCGACTCTCTCTCGGCGTCAAAAGAAAGGGAGAGCGTGGTGGGACCGAGGGAGAGAAGGGAGATGGGGGAGACTATCGCGGACTGAGCAACTGGGGGGATTACCGTATCCACTCGAGAGAAGGCGGATTACTGTTTGCTGTTAGGAAATATGTGTGATGTAGATTTCTCATTATCGCTTGGTCGAGTATATTCTTGTAGTGTTTATCACTTCTCTGTGAGGCAATTTCACTGCATTCCATGACTCCTCTGCGATGGTCGTATCAGACAATGAAATCGAGGGGTGCGGAGGGGGGAGAGGAGAGAGGAGGATGGTGGTGTCGAGAGGCAAACACTGGAGGAAGGCATCGCTTATCACCCCAGGAAAGGAAGAGGAGAGAGAGAGAAAGAGGGAGAGAGGGAGAGAGAGAGAAGACCCTCATGAGATAGTCGAGAGTCTACTCATGGCATCCATGTCTCCACTACTACTACTACTTCTCACCGTAATATCTGTCAGTTCCGCTCTCGAATTTGCTCAATTTTCTAAAAGGTTTAAAATTTTCAGATCCGAGCCCAAAGTTTTGTGAATACTCGTCTCGACGTGAGCAACATACAATTTACCACTGCACAGCCATTCATATTTTATTTCGACGGCAAGAGAGGAAGTGGTCTCAAAGTCTTCTGTGAATGCCACGCGTCTTCCTCCACGTTCGTTTAATTCTCTTTTTGTTTATCGTTCCGGTCTTTTACAGGGGCCAAATTATCGGATCGTATACTACTTACATTCCATCGGACACCGATGATCGATCTGTGCGAATAGCGGATATGTCCTTCTCATTGAATAATCCAGCTGTGAGTGATATATTGAAACATATTTTTAAAAATAAACCGAAATCTTAATAACAATAGAACAATTCTGAGTAAGAAAATGAGCAAGCATTCAAAAAGGAAATGTTGAATCTGGCAGGATTATCTGATCTTGACGTGCAGTATTCGACTGAGGATGACCGATAATGACGATAAACCATGGGAAGTCGTCGATTACGCTCAAGTTTACACTGGGCAAAACAATGACAAATTCACACCCAGCAGCTATCCGAGAGACCAGATCACAGTCAAGTTCGCAACGCTAAACGACTGGTTAGTTGGAAAATCAATTTCAAAAAAGCAAGAATACAATTCAGGAAATTGATCCTGTCGATAAACAAGCAGTGTAACATGGGCGAGATGGGAATGAACTTCAATTGTCAAACGAATTGTCAAACAGATTTATGCGGCAACCAAGCTCAAATATGTTGTCCGGAAGAAATAGATAAAAGTCAGTTTTTTTTCAAATTTTAAACTAGTTCTAATGGTAATTCAATCAACATTCAGCTATGTGCACGTGTATTGGCAAGGCTCTTCCTTCTGATACATGTCCGACTTTTCCTCCAGATTACAATCCCGACCTGGCAAACTGCGTAAGTACCAATTGTCGTTATCACCCTCGTCAATAACCAATTTTGAGACAAACGAGGATCTCTACTTCTGGATAATGATTGGCCTCGCTTGTCTCGCTGGTCTTCTTCTCATCCTTCTCATAATCTGCCTGTGTTACATCTGCTGCGCCCTCTCGAGGTCAAAAATATGGAACACTTTAGAAGAACCATATTACATTTATAAAATGATACGATCAGCGTATAGCATGTCTAAATATTACTTCATGTGTTTACCGAAGGCGAAAAAGCACTTAAAAGTTACGGTCGACAACGTACCTGTTTGGTAAACGGCGAAAGTCCGTGTTGACTTTTGGTTTGATCGTATCATTTTATCAATGTCTGATCACAAATATCATCCATTTTTCATTACGCCCACGCCCTCGATTTGCAATTGTATTATTTCTCCTCTACATACTATATGTGGTCTAATTCGTAGTTGCCCTCCAATCGCCTTCTCCACATGCAATTGTTGACTCAGCCTTGAATGATTTCATCGTTTACAGTGAGGACTCAGCTCGCAAGAATCAACAGACGCCGCAACAGACAGAATCAGCTCGAGTGCCTCCTCCAGTCTACTTAGCCACTCCCCCACGAGACCCCCGTTATGGATATAGAGGACCACCCGTAGATCAATATGGACGACCACTCGAATACAGAGAGGAGACGTATGTAGGTGTTGCTCCCTTCCTCTCTTCCCACTCTAATCGTTCCCTTCCTCTTCAGGACGCCGATATTGATTCATTAGCCGCCGAGTGTTCAGAGGCTTCCGCCAGACGGGAAGCGAGAGTCTAATCGACTTCCTGTGTTACTCCAAAGGGACGAGTCACCTCCTCCTCTCCCCTTATCATTTATCGTCTTTCTCCATGACTCAATCCCGCCCCCATCGTGTACATATGAAGCCTTCCACTTGTCCATTTCACTTTGTCAATGAAGTCATTTCATTTCCTGAGATACATCGACTTCAATTCCAGAGAGAGGGAAAGAGAGAGAGTGAGAGAGAGAAAAAAAGCAACGAGATCATGTTTGCCTTCTTCCCACGGCACAGAAAATCAAGGAAGGCAGAAGCACTCTCTTGTTTTCTGTGGCTGAACTGTGAGAGGTAACCTACGAGTAGTCGAGAGAGTAGATCGAGAGACATGAGGGAAGAGAAGAGAGAGGGAGGTAAGGAATGAAGAGAGAGAGGAGGCGGGGAGGATGGAGGAGAGAAAGAGGGGAGAGAGAGACAGGGTGTTTGCTCGATAAGGACAGGAAGAAACTGCACATGGATGGGTGATTGGTCGTCCCTCTTCTTCTCTCTCAGTTCTCTTCTCTCTCTCTTCACTCGTTTTCACAGTTACTCCGATGCTTACTCTGCCTTTTCTCCATTCTTCATATTCTCCTTCTCTCTTTTCTATCAGTGTCTGCTTTACAGGATGACACGACGATCAGTCGTCGTCCATTTATTGATTGGACTCGCGACTGCTCAGTTCAGCTGGAATCAACAGCAACAGCAACCGAACCAGTTCAATAATGGATTCCAGAATGGACAACAACCTCAACAGCAGCAGTTGAATCAATGGGGACAACCAGTTCAAACGAATCAGAATGGGTGAGTTCGATTCCTTCTTATTCCTCTATCAACATCCCCTATGTGAGAGATCGGGCCGTATCGTTTCAATGATACTAACCAATCAGGTACAGGCTGGGTCAGCAGCAGCAACAGCAGCAACAACTGCAGCAGCTGCAGCAGAATGGTCAGCTGCGACCTGGATTCGGATCTCTCTCGACTGCTGCAAAAGCCGTCGCTCCATCAATCGCCAATGTAAATTCGCCCTCGAAGCTTGTGAGTGAACTTATTCGCTTTTTTTTCGAGGGAAGTGGTCGAATATCTGTTTACAGAGTTCGAACCAAGTCAACGGAGCCCAAGTCGACATTCAAATAAGAGGATATTCGAATCCTAACAACCTCGTGTCCAACACCACCACGTACGTTACGAATTATCGATTAGCTGGAGCGATAAACGGCTGGGATTTGTTTGCGCTATAAAAATAAATATAAATGATTGAACAATATATGTATTTAGTTGCGCATGCACAACCACCTGTGATTTCCTGGATGCGACTCAGCAAAATATGTGCAAGTTCGCCCTCGTGACCATCATTTCTTCCGCCGAGTGAGTTTTGAGTTTAAACATTTCTCGATATATCTGTTTAATGGGTCGATGTTTAATGGGTCCAGGGATGAATAACCAAAACTAGGCCGGTTTGTATATTATAAACGGTGACTCGTTCATTGCACTTCATCCAAAACTCTTTCGTTTTCCACAATTCATTCTCAACTTCCATCTGTATCATAACAACCTGCATGCTGTCCCTCACCTCCATTATCAGAACCCTTTGATAGTTGCGAGTTGAGACGCCATTCATACCTCGACGGTCCTGGTTATCATTCTTATCAATACTCGGGACGAGTCATCCATCGATCGATTGCCTTTCTTTCCTCCAATCAATCAATACTTTCCTCTCTCACTCAACCAATCCAAATTAGATGAGAGGGTGGAATGACTCTCACGTGTGAATGGGATCACTCCTCCCTCGTTTGTTTGTCTTCAGCTCTCGTTACATTGTACTAAAGGTGCGATCAATCCATGTATGCCCACCCCTCTCCACCAGCCGCATTTACGGCTCTCCTTTGATAAGGACGAGAGAGTGCACGAAGTCGAGAGACGGCGAGCAGAGAGGATGAGAGAGTGTGCTGATTGGAGAGAGTGCCGAGAGGGAAGAAGACGTGAATAAGCCGCGAGTCTGAGTCACAATTTGTGATTGGCCAAGTGATAGTGGTGAGGGGGAGGGAAACTATACAGAGAAGGGACAGTGAGAAGGGAGAGTTTCGGAAACGAGAGGAGATGAGCACAAACAAGGCAAAAGAGTCAGAAATAAGAGAGTGATATGAGTGGCCGGATATTGTTGTGATAATAAGAATTATTGATTCTTTTTTATGTCCAAGAAACGAGGCGAAAGAAGTGAAGTCATCGATTTATTGGATGAGACGTTTCATGGGCATAGAAATTAGGAACCATCTCTCACCGATGATATTACCGATTAAAAGGACATTATTTTCAGTCAGTCCGTGCAGTATTACTCCACTGATTTCTTCGCCTTCAATCAGCAGATGGATCCTCGAGTCGGCAATTGGTCATCCCCCATCAGTTTCCAGATGACTTCCAAACCCGTGAGTTACTCACTTTTGGTAGAGACTCATCATCCGAATATAAACAACGATCAGTGAAACAAGAATCTGCATCAGTATTTTTAAAAACATTTCGAAGAGGGAATCCTTTACTGTCTTCATGTTTTTGGAAACGTTTAGTAAGAGTGATGTTTTATTGCCATGAGAATGAAGGGCTGGATCATTTAAAATTTGTTTATCCGATAAACAAATATTCTAATTGTTCAGTATCATGGTCATGACTCTCAAAAATGTGCAGCAGTGTGTGAAATTGCCGCTAAAGTGAAAGAATATCTGCAGGTTGCTATTGATATCTTCGTGTATCAATTGGGAGTAGCGATGACGATGCCCCAGAATGGAGAACAGAGTCTCGTCTACTTCAATAGGTGAGAACTGTCGAAATATCGACAATATTTGTGATATATTTATATTAGTTCCCGTCTTGAATTTCCAATATTATAGACTGATGCTGGTCGATTCATTCGTCGTCAATGTCTTCTCTTACAATGCATCGATTGGTCAACCAGTGAACGACAACCTGCCCGGAAAACTCATTGGAACCTCGTGAGTGGCATTGACTAATATTAAAATTATACGATTATTGATCAAATTTAATATGTGTATATGATTGAAGAATGAGTGTCAACTGGTCTGTCAAGTGTATCAATGGAATGCTTGGAAACAACTGCAATCTCATCTGTGGAGTGACGCCTGATTCAGATGCGTCTACTCAAACGACTCCCAACGCGTAAGGCATTGATTATGACCCATGCACGAAAACCGAAGATGCACACTTTTTAATTGGAATTTATTGTGAACAGTATTCGTCATTACAGTAGCTTTGACACACCCTATTCGAACAATTTCTCCACGAAAAAGCAAATCAGCTTAGTCACGAGCGAAATATCACAACTAATTTTCCATACGACACGAATGACTAATAACAGAGCGAGAAATATGTCAATTCTTCGATAATATAATTTCCCCTTTAGCAGAATAATTCCTCCTCTTCGGACGGCTGTTACTGACAACGTCGTCCTGTGCAAGGACACAGTGACGGGAGTATACAACTCATGCAGATACAATGCCGGTCGAACTCAGGTGAGAAGAGATAACAAAACTAGACAAGAAATCGCTCTCTCTCACTCTCTCTCGGTCACTCTGGAATCTCTTAGCTATCACCTCTCCCTGTTTACCCATTCAACAATCGCGCTTCAATTCTTCAAATGGGAGCTTAGATTCGTGTTTGAGAAAGGGAAGATAATCACGAATCAGCAAACAAAACCAATCGCGTCAATAACCTCATGTTTTTGTCCTATTGACAATACCGGCTTTCTGAAATATATGTGTAGTACATATCTTATCATATCTTATCTTATATCTCATTCGCCCCTTCCCACCTCTATTCCCTCTCACTCTCTGTGCGATGGCGTGGTGTAGAAGTCGACAGGGAATGGGTTCCAGGCGACTAGTGGTAATAGTTCAGTAGAATAAAAAAATAATTATCATATTTTATTTTCATAATCATAATGATTATTGTAATTAATTATTTCACAGTATATATCTATCGTTCAGGTTGTTGACTGTGCGACTTGTGTGAATGGAGTGACTCCGAATAATACGTGCAGTACCATCTTCACTGAAGTCCTCCAAGAGGTGAGAGATATTCACTCATTTCACAAACGGATGAAAACATAATCATTAATATCAGGGAATGGTCTCAAGTGCCTTCTACACATGGACGATCGTTCTCGGTTGCTTGCTTGGAATTGCTATCCTCGTTATTATCTGCCTCATCTGCGCCTATATTATGTAAGACCGGTTTCACTAATAGTAGAATATTGTCATCTAATAACTTTATTAAAGATTTAGCGTGTGCAATCGCAATGGTAGTCACTCGTAACACCGAAATCAGTTAATTACTTCATTATCTTCAGCGTGCGCAATCGTAACAAGGAGGACGTTGAGTACAAGGAGTACAAGGGTAATCCGTACGTTCTTCCCAATCAGCAACAGCAACCGGCTACACGACCTCTTCTGGACGACGAATGGAATACGGCCCCTAGAAGACCAGTCCAACCGCCTCCCCATCAACAACAACCACAGGAACACGATCGAGCATCCGATGTACGAACTAAGACTACTCTCACTGTAGCTGTGAGATTTAGCGATTGCTGAAAACCCGCTAATAGTTTTCTAAACAGCGCCGTGTCATGATTCTCACACCCTTCTTTCGAAAAAAGCCCAGACCTTTTGCATATATTGGGCCGTTCACTCTAGTCTCTCTCACTCGATCAATCGATTCAGTCAATACTCACTCAGCATGTCTCACTTGCAGGACAGCTACCGTAACGGGCACGCGACTACTCAGTCGAGACAGGAACACCAAGTGTGATTCCATTTCGACACTCGTCTTCTTTCTACTCACTGCTCATTAACGAAATTGCCTATGAACTTGGATGAATTAGCACTTGAGAGGTTTTCTCCTCTCAAATCACGCATCTCAGTGTCTCTCTCTCTATCAAATACATCGTTGTAGTCATATCAGACCTCTCTGTCTAGCTTTCTCTCTCTCCGACTCTCCCTCTCCTTTTAACTCTCAGTATTGAATGTGCCATGCATGGACAATCGCCCGTTCGTGTCTACCCCTCATCTACTTACAGTGCTTGTGATTATCTGATATCTCTAGGAAGTTGATTCAACTTTCCCCTCCTATCTCACCTCGATCCTCTCCTCTCCGTTCTTTCTTCATTGTAAATGATATGTGATAAATAATAATATACAATGATAGTATTCAGTTGCAGAAATGCTATTTCAACACGAAGCAAACAACTATTTTTTGGGATTGCGATCTCTAATTATCGTCGAATATGTATTCCACATTTAAAAGGACATGCTTCCAACTTTGACTAACGGTTCTCCAAGGTTCCGTTTCTTAGAGAACGGTTCCCTAGGTCAAGCGGTAAAGTAAGGCCGAGGTATATTACAAGACCTACCGGCAAAACTGTGTCTTTTACTACGCACTAGCCCAGCCCGCATGGTACCCCATGTCCACATGGCATTGGTACGCCTACTGTAGTGATGCAAATTTGGTTTTCGTATTACGACCCTTTCGGAGAGAGATCGGTAATACGGCTGATAAAGGGGAGAGAGCGAGAGTAAAAAGAGACGCCAGGGGCTCGGTAATACCGAAACCGACACCGAACGGGCAACCCCAGCCTACGGTACGCGATCGCCTTACCTTTACTTCGTTCAATGGCTTGAACTAGTAATCCTTGAAATATACGCAGTATCATATAATGTAATCGTATTTTTTTCTAATTTTGCTCACTTGTTTTTCTTTCTTAGTTTTCTTCTTTTTATCCAAACACATAATGCTAACTAATAGTAAGTCATCAAGAAAAGTACCTCGATAGTAAGTCTCAGAGGGGGAGGAGGGGAGTTGGATCAGGAGTAGTCTCAAATTTGTAGCTAGAGCATATTGTGAATTCGTATGAATTAGTTTGATAATGACTCTGTCGAGTAAACGATTTCCTCATTCTATACGCTCGCGAGTACATTTCCTCGGATGATTCTCCAACAGAATATCTGCTCTTTCCTCGCCCAATTCACACTATGCGTGAGATGAGATAACATATAATTTATTGTACATATATGTAATTGCGGGGGAGGTTCGCTGGACACACTGGGGGACGTTTGTACACAGACACGGAAATGATGAGTCCATGTCATTGATGTGGCAGGAAGGAATGAGGCAGTGAATGGAAGAGAAGAGAAGAAGAGCGAGAAGTTATCGTCATAGTTCACGAACTCGACGGGTAATTGGAGGTTTCCTGCATCGATTCAAACTCTTTTGCTATGTTATATGAAACCATCATCGTCTCAATTTTCCACATATTTATCTCTCAGTCTCACTTGGCGGACAATGAAAGAGAATGAGATAAACTATAAGTGTGAGTGTGAAATTGTGCGAAGGAAAAGGGTGAAAAGAGGAGTGGGAGGGTGACTATCTCAGAGGTCTCGGAAGGGGTGAAGGAAGGGGTGAAGGAAGGAAGGGGAAAGCGAGAGAGAGGGGGGCAGTGGCCAACTAAAAGAGTCCTGAGAAGGAGGAAAGGAGAGATTGGATAAGGGAAATACTCTCGATTTGTGCTCTTCGACCTCGAACACAAATGAGAAGAGAAATACTTAATGAGTCATTAGTGCAACCCGGTGGACGTCTTCATAATAGGTATACATGTTTGCGAAAATTGCAATAATTCTTGTCTATTTTGTATGAAGGAAGGTAGACGGAAGGACTTTGATGACGAGTTATGAAATTAACAGTGAAAGACAATCGACAACAATTAATGAAATAGAGTGTAAGTCTAGCGAAAATCTGATCTCTCACAGAAAGAATTAAAAAGTGCTCGAACTGAGAAGCGAATTGACAATGAAAGAGAGGAGTGAATTTGCGATGTTGAGAAGAAGAAACAATCTCATGATACTCAGAACAAAATGATGATTGCATAGAGAATTACGGCAGAGCTTACTGTTTGAATGGCAAGATTTTGGCAGAAAGTGTAATGCTGATCGATATTTTGAATTGGGGGCAGAGACGAAAAGTTGAGTGAGACAATGGGGTGCGAGTGCAAAAGAGACAATTGTACTCTAGTATGAGGAACACCGAGAGAACGAATATGACACGAGAGAGAAGATACAGTATCGAGTGGACCGAAAGTGGAGAGAAGTGAGGAAGATGTGAGTGAGAAGAAGTGGGAGAGCTAGGCACTCTCCAGACGACTCGGACGACTGATCCCACGTCGATTGTCACGGAAATGGAAGATATTGAAAAGAGAGAGAGAGAAAGAGAGAGAGAGACGAGAGAGACACTCAATGACCACACGATACGATATTGAATTCGGGAGACGAGTAGAACCTAGTCGAACAGCGACATTCCTAATCGATCGATCGAAACGAAAGAAAGAAGAGGGGAGGCAATGGACACTGAGTGACACATAGTGAGAGAGGGCAGTGATGAGGTGGACCGGGCTGAGTGAATGGGAGGGAAACGATGATATGTGATTGAGTGAAGTAGTGAAGAAGTCGATTAGACGAAAGTGAAGTATCCATCGCTCTTCCGTCTCTTCTTTCCTCTCGTTGGATTCGATCCATCGAATTGAGGTTTGCCCCTGCAGAGAAGAAAAGACGAGACTGAGGAAAGAAGCGACCACTCGTCATGCGATCACAGCACGAGAATGATCGAATGACTCGGCCGATAGGATGGGAGGCAAGAAACCAAAGATGTTCATCAATATATCCATTCCAGGCCACGATTCTCGCACTCATGAAAGCGAAAGAGCAAAGAGGGGCAGAATATTGGAGCAATGGTCGGACGCTCTCAATTCTGCATGCTCTCTCGCGCTGTCTGATCGATGAGCGAGCATGCAGAATGAAGAGAGTCGGATAATTACTCTAATATTGGGAAGAGTGAGAAAAAGGGAAAGGATTGGAAAGGAGGGAAGCTTCCATGAGCACGACAACGGCATACCGAGAGGGCAGAATCGTCACGAGAGAGAGAGAAAAAGAGAGAGAGATCAAAGATCAAACCAACCTCGTCTGACCCAACAACCAACTCTTGAAGTTGGCGTCCATTTTGGACGGCGATTGTGTGACGCCTCCTTCGAACATTTCGATTGGGCTCTGAAGAGGAGCAAAATGTTATTGTTATTTTCTATCATCTATTTTGAAAATTCAACAAATTTGTTTACCTTGCGAACTCGATCGTTGAAATTGTGCCATAAGGCGACTATCAATTCAGTCGCCATAATGTCTCCCGCATGGGCGGAGATCATTCGCATGCAGAAAACCTGAAATGAGCAAAATTATTATGGGCTGTCCTTTCTCACGACCTCTAACTTGTACGCTAATCTAATTCTAGTAAAAACTAGAGACTCATCCCCCGTTTCCGCTTGTTCACTTGCGAGTCAAATTGATGAGTTGTGACAGATCTAATTTCTCTTGCTCTTCGCTTCGATAGTCGACTTCTAATTGGTCGAGAGACGAAAGTCCATCGACCTTTTCTACAGTAACCCGCCCATTCTCCACTTACTCCGTCAAACCCGAGGAATTTGTGCACGAATTTCTTGACAGATTGTCGATCAGTCGCCAAATCCGTCGCCCTCAGATACTTCCGGATAAATTTCATGTGCTGCAATAGACCAATTATGGATCGTCTTGGGTGGTCTTGACCTACCTGTCCTGGCAGGAATGAGATGAGCACCCAATGACACATGGATATCACTGAGACGAGTGACACCATGAAGTACCAGAACCAGAGGAAGAGAAAGATCTTCTCATTGAACATATTGATCATGAGTACACATTGTACGGTGTGGTGGTGGATGTTCCCCAATACTCGGACCTGCAATATCCCCCATTTCTTCTCCTTCCGACTCATCAAATAGACTAGTGAGAAAAGCTCGGCGAGAAGCACTCTCAGAGTTCTTCTTCTCGCCTCTCTCCTCAGTCGTTTAAAATTTAAATTGTCACTCACATCGAAATCGCACATTGTAACGCGCGGAAAATTGCCGGACACTTCCCACTCCCTTCCGTTTAGGAGATCTTTCAATATGTGGAAGCCATAGAAAATATTCTCGGTCCCGAGAAAACTATTCAAAATGAAGACCTGGAAATAGCTTGTGTTGCAACCTTTGTCGATTTGATCGATACCTGTCCCACTACATTGCCTAGATAGAGAGCTTTGATGAAGACGTAGAGACAAGTGACATAATTGCCCCATCGCTTCGAGACACAAAGACCAGAAACATCCGTGACCTGAAGAGACAAAGAGTTTGTTTCATTTTCATTGTAGATATCGCCGTTAAGAAGCATTTATTTTCAGTATGGTCTTCCGACTTTTTGGAGTGACTTCAACTCTCATTCAACAGTCCCTTTCGATTCTCGATGCGCCTCGCCAAGTTAGTGAGGTGGGACTCATTTCTACAGAAGGCAGAAGCGTCCACAAGAGAGACGAGTAATTGTTTTTGAGGAAAGTCATCAAGAGGGAGATCAGACCAAAAAGGAGATGAGAAGAAGAAGAAGAAGAGAGAGAAAAGGGAAGAGAAAAGACGGCGACGAAATGCGAGAAGAGACATTGAGTGTCATATCTCATCGAGGACGGATCACTCATACGAGAAGTCAATTGGATGGAAGGAGACGGTAGTCGAGAGACACAGACACGAAGCAACAACATATTACAGATAGAAAGATATTCTTTTGAGACTTGCCACCTCTCATGCAAATTTCACAAGTCGAAAGTTCACATTTGAACTTCCGCAATGGGGTATCACGGTTGATAGTGAAGATTGAGACTTGCAGAAGATTTAGAGAATATCTCACGGGGAGTGAAACTATTTTCATGAAAAAATGTTTAAATCTTCAAAGGCAGCACATTGCGGGAATTCAAATTTGAATTTTTCAACTGTGAAATTTTGTGTAGCATGAGATGAATTTTCCAGACTACAACGAACTTCTCTCTGAATTTCCAACGCGTCTTCCATATGGCCGGCTATCGTTTGCACCGTCGCAGCTCGTGCGTCTTGGTCCATCATCCGAGCATCGCACGCCATCTGCGTCAACGACTGCACGTTGATTCCTGCAGATGAATTACTTACTACGACTCCTGAATGGGGTCAACCCTTTTGTTCCCACTCAGTCTCGCCTAGCAGGAAGGTATAGGCATCTGAGAGCATTCTTCCCTCTACCCTTTCCTCCTCGGGGTCATGGGTCTCTCTTCCTCTCGTTAGACGCCTCTTCAAGATCGATGCTCTCACAAGTAAAGTTGTCCACCCTCCGCTCTCTCTCTCTCCACACACAAAACATCGGCGGGTCCTCTCTGAGAAGAAGCGAAGACCCGCACAAATTCCTCCTATTCATGCGACATTTATTACGTAATTGTGTGAGAGTCAAGGCGTTGAGTCGGAGACGAGTTGACATGAGCAAGGCAAGTTCCTTCCCGGATGGAAAGAGAGAGAGATCGGAGGGAGGAGGAGGAATAGTAGTCGGAGATCCGACCACTAACTGACCCCAACGAGAGATATCGATCCATTTGACCTACCAGACTAGCCCACCGAAGAGTTATAGATCCATTTGCAATACAAGACTGACCCTCCCCAGAGATTTCAATTCATTTGACCTACCAGAGACCCTCAGAGATATCATTTGACCTACCGGAATGCCAGTGGAGCAGTCCTCTCCACATGATGCATGGAATGTAGAAGCAGAGTGCTTCGAGGGCCAAAACGAATGGAACCCATTGGTAGTAACTGATTTGTCGAGCCCTGCAATAAACTCTCTCGTCTCATCAATTTGCAATCGTATTGAGTAGATGGATTGCGGGTCGAGGGGAAACTTGTAGTGAGGAGGAAGGTGTTTGTTCCATCGGTGACACGAGTGAGAGACACATCAACAGTTGTTTCTACTATGTAACTCTCTCTGTCTCCGAGGACTCGATCATGTCGATTTCAAACCAACGACAAGAAATTCATACACACTTACTTCCTCCACTCAGGAGTCTGGCAGAGAAAGAAGTTTGCTCCTATGATTCTTATTCATAAATAAGGAAACAGAGTTTTGGTAAAACATTGCCAGGACGTTTCAGGATGTTTTGAGTGTTAGAGGAGCGAAAGCGTAATACAGTTTGAACCACTATTACTGTAAAAAAAAACTTGAAATAGCTATTGACCTTGTTTAAAAATATATTGCTCACCGTCGATCTCCATATTCGAGAGGGAAGGCACTCGTGAGAGGGAGGTAGTACGTGTTCTCCACCCAGCAGTAATTCTCGGTGTACTGCTCCCACGCGTCGGTGAATTGTGCCGGCACCCAGCACTGGATTGGATATCCTGCAACGACCGGTTACGGTACATGATCGATCGATAACTGGAGAAAGTTACCGTACCTACGTATTGCTTCGCGGATACGATAATCGCGAAGGCGAATATAATGGCTGATGTGTAGTGATAATTGAGCTTGTCGACAAAGTCGTCGTCCACTCGTGGATGGAGGCCCTGATTAGTTATTATTAAGCACTAATTATCGAAACTAATTAGATACCTTGAATATTGCAGCCAGATAGTAGAGCAGCATGCTGGCAGAGAGGAACTGTAAGAGGATGGATTAGATTAGGGCGGAGACTAGAGAGAAGAAGAAGACTCAGAAGAAGTGATCCGATGGGGGAGGAGAGAAGACAACTCATTCAACGTCTCCCCATTGTGTTCTGCCCCCTTTTCCGTCCCGCCTTCTGTATTTCTCTCTCTCTCTCTCTCTCCTTCTCACCTCTCTCCACAATCAGAGAAGGGGGCGAAAGGGCAATGTGCTGCCAATTATTATTCACGCCTGAATTATTTATGGGGTCCAAGTGGGGCGCAAAAGAAGGACTAGTGCAGGAATGAGGAAAGCAATCGGGGGAATGAGGAAAAGGAAGAAGGATCTCGCTATTGTCGGCACTTTTCTCGCGCCCTCTGAAACACGCGGCGGTAGTGTCGGAGAGGGAGGGGAGGGACAAATTACCCTGTTTGAGAGTGACGGGCCCAATTAGACTGAGCATTCCGAGACTTCTTCTCACTCTCTTACCGTATACGTGAGAAGTGCAGGAGAGGAATGATCAAGTTGAGTAGAAAAGGGAGAAAGAGGAGAAAGAGGAGACTGTAACAGATAAAGAGAGAAGAAGAAGATGCATGGGGATAATTGGAGAGGAGAAGGAGTAGATCATACAGAGAGCGAAGAGGAAGGAGGAATGGTATTGAGAGAGAGAAGGGAGAAGACGTGTCAGATTCAGACACAGTCTCAACTCGTACTACCTTCCCCAGTGGCCCAATCATTACCAGTATGTTTTTCGAATGCCCCCGACTATTTTTGTGTGTCTCCACCCAAGGGATCACTTCCTAATGAGTCTCATCGTTCTACTAAGAACGTTCTAAGCAGAACTCTTAATCGTGTCCTTCCGGACTTTCTACGAAGGACTTACTACTAAGGAACTTATTAATGACGTTAAGTACTGACCTTCTTGTCCTTGTTGAGGTATGTTTTGGAGAATTTAGTGTCGCGCGGTGCGGCACTCGAGGGATGACACGGAAAGCGAGAGACGTGGTTCAGTCGTTCGCATTTCTTGAGGTTCGTATGCTGTAAAGAGGCGCGAGATTATTGGTGGTTGGAGGGAGGGAGAAGAGGGGAGAGAGAAAAGGGAGAATGAAGAGAGAAGAGATGAGGAGGGAGGAACACTACGAGTACGACGAACGATGATGATAATGGGGATGGGACGATGATCGGATGAGAGAAGAGGAGAGAGAGAGAGAGAGAGAGAGAGAAAAGAGAGAGGGAGAGGAGGGGGAGGAGTACGAGGACCAATGAAGGAAGGAAAGGTCTCGAGAATAGAACAATGCAACCGAGGAGGCCGTCGCACCACTCTAATCGTCGTGGACTCATACACAAGAAGAGGAGAGAAAGACTGAAATCTCGAAAGAGAGAGAGAGAGAGTAGGAAGAAGGACAAGTCTCGAATGATGACGATAGTTGGAGGATGGATGGGAGGAGGAGATAGGAGGAGAAGAAGGAGAGAGAGAGAGAGAGAGAGAGAGAGAGAGAGAAGGTGGATGGGATGTAGTGAACGGAAGAGGTTGATAAGAGAAGAATGGGAAGAGAATCGGAGACTGCGAAATGGAGGGAGGGACTACGATATCCCCCCCCTTCTCTCTCTCTCTCTCTCTCTCTCTCCTTCCTTCCTTCGGAGATGTGTAGATGGAGAAGGACGAGCAAGATATGGAATGAGATTGAATCTGAGATCGGAAGGAGGAAAGGAGAAGGAGAGAGAGAGAGAGAGAGGATACATTGAAATGCGAAGCTGTGAATATCTGACGAATAATGAATGAGTGAGAGAAGACGACTGAAGAAGAAACGACGCAACTCTGATTTCGTCCCACGGAAAGAGTCTATCAGAAGAGGGCATCCGATACCCTCGAGAGAAATGATGGAGAAGTCCATTCGAGAGAGAGAGAGAGAGAGAGAGAGAGAGAGAGAAAGAGATGTCATAGGGCGGGAGGAAAGGGCACTCAGACGACTTTTCGTGCAGAACATTGCAGAAACTCGACACGACACTTGTCGACCAGTCGATCGATGACGTCGGGAAACTGGAAACTTGTTTGTACTTCGGTAAGAGACGATCGATAAATGACGTCACGTAGGGGTGAATTTTAGTACGTTAAAATTAGTGTGGAGTCAAAGATGAAACTAACTGCCTCAGAATTCTGCGCAGCGGCTGCATCGAAAATGCAGAGATTGGATGACGGTACGTGGGGATGGAAGTTGAAAGAGAGAGAGAGAGAGAGAGAGAGAGAGAGAGAGAGAGAGAGATGGAGAGAGAGACGGTACGTGGGAGGGAAAAAGAAAGAAGGGAGGAGGGCATCATCGAGAATGCGACGATGTTAGTGAGGAGAAGAAGTCTAAGTGAAGAAGGAAGAGAAGAGGAAGAGGAGGCTTTTAGACGGGTACGACTCAAGTTTCCCTCGAAGTGTGATTAAGCTAATTTACAGAAGGAAATCGAAGTTTGAGACTGACGAAGGGAAGGGAAGAAGGAGAAGGAAAAGAAGGACTCTCGAGGGAAGAGAAGAAATGAAGGAGAGGAGAGATAGTATTCCGACAACTCGGTCATTTGAGAAGAGTCCTTGCGTGATCTCAGATCGAGAATATGGATACACGGCCAGTTGGGGAAGTTGAGAGAGAGAGAGAGAGAGAGAAGCAGGGAGGAAGGAAGACATGTACAGGGGGTCCAATCTCGCCCTCCAAACGAATACACGCAAAATTGCTTCACTCTCCGAGGGCGGAGCGCACTGCAAATTTAGAAGTATTTTGTGTGTGTCGAGAGGATCTCAAGAAGGAAAGAGGAGAAGAAGAAGAAGGAGATGAAACTAGTGAAGATGAGACGAGACCCGGAGAGAGACTAAGTGGAGGAGAGGAGGAGGAGGAGTACTGATGAGATTATCGAACTATCGGAGGAAGACGAGGTAGGATGAGAGAGAGAGAAAGAGAGAGAGAGAGAGAGAGAGAGAGAGAGAGAGAGAGAAGAAGGGAGGCGGTCAATCCCGAGAGGATCGGGACCTTTGATCCCCTCGTGTGATCCAAGAAGCAGCTGGCCGAAAAACGGGCGCGAATTCTGAGGGAGAAGGTAGAATGGAGAGTGCAGGAAGTTGATGTGATAGAAGAAGGGAGGAGGCGAGAGAGAGAGAGAGAGAGAGAGAGAGAGTAGGCGGAGGAGGTCAGAGGGGAAAGATGAAACAGTTGGTCTCGTAATTGATGGCCGCGACGTCTTAAGAGGGGGGGGCACCTGGCTGCCCTCACTGTAATCTCGACACTTTGAATGGAGATTAATTAAGGTGAACAGATGGTATAAGAGGAGAATCCATCTAAGAGATGGTCAAGAAGGGGTCATACACCAGCCGAGATGCTGTAATCCTCATGGGCGGAGGTCGACAGATGGTAATACATCAGAGGAAGGGTCATCTAAGAGATGGTCGAGAGGGGTTATACACCTGTCCAGATATGGTATTCCTCTAGGAAGGGGATGAACAGATGTCCATCCATCATGGAACATGCCGGGACTAGATATGAACCGGAGAGAGGGCATCAATCAGAAATGGAGAAAAAGGGAAAGGGAGAAAGATGCAGAGATGCTTGAGTCTTCTCGTTTCTCGACACGCTCGATCTCACTTTGACGATGGCAACGAAGAGAAAAAAGAAGAGGAAGAGAAGACACCTAGGAGATCCCAGTTCGGAGTTCGAATTATCTCATTTCCACAAGAGATCGGTATTACGGTATCGCCGATCTCTCGTGGAAATGAGGGAATTCGAACCCCGAAAAGAGAGTCATAGAAAAGAGACTGCCAGGAGGTATACTAGACATTCCTAACCGATATCGGTGGCTCATCCATGCTCGCGGTGGTAAGACGAACTACAGGATTCAATGACCAAAGAATCAACAGAATTCAAGATCAGAAGAGGTCAGAATGCCCCTGGACCATATCTGATATTACTCAAGAAGAGAGAGAGAAAGAGAGAGAGAGAGAGAGATGACTACTGTGATTTAGAGAGAAGCAGAGAGAAACGAAACGAGCACGCCCGCATTTACCGCATCGCTGGCCCGTGGTGCGCCTGAGTGGAGGGAGAAATATGAAGAGGCCCGAAGAGAAGATCGGACGAGAGACTGATGATGGAGGAGAGAGAGAGAGAGAGAAAGAGAGAGGAACGGAGATTGACTCCCTCAACAAAAAAAGATCGGAGATTGGAGGAGGAGATGAAGGGGATCGGGTGATCGAATGGATCAGATGAAGAGAGATTGAGAGAGAGAGATTCAGTGGGAAGAGAGAAGGGGAAGAAATGTCTCTCCATTTGATCAGGTGGACAAACGAAAAAGACATTGATACACGGGAGAAGAACAAGCGAGAACCTTTTTATTCCCGTTTTCCGAGATTTCCGTCTAATTTTTTTAATGTCTGATTCAATTACGGAATTATTCGGCTACCATCTGATCCTGGGACAGGTACCGAATTGGGTACCCACCATCTGAATTGGGTTCTGGGTGGGGCACCGAATTCTTGGTACCTACTCTCTTCTCCTCTCTCATCTTCAACCCACTTCTCTCTCTCTCTCTTCCTATCGTTTCTGCTCGACGTCTTCGCTCTCACTTGCATGGCTATGCATATATTCGAAACTGCGAGAAGGACGAAGGAATAAATATGGCTTGCTCTCTCTCTCTCTCACTCACTTTCTCACTCTCTCTCTCTCTCGCTTTCCTTCTCCTCTCAACCCACCAGAGACTTTAGAACTACAAGAAGAGTGCAGAAGCAGGGAAATTACTGTTGTGGGGTGGTGGCATGGATGGATATAGATGACAGTACGAGAGAGAGAGGACGGCATGAGAACATCTGAGTATCTCTCTCTCTCTCTCTCTCTCTCTCTTTCTTGAGAGGGAGAGAAGGCAGTTCTACACAAAGACTCGACGCTATCAGCCAACTCGGAATGAATCGAGTCGTAATAACAAATAAATCAGAGTGGAAATGCGGGACTGAGAAAGGAGAGAGGAGAAAAAGTGGAAGATGCCTCGAATCGTTGTACAGAAGCGAGCGTAATGCTCTTTGTTGCTGCTGTGAGGGGAGACATATCGAGAGAGAGAGAGAGGGAGAGAGAGAGAGAGAGATACAGTGGGGGGATACAGTGAGAAGGCGTTCTAGTCCAAAACAGGCCTTGTCTCCTTCTTCTTTCTCTCCATTCCTTCCTCTTCATTCCTTCCAATCCTCTCCGCTTTCTTCTCAACTTATTCGTCGCTCTCCGTTTTGGCATCGGAAAGGAAGACAATCGTGTACGATGAAATGGAGAGAGAGAGATGAAGAGAGAGAGAGAGAGAGAGAGAGAAGAATATGGAAAGCATCGAAATGGAGGAGAGGGGGACCAGAAAAGGTTCGTTCTCTCGAGAGAGACAAAAGAAGAGACTGTAGTGCCTCTTCCTCACTAATTCAGTCGAAGTGCGGCCTGCCTTGATCCAATTAGAAGTCAGCCACCGTAACTAAAGACTTCGAGACGAAAAAGGAGGAAAACGACGATTGTCACATCGACAAATGGAGATTATTAGCCTTGTTTGCAGACGATGAGAGAAGGAAAGGAAGAAATTGAGTCCGATATTTCTATGAGTGATCGACGAAAGTGCTTCGTCTTCTAGTCGTCAATCTAAATCTTTCCTCTCTCTCTCTCTCCAGGCTGCCGATAGGGGGAATTCTGAATTGAACTGCGGTAGATCACGAAGTCGACCGCCGTCATTATTATTGGCAGTCGTCTCTCGACGCGTGAACTGAGGCAGTTAGACATAGAGAGTGAGATGAAAACTACTATGAGGAGCAAGGGAATTTCGAGTTTGGAAGAAGAAAGAGAGAGAGAGAGAGAGAGAGAGAGAGAGAGAGAGAGAGAGAGATACACGACTAATTCGGGTGTGAGAATGCAAACGGAGGGAAGAGAAGAAGAAGAGGAAAGAAGAGAGGGGAGGATACACAAGGATTGCGTGATTGGAAGAGAAAAGAAGAAGAATTCGAAGGTGGAAGAATAGAAGAAAGATCAGACGATGGAAGAAGAGAAGAGTACGAGAGAGAAGAAGAAGAAGGAGAAAGGCTGAATGGAAGATGAGAAGAGAGGTAACCAAGGAGGAATCGAGAGAGAGAGGAATGGAAGAGAATGGAGAGAGAGAAAGAAGTGATAATGAAGGTCTTCCCTAAAAGGAGAGAGAGGGAGAGAGAGAAAGAGAGAGAGAGAAGTCATCCACTATGTATGACTGAAGTGAGATGAGACTGTAGGAGCACGATGGGAAGATATGAGGAAGAGAGAGAGGGAAAAAAGAGGAACAACCGATCTTCTCTCTCTCTCTCTCCTTCTTCCAACTGAAATCGATGACGAAATGTTTCGTTGTGTGTAGAGAGCGCCAAAATGAGTGCGTGTCTAGGGTCCAGTTGACTCTTTCCATTGGACGTCTGAGAGGGTCGAGAGAAGATTGAGAAGAGAAGGAAGGAAGAAGAGACATGGAGAGAGAGAGAGAAGATTGACACGCGTAATCTCTCTCTGGAGGGGCGACCGACGAGGAGGGAAAACCAACGAGAAAATGGAAGGACGAAGAACTCGAATAGAGGAAGAAGCAATTTGAGAAGATGAAAAGGATCAAATAGAAGAGTGAATTCATTTGAGAGTTTGAATGAGAACGGAGATGAAGAATAAAGAGATTAAATAGTTTCTATTTTTGCAGAAACAATGCTATTCTTAAAATATGGAAAATTTTGCAGTTTCCCTGAGTATTCTCATTTATGTAGTTCATTAATGATTCTAGCCTTTCTCATAACTTATCTTATTGTACCGTCTTTCCTCGTGACTCGAATAAATATTATATTATAGATATAATTATCGCTTGCACATTGGACAAAAATTTGGTCTATGACGGAGAAGGAAAGAAAGAAATGGTTATCGGTGAGAGTTCGTGGGAGAATCTCACGATAGACTGGATTGGTTCGTCCATCTGAGGGAGGGATAGAGAGAGAGAGAGAGAGAATCTATCCCTCCCTTCCTCAGCCCGATCTGCTGAGTATACAGGCGATGGACGAATGGAGTCTCAAGTTACGCGTCGCTCGTTAGATGCATTTCGCATGCGGGGGAGAGAGGGACCGAAAGAGAGAGAGAGAGAGAGAGAGAGAGAGAGAGAGAGAGAGAGACTGCTCCTCTTACATTACTCGTAACCTCGTTTGTCGTGACCGCGTAGGGCAAGACGAGAAGAAGAAAGAGAGAGAGACAATGAGAGAGGAAATAGAAGTGATGAGTGGAAGAACTGAGAATGGAGAAGAAGGAGAAGTTGAATTGAGGCTGTCAATGGATGGAAAGGAAAGCAAAACGAATTTGTATGGAGCGAAGAAGGAATCGAGTTGCGATATAGTGAAAGAGACTGAGGATAACAAGAAAATGAAACATTCCTTAAGCCTGATTCCAGCGAGAGAGAGAGAGAGAGAGAGAGAGAGAGAGAGAGACGAAAAGAGGCGAGAGAGGAATTCTCATCCGGGACCTCCGTATATTCGTTCTTTCTATCGGAACGTCGACGACGGCGCAAAATAGGAGAAGGGGATAGTCAAAATAACGACGAATGTCTAATAAGGAAGATATGAGGTGGGAAAGAAAAGAAGAAAGGAAGAGAGAGAGAGAGAGAGAGAGAGAGAGAGAGAACCGAGAAAGACTGAGTGTGAGAGAGACGGCATCAAAACGCGGAAAAGCCGCGGAGCGTAATAAATAGTGCAGTAAATGCATTCATAAATTGGGTGTCTCGCCCATTTAGAAGCGAGTTGGAGGTCGTCGTGTGTCTTCGCGTTGGAGGAAGGAAGATAGAAGAGAGAGAGAGAGAGAGAGCGGGAAAGAAGAGAGGGACGAAAGCGGGCCACGACAAGAGAATATGAGTGCCTCCGGAGGGAGAAGACACACTACGAATCAATTGCATTGCCGCCTTGGAAGAAGAAGAAGACTCGCGCCCGATCTCTCTCTCAAAGTTGACGAGCCCTTCCGCCCTCCCTTTATTGGACACATTAATGCTGAATCTCTCCCTTCCCCTCCCCGATTCTTCTCATTTAAGCAAGTGTGGGGCGATACACTTGAGAATGGAAAGAGGGCGGGAGTCGACCTCATGTCGAGACTCGTACATATGGAGGACACACGCGACAACTGAATGATGTAGTCGACCACCGATCGAATGAAGAGAGAGAGAGAGAGATCGAAAGGAGAAGTTGGTCGTCGGAACGGGGAGGTCGTCACAAAGGAAGGGAGGAGGAAATGAGTGATGAGAGGGAGAAAAGAGTTGACTGAGCCCTTGCGGTAGTCTCAGTCCAAGTTGAGACCCGAGGTGAAAGAAGAAAAAGACAAATGACGTCTCCATTGTAAACTATGAACCAACCAGATTATTGCAAGTAGACCAAAGAAATAGAGGAGGACGCTAGAGGAGGACGAGAGAGTGTGGCAAGAGAGGAGAGTGGTGGTGAGAGAGTGTGGTAGATGAGGAGAGTGCTTTCCTCTCGTCGCTCCTATGGTAACGTCGTCTCTCTCTCTTCTCTTGGAGTAGACTCCAATCGGCCACTCTCATGTTTGTCTCCTTCTGAGTCTTCGATATCACTCCTTTTCCATTTCCATCTGTTCTTCTCTTCCATTCTAATGGTCACCCTTGAGAGACGTCGATCCATGCTCAATTCTCTCTTCTTCCTTCTTCTTCTTCTCCATTCAACCCAAGGAGGAAATGATAATGGTCAGTGTCTTCTCCTAAGGAAACGGGGAGAGAAAAATGAACATCGTTCCACCGCGAATTGAAGGGAATATTGTAGGGACCGTTATCTCCCAATTGGACAATGTGGACTATTCATCGGAGACTTCTCCCACTCCTTCCCCATCTCAAACCATCCAATTAGGTAGGCAGAAGACGTCGCTTCCAACTCTTTTCACCCCAATCGAGAGACAAACTGAGATCTCGAAGGAACGTGGGATGGTTGAGGAGAGAGAGAGAGAGAGAGAAATGAAATGGGGTTTTGCAGTGGTATCGACAATTCGAATACGAGACGGAGATAGGGAATTGGAGGAGAGATTGAGAGAGATAATAGAAGAAGCGACGAGCATCTCTCGATCACTCAAATACGGATTGGAAAGAGAAGAAGGAGACGTCGTTTCCTCCTCTTCCACTCTTTTTCCACTAGTAGCCAAGGTCAGTAATCCACTCGAGAGATGAGTATTTTTCAGTTGCTTAGAAGAAGCTTAGACGAATTTAGTTGAGAGAGAGAAGGAGAACGAAAAAGGAAGGAAACGGAAAGAGATCGAGAAGAGAGAGAGAGAGAGAGAGAGAGAGAACACTGTCATACCATCGAGTGAAGGAGAAGTGTGAGATCCTACTAGAGATCCAGTCAGACGAAGGGTTTGTTATCCCAAGAGAAGAGAGAGAGAGAGAAGATTGTGAGAAAATAAGAAAAGAATATCAAAAAGAAGCGGAAAATGAGAAATACATTAAAAATGGGCACATTTGAGTTGATTGGACGTCAAGTGATCGGGACGAAGACAATTCTCTATTTCGTCGTTGAAATCGATGGGAAACTCGTGCAAGCCGAGGTAAGGAAACGAAGAAGAGAAACTAAACGAAAGTCTGTTTCGACTCCCTCGAGAATTGGCCCAAACCACTCCATTCATTATGTGGATCGAGTCCAGATCTGAAGGGACTCATCCATAATCTTCTCCTTTCTCTCTCTCTCTTTCTTCTTCTCAGGCCATCGTTCGTGACGTGTCCCTGCTGTCTCTGCAGTCATTGTCAGCAACACTTCGATATCCAGTCACTGCCATCTCCAGTGAGTCTCTCTCTCTCTCTCTCTCTCTCTCCCAGTGAGAATATCCCATCTATGAGAGCACTGCAATTCCCCCTTGGGAACACCAACTAAGTGCACTCTCTTCCGATTCGAATGACTGAAGAGCAAATCAATGAAGATGAACTGCCTCCCTTTTTCCTCTAGACAAACTCCACTTTTGCTGGTGTAGACCACTTTTTCTTTCCTCTAGAATAGTAAAAAGTTCCGTGTCTGCTACCAAAGTGCCTATTAATGAGTCGTAAATTGCAGCGACCTCAATGGAAGTAGTGGAAGAGACGGCGACATGGTGGAAGATTGGTAAGAATGAGGGAAATGAAGATGATGAGAAGATCCATCGAATCTTATCCAATGCATTGTTGATAGGGCAATGTTATCTCTTGAGCGTGTTCATTAGAGATTAGAGCAAAGTACAGCCATTCGATTGAAGTGGAGAAGTAATAAGACTGGAGTGGGCCACTCCAAGTTTTTTGTCGTTATCCAATCATCTAATTGATTTTGAGTGCAGGCCCTATAACACTGGAGTAGCAGTGTTCTACCGGGAGTCAAGAGACGGGAAGTACCTTTACAGGTCTGATAATCGGTGGAGGAATTCTGATTCTCATCGTTGGTTGGTGTTGTCTCTTCCTATACTTCAACACTTGCGCGCGTCTCTCAGTGAGAGGAAAGGAGGAGTTGTACGAGGATCGAAGTGATACTGTAGAGAGAATGGAAGAAGGAGAGGAGAAGTCACGAGAGACAAACGAACAATTGAGAAGAGAAGAAGAAGAAGAAGAAAGAAGGAATGGAAGAGAAGACGGAGAAGAAGAAGGAACGAGGTGGGAAGGCTGGTAGAGCTTACGGTGTGGGAAGAGTCACATTGCACAGTACTAGTCTCTCTCTCTCTCTGTTCACACAACAAACTACAACAAACCAATTCACACCATTCAGAGCAAGTAGGGAGAAGGAGGAACAAAAGTAAGCTGAGCTAAAAAGTGTCTAGGATCAGGACAACAAGTGAAAATGTTCATTTACCTGTAAGTAAACGTCTCTAGAAATAAGAGACATTTCACTTACAGGGAAGTGAACAGTTTCCCTCGCTGTCCCCATCCTGTTCACTTTTTGTCTGTTCTTATGAGATGATGAGGAAGTGAAGAAAGACAAAAACTGACCGCAGTAGTTCGTCGTACTCGATGATTCCTGTTGTGGTAGCGATCATTGTGCAGGCCAAAGTCCATAGAGTGGAATCACTCCGATTCCATTGCAGACAACGAAAGACGACCGCTCTCGAGGAAAAGATGGAGACGAATGAAGAGAAGAAGAAGAAGATGGAAGAAGAGGAAGAAGAGAGACCTGAAGAGATCAGAGGTTAGAGAGAGAAGAATGGAGAGAAGGGAACGACGAATATCTGATAGAGAGAGAAGAAGAAGACAGTCACTGAGAGAGTTTAATGGATCGGGAGGAGGAATGCGTAATACAGTGGGAGACGTCTCTCAATGACATCACAACCTTCTACTGGTAGTCGTCTGGTGAGAGGGGAAAGAGAGAGAGTGAACAGAAGAGAGAGAAGGCGACCTGAAGTCGAGGTCCAGTAAGTACGAAGAGAGGGGATGAGAGCACGAATTAGTGAGAGTATGGGGGGAGGAAAGGAGTGGAAGTGGGAAGGAAGGATGAAGTCTACTCTTTTGTTGCGTTGAGGAGAGAAAGAGAGTAAGGATCATCTCCAAATGAGGAAAGAGAGAGAGAGAAGGTGAAGGAGTGTACACCAAAGCAGAACGAAGTAGTTATGACACACAAACACCGAATATTCAGTCTCTCTCTCTCTCTCTCTCTGCATACCGTAGCACATAAATCATTGCGAGATGAAGATGGAATGAGTGAAATGGGAAGAAAAGTTGAATGAGTGTAGAGAGGAAAGCTGAGATGGAAGGATAGGGGGGAAGACCAATTTTGCGCGAAACAGAGGAGTCTTCTTGGGGGGAAAGAAGGAAAGAGAAAGAGTCGCCGCTCTCTTCCCCCTGATGCAAAACCAATCACCGAATTAGTGAGGAAGAGAGAGTGGGGGTGAGACAAGGGAAGAAGAGGAAGGTGGAAGAGTTGAATAGACCGACGACGTGAAAAGAAGGCAGAGAAATAAGTAGGAAAGGGAGCATCCCTTCCCCTTCTCTCTTTGTGGGTCACAAGGACAAGAAATAGAAGAGAGAAGAGATCTCATATGGCATTCTAATGAGGAAAATTGAAGACTCAGAAGGGAAGGGATGAAAGTAGAGTGAGATTGAAGGGAAGAAGGAGGACTGTAGGTGAGAGAGAGAATACAGGTAAGACAAGGGACAAAACACAATTGAGAGAGATGGAGAAGGGAAGTGGAGGGAGAGAGAGAGATTAGAGAAGAATAGACAACGATCGACAATTAGAGAAGAGGGAGGAGGAAATAGAAAGGAAGCTGAGAATGATGGGAAATGATTGTAGAAGGAGGGAAGAAGGAAGAGATGAGAAGAGATTCGAGTGAATCACTCGAGATCAGTGATGAGATGGGAGAGGAACTACAGGATGACTCGACTCCTCTTCCAGTCACGAGCAGTCGACCACGAGCTGCTGGACTGAGAAGACCATTGAGAACTATGGATGGTAAGAGAGAGAGAGAATTCCAATTGACGAGAAGAGTCAAAGGAAGATGAATTAAGAGGAGCAACGGGGGGAATAGTTGTGAGAAGTTAATCTGGTGCGTAAACTCTTGCAGGTCGCGTAATCGGAGACGTTTCTCTCTCAGAATGGACGACATTCTCAGCCGGCGATCGAGTCAACGCCGTTTTCTCCATTAGACCAGTAACATTTTCATCGCCTCCCTTCTAGTGTTCTCATTAGGTATTCATATCCATGTATTGCAGCCCTCTTCATATGAGCATCCCACTCCAACTCCTTCCACTCTCAATGGAATCGTCCAGTATTCTACCACTCCCTCCAATGCCTTCACCCATTTCTTGTGAGACTTCCACTCGAACCAAGATATATTTCTACAACTCTAGACTTCTGGGCTACCGAGCGAAGACTTTAAAAGTACTCGCTTCAAAAGGAGGCAGAGGAGCGACACTTTAGAATTTAAAATTCGTCGCTCGGTAGCGAAGACTTCTGGAGTCGTAGACTTGTTTCACTCTGAGAACTTTCCTCTTTCGTTCAAAGTTATTACTAGATTGTTTTCATTCGTCACGAGGGCTCACCAACATGTACTTCCCCCCTACAGTGTCTCTACTCCGCAATTTCCCCCTAGTCATAATTGCGGTTTCTTCTTCTTTACCTGTGATCTCTCCTAAGCGCCGCTTCGAATTCGTAATCTACGAACAAAAATTCACATGTAATTGCACACATTTCACATGCAAATTAACCCCTGGCGACTCTGTTGCGGGAAACGATTCAAATTGATTGTGGAGACACTCTCAAAGTGCTACGAATCGGAAATGATTCGACTGCTCTCTTCTTTCCAAATTTCGTTCTTTGCATGTCCCATCCCATTTCCCCTGTGATCTCCACTAAGAGTTTCCAATAGCGATAAATTATTATTATCTAGACACTAATCAAATGCAGCGGAATGTGACAAAGTAATCGAGTTCATACAGACAATTTGAGCGGGCCGAGAATATATATGATACAAGAAATATACCCGGTTATTCATGGATAAATTGCCGTAGGTGTGAAAATTGAGGCAGAAAGACTAGATACACGGAATGAGGGAGGATTCGTTATTTCACTATCTGGCAAGGGGGGCTATATTCTCGTAGTTTGATTGTTGCTCGAAAGGGGGAATATACAGGGGGTCTCAGAATACAGCAATCTTGTCTCTCCTCACCCATTGGAGATTGTCATCAACACAGTTTATGAGAGAGAAAGACATGAAGATTGCGATGGAAGAGAGGAAATGCCAGACGTCGTGATTATCGTAGAAATTGAGGAGAATACAGTCGTGGTTGAGCTCCCGAGAGTTGGCCGGAGTCTCCTGAAAATAGAAGTTACTGTCAGAATACCGCGACAGAATTTGATTGATCGGATAATGGATTCAGTTTGGGACTTGTGAATAACAACTCTTCCTTCGCTCGTTAGGAAAAATAGTGCGTTGTTCTTAGTAAAGGAAAAAGATTGGCCTCGTTTTAGAACTCGTCAACGGAAAGCACTATTAGCTATTTAGGAACAACACATCGTTTTTAAGAATAGTTCGAATTGAAATAAAGACTATGACTTACACTCCAATCGGAGACATTATTGAGGAAGAACCATCCAGCAGACATCCAGCAAATGAAGGAGAGAGCGAGGAATCCAATGGCACGAGGACGAAGTCTCTCACGATGAACCAACTGCAATCGAAGGGATATTATATGCACATAGAGATGTGCAAATGTATCACATGTTATACATGGTGTAGCATGTACATATAATACATTTTCGTATATGTTCTCTGGAGAAAGATATTGTTCTCTCGTGGTGATAATTGCTACTGTACGATTCACTATTTTTCACCAAGAAACAAGTTACAAAAAAACATCTCGAAGAGCGCCTTGATCACATCGATTACCTTCATCACAATGTAGTAGAGTAGATAGAGGAAGAGATTGGCGATGAAAGGACCGAGAAGAAAGGAGGGAAAATCCTTCGGTCGCTTGATCAATCCAACTATGACCATTGAAAGATTGATTGAATTGGCAATGATGAGAAAGACGAAACGACCCTGGAAGAGATCGAATTACGAGTAGTCGAAGAGCAATTAGAGAAGGAAGAAGAAGAAGATGCAATGGACTAATGAGGAGTAATCGGATGCCAGACCTTGTAGGCTGGGATGAGACAGGAACACCATTTGGAGGAGAGGAACGAATACTGTATCGATCGAACGATTTCCATCCCGTTGAAACGCCAGAGACCCTGAGCATTGCCAATATTTCTAAGAGTTGAACAAATAGGGACGAAAGGGGAATTGTTTTAGAAGGAAATTAGATATCGAGCCTTGACTCGTGGGTGAGGATACTAATGACCTGGAAATAAAAAAAAGGAAAAGGGAAAGAAAAAAAATAACCTTGAAGTAGAATTCGACAGAAACGAGGAACATTGTGATGAGATAAGAGAAAGCGAAGAAAATCCAGAAGGGAAGAGTGTTCATGTACTGCAACGAATTCAACAATAAATAATTGTCGATTATGAACTGGTGGTAAATGTGATATTTTGTCTGAGGTAAGATATATTACAAAATAATTAAAAGAGATTAGAACGGCATAGACATGACTTTCCACTCGCACTAAAATACACATATTTTTCTCGAGATTGCTAAACGCGCGTATCTTTCATCATTTCTGTATTTTATATTTTGTTTCGGTGTTTTATGATCGGTAGTAAATTATAATATTCGCTGATTCTCATTATTGGTAGATTGCTTTTCTTATCACTCACCACTCCCATCATTGCGATGAAAATGAAGAAAGCAGCGAGGGCGAAGGCGACGTGAGCATTCGCATTGATATCGGGATGACGAAGTTGGTAGATCTTGAGCATTCCAAGAAGGCCGATGATGTACATGAACGATGTGTCTGCAATCGAGAGTAAACACGTTGATGGTTGACGAAATGTAATGTTGATTATAATTTAGTTCACTGAATTCAAGGAGTAGAATATGTCGAGTCATTTATCTATCTCGGTTCACGTCTCTCTTTTGACCGAAACTTATCCCTCGAGCTAAACAGAAGAGTCGGAGGAGCCTGGCGATCCTTTAACAAGTTCTATGATTTTTTCATAAGAAAAGGAGTAGAAATGGGCCTCAAAGCTAGACTATACAAGATGTGCGTCGAGCCGTCTTTCACCTATGGATCAGAATCGTGGAGCATGACTCAACGCGACAGGAAGAGGTTGATTGTTGCAGAAAGATCGATGATGCGTAAAATGTGCGGAGTCAACAGATTCGACCACATGACAAATGAATGGCTTGCCCTGAGAGTCCCACTACCCGATGTTCGTGTGCAAGTAATGATCAGAAAGAGAAAATGGGCCGAAAGACGTGAGCTGCAAAGACAATCGATGGTCAAAGAAATTACTCAATTGGACTCCATGGAATATGAAAAGACCAGTCGGAAGACCTAAGACAAGATGGCGTGATGACTTGAGAAAAGAATATGGAGTAAACTGGCAAAGTCTATGCAGAGAACAACCAATGCTATGGAAGAGAGGCATTGATCGACAGGCCCTTGCCTTGATGATCGAATAAATATTGATATTGATATTGATATTGAATTCAAGCCAATTTTAGATTGAGAGTTTATGATATAAAGTAAACTCGATAGATCGGAAGTTAGGATGCACACCAAAATATTTGGCAAGAGCATTAGCTCATTAAATCCAGAGTCGAAAGTCCAGAGTTTTTGTGATTGACCAGCTACTTCTTCTAATAATATTTACTATCGAGCGTAAAATTCGTTCACTTTTGTGCGGGGCTCTCATAAATAAACGTATTCTCGTAAAACTGCTAGATTATCTTACGGAGAGCATGGGATAATAACTAACCAAACTGGTAGTTGCTGGAGGAGGGACAAATGTGATAGGAGGCAGAGAGAATTCCTTCCATTACTACGGCCACTCCGATGGCATACATGAGGCCATTGTGTTGAGGGAGACCGTACAACTGAAATATTATTTCGTATCATCATTACGTAATAAATGCCATTGCCCAAAGCATATAATACAATAAATGCAGTACAAATTTCACAAGTGTAAAGTTCAAATTTGACTTTCCACAATTGGGTTTCTTCAAAAGTAACATTTTTTTCACCCCAGGAAAATATTTCTTGTCTGTAGCTCCACTGACAGCCAAGATTACCAATTGCGGGAATTCAAATTTCATTTTTGATTCATTCTCGCAGCATTAGAGTGTACTCACATTCTGTAGATCTCGGGGGAAGAACTTGCAGAGTGATCGATATCTCATCTCTCGTTCTTTGACCATTAGAAGGAAGAGAAGACCGAGTGAAATGTATCCAATATTCGAGATGAGATTGTTGAATGCGAAGAAGACAGAGAACGGACGGGCACAACGGAAATTGTACCTGCAATCAAACAAGATTTTAATTTTAGAAAAAAAATGATGTACTCATACACTTCCTACTGTAGCATGCTTTTTTTATCAATTCTGTCTACTCCAATAATTTTTTTTTTGTTTTTTCGCCTTTCCATTCATACTGTTGCACGCGTTTTTTGAGAAGCTTGTGAAATACTGAAGCGTTTAGATTCATTTTATTGCAACTACACCAGTAAGTCTTGTTTTCCATGATATGCAAAACAATATTGATAAACTGACCAGCACAGATCAAGGTTTCCTGAATTTCTCACAGTATCTTGCCAAGTGAGAACGAGTTGAACGACTGGTAGACCGTAGAAGAGAGCAATTGTGATGAGAGATCTGGAAGTGACATCGATTCAATTCAATAAATACATTTGGATCTTTCAAGCGAAATGAAGGTAAGCCCAAAAACAATGACAATATCAGAAATTGTATGAGATACATTTTATTTTGAATTGTATCATTCTTGCTCTGTTCACAAATAATTTATTTGAGGATAATTTTTCATTGATTTTACTTTTAATAAAGACTATGCTACTCACACGACGTATCGATTGTATTTCTTGTCTCTTTGCTTCCACGGTTTGAGTGAGAGATCGCTCACTGTGAGACGTAACTTAAAGAAATCGGTTTGTTCACTTCACTCAATTATTGGAAATTGAGAGGAAGTGTGTCCAATATGACCGACTCAAAACAATGTGGCCAATATGCCAGAAACCGATAAGTCTATTGGACACGTGAGAATCAACTTACGTTCTGTCTCACAACGAACTTGTCTCTCGCATCGGGGACGGTGTCATAACTGCCCAAACTTCCCGTGTCTTCTTGTTGTCGATGAGACGTCGAAGGCTCATTTTCAAGCACAGAATAATCAAATCGATCGGTCGAATAGAAGGAAGACGGAACTGAAAAAAGGAAATAATTAATTTTCGCTAGAAATAAATGTGTCCTTTTTGTAGGTATTTCGCCTCTACTTTTATGATCGATTATCGATGCCGTATCGGTTTGAGGTTTGAAATCTCTCCTCACTTTACACAATCTCTCGCGAATGGACTCGTTTAGAGAATGTGTAAAATTAGGACAGCTTTGACCACTCAAAATGATAGGAGATCGAAAATGAATGCAGATTATGACAAAGTCATCAATCTCACCGTCTTCTTCCCCACTTGGATTGAGTAATTCTCTTCCCTCTCTCTCCAATGCTCGTTTCTCGTAGATTCCCATTGTGATCATGAAGATGACGGCGAGAATGTAGATGAAGAGAATTCCTCCGAAGGTGAGAGCGATCGGAAGGACGTAGTCGACGACTGACAAACAGCAATATTGTAATTGGCATATTTAGATGTATTTATGACAGATTTCTCATTTTTTCCACGATACATTGTATACGTTATTTTTGATTTTATGCATATCGTCAGTCGTTCAACACCAATGTACCCTTTTCGGGGGAAATATGGATGTTATCTAATTTATGGAATTCGTGACTTTCATAAAAACGCGAATCCTGAATGTGCCTTTCGAATACTATACCTACCGATCAATGATTATCTTCAATCAATCATTCTTTCCGAAAATTCTACGCTCGTCATCGTAAACTTTTGAAATAAGGGAATATGGCTCAATGGCAATAAACTCACTATTTGGCGCTGCTTGGATGGTGATTTTGAATGTCTTCTCTCTCGGTTTCATATAATGAGGATGTGGAGGAATTATCTCTTCCATCGTCGAACATTCGTCGTCATTCGGTCGAATTACGAAGATGACGAAGAATTTCTCGAAGAACCTACGCTGAAATTTAGTCTTGCGAAACTTCCTTCTTTAGATTTACTGAGCCCCACAATTCGAAATACTACAGATCATACCTGATACCTGATTTCAAAATTTTCCCAAATTTCATCCCTTTTTGTGCCTGTTTTGCAATAACATGATCTCCTTGTGATCTAGGTTCAACAATAGGTCTTATCAATCCCTTACCTCTACCGTAATGGATCCACTCTTAGTCATCGTCTGGTGCATTCCTCCGGATATCACGTTGTTTTCGAGGTCGAACACAGGGCACTCAAATGAACAGTGAGTAAACAATGAGGGTGTTGACAGAAGAAGAGAGAGCGGAAGTAGAGGAAGGGCCAATAACTTACTCCATTTGTCATTTCCTGTCGCAAAACAAGCAAATTTGCGTACCTCTGCCTTCTGGATGGAAACAGTCATGCAGATGGAGCTGTTGGATTCGATCCAAATGATGACTGAATCGAGATGAGAAGGGAAGTTGAACTGATGGAAGACCGGCTCGGCCGCTGAGGCTGAAGCCAGCAGAGGAGTGTTCTCTCTGAAATTGCAGGGATTTGCCATTTAATTTTGTTCGGAAGACCCAATTATTCAATACTTTCTTGTTTTACATTCAAAATCTCAAATTTACGGAAAATAATAATAAAACACAGTAAAACTAACTGTAGGAAGAAGTTCTGTATAATGGTGGCTGAGAATTCGTAGTCGATTGGTTGAAAGCTGCTCAATTCGACGGAAATGCTCAGATTGCCGTCATATTGACTGTTGAGAGAGTAGGGACAGAGGGTTCGGGCCGTCGAGTAGTACATGTAGTTCTTGATCACTATCGGCAACTGAAAATATTGCTGGTTACAGTTTGAATTAGCGTTCACTGATTGCTTTACATGTAACGGCACGCTTTTCATGTAATTTCCTCCACAAAAAATGATAATGGACTATAAACTACTTCGTCACATCGATGATCACACGTTCGGCTTTCCAATTCCCTTAAATGACACTATCACCTATCAAAATGACATTGTATAGAGCAAATCAGCTGATTCACCTGGACGGAGATGATTGTTGCGGGTTCTCTGAAGACGGAGAGAAGAGGCATCGACTGATTCGCGTGTCTCGACGTCATTCGAATGCGAACTACGTCATCCTGCATCAGGCAATTATCTATTATTTTCAAACTTCAGGAAAAAATTAGCACAGAAAAGCAAAGTCACAAGGTGCAATAGTGCGAAGAAAGTGCGTTGTGCAGCTCAATTGACGAACCTGAGTGACCGAGTAGTGAAATACGGAGAGTTCTCCTCCCGGTCGAGTATTTCCCGTGTAATTCCGATCGAAAACCGCGTCCTCGGTGATCAATTTGGTCACTTTGTGTGATGAAATCGAGTGGACGAGGAGGAAAAGCGCGAAAAAGGAGAGCGATTTCGCCCCCATCGAGAAACCAGCTGAAATGAGAACGAAATTGGATCAGCAAACCAGTGATTATCAAAAAATATAACATAAATAAACTAAAAGACGAGAATAGCGAACGAAAACCCACAGCGAGCGTTTGAAAAACAAGCCGAGCCGGGCAGAGTGCGATTGACGCTAATACTTACCGTATCTCGCGAGTAAACACCAGGGCGAGCGCGATAGGAGCCCAGTTGGCTCAACCACTACAGTATGGCGTCATAGAGTTTTGTTGTTGTTTTTTTAGATGTTTTTTTTATTTTCGATTACTGAATTACTCGTTCATGACGACTTTTCAAATATAATCTTTATATGTTCATCCACGAGGTACATCCAAATATTGTGAGTGAATAAATGGAACGAGTTATGATTACGGTAGTTACTCGTGCGTTTAAGAGTAAATCGATATCTTCTTTCGATCAGTCACTATCGTCAGCCAACAATTGCTTCTCATGTAGAGCATCGCCACAGTTTTTGTTGATGTCTTCGATGGCCTCAAATTGGGTTGATTACTCTCTCTTTCCTCTTCATCGTCTCTCACTTTCTTTGCGTCCTTCCATTCGTCGTCTTCCATCGCGCCTTTTCCCATGAACTTTGCCTCTTTAGCCGCCTCGGTGCACATCTGACCACCAGTTTTAATCGATGTCAAAACTTTTAAACCTTTACCAAAACATGGCACTAATTGTTAGGGAGCGAAACAGTCAAAGCTATTATAGTTTTGATCATCGTTTCACATGTAGTTCACTAGAAACATCTATAGCTATTGTGACCTTATTCTAAATGTTTTCCTATGTTTCCCTGCGACTTCCCTCTCTTTCCGATATTACCCTCGCCCAACAAATTGGAGCGTCAGACTCGTCTTTTTTTGCCCACTCAACTCTAGACTGCACTCGAATCTCTTATTACTCAATCCAGTAACGAACCGAGAACACATTTAGAGACGTTACGAATGTACACGAGACTCTCGGGCGGACTACAAACTGATTTCATGAGTTTCGACTTCTACTTTCGTCATTTTGTCTTGTTTTCGATCCGTCTTCGCCCCTTCTTACGACTACATTACTTTGAGACCCCATCTGTTACTATTAGAAACGCTTTTGGAGCAAAGAGAAACCACAGTCTCACGGGAGTGCAATAAAAGCAGCATTTGAGAAATAGTACTGAAACTCCGCCCACTCATTTGAATTGCTGAAAATCGTGGTGAATTTTCTCCCACACAGAAGTTTAGCGTACTGTAGCTATTACTCCCCCAGTGTCTAGAGGAATCCACTGAACGGCGATTCCGCGAGAATGGGGCGAGCTAAGTTGATCAGTGTCACATCGGCCTACTTGGCTCAGAGGTAAGTTTCTACAGTATCAATCTAGGGGACGGGGGTTTGACCCCCGCCCCATGCACCTTCTCTTGCTGATTTTTGGGGAGACTGAATTTGTTTCAATCATTCTTTCGCGCATACGGTAGATAGCACATCACGCGTGCATGGAGTGCATTTTCTTCAAATGCAGTGGCCATGATACTGTGAAACAAGCCTACAACTCTAGACTACTGGGCTGCCGTACGACGACTGTCAAACTTAAATCGACTCGCACCCCCTGTGTTCATTATATTTTGATGTCGCCGCTGGCCAATCGTAGATTAATTTCACTGTGAGCATTTGGAATGCTCGAATTCTTACATTCATCGTTTCCTCATCGGCAACGTCGAGATAACTCTTGCTCAGTTTCGCCAGTTTGAGGTAGATCTGAGAGGAGATTTAGAGGATACGAAAAAAGGGAGAGATAGAGAGAGAGATGATTATGGACTCCCTAGACGTCTGTCCATCAATCTCCGCCTACTCCATTTATCAATCCCCGTTCCTTCCTTCTCTAACCTGCAATCTCTCGGGATGATTCTTGTCCTTCCATATCTTCCTAGCCATCATGAGCACTTCGATGTATAGCTCCTGTAGACAATTTTAATTTCTCTTTTCTCCTTTTTGTTCCGTTCCTTCACTATTCCTCAGTCAATTCAATCACGCCTCTCGCAGACAATTTCCTCCCGGTTTTCGGCGTTTTCTAACTGTTTGTTTATGCTCTTGCATTCCACGATTCCACCTTCACAGAAAGGGTGATAAGACTGTCTGGATACTGTAGTCTATAGTTGATTGATTTTGTCTAATTCTAACCTTGAGTCGGCACCATGCATTATTCCTCTCCTCATCTCTCGCACATCTGTTCATCTTTGAGAAACTCTCATACAGAATCTCCGCGTAGCAATTGATCCAGTCCGCGTCTTTCCTGAAAGCATTATTTATAATTTTAATTTATTTATTGTATTAAATTGTACAGAATAATTGTGAGAAGATATCGTTTACTATTATTGACTGGAAGACTATCTAGTTTGACCCGACCTGCGCTTTTTTTATATGGGGGCAATATGTTGTAGAGACTTACACGAGTTTGATTCCTTCGAGAATATCGATTGTCTCATTGCACGCTGCTTTCTTCTTATCGCCGAACTCAGAACTGAATTAATCAGGAATTTCATTAATTGCAAACAATGAAATTACAAATAATTGTAAATTTCGAACCTTGTGACGATCTCTGAGAGAACATTAGCGGTAATCTCCATTTCGAATGGACTCAATTCCGTTTCTTTATCTTCAACGAACGAATGAATTGCCTCAAAAGCGTCATCGACTTTCTCCTGTTCGAGTAGAGATTGGGCGTTCTTGAAGGATTCATCACGAGAAGGCATGGTGATAGGGAAGACTGGCAGGGGGATCAGTTGAATGGAGACTCTCTCAGATCACATTGATCTCTCTCTCGCGTCTTCTCTTCCTCCTTGAGGGTTATCTCTCTCTCTCTCTCTCTCTCTCTCTCTCTCTCTTTCCTCCCCTCTGCTATCCTCCCCCTCTTTCTCCCTACTCTTACACCGTGACTTCGGGGGGAGAAAAACAGAGAATTGTCCTGGACTCATGGCCAATCTCGGTTGAAATACAGACAAAAAGAATTGATGAGAGTGGAAAACGAGGGGAAGAAGGGGAGAAAAAAGTGATTCCATTGTTCCCCTCTTACAATCTAATCCGAATTCACTCTCGGTCTCGCTCCTCTTTCTTCTCCACTTGGAGGCATAATTAAAAGTGCCTCAAAGGGCGGTTGGTTCTTCTTCCTTTTCTTCCTTTTTCTCTTCTCTTTCCTCCGAATCTCAGTGCTCTCTCTCTCCATTCAGATTCTCTCCTTATTCCCTACTCTGCAGTTCGATTATCCCTCTATTTCCACTCTCGGGGCTTCGTTTTCTCGTTTTATCATAGAGACAAGTTATCATCTGACGTCTAATTCCCTCTCTCTTCTTCTTTCTAATACAAACTTCTTCATGTCCATCGTCCTCTCGTTCTTCAATGTAACACAGGGAGAGCCGCACCACCAAGTAAATATTTGTGAGTGTTCTCTATCTCGGTACAACAGGCAAGACACAATGAACAAAATGTTAAGGAATTCATGATGAATCGATTCGAGCTGAATCGGAATGAGAATCTCACCAATGCCATTGGGGTAAGTTATTTACCCTGAACAGATATAAAATCGAGCTTGCAGAATTTACGAGAAACGTTGGGTGGTCTGCAAACTCCCTTGCATAGGGAACAGGCAAAACCGGACATGGATATATGTGAGTGGGGGCAAAACAATTATTGTTGTGCATCTCTCGTATTATCGGCTTTTGCTCAGGGATGTTTATTCCACTCATCGTCCTCTTGATTATCTGTGTGTTCTTCGCCTGTTATCTCTGCCCCTACGCACTGTGGAAACACAAGGGATTGCTACTCGACCGACTGTGGTGAGTATCTTCAATCTCTCTATAAGTGGTGCATTCCGATCATAGTAGAACCCACTCTATGCTACGCAAATTTCATTGGGGGGAAAGTTTAAATGTATTTTCCCGCAATTCGGTATTTCACTTTCTTGAAAAGCCGAAAATTTTCTGAAAATTTTTTGCTTGGGTGTAAAAATATTTTGAACCCCAGGTAAGAATCTCACGCCTCTTCTGGGAGCCGATCTACCGAATTGAGAGAATTTTAATTTGAATTGGCCACCCGTGAAATGTGTGCGCATGAATGAGTCCCTTTTCCTTCAGTTGCATAACAGTCGATCGTCCCAGTCGATCGGGTAACAACACAACTTCGAATCATTCGACACAAGAGACGTCCGTTAGCAACTTCGATGCTCGAGGGTGAGACCTCCCTTGATTTCTCTTCTTTCAATCAATTGCAGATGGTGGATTGAACACATTCGATGGTTACGGAGAGAAAGGCCGAATCGAGTGGTGACGAGAACGAGAGAATCCTCTGTGAGATTCTCCTCTCGACTCAAGAAGATCACATACTCTACCAATGGGTGAGATATTATATTGTATCGACGCCCGAGGGCGCAACGAGATAATGTATGTAATGTGAAATGAAATTATAGCCATCTGTACATTAGGGATATGTACTCTCGACAGATATCTACTCAAGATCCATCTCTAATGTCCTCCTCGACAAAGAGGAAAAAACGCATCAAGCTCGCATTACATCAAATTAGGGTCGTTTCCCATTTCAGAGATGCTCTCTTCCAAGAAATTCGATGTCTGGAGGGGGATGATCTCGCTGAGGAGATTAGCATCCACGTTCCTGAATCCGACTGTGACGACGTATGTGAGACACTGTATAACTGTAACTGTATCCCCAAATCTGTAGAGATTACATTGTTCCATAAATCAGAATATGACACCCATATCACAAAGAAAAAATTTTCGAAAAACTTTTCGGGAGGGAGAGTTAAAACACTTATCTGCGAGAGAGTGCAGGAGACGAGGGATCGGCGCTATTAATTTCTCACAACTTGAAAATTAGGGTTTCAAACTCATTGAATCGATTTACCAAGATTGTCATAATTTATTTATTAGCATAACCATAGCAATATTGAAATTGCGCATACCGTTTGACGATTTTAGTTCAATAAAATTATTCTCAGCTGGGCGGGACGATATTTTTACACCCTAAAATATTTCCCTTTTGCAGCAGGAGACTACAGTATACGGTGACATCGGTCGCCCTAAGACCGCTTCCCCCACTTCATCCTACGGTAATCCAGAAGTAGTCGTCCATCCAGTTCCTCATCTCAATTCCTCCATTCATCTCCATCCATACCGTACCATGTCAACGAGATCTCACAAACTTCGATCCAATCACATTCGTCCGTCTTCTCCCAATTCTCCTACTGGTTCCATCTCAATTCCCCATCCTTCTCCCACTTTCCATTCCATTCGAAATGCTTGGTCCGATCCGAATCTCGCCACCATTTGATCTCTCTCTTTTCTCTCTCTCTTTATTCTCGTTCATTATGCGCCGATAAACGTTGATCTCCTCGTGTCTGGGAATCTCTCAGAATGCATGGATTCCATTTCGTCGGTCGTCGGACAGATGTCTTCGTGTGTGTGCAAGAGTAGATAGAGAGGAGTCTCCTCCCCCGCTTTCCCCCCCCTCTCTCTCTCTCTCTCTCCTCTCTTCCTCTTTCTCTCTCTCTCTCTCTCCTCCTCCCTACTTCTCTCCGATCCTCCCTACTTCTTCACTCCGACACAATCATCATGGCGGGGTGTGTTAACGCCCTTCGATGTCTCGTATTCGCCTTCAATCTCATATTCTGGGTGCGTTCCTCCACTTTTTGTGAGTCTGACACTGTCGAATTACCGTTCACGCGACTCTTTTCTTCCATTTCCCCTCTTTGCCACTCATTCTTTTTTCGCTTTCGGCTATTCGAAGGCGTAAACACGCGTCTTTCTCACTCACATTCAGTTAGCAAGGCACGAACAGCCATTTCTTGTTTGGGAGTAGTCAGCTTCCTAAACAAATGAAAACTAGAGCGAAACTTGGATGGACTAGGATTAGAGATGAGCGGAGATGCGATCTTTTCCATTATTTCGGAGAGTAAATCCGATGAGAGAAGGAAACGACTCAACTGTTTGGTAGGAGAAAAGAGTGAGAGAGAGAAAGAAGAGGAGTCTTCCAACCACAATAATGCATGTGATAAAAGGCGTCGACGATATTCTCTATCCATACAAAAGTTAAATCTTCTTCAGATCGCCGGTCTTGCCACTCTCGGCCTCGGAATTTGGTTGTTGGCTGATCCATCAGCCTCTGATTTCTTTGCCCTCCACGCTGCTAATGATGGTAAGAGACTAATCTCTCCCAAGGGAGTTTCCCCTTCTCATCCCTCTCTTCACTTTTCGGCAGAGATTCTTAACTTAAGCTGCTTTTCCTCTTCGCCCATAAAACGAGCGCATAAATTTAAGTGTTGGTTTGGGGGGAAGAGAAGCAGAAGCTAAACTACCAGATGTAAATCTTGTATGAGCATATCTCATATGATGACATCGTTGTTTCGACGAGCAGAGACAATGAGTGCGCACATCTGTGCATAATTCGAAGAGAATCGAAGAGGAATCGGAAATGAGTAGGGCTTTCGCTAATTCAACACTGCAATAGAGACGGAAAGCATAACTGTGAAGACAACACTGTGGCAATTAAGGGTAGCTCAACTCAGACCCTTCAAAAATAATACAATTTAATCGGGTTGCACCATGGTGGTTTTATCAACTTCGGAACAAAAATTTGTTCATTTTCATCTTATTGATGCAATCGACTTGAAAAATGACTTTTTTTTTCAAATAGTTTCCAATGACGGGTTCTAAAAAAAAAGTGCACCCAGTATCTTTTAACGTGGGGGATCCTTCCCTTCCATAGATGGGCCGAGATCAGATTGTGGTTCTCATCATTCCCCTCTCTCAGGTTCGTACCGAGTGGTTGCCTGGCTCATGGTCATTGCTGGTGCCATCATGACATTCATTGGTTGCTGTGGCTGCTGCGGTGCCTGGAAGATGAGTCAAGGCGCACTCATGGGTGTAAGAATTTTATTTACTCCAAATTCTGAGATTTCGTCGCGCCCTTTGATCTCTCAAACCGCAGTGTGAGAGAACTCGATTGACTGATAGACTACAGCTGAGACTCCACCAAGGTCTCCTATCAATTAGGCTGTGTGCTCAATAGCTTCTCACCTGTCAAAGCTATTGATATCACACAATAGATCAGTGCTTCATTCCCTTCTTTCTCTCTCTCTCTCTCTCTCTCTCTCTTCGCATCTTCATTCTCTCCTTCCGTCTCTTCGTCTTTCACGAAACACACAACAACTGCCGTGAGACAACGAAGAGAAGCAAAAAGAGAGGACTGAAATGCCGTAATCTCTCCCCATTCCAACCCGACGACTCGAGCATTTACATTGACACCCATCTCATTGTTATGAGACGCGCGTGGGAATGAGCAGAGGCAACGAGAGTCATTGGGCAAATCAGGGATCAGGGCTTGGATTGGTTGAGTGAAAGGTGGAAGGAAATGTACCGTTAGAACGGATCATTATCATCTTGTTGTTTCGACGAAAACAAATACTGAAGACAATTGAATGTCAGCTGTGACAACCCGAAAGCTATCTGAACCGTTCATTATGGAAGAAAAAAGTTGTTCTGCAACGAGAACTTCGAAAATGTTAGACCCCGTGCAAAATTAGGAGAAATAGAGAGATAATTGCAGTTCTTCCTAATTCTCGTCGTTGTCTTCTGTCTCGAATTGGCGGCCGCCGTTCTTGCATACAACAAACAAGTGAGAATTATCGATTGATGGGGAAAGAAAATCGATTAGTGCACAATAAAGTAAACAGCTGACGTTCTATCTTCAGGAGAACATCCGATCTTACGTGGAAACGAGCATCTACGATACGATTCGAAATCGATACGCGAACGACGAGAAACACAAAACCGCGCTTGATTACATCCAGAAATCGGTAAGAAGGGTTGCCATGCAGTTCCATCTTTTTCAAGCCTAAAAAATATACTTATGTTATATTTGTCAGTTTTTTTTCTTTTGCTGGCCAATGTCATTGTCATTGTAGTTCGAGTGCTGCGGTTCAAAGTCGTATCTCGATTGGCTTCAAGCTTCTTGGGACCGACGATCGAAGGTAAAGTAAGAGAGAAGAGAATGATGGATGAGGAATGTCCCGTTGAGACAACTACTCGATTTACAACTTACTCGATTACAGGTCACTGAGGGAAGCAAACTAGAACATGGAATTGGGGCAATCGGAGGAGGAAGAGGCAATGGATACGGTGAGATATAAGCACAGAACATGTTACATTTTTCTGTTACATTTTCTGACACGAACAGATTTACATAGCTATCATAATATGAAGAACTGTGAGCCAGATTAAACACGGAAAGCTTCAGGCCGAGTGCCCGAATCTTGCTGTAACGAGCTTGGAATGCACAACTATCCCCTCAAGTGTGGCGAGTCTTTCACTTCGCTCCAACTTCACACTTATGCCGACTTCATCCATCCTAAGGTAGTCAAATACGACCCTAATTTTTCATTTAAAAAATCTAAAGACAATGCAGAACTTGAAAATTGCGGAGAATAGGATACCCATTCTGATCCTTTAAAAAAATTCTACTGCTTTCTCAGGGTTGCGCCGATGCCCTTTACAACTGGGTCAATTCCTACCTGGATATTGCAATTGCGATTTGCGTCATCACCGGAATCGTCCAAGTAAGTACACTTCCGACGTTTGACGCATTATTCTGGCATCAAAGGCCCTCAAAATTCAAATAAAATAGATTGTATTTAATTTCACAGAACGAATAAAGCTCATTCAGTTGATCGGAATGGCCCTCTCAATGATTCTCTGCTGTTGCATCAACCAAGAAGAGAAGAAATACGACTATTGATTCCTCCCTCCCACCAATCGATTTTCCCCCTCTCTCATAACTCGATCATATTTGTCATTATCATTGTCACAGTGCCTTTCTTCGCTAGAATCTCTAGTTATGTTCACGTGTTCTTTATTTTATATTCGAGGTGATTCTTGATCACGTCATGTTTTGACTGTACAGATAAAGTCTGATTATATGTTAATACAGTAACAGTAATTTCATCATCATAAAGACGAAAACCAAAAGAGCCGGTGATTGCCACAATTAGACTTTATTGATCAATCTCTAGCTAATCTCTCAAGGAACGTCGCTTCTCCACTCGGTATAGCCAAGAGAAAGCTGTCAATTAAAAAAACCATTCTCTGAAATTTTACACAGCCACAGCCTTGTTGTTCTTCTATAATCTCCGCATCAATTATATTACGCCAAAAACAAAAATATTCTCTGAAATTTGCGGAGCCATGTGTCCGATGAAGTGTTCAGACAGACTGGTCTCAGACAGACTTTTCTACTCGTGAGTTTTCGACTATATTGAAAGTAATTGACTAAAATTTATCCCACTGAATCGGAATACAACGCAGTGAATTGAGGAAGAATTATAAAAATTGAGGCAGTAGTTTGAATGAAGAAGAAGAAGGATAGATTACAGATTCGTCTTGATCGAATTATAGGAATGAAGTTCCTAAGCGGAGATTTACTAATGACGGAGAGACTGGAATAAAGATTTGTCAACCTCTGCAGGCAGAACATTCGCATCGTAAATTTCTGTTACTACGTCAGAATAATGAAAACCAACTTTGTCTCCATGGAGGCTGCCCGAATGCTCCGTCGTATTAGCCTGCAGAGCTCACATATTTATCGATCCGTTCATTGTTGAACACAATTTCAATACTACACAGAGCTCGAACTCTCTAACTTGTCGACATCTAGAGACTCCAAATAGCTTATTTTCAAGATAGTTCACTTTCTACGCTCTTGAATAAACATTTTATTTCACCAATTCTCTAAGAGACTTGAATTCTCTAGATGTCGACAAGTTAGAGAGTTCGCGCTCTGTGTATATGCCTTAGCTGTACATAGTAGTAACGCACCTGATTGCGCGTGTTGATGATGTGGATATTGAGTGCAATCAAACCGATGAAGAGAACCGTCATAAAGACGAGCTGCAATATCTCGCGCATTTACGGCATTAAAAAAAATAACTCAGTCATTGAGAACTTTTTCGTTATTGGGAAAGCTTACTGCGAAATACGGAAAGGCCATGGCGCTCAGAGAAGAGAGAAAGAGCTGGAATGCAATAGACTATTACATTATCTAAAATTCTGACAGTTGAAGAAAAAAAACCAGCCGCCGTACCAATCCCACCTCGTTTGCCAGGCAGAGAGCATGCTAGAGAGTGTGTGCGAGAAGAGAGGCAGAGAAAGATCTGTAGCAAACGAGCTCGTTTGGGAAAGGGGGAGTTCGTTTGCCAGGCGAGAGACAACCGTTATGTCAGAGAAAGCGAGACGAGAAGAGAGAAAAACTAAAAGTTCATTTGCCTCGTTTCCCTAGCCAAACGAGCTCATTTGTACCCAGTGGGGATATAGTGATGGCCACGGGGTGCGAAATGATCTAACCCCAGACAGCGAAACTCGAGGTGCCCTTGATCTACTCGATTTTTCGAGGGAAGGTGCATTGCAGAGGGATATTGCAAATCATGGAAGTGTTTGGAGGATCACAATTAGTAGCATTATGATTTGTAAGAGTAGATCCTCACTTTCGTTGCTCTCCCTATCTCTCTGTAATATGCCTGTACACTCCCATACTCTCTCTAACAATCCCGACTCCTGTGATCTACCGATCCTCCCAGTCTGATCTTCTCTATCGATCGTCTCGAAAGGTTCATTTGCCTGGAGTATAGCAAAGGGGTTTGGTACGGCGGCAGAAACGAATGGACGAGATCGCCGCGAGTGACTCTGGGAAGATCGATTCGGGCAGAAATATGTAAACACCACAGGCTGAATGACTCCTCCCATATGGGTGAGAGGGAAACTGAGAGGAAGACTGAGCGCGAAAACACTGACCATTTGACAGAGGAGAAAGAGGAGGAAAGTGAGAAACAGTTGCCGATTTGGGCAACATCTATTCATACTACTCACAAAGACGACCAAACACCAGATGGCGGAGAGGTGTCTTGCTAAACTACATTCATTTTGATTTTTTTCTAGGTTCGGTCCCGGTGGACATCGGTAGCCTGCTTCTGGTTTGGTCCAGTAGGATTTCGGTAGCCTACTCCAAAGGGCCCGTGGTTGAGAGAGATAGAAATCGATTTTTCTTTTCTTTTCTTCTCTCTTTCGATCTTTTCAATCTTTTCTCTTTTCGATCGCTCTCAGCATCACGAGCCTTTCTCAACGGGAAACGCAAAATACAGTGTGTTCAAACAGAACACGCCCAAACACGTTTCCGACATCGCAAAAAAACTTTTCCTGTGATCCCACACGCCCTGCGGATCAATTGGAAACGTTTTCGAATGTATCGATTTTTAGGTTAAAATGTGTTACATAGAATACGTTCAGACACGTTTGCGACATCGCAAAACCCTTTTCCTGTGTTCCCCGACGCTCTGCGAAAAAAAGTCTCGCTTTCTCTGATATAACGGTTGTCTCTCGCCTCTTACATTATTGCGTTTTCGATTACATTCAAAGAAATTGACGCATGTTTATTCCATTGAGCATATAGCTGTGAATTAAGAGAATATAATGGGGGAGAAGGATAGATTACTGTTTTGAAGAATTCATGATCCAATAGAGGAATGAGTGTTGATTAGTAGGAATAAAATGATGCCGGAGACCCTGGAAAAATGATTGATCTACTCTGTACCCAGAGAAAATTCGTATTGTAAAATACGTCAGAATTAAGAAAACTAACCTAGTCTCCGAGAGAAGGAAGAGAGGGAATAATGCTCCGTACGATTACCCTGCAGATCTCACATATTTATCGGTCCATTCAGTTTACTTCACTGTTTCAATACTATGTGTGCTCTATAGAAGTAACGCACCTTTTGATCGCCCTAGTTGATGATCTTCACGACATTGAGAGTGAAAAGAACGACAAACGCAGTCACCGTGATTCCGAACTGCAATATTTCGAGATTAATTTTGATTGGATAATTTTGATAACGAATAATTATGTCGTTAATCAATTGTGTAATTGCAAGAACTCACAACAATGTAGAGGGCGAGCATAATATCGAGATAAGAGAGAGATCGGCTGCAATAAAAGATCGTAATGCCAGAAATTGGGAGGAACGACGACAAACGAGAGGGCAAGACTTCGACACGAGTGATTCTGCTAAGATCGATTTGGGCAGAAAGATGTAAACATCGGAGTCTGATTGGCTCCTCCCATAAGGGTGAGAGGGTAACTGAAAGGAAGACTGAGCGCCAAAACACTGGACATTTGAAAGAGTTGACTCATCAGAGGAGAAAGAGGAAAGTGAGAAACAGTTGCCGGTTTGGTCAACATCTATTCATACTACTCACAAAGACGACCAAACAGCAGATGGCTAAGAGGTGTATTGCTAAACTACATTCAGTACTGTCACACCACTAACCAAGAATAACTGCATTTCCCTCGGAAGGACTGGAACTGCTCCATAGTTCCAACTCCTCAGTAGCAGAATTGACAGGAGTGAGGTCTTTCAGCACCGAATCTAGTGCTCCTCTTCGAATTCGATTGGCATATCGACTGTTGAAGTGGAATAAAACGTTATTTCTACTATAATAATATCAAAAACAATTATTATAATGTAAATATTGTGTATCACTAATATTTTATTGTTGTAACTGACGACTGATTCATTCGTTTGAAAGGTATTGTTGATAATTCTTCCTCATCTCCAGCGTCATCAATTGTATATTACTTGTGTTGTCACGACGGAAATAGGAACATGACAAATTTGTTTATTACACGGGATTAAATATCGCATATTACAATGCGTCTTGGCAATTGACGTAGGTAAACTGACTTGAATCTAACTGAAAGTGATTGGCGCGCGCTCCTCGTAATTACAGAAAGAACGAATTGAGCGATTTTCGTTACTCGATGAATGGGACAATTTCTCGAATGTTTCGATGTGTCTAAGTGAAATGCCGATGCAAAAGTGGACGGGACTGGGAAAAGCTCGATCGATATGGTAGACATGTGAGATTGAGGTCAGATCTACGCAGAACTATTGGGCAACTGTCATCGTATGTATGGAGTATGATATTCACCCGCGTAAGAATAATTGGAGTAGTTGGGTCCGGGAGGAAGAGCGTGCACTCTGAAATTGTCTTTATCAAGTCTTGGTCTGTTTATTAGCCTGGGCACACCAGAAGTGTGTGATAGTAATGAAGCAATGATAGGAAAGAGTGGAAAGAATCTCTTACGGTTTCCTTCGCATGTCGTAAGTGTCGGTGATAAAGGAAGATACGAAATGATCGTGCATTGGCTCGTGCGAACTACAAAACACCAATCAAAATTGAAACGTGATCAGGAAAGTCGTGTTATGAAAGCAGACCAACATTCCAATCAAGAATATGTAATACTCGAATTGGAAATCCTTAACGTAAATGTTTTTAAAAACTTTAAAACTCACTATTTTGGATAGGTCATGATCTTGTTATACAGAGTGATGAGTGCAGTGCAGATCACGATTATCGGAATTGTGACGCCGAGACAAATAAGCATCGACATCCATGAACCATTCTGAATTGTTACTTAGAGTTTTGGCAAACCGAACTGCGATGATTTCTAGCGTTTGAATTGAAATTATTAATATTTTTTACACAATTTTGATTACTTACAATGGGATCGATTGTGTATTCACAAACAGCGTCACGAGTGTCAACGATCGTCTGAGTTACCGGCGCACAACTGCTCGTATCCTGTTGAACCTGCAATCAATACGTATTTTAATTGCGAGTAGAAAACGAGATTTTGCAAAATTTTCATCGGACTCCATCAAAATTCACAGCGAGTTTTCAGCCTTTAAAAGTGCAAGTAAGGAGGCCAGAAACACGTAGAAACCAACCGCTCTCTTGACGTGCTTGATATAGTCATCGCAGTTTCCCTTGAGTTGATCGATCACTTCGCGAGCAGCAGAAATAACGTGAGAACGAACGTCCTTAGAGAGAAGCACCTGGAGGAGATTCGAATGAATGCTATTTTTTTTGAAAACTGTTTTAAAACTGTTCCCTAGTATTTATGTACCGTACACCACAAGGGTGCGAGAAAATGTATAGATAACGCGTTTTTAGACACACCAACATCCATATTTCTGTTCTAATGAAATATGAAGTAGTACCTGTGCATGTTGCAGTTTCGACAGCAAAGAGTCCACGGGAATGTGCAGTTCTCCCAATCGATCGTTGAGTTTGGTGAGATTCGCATGGAGAATTCCCAGTTTCTGTCTAAGAGGAGTGGCGTATTCTCGATCGATCGCGTCCACTTGCACTATGATCTGAAGAGAACCTTATAGAAAGTGCAGAGTGACCTAATTATAAAAGTGTCTTTCATCATCAAGTTCCTGCTCTCACCATAGCCACTGCTTGAGGCTTTCCCTCGTTGTTCGGTAGCGATTCTTCAAAGGATCGAAGCTTGTCCATCAAATTCAACTCTCCGATTGAGCTCTCGATCTAAAATGGATCAACATTACTCTTGTCCTTCCCTCTTTACTGCAATATCCTAGTTTTCTTCGCATCTGTAATAATTACCTTCTCAAGTGCAGTGCTGCTCAGTTGAGATACATTGACATCCCTGAGAGTCTGCAGTTGAGAGAGGAGATCAGAAGGGAGGAAATTTCCCATTCTCTCTTCGATATTCACTTGGTCGATCATCGAAGTGAGAGTGGAATCCAATTGTTGAAGAGCTTGTTGCTCGTGAGACTGAAATCAATAAAATTTACTTCACATTTTAGTTGATATGCAGTTTTAATAACTGAATGGGTTGTAAATAGTAAATGTAAACGCCTATTAGCGTTACTTATGACTTACCTCCAATTGATTGAGATGATAGAGAGAATCCAGATCGAATATCTGGTAGAAAGTCTCGTTTCTCGCACATCCTCTGATCACTTCTGCCAGCGATCGATCAGAAAGCATCTTGGACAATTCACTTGGCTGCTCTCTTGTGAATAGATCGATATATCGATCACCGAGCTGAAAAAGAATTATCTAAATATTGCGTTATGTAAATATTGTTTTGGATGTTCTTGGAAATATTATTGGCTTCATTTTTTTCTCTGTTTGGTGTACTATTTACAAAGAGCACGGGGTTATGTCCCACAACGCTAAAATCACTTACCGTAACCATATCTGGCCTCGACAGAGGTCGTTCCAGAGGATCGCAAAGTAGATGAGTTGTATTGGAGAAAATAAAGAAGAGAACGCCCGCACAGATGGAGAGAACAGTGAAGAAGAAGATGGACAGCCAGATTCCACTGGAAACAATTCTCATCCACATATTTTCTGCATCATATAGTTTTTCGTTCGAAGTCTAAAATACACGAAATCGTGTGGAGATAACGAAGATCTACTGCTAACTACTGTATCGATCATCTACGATTAATTCAATCGTAATACCTAACCATTATGGAAAAAGCCTTGCGGCTGAAAGAAAGCACGAGGTATATGTCTGAATTCATCACTTACCATGAGTAGAATCGACTTCCGGTGCTTCTCGTGCAGCAATCGTCATTGTAGAATGAATTTCCCCTCCCACAAAGACCATAGAAGAGACCGAAGAGAAAAGCGAGCGAGAGAAGAACGAAGATACCCGTGATGACGAGAGAAGCATACCAACTGAATGAGAATATATCTTTGTCATTTAATTAACTCATTTGGACGTTTTAAAAGCAGGGTATGCAACAATTGCTTCCTATAACAAGAAAAGAGGAAATGTGTCCAAATCACACTCATTAATCGGACTTCCTATTTCGATTTATATTATTGATATTCATTTTATTGTAATTGTGAATATCCCACCTCCACTTGACGTACTGCACAATGTTGACCTCCTTATTGTCAGTGTACGCAGCAACAGCAGAGTAGAGAGGATCGAAGTTCACCTGATAATTATTGATTTTTCTTCTAATTCGATGGAAACGAGTTACCTGTCTGATCTTGGCCGATACTTGCTCAGCTATGAGAAAGAGATCGTCCCCAATTCTCTTGATAACATTCTTCGCAGAATCCGTGTGAGAATTAATTTCTCTCTAGAACAAATTTTCCTCGTAAAAATTGTATTTTTTAAACCTGCAATTGATCTCCGAGAGTCTTGAATTGTCCATTAGATGAATTGAGCAGACTCGAGACGTTTGTCAACAGGAAATTCTCGATTGCATTCTGGTCGAAACTGTCCATGAAACTCTGAAATGTTCTAATTTCATTTCCAGTTCACTTCCGCTTTTTCTTACAGTGTCGATATTAACGTCGACCTTGTCAAATCCCTCAAGGAGTGTCGCTGCCTTTCTGCACATTGCTTTGAGCTGCTCATTCTGCAAACAAACAAGTGTGTGTTCCTCCTTTCTCTTCTTTTACTCGACTCACCTCCCTACTCAGACAATTGGAAATCTCGGTGTTTGCACTCTTCTTCAATCTATTGAATTCGACCGCGAACTGAGCTGCTTCTTCCTGTGCTCGAATGAGTTGATCACGAGCGTCCCACAGAACGGATTGGATGATGCGAGCCTCTGAAATACACGAAATCTCAGGAAGAATTGTAAAGGTGCTCCGTCAAGCGATTGTACAGTAGCGAGCTGCCAAGGTAGATGGGACAAGGCGGTAAGCCAGCTGCATCCCAGTTGGGACATCTTTCCATATCGGAAGTGAGAAATTTGTTTCTTTCACGTTTTCATGGGAATCGCAACATCAGGTACAAACCTTGGGACACGTTCATGAATACATCGATTCCATGTGCTCCAGTGACTTTCTTTACTCTCTCAACGACGAGTTCTCCAGATCCATCCATTTGAGCGACCAATGAAGCATTGAGAAGCCGCCAGTCGTCGATTAGCAGTTTCCGTATTTGCTGCAATTTAATTTATTTATTTTAAAAAAACTTCACAAGTGTTTTGTATTAGCCAAATATGGATAATAATTCATATGTGAAATTGAATAGTGTTTGTTACCCCGTCGGTGTCTCTCTTGTACAGATTGAGATCATCAATGCATTGGTTGAGTCTGCCTGGCAGTTGTTCCAATCCGTATTCTGCATATTGTCCCGTGACTAACAAAGCGGCCGCTGCGAATCTGCAAAACACTCATAATTACACTTATGCCGCTATAATTTCATGGGTGGAATTCCACCCTCCGAGGGTGGAAAACTCGTGTAACTCAGCTCAAACTGGACGAAATCACCCCAATCAAAAAGGAAAATGTTCCAAACGTGGCTTGCAATCCACGTATCAAGTTTGAAAGTTGTAGCTTCGCTAGGAAAAAAAGTTATGAAAGGGTGCATAAAACTGATGTGCACCTTGCACCCCATGAAATTTGCGCAGCATTACATTTTCAATTATGTATTCCACCAGGGTTAAAGATTTCGTGTGAGTTCGTTGTGGATGGTCGATATAGAAACACTCTTTACCTATTTTTTTGTTGTGTTTTTCTACCTTTTGCCAACTTCTAACTTGTGCCAACCAGTTTCGCTCATTCTTTCGAAAGCACTTTTTTGTGTTATCTCGATGATCTTTTAGTGAGAGAAGAGGGGACTTACACGTCGACTAGCACGAAAATAATTAGAAGTGCGTTGAGAAAATGTCGCTTGCATCCATCCCATGGAGCCTCGGAAGCAGACAAAGATTGCTGAGAAGAGACAAATATATTCCGACTTGAGAGAAAATAAGAGATATAGAGACAAACAAATATTCTTTGCAGTGAATTACGTATGTAACCTTTTCCCAACAAATATATAACACTACATTTCATTGGTTGAAGTGCGATAATTGTCATTTTTTCGACGATGCTCACCTTCTCTTTCGAAACCGCTCTGCAGCAGGCAGAAATGCACCGAATGAGTATGTAAACTATCGGAAAAGCGATTGAAATGGAGAGAATTCCAGCGAGAACCGCGAGATTTCCTTCCTCGAATTGAAGCCACTGCAAATATTGTTTTAATTATCTCTAATTCGCATTCTCTTCCCCTCATTTGATGGTTTTAATGCGTTTCCCTCTCCCATTTTCCATTGTCCCTTCTTCAATGCAGTAATGACTGCAAGGTCGCTTCCCCTCTCGAAGGAATGCCAGCCCTCCTTCAGAAATGTGTGAGAAACGAGAAATAAGTGAAGAGGGTTGGAGAGGAAGGGAGAGGATCTCTTGAGAGAGAAAACGGTTACACTTCCTCTCTCTCTAGAAGGAGAGGTAATCGGTCTTTCCATAATGTGGTAAATGAGCTCTCATTACACAGAGTCACAGAGGGAAAACACTTCTACACGGAAGAGAGGCAATCAAATGGAGACCACTCTAATATATTCATCTGCCTCTGTATTGGCTATCTCTCTCTCTTTCACCCTTCTCCGCTTTCTCGACCAATCGTCCATTAATCCGGCCTAAGAGGATCCTCACGATTGAGAAAACAGTCAAGTGTATCGAGGGAGGCACCCGTTATACGAATTGAGAGATGAGAGAAGGCAAGAGTACACTCTACTGAGCATGAAATCGAGACTAGGCTGAGCAAGGGGAAGAGTGAATCCAATCTTCATTTCAGAGAGAGTGTTAGGGATCCCCCTGATTACCTGAGTATATTTATTCTGGAATGATATGATCCATTCTTGTTGGTCGCCCAGAAGAGCGCCGTCATTGACCAACTCTGCAATTCACTTCGCTCAGTCCTAACAATCTGTTACGATTTTTTTTCACATTCTTCTGTCAGTTATGGAAGAATAATAATGACAGGCTCTCAAAATGAGCCTCGTTATTCGCGATTGTCACTCGTTTCCCTCTTATTGTCTACTCACCTTGATGCGGAAATGGCTGATTCAACCATCCAATTACTTGCCGTATTCCGTAGTAAAACTGGCCGAGTGCTCGATCTTCTACTCGACCTTAGAAGAGCGAGCGATGATTATTGGTTCAATGAGATTAGAGAGAGAGATAGTGCTCCAGTCCTCTATTCAATGGTCAAGACACTCATAGCTACTCCCCTCTCACTCCGACCTTCGACTCTTTTATGACAGTTCGAGAGTTGGGCAAGAGTGGTTCTAGAGAAAGACTAGAGATGATTCACCTCGCTTATATTGACCGCATTTGTAAGCGTCAGTGGCTTGAAAGGGCGGGAATTCGAGGGCAGCGACCGCTCCAATGGAGAAGACGACAGCGAATGAAGAGATGGACAACCTCATCCAGATATGAAGAGGAGTCCCATGTGATCCTATAATTATAATAATATTTATGTTAGTCACGAGAAAACGCGGTACAATAACATAAGTTAAAAAATGGCAATAATTATCGTTCAACAACATAAGCAATAAGGTGTAGGGAAACTGATTATTTTTTTTCCGAATTTTGAGAATAGCTTTCTGAAGGAGGCACAGGAGACAAAAGAAGAAAGAAGGATGCAGATTGAAAGAGGAAGGAAAACAAACGAAAAGTGAGGGGATGAAGACGGTTTGATTCGGAGGAAAGCAGAGAGGGATGAATGTGCTTCTGGTGGAGAGAAGGAAGGTAGTAAGTTGAAGAGAGTGAGAGAGAGAGAACGCGTACGATAACATCGAAGTTTTGACGAAAACTGTATGAATGAAGGGACGGAGAGAGGAATTTGAGGTAAAGTCAGTGTGGAGAGGAAGCACGAACGACCAAATAGAAGCCAAAGAGCGCATTACTTGGAAAAAATAATTTGGGCTGATGGGAAAATGAATGGAGGGGGAATATTGAGAAGGAAATGGGATGAGAGTGGAAAAGAGGGGCAGATCAGAAATATGAGAGGGGAAAGGGAATGAAAGCTCGTGCTAATGGAACCGTTCGACGAGGGAACCAAGAGAGACAAGAGACAATGACTAAGGAGCGAAAAGAAGAAGAAGAAGAAAGTGAATCTACGACGAAAGACGAAACAGGATACACATAGAGGAGGAGAGAAAAAGAGAGACTGACTAATTGGGTGATACCATTGTAGTTGTAGAAGGATGTGTGAGAAGATGAGCACCGGCCCATCCAGGTTTACGACTGAGGAAGAAGAGAGAAAGAGAGAGAGAGAGAGAGAGAGAGAGAGATCCGGAGGAGTGGCGATGGGACGGATGATTAGGATAGATTGAGGTAATAAGAGTACTTGGAGATGGGGAGGGGAGGCGGGACAAGAAAAGAGGGAGAGTTGCATGCATGACACTATGACCCGTATTTGATGGAATGAGAAGAGTGAAGAAGAGTGCAAAAGTGCATGGAGAAAAGGAGATGCATGGATGATCAGTGGAGAGAGAGGAGGAAAACCAGCTGAATGAAGAGATGAGAGAAGAGTTATCTGATGAGGTGAGAGAGAGAGAGGGAGAGAGAGAGAGAGAGATGGGGCTAGCAGGTGGACAGAGGATCAAAAGGAGGAGAGGGAAGACTGAGGAGCTTCTGCGAGACTCGACCTTGAGAGTCAAGACTGAGATGGGATTGGGGACAAAGGGATGAGATGTACGGAGTGAGGGAACGAGGAATGCAAGTGATTGGAGAGAGAGAGAGAGAGAGAGAGAGAAGGGGAGGGCGGCAGAGGGGGAAAGGGACGAATTGGACAGTGATGGACACAGTCGAGAGCATTGTGTACTTTGTCCCGATCTGGAGAGAAGAAGCAGAAGCACTAGAACGAACGGGGAAGAGAGAGAGAGAGAAGTTATAGGAAAGGGCAAATTCTGCCCGATTGTCGACTTCTGAGGGAGATTCATGGAGGGGGGGGCGGATTGAGGGAATGGACCGTTGAGAGGAGGAGAAGCTGGGTGATCGGATCTCTCTCTCTCTCTCTCTCTCGTTTCCCTTTCTCGTTCGATGTAGATACGACTGCTGTTTGAACGATCCTTACGTGGTGAGTAAACAATAGGACGGATTGAGAGTCTGAGGGAGACGAATCGAAGATGATATCGAAGGAGTTGAATCGTAGTTGGAAGAAGAAGATGAGAGAGAGGGGGAGGGATCGAGGAACACCTTGCTGAGAGAGATGAGACCAGTGAAAACTACGGCCCCATTCACTTTCATGAGTAGGAATTAGAGAGAGAGAGAGTATGAGTCAGAGATTTGACCGCTGTGGTTATTCAGCTGGTGGGATAGAAGAGAAAGAGAAGTACAGTGGGAACAGCCAGTCTATGAGATGTAGTCACTGACAAAAAGAGATTATTGTGGGCGATAGGAGAGTAATTACGATCGACTAGAAGGGAAGAAGTCGATAAGAGAGCTATACTAGTTTGGGATTGGGGGAAGGAAGTAAAAGCGTAGTCATGGAGACTTTTCGTCTGGATGTGAAATAAACGAGAACAACTGGTGAGTTTCACAATCGAGGATCAGTGTTGAATGGGAGGGGATTTATCCCTCACCTATAAACACGGGGAAAGAAGGGAGAGAAGAGCCGACGCTCCTTTGTTGTACTAATGGGCAGAGACGAACTGCGATTGCTCATGTGCTAAGTTTACACATGAAAGAGCATCGTGAGAGATGATTCATGCATAACAAAACTGCAGGGAATTAAGGGGAAAAGCTGCATTCAAATTCCCTGACCTTTCCGCGCGTTTTGAAGTGTAGTGAAATACTCTCATTCAGAAGCAGCATTGTGTACACTGCAATTAGGTGAGTGATGGATTTCCTCTCGATATTCCTACCTTCCCACATTGGATTCTGCTCCTCTTTCAGAGCGACTACTATGCCCGTCTCTTCTTCTAGAGATTTCTCCCCATAAATCACTCCGTTTCTGATCCCCGTTTCGGCCAGCGTTTCTAGGAGAAAAGGAGGAGAAACTCCCGCGTCAACTCTTCACCGCCGCTCCAAAGCGCAAGAGCAAGCAACTGAGTATTGTATAGGCGCGAAAAAGACAGGAGGACGATTTGTTTGACCCCTCATGTCGTTGCTTCTCTTCTTCTGACATCATGCTCAATGCTTCGTCTGATTCTTCAGCCCATTTCTCCATGTTAATGTGCAAGTGAGCGGTCGATGCAGGACCACGGCTCATTTCCCTCCCTTCTCTCTCCCTTGTTCTTTCTCTCAATCGGGAATACAATGGAGTCTCGTATCTCCTTACACAGTGGCGCTTCCATCTGGTTGTTCCATACAACACATTCACAAGTTTAGTCTTGTTCCCCTCATCTTATCTCAAGAGGCGCGATCTCTTTTTGATATGAACATCTAGTTCCTGCCAATTGACGAGATAATACATTAATTTGAGAGCGAAGAGTGTAAAGTTTTTTGAACATAAGAGAGTTGGGATATTTAGATGTTGAGAGCTAAGAGAGTTCGCGCTCTTACCATATCTCATCTCTTCTCTCTACTCATCTCATCCTCTCTCCATGTCTCGTACTAGTCTCCCCTCTCTAACATTGATATTTGTCCTTTATCATAGCCTCATATCCGTTCCTTCCCTCCCCGCCCATCTCATCTTATCTCCCTCATTCCCTCAATCATGAAATCTCGTATATCGACGTTTTTCTCCTCGACTGATTTCTATTCTCGTATGGCCAGTATGTGGAATGCTCCTCTGCCCGTTTCCATCGCTGAGTTTGTCGTGGGAGGACTCACTTTTGTCTCCCTCGTCATCTTCCTCAGAGTCATTTCCATGTACAAGGCACTACACAGCAACTGCAGGTAATCTTTCATTCACTCAGAGAAAAAGTACAGCAAAAGTACAGTGCAAAAGTACAAAGGACATGTATGAAGTAATTAATTACTTCTTTGGAAATAGGATGGAAGATCAATCGTAATTTTGAGTAACTATTTTAACTATGTTAGCGTGTATTTCCACAGAATATATTAATTAATTCATGCATGCGACGAAACTGTTTCTCTCTGCACTCTGAAAAACCAATCGATATTAGTAAAGTTCACGGAAATCTACCGTAGCCTTCGTCACTCTCCTTAATCTTGATATTCAGAGTCTTGCTAGTGGCTCTCGCCGTGACTCTTCTCCTTCTCACTTCAGTCTACATGGTCGAAGTGACTGCCAGTGTGGCTAATATCACTCTCCCCGCCCGTGGAGAAGTCGTCAACCATCGTCCGACTTTAATCCCTACCTCACTTTATCCTTTTACCTGCTACCCAATTTCACTCAGAGATTAAAGATAGATCCTCTCCTTCTCTAGTCGCCTTCGTGGTTCTACCAATGTTCCCTTACCCGTTAGGGGATGAGCAACTTGGAGGGGCAGTAGCGGAATTTCTCGGCGGGGAATCGAATCCGGAAGAAGATGGACTGAATGGCGGGGTTTTTAACCTTTACCTCTCCTCATTGCAGCTTTCCTTCGTAACGTGTGGTTCGTCCACGAGACTTCGTACGCTCTCACATCTCTCCTCATGCTTTGTCTCACCATCGAACGTCTCATTGCTTCAATCAAAGCTCGTCAATACACTCCCGGTTTCTCCTACGTCACAATCATCGCCGTTCTCCTCTCGGTGACGTTATTTTGCTCCCTTCTCAATATTCAACCTTTCCATGACAACAGATCGCGGGCAGTGTGACATTCGGATTCTTCGTCCACTTTCGTACGTTATTCACAGACCTAACAAACAAGTTACGTCTTTAATTCAGGAGATACTCATATTCCAACGACGTCCGCAATCAATTCATTTGAAATCTGCGCCCTGTTTGTAAGCGAAACTAAGATATCAAACACGTACGCTCCAAATCTCAATATAGCTCGCCATCTTCACTCTTTATTGGAGTCGTCGCAAATATCAAGCTATGGCTCTTTCGGATCTCGAATATCGATACCAGGTTACAGTAGTCACAGATTTTATTATTTTTCGAACCATTAATTGATGCCGCACCCATTGCGGGTCTAATCAAATAAAAAATAAAAATAGTGAGGATACAGCGCTCTTTTCTAGATCGATGAGGTCATTAGCTTGACGAAATCCATCATTCCGGCTATCATACTCGGTGTGACATTCAAGCTGACGGCGATGATCTCTGTGTGGTGCATGATCCTCCTGGACACTGATCCACTCTTCTACTCAGAGGTCATATTATTCGAAATATGTGGCTACCGTAGCCTAATCAATAACTTTAGATTGTGTCTGCCTACGGTCTCATCTTCCCTTGGATCATAATGGTTCGTCATCATCGAATGCGTTCTCATCTCGTTCATCTCATCACTTGTGGTTAGTGTCACAGTTGGAATGCTCAAATCTGGAATCTCTCAATTGGAGATCTTTGCTCTTACTGGAGATAGAAACTTGAAAAACTTTTTTCTGAGGTCCAAAACAATTTTCACCATAAATTTAAGTCTCTATTTTCATTGTGAGCCGAGACACCCAATTGTGGAATTTCAAATTCGAACTTTCCACCTATGAAATTTGCACGGGATTAATCTCTCTCTTCCGACTCGTCAATATATCTTCTCTAGGCGATGCGACAGCGAAGGAAGCGAGAAAGAAGGCGGATCGACTCACTCGATCGATCACTCAGGATGAATACTTTGAGATGCTCACTAAGAACTTCTCCAGAAAGAGTATTGTATGAATTCCTCCTTTCCCAATTTCTCCGCCTCAACTCCAATTACAACTTTCTATCCCTTATTTTAAAAATTCCCCAGACAGACTACCATTGTATTTCCCACGTCAGAGGACTATCGGATACGACCCGTAACTTCTATAGAAATAATCATTTTGCAAAACTATCAACATACTTCCGTATGCTATCCCCCCATTCCTTATTCGAGAATTCCTTAGAGAAGAGCACCGTACAGCTTTCAAGAGAAGTTCTGTATAACTTTAGCCTTTACATGACCCCCCCCCTTTACTTTTACTTACCCTTTACAGGGCACACTACCGTATAGTCTCAAACGTCACCAAATAGTACAGAACCTCAACTGTATTATGTTGGTATTATGTTTCCAGTAGTCTACCCAAGAGCTTGCCCAAAATAGTATGATACTCCCCCCCCTTTCCTGGACTGTTCAGAGTTTGTACAAAATGAATTCTCTTTGATATTTTGTCATTAATAACTTACCAAAAAAAGTACTCGATTATTTCTGATTTCTGATGTCTGTTCTGTTCGTTCCCACTGTGATATTAATAGACCATCTATCGTAGCACGAGGTTTGCTTCCTTTCAATTGTTGATAAGCCATTCATTCCATCTTCAGATATTGCGAAATCTCTTGATCTCTATCCACGCGGCTAAGAATCCGCAATAATAAAGTGAAAACTAGCGACAGGACTGCACAAAATCGGGATAGACTTGGAAAAGAAACGAAAACCAGCGGAAGGGAAGAGAACGAACACGTAATTAGAGTAACGAAGGGAAATGGAAAAGAGATGAGAAGTGGAAGGATAAAGAGGACAGAATGAGATGAGTAATAATGCAAGTAAATAATCATGACACGGAAAGGACTAAGAAACAAGAGAATATGTACAGATTCTGTAAGGAAATGACGTATTCACTCGCGATAGATTCTCTAGATAGGGTGCTAATGGTTATGAAGAAGTCAGTGGGAGTGAGGTAGAACGGCAAGTTTGTTTGTTAGAATGCTTCTCTCATTTGTTCGAATGGTCGAAGAGCGAGATCGACAGGGAGGGTCATATTGTACTTCTGGAGAGTCTCCAGCAACTCGTATAACTCCTCACATCCAGTTCGGCACACATAACTCCAACTGAAGTAGCACGCGTCCACCACCTGAAAGATCAAAAATGGAGAACTGAGAGATCAATACATAAACACGATTCGCCCACGTCGACGGACATCCGTCCCCCCCCTTTCACAGTTATTTTTTTTTGTATGCGAACCTCTGATGAAGTAAATAAGTAATTAACTAATGAATTTACATGTCTCGTCCGGAACATGATTCTGATCCATGCGGGAAGTCTCTTCTGATTCAACGCCGCCGATACAAACGCCTTCCACTGAGCGTCGTTGCTTCGCTTCAATCGAGCATGAGAAGCAATTATCGTCTCGATTGTCGATAAGAGAATCTGAATAGCAAATGAAAGATTAAGATTTTAGATTAAGATGATGACCTCATAATACAATTAGTCGTTTATAATAACTAAAGCTATTCTAAGTGTGCTACAAGAAGAAATAGTGGTTGCAACTGCTCTAGGTATGACTGTTTCGCTCCCTAACCGTCAAACATCGTCAGAAAAGAATCAGATATCACCAAGATCAAAGATGACTGCTCACCTGCTTCGACGTCACACTCTTTCCCTGTACTCGATCCAATTGAAAGGACTGGCTCAATTTCCTCACAGGTGCATCACTCATCTCTTTTCCATTGCGTGAATCGTAGAAGAAAAGGACGACGTCCCAAATGTGAGTGAGTGGCTTTGCCACTTTCTTCGCTAAAAAGAAGTAATACATTCAAGCGAAACGCGAATCTCCGTGAGAAATGCACTCGACTAACTTTGCGTTTTGGGAACGAAGCAGCCAAATGTGGAGTTGTTTGTGGAGGAAATGGGCATGGCTGCGGGTTGGAGGCCGTGTTCGAGAAGAGCTCGAAGAGACGGACAAAGAGAACGACGAATGGCTGTGACGACTTCCTCTTCTGATCGATCGAACACCTCCTACAATTATAATATGAAGGTTTTACGATATTTGCGCCAATCCTTCTTTGTTTATCCATATTTTTTCATATATAATGGTTTAGCTACGGTTTGTTTCAACTGATTCTTGAGAAATAGCTAGAAATTGTGCCATTTCAACAATCTGTTGCGTTTTCCAATTATCAGTTCAACTGACGTCATCGATGGGATCAACGGGATCGAGAGCCTTCTCTTCCACTGCCTCGTCCATACTCAACAACGTGTACTTCTTCAGAATCTGAACGACGTCATCGACGGCAATTTGAAGTCGAGCTCGTTCGTCACTGAAAGAGCCACTGATTAGAACGACTTTTATTTCCTTTTCTCGCACTCTCAATACATCCAATCAAGACGCCGAAATCTCATAAAGAGCACCAATAAATTCGGCGTCGTACCCGTAATGTCGTCCTTTTTCAGTTTGTTTCAACTGATTCTTGAGAAATCCCGAGGTTGAGGGAGAAGAGGAAAAGGATGGAAGGCCGAAGATTCCCTTCTTAGATGGAGTTGTTTTCGCCGGCGAGGATCCAAAGGATTTGAGTGTCAGCTGAAACAATCTAATTAGTCGCCCGGCTTATTTTCATTAGCAGAGAAGAGCTATGGTCCAATTTGTGTATTTCGAAATGAGTAAAAGAAATAATATAAAATTCTAAAGAAATAAAATAAATTATACCTGAGGAGCGGCTCCATTCGATTCTCCTCCTTCGTTTTCCTTCTGCAGAAACGATACAAATCTCTCCAAATCGGTGATCTGAGTCTGCAATTGCTCCACGAGTTGCTCCTTCTGCTTGAAGGGGTTGATCAGCTGAAATCAATCCGATTAGATACGAGAGAAGGAAGTTCGAAGGTGAAGTATTATTACTACAGTACTTTACGTCGACATATGACTACCCTTCCAAAGAAGGAAAGGGCTACGCATCCCCAGTTGTCCAGGCTTCAGGGACACGTCACTTTAAACTTTAGCAACTATGAGTGCGCAAACTAACGTGCCCCTCAATCATGGACAGGAATTTCTAAATGAAAAAAGAAAAAATCACTTGTTTAAGCGCTTCTTCGACTGTTCGTGTAATCTCCGCTTGACTCATCGTGTCAATTTCAATGTTCAAATCTATCTTCTGACTCAGATTCTCCAGGACTGATTTCTGAAAATTCACTAAATAGTTTTTACAAAGATATATTCGATAATCAATGGAAACAGCTCAAATTGTAAAAGGTCACTGACTTGCTTCTGTATAATCACAGTGCTAGGAAGATCTCCCTCTCCTGATTCATAAGCGTATCTCTCCAAGTCATTCAATTGCTCTTTCAACTTGTCTATTAATTCCTTCTGACGCACTCGCTGTTTTCCAAGAACCTAAATGTTGCATACTACAAATTTGTTTCCATAATTAGACATGATGAATTTCTATTTCATTGATTTGCTTGTCAAGCTCTCTCACAACGCAGTATACTCCTTCTCAGCATACATACGTGTATTTGTACTCTGACATAATTAATATGTGTATCATTGAGATTCATTGAATTGAATCGAAATATATCACACCTCTTCATCACTGTTGCTTTCTGATCGCATTCTCTTCAATTCCGTTGTATCTGCGCATCCTTTGAACGCAAACTCTTGCAATTCCTTGAGTAATTGCTGTAAAAAGGGCTTCATTAAATACAATTTCATCTGACTGCAAAGCCCTACTCGAATACTACGAATCGAATTGTTTATCTTTGAACTTATATAGTAATGCATACCTCTTTTGAATCTCCCGTTGCCTCGCCAATCTGCTTCAACCGGAATTGAACCTGAAACCAGAACCGTGAAATAGGAACCTTGACGGCTTTCACACCTGAGCGAATTGAGTGCTGAGTGAGAACAAAGAGTTATTGAGTCGCTCTTGTTCCTCTTCCATTTCCTTTACTCGCTGGTTCTCTCCGAAACTGATTCCACTGAAAGAGAGGACGAGACCATTGCAATTGTGGTCCCCATGGAATCGGGAACAATGCCAACGAAGCGGGGGGTGGATCGATACTCGGAGAGAGAAGGAGTAAAAGCATGTCTAACCTGACGATAGTCTCTTGATCGTCACTCAATCTCGTCGATCTCCACTCGTCGGCCACTGATTCGTACACAGATTCACTCCCAAAGACGGAACCAGTGATAGTCGCTGTTTCTGAATGGGGGGAGAAATGCTTGAAATGGAACATAAAATAGGGGGATAAATACCATCGATGTCGTCTTCTTCTTCTTTTTGTTCACTTGTCGATCCACTCGATCCATTTCTCGTTGGCTCCATTCGAAGAGGAGAAAGCCAGTCGAATTCTGTCGATTCCTCCATCATTTCTGAATCCGATTGAAGAGTATTATGGAGCACGCAAAACGGGGATTCGTTATCAAGACTCTCGAGAGACATAAAGGGAGAGAAGGAGAGTGGGAGGAAGTAAGAAGGGAGAGAGGGAGTGACGTGGGCTCGCCCCCCTTCATCCTCCCCTCTCCCTTCTAGAGGTTCCCCCCAAGAGAGACTGCAGCCCCACATCGATTGGAGCGAGAGAAAGAAAGAAAGAAAGAGAGAGAGAGAGACTCCAAAGGGAAGACTGAAGAGAGAGGACTGAAATGGACATTGTGATTCAGCCTATCCATTTCCATCCCATTTGGCAACAATTCCACTACTCATTACTTTATTCATCGGATCTAATGGCAAAACATTGACAAACAAATGGTTGACATGGATTAAAGGCAAATAAAGCAACGTATGGTTAGCAAACTAAAGAACCGAGAAAAAAAATTGAAATAGCGGGGCTAGCTACCCAACAATATGATAATTAACTCGGTTTCTCCTATTACTACGTGAGGTTCGAATCGCAGTTGTACTTTCGTCATCGATTGGAATCTCCGGCTGATATCTAAAATCATCCCCCATCCACGCTAGATATTCGCGGAGCATAGCTCCCTCTCCGGGTGGTGGGCCCCTCCTCACTAAGTGACGCTCCTCGTCATCAACACCAGCAAATATTCTCGAGGTTGCGTAGCTCTCCTCAGATTGATTACTCTACTCGATTCTCTCTCTTTCATCAGCCAGATTCTCTAATAGTTCCTCTCGCCGAATCTGCCGACGTTCTTCTTCCAAATCGAAATCTTCTTGAGCCATTTCGATCATTCTCTCAGTAACTGGATTGGGATAGATGTTGTGAGCCCTCTCGAGTACTTCACGAAGACCACCCAGGTATCTGAACAACAATAATCGTTGCATGTCCCATATTCGTATTCTCCATATATATGACAGGTATCACGAGAGATTGCATGAGGTCGAGAACAACTTTCAAAAAAGTATTTCTGATTTCGATCAAACTTTTATGTAGAAGTACTCTGGGGACGAGAATTCCATCAATCTTGGTCTCAGGTCGCAGAACCGCATTTTAGGAATTTCCCGGTTCTGATGCCGGAATCGATGTAACTTTGTTCAAAATGTAGTTACAATGCCGTTCAAATGCTCAAAATGTTCGTAAAAATATGCTGAGCATTTCTTCTGTAAGTACATTCACTTCAAATAGTGAACTTCGAACGGTAAAATTTAAAATTCAATAAAAATTTTGAAATTTTTTTAAAATCATTTTTCGATGAGAGCTTACGCAGAATTTGAAAGCAGAATATTAAAGACCAAGTCAATATTAGTCATGTAAAAATATAAAATTGATAAGAAAGGTGGGTTCACAGACCCGAAAAATCGCGTTGAATCTGAGAATACTGCGATTTTTCAGAACAAAGATTTCGAGAATCTCGAATTTCGATACCAAACATACTGAAATGGACTCTAATTTGGTGAAAACCATGAAATAATGTATCCTGATAAGTTTTAGCCGTATATCACAAAATCTGTGAAATTTTTTTAAAAATTGTCTTTTTTGACGAAAAATAATTATTTTATTAAAAAATGTAAAAAGAGTGGCATAATTTGGAAAAGAATGTGCGTAGCTGATTTGGGAAAAGTATTTAGGACGACTAATTTGTTGTTTATAGTCGATTTGTACCCTCCTGTATTTTAGCAAAAACATTGATAGAAAAATCTATAAAATTGTGTGAAAACACATCACGAAAGATATAAGTAGAAGTAAGTATTCCTTCTGAAAATGTTAATTCTACATCGGAGTAAATTTATTTGAGTGTTACAATCGTTTTCTGAACAAATTATAAAAAAGTTTTAAAATATTAATATTTCTTCAACGAAAAAATCGATTTTTAAAAAAATTTCGCAGATTTTGTGATATACGGCTAAAACTTTTCAGGACACATTATTTCATGGTTTTCACCAATTTAGAGTCCATTTCAGTATGTTTGGTATCGAAATTCGAGATTTTCGAAATCTTTGTTCTGAAAAATCGCAGTATTCTCAGATTCAACGCGATTTTTCGGGTCTGTGAACCCACCTTTCTTATCAATTTTATATTTTTACATGACTAATATTGACTTGGTCTTTAATATTCTGCTTTCAAATTCTGCGTAAGCTCTCATCGAAAAATGATTTTTAAAAAATTTCAATTTTTTTATTGAATTTTAAATTTTACCGTTCGAAGTTCACTCTTTGAAGTGAATGTACTTACAGAAGAAATGTTCAGCATATTTTTACGAACATTTTGAGCACTTGAACGGCATAGTAACTACATTTTGAACAAAGTTACATCGATTCCGGCATCAGAACCGGGAAATTCCTAAAATGCGGTTCTGCGACCTGGGACCAGGATTGATGGAATTCTCGTCCCCAGAGTACTTCTACATAAAAGTTTGATTGATATCAAAAATACTTTTTTGAAAGTTGTTCCCTGAAGGTGGTGTTTTCATGCAATCTCTCGTGATACTTGTCATATTCTGCTACTTCCTAACTGATTTTCAGCATTGAAATGAAAATCTAGCGAAAATACATTCCACGTGTCTTCTCAACATGTAAAAAATGTCCTCTGAAAGGTAAAGGTAAAGTTGCTACCGGAATCAAGAGGACTTTACGTCGACAAGCGACCACTCTGCCGGGGCCGACCGGTAAGGCCGGTTGCTGCACAGATCTACGTATCCCCTGCTGATCAGGCTTCTGGGGAACGTTACCTTCCGCAATCAAAGGTGCTACCAATTTCCCCCAACTTTTTAGAATCCTTATATTTGAAATGTTTTAGTGTTTGCCAACTTAATGACTATAGCTGGCTAAATTAGGCATGAACTAATACTATAACACATAACTGTGTTCAATCACAATGTGATATATTCTTCGATCTGCGTGTTACCGAGAATTTTTTGCCTAGCATCGGCTGTACGCTCTTCGTCTATCTTTCATCTCTCAGCTATACTTATCCGCTTAGTCAAATTATTTTCACGCAATTTAAAATATTTAAAAGGTGATTATACCGTAGGAAATTGCTACACTGGCCGGTAACTCACAACGTAACTAATATGAGACAAAAGTGTTTTCTACGTGAATGCCTTCAACTATCTGCCCTTCACACCTTTTAATCTGTCTGTTCAACTGTCGATGTGGTAGTACTTCTCTTCCTCTTCTTGCTGCTTCGATCTCCGCTTGTTCCAACATCGCCTTTAGTTGCTCCACTCTCCTCTCAAGAATAGCGATGAGACGGGTCTGCGCATCTTTCTTATCCCGATGAATATCCTTAATCTGCAATGGGAGGAATGAACATGTTATCGAACAAATCGAGAAGGAGCGCGTCAAACCGTGCACGCACCTAAATAATTTAACTTGCCCGGATGCAAAGCTTTCTCAACTGTACTTAAAACTGATATGACTAACATAATGTAATGTAACTAATGTAAGTCTTTTATGTTTCAACTGTACACTGAGGGGAAAAGTCAGTACGTACCCTCTCGTGGTGGGCCAACTCCCTGTCCTTAATTGCGATAATCTTGGAATTAATTTCATCGAGTTTATTCAACTCAAACAATTGTTTGTCCAATTCAGTACATTGACTCTTCTTCATTCCATGGATATCTTTATTGGCCCTGGAATATTTAAGTGACCGATAAAGAAATGCGCCCGAGGAAAAATTGACAAACTGTAGCACAACATTCCTTACCTAACATCCCCAATTTCAAATTGTCAATTTTATATTTTCGAGTGTCGAGAGGGAAAACGATTTGTAAAATTGCGATTCGTTTATGTCACAATTTTAGTAGAAACTAACCTGACGCAACTAGTGATGATTTCATTTGTCAGTTCGTTCAATTTGATCATCTTAATCAGGTATGTTATCTTCCTGTTTCCCTTGCTCGAATTCTTAACGGCCGCCAGTTTTTCGTCCATTTCCTCCTCAGACTGAAATCATTAATTGATTATGTTTCTTCTGCAGCGTTCCAGGGTAATACCAACTGTTGATTAGTACATTTTCTTTGTCACCTAGTCGTGAAATCGTAATTATCACGCTGCTCCAAAATATTACATTTTTTGTAACACAACCAAGTTTTGGAAAGAATAATTGAGTACATGATATAGGAGTTCTCATTTCAAATTGAGTACATGATATAGGAGTTCTCATTTCATAACCCAGTTCAATTCATCTATTATACTAAAGTTGTGACTATTGTACTGGCCGCTTGAAAGGCAACTGAATAAAATAGAATAAATACCTCTCCTTGCTCTTCCCCTTTCTCGTAAATATTCTTTAGTAGCTGCTCGTTTCTTTTCGTCATGCCCTCGATCTTCTTTAAGTATTCGCTAGTGGCCACGTATGCCATGGGATCCTTCTCCTCCTCATCCTCTTCCTCTTCTTTTTCCTCTTCTTTCATCTTCCTCTCCGCTACCTCTTTCCAAATCTTGCTGGAAGTGCCTGGCTGATCATCTTCCTCTTCATCATACGTATCCTCATTCATCTGTTCCTCCTCCAATCTCTCAGCCATTTCCTTCCAAATCTTACTTGAACTGCATGGTTGATCATCATCATCCTCCTCTTCATATTCCTTCTTTCTCTTCTTCGTAGTTCTTTTCGTCGGATTCATCTTCATAAAATCCATCTCCATTTGTTCTTCCTCAGAAATCGGCATACTCTTGAGTTCTTCCATCTTTTTTTTCTCAATTCTCGAACTCCTTCTCAGAGGAATCGATGCTTCGGAGTTTCCTTTCCCATTCTTACGAGTGGCGGCGATCTGAAATATGATCAATGCAATAATGCTTAGAGAGGTTTCGCACAGAAAATGGGTGACCCTGACTTCTACTGCACAAACGCTAAACACAGTGAGAGAGGGGGAAATTTTTTTAAATCTCATAGTTACTTATTTTATTCATGACATTCCAGCTTTAAATTTGTAATCAATATACTAGCAAACTAATATTTCATTCATCAGGTTCTTCTTCTTTCCCCCAACTTCGTAAGCTATTTAAAGAAACTATGTTGTTATGGTGGCCTCTTTACATACAGGTTAAAAAGCGTACTGCTTTCTTCTTGTTTGGCATGGTCAGTTGAGAGCGTTGATATAAGGACGTGCTTAAATAAAAAGAAATTAAAATAATGTTTAAAAAAACAAACAAAAAATTACTCGCGATACAATATTGGTAAACAAAGCGAACAGACTTACTGATATCGTGATGAAGCGATCTTTTCACGATTATTATGTATGTCCACAACATTTCACATTCGTTATAAATTCTAATAATTCAAACTAGCACACAATAAAGAAACAAATATGCCCACGGGCATTCCTTTTGTGCCCAAGACCTCTGCACTCGGGTTGTGTATGGGCGCGAAAAGACGGAACACTACCGTATCAGGCACACGCAATATTTTTTCGCGCCTATCCTTTCTTCATGCGTTAAATCAACATTTGTACATTTATTTAAAATGTAGTGTTGTTCCAATGTTGTTCCAATTATTGAATAAATTCTTTTTTTCTCATTTTGTAATGTGGTCTGCAAAAAGAATCAGTTGGCGATTGCATTTCATCGTACTCTTTCTGTCGTTTGTCTAAGCACCACGCTCACGCCGATTTATTCCTCCACGAGAGGAACTTCTCTCTTCCGTTCCTTAATTGGGCTTTTTCCTCCCTTTCACTCCTATTTCCTGTTCACGTGGCTGAGATTTCGTCTCCTCTCGATTATCGACTTATTTTCTTCTCCTTCCAGGCCGATTCTCAGTGTATCCAAGTGCTTTTCAATGGCGGCAGCGAATGCGAACAATCAGGTTTCTGTTCGATTTCCCCCTCGTAGTTCAGGTATCAATCGATATTCACTCGGGTACGGTTCCGCCCACTAGTGATATACAAAAGTTGAGTAGAGGACGATGTAAATGAGCATTCTGCAGCAAGTTCCGCCTGCCGCCCAGCAAACTCCTGGTTCAAATAGCAATCGCGACGGTAAGTTTTTTAAACCCCATTGATACTTCCATAGGGATTTTTGTTCACTGAGAATACTACCGGAGTCCCATCCATTTCAATGTTTAAATAATCATTCGTAATCATGGATTTCAGCGGGCGTCGAGATTCGCATCCAGGAGCCACCAGCACCTCATCGGCCCAATGGTATGCTCATCACAATAAAGATTTTAGAACGATCGATTCTCGACTCCGTTCAGACAGTCATTCGTATCCATCTCATCCTGTAGCTTCTCCTTCTTATCCCATTCCTCAAGCAACGGCTCAATCCATGTTCTGGGCCTTGGCCTGTAAGTTATCGATTTTATATTATCACGGTTTTCTCATTCCCTCTACCCAAACTAGAAAACATGGATGCGTACTACAAAATAACCCGATCATGCGGATAAAGTTATGAATAGGAGAATGAACATCATTTTGGTAGCCATTAGCTCCTTTGATGCCTCAATTTCCAGCAGACACCTCGGATTCAGAAGGAGACACGGGAAACTCACATTACGACGAAATGCAGAACAGAAGTAAGGAATATTTAAATAGAATCTTGAAATATACTCTGGAAAGCGATTTCCGTGGACAAATAATCACAGTTTTCCAACTCGCCTTTTCAAGAATCATTAGTTTTACATGAATTCGACCATATACCTTTAATTTATTTTAAAACATAATCTATTCTGATATAAGTGCTCCTTTAGTCCTCTAAATTCTCTTTCAGAGAGAGTCGAACGAGAAGCTCGTCGTCTTCCTCGTCCAAATCTCGTTCTCATGCAGAGAGTTGTCAGAGAGACCGTAGTCCCGCAATCTACCAATCAGGTAAATATTCACCACGTAGTATCTGTTATTATTACTTACTGATATTATTGTAACATACTGATATTGTTAGAATAATCGGTAGCAAAGTGATGATATTTAGACTGTTTGTAGTTAGGGGACTCTGAGCATGAACTGTTACTGTAATGTCCCGTAAATAAAACTGTGCTACACAATATTTCTTTCGCTTTGGGGCAGGATGAGGACTAACTAAAAACTTTTCAGAGCTAGCCAAGGTCTTTTTTAAAATTATTTTTAAAGGATTCGATATTGTTGAATAGTTCACATAGACGATGAAATATGATGAATGCCCTCTAGATGAGAGCTGGCCCTCTGGATAAGTGCGAAAGGGGGATTATTCAAAACTATATACTAACAAAACTGAGATATATCATTTAGCGATTCATGAAAATGTCGCAATTAAAAAATATATATACGACGACTTGTATTGATCTCAGGATGTCTATTTTCAGCAGAATGCATGACTTTCGGCCGACTCAACGTGGCGTGTGGCGCCCTGTCGATCGATAGTAGTCTCCCGTACCGTAACTAGGTATTACCGTGCCCCGTTCTCAGTCCTGCTTTCTCAGTACTCTGTGCATTTCCTTATTTCTCCAAGCCATCTTCACCATGATTAACTTCTCGTCCTTTCCACTCGGTTCTGGTTACAATGGCACTTTATACAATAATAGTAGTTGAAAAAGTTTGACGAATTCCGCTATGTCACACTATCCTGGTGGTACTGTAAAAATAGGACATAAAGAGAGTAGTCAATTAGTAATAACACTTTGTAAATTGCTTTTGAAGCCAGACCTGAGCACTCCCCACTACTTTCCGCGTATGTCTTGCTGGTTCCCGGTTCCTACGGCTTCAGATACGATCGCATAGTATTTCCTCAATGCAATGAATAAATATATTTGAACTTCACAATTGGAAAATATGAGTGGATACTGCATGCACAACACAGCCAAATACCCAGTTACATATTTGCTCTCTAACATATACTAATAAAAAATGTAATTGTAATACATATTATAATTATTTTATTGAAATTATTATCGAGTATTAACAATAATGTATGCTAAGATGTATGCTGTGTACGATTTTCAGTCACATGCAGATGCGGATTCACAAGTTGCCTCTATTTTACAATGGGGCGGGTCCTTACAGTCTTTGTCTCAATCCTCCAGACATGGAAACAAAGAGATAGTTTGACTGTCCTCTAAAGGATTGCGTCCCCATATGCCGTTCTTTCTCCCACTGTCTTCCTTTCTCAGTCAAATGTGACCTCTCTTTCTAGATAGTCTTTTACAAAATTTTCCCATCCCGCTCAATTTCCTCCTCCCATTATGTTTTATTACTTCAGGCTTCTGCATAGTCTCGATCACCAGGACGACTAAGTGGCCCGCAACAACTACCTACTTGGGGTGAGTTTTTTTGGGCGGTTTAATAATAGGTATGATTAAAATGTATCAATACATTTCAGACTCGCCCTCTTTCGGATGCTGAAGATTATATTTCGTCTACTGTAATACATTCGCACAAGGACGATGAGGCGCAGGAGCTCAATAGAAATAAAAATCACTGATATCAATTGATTTGATGAGAAATCAGCGCAAGTCAATCAATTTTGATTATAAATGCTCAGTCAAAGTCTATAGACACCGAGGCAATTATAAGTAATTTGGAGACTGATAAATAATTACTATATGATTTGTAATCGGTACTAGAAACATTTATAGATTTCAGCATTCTGTTCTTGAACAAAATGCTAACTCTACATTGGTAAGACCACGCACAGTCGACATTGTGAAATGTCTTTCACAACTGCAGAGTAGTCAACAAGTTAGCATTCTCAGTTTGTCTTCACCTGAGGTTAACGCATCTTTCTTTTTTTCTCACATTCCCTCGCTTCTTTCTGGCAGAGATGCGCTATTCTTGTTGTAAAATCTCAGAAGGGAGAAGTAGAGAGGGAGAGATTGTGAGTGGGGGGATGAGATCAGTGGAGAGAGAGGGAAGGATTTCCATCTAGAATCTCTCGATCTTCTCGCTCTCTCATCGAATACTCTAGTGTAATGGGAAGAGAGAGGGAAGCTGAGTGGGATTCCGGAGAAGATCACAACGATGCGAGAGACTGTGGGAAGAGAAGAGAGACAGATGGAGAGAGGAGGAGAAGACGAGAGAGTGTAGAGATCGAGGAGGGAGCAGGGATGTCAGAGAGCTTCTCGGAGGCTCAAAAGGGGAGAAGGAACCGAATCGCACATTGCCCTCAGTCGCCTCACAGCCACTACTCCACAATGGTGAGTTGTCTAATTTATCTATAGATTAGATCAACATAGAAGAGTTTCGTAAGCATCACTAACTTTGAATCAGTGCATGATTCCCTCTCTTTACAGTCCAAGGCCGCCAAGAAGAAGTCCTCCAAGAAGAGATCGGGATCTGAGGCCGCTCAGTTCGATCAGAAGACCATCCAGGAGTTCAAGGAGGCCTTCGGCATCATGGACCAGGACAAGGACGGAGTCATCTCCAAGGCTAGTTATTATCTCTTTTCTCGATAGCTAAAGCGGTTATGTCAATGTGATCACTATAATTTCAACTATTCCTATCAATTCTCAACTAATTGTGCTCCGTTTTCAGCAGGATCTGAAGGATCTGTACGCTTCCATGGGAACCGTCGCCTCTGACTCCCAGATCGAGGCCATGATCAAGGAAGCACCCGGACCCATCAACTTCACCGTCTTCCTCACCCTCTTCGGAGAGAGACTCACCGGTTAGTATAGCTTATCGATTACTTTATCTAATCGTGAACTGATTGGTAGGGCATCAACTATTGGATACTGTACTCATTATCAATCGCTAACTGCAGGAACTGACCCCGAGGCAACCATCGTTGGAGCCTTCGCCATGTTCGACAAGAAGGACTGTGGCAAGATCTCCGAGAACGAGCTGATCAAGATCCTTACCAACAAGAGAGGAGAGCCTCTTGATGATGAGGAGATCTCTGCCATGCGCAAGGGAAAGCCCCCAATTGAGAACGGAGAGGTGAGAACATCAGGGGAATATTAAGTGAGAGAGAGACTACGGTAGAATCGCTAGTTCTGACGCTTCCTGACACCGGTAGAATCAAATATTTCGCAGCTGAAACAATACTCTCTAAAAATCGATAATGCCAGACCTCTTCTTTTCGTTTTCTCTTTCGCCGTTTCCGCCTCATTCAACAACAGGCGTCTTCTGCCCCGCGGCAGCTTACACTTTGGCGAGAGAGTGTGCTGATAGGAGAGAGTCGAGAGAGATGGCAGAGATGCAGAGAGAGAGAGAGGATGCAGTGGGATATTACACTCCGTCATGGAAGAGAGAGACTCAACCTACGCAGGAGAAGAAGACGAAGATGTGTCTGTTTGAGTACTTGAGAAGAGGGACAAAAAAGAGTGGGATCTGGAGATGGATGAATCTCTAATCGATATTCTCGTTGCAGGTCGACTACAAGGCCTTCGCCCACCTGATCACCACTGGTGCTCAGGAGGAGCTCGCCTCCGTTTGAACGACTGCCGCCCACCATCAACTGCACGCCCTCTACACGCGACGACGCGCCACTCGCGGCCGACGCGGATCCGCGTCCTCGCGGTCCCGCTCCCGTAGCCCCCCTTCCATCTCCCGTCGTTGTCGTTGTGTGTACTGGGCATCGAGGCACTCGGACTGCAGTCTAATCCATTCCATGCGCAGTTTGAGTCCCCGCTCGTGCAGCCTCTTGCATCCCCTCTCTCCCCTCCCTCCTCCCTACAATCTTTCGATATGGATGATGACGAAACGCCTCCGCGCCACCCCTCACTTGCGTAGATTATCCAAACTCTACACTCAGTGAGCCGACGAGCGGTCGGAACGAGTCAGAGCCCATACTGTTCCATCTACAGTAACTTGTGCTCTGATTCGGATCGATAACTCATCGGTTACACTTCCTTTCGGTATCACGGTGTCGCAGTGTTCGCTAGTGTTCCCGTTGTAGGATCGCGAGAATCCGCGTGTTCCCATCTTCGTTCCTTCTCTTTTAGTTGGAATGCCGCAGTCCGATTGCCCTTCGCCCTGTGAGAGAGTGAGAAAGAGTGGAATATCAACCATCCAAAGAGTTTGGTGGTGGTGCAGAATCGTCTCTACGTCATATATGGTCTTGTATCTTTCATGTATACTCCCCCCCAGATAAAGACTCTTGAGTCACAACATCGCACAACGAGTTTATCCACAAATATACTGCATCAAATATACTGTACCACAACCAAAGCAAAGGAAGTAACTAGAGGGAAGAAGGGGAATGGCTAGAGAAGAGAGAGGGTGAGATCGATCTAGAGTGCTGACACTGATATGAACTCATCAGTTCAAGGAAGATGGAGAAGCGTCGGAAGGGGGATATGAGACAGGGAAGATCGGGAGAAGAAGGGGAATATCGAGACGGCGATTAACACGGAGAATAATGTCTTCAACCAGTCTCAGCATACGCGAATATGTGTTGTATACAATACATCATGCATAGCATGCAATACATTCTCGTATATGTTGAATCTGGGGAAGACATTTTTCTTTGTATGTATCAAGCTAGTGATTATGCCATTGAAAGATAGACAATTACAACCATAGTATGCCTCGATACAATGCCATTATGTATACATTCTGAATAATTTACGGAGCTCTACTCTTCTTAAACGGTTTAAGCTTAAGTTTACACTTAAATCTTTAACTCCTTTCTACTGCATTTCTCTGACGAATGGTGACTGATCGGCAGCCCACGACTCAACTTCGCCACTGCTCCACTTCCAGTAGACGGCCGCACCCAAGAGATAGATGCCAGAGCACACGTAGAAGATGAAATTCCACTCAGATGCACTCTGAAGTTATATGAATAAGTACAGTACTCTATCATCGTGCAGATTACGGTATGCTACTCGAAATATTTCGTCACTCCCATTTCCGTAACTTTTGATAATTAGATCGTCAAGATCACAGATCATTGGATATTTATAATTGTGCTGTTTTTTTTCTGAATTGCCAATGCCATCTGTATTTTGTGGTTTGTATAGGCCACATCGTCTTGGTTACGACAGTCTATTCTCGTCCTCAGTTCCCTTCTCCCCAACTCTCCGTACACATCGACGTTGCTAGGCTCTGCTGCTGTCACAGTCACGATTCGTTCCGGCTAGGGCTGTTTTTAGCTTTTTTTTCCTTTTGCAGTCAGACGAAATCGTGACATCACTTTTACTAGCCACACTACCTTGAACTTCTAATTGATTAGTATATAGCAAGATTACAATATTATTATTATTATTATTATCATTATTATTATTACTCACTCCAATGGCAACCATCGATCCGACGATTAGAGGACTGATCATTCCAGGAAGAGTTGCGACTGTGTTTGAGACTCCCATCAGATGACCCGCGTACTGAAATAATCTCATGCCATCAATGGCCACCATCATTTCCTGTTCTTTCTCTCCCCGGGCATGGTTTTTAACGTGTGGCTTCCCTCCCCCTTTTCTCCCTCTCCTTTACCTGGGGTGCAATATCGAGATGGTTCACTGAGAATCCAGCCCAAGTGAATCCTCCTCCGCCGATGGAAAGAGTGAGAGAAGCGACGAGGAGAGACGTGTTTCCCTTTGCAAGAGAGGCGAATATGAGACAGACGGCTTGAAGGACGAAACCTGAGATTAGAGTGTCTGATGTGTGGCTGAGATTGGAAATGGGAAAGAACAAAGCGAATCGAGCGTCTCGGTCCTAATTCAATCTAGGGACGTCACTAATACCCTAGAGAGAACGAAGAGAACGTTTCAAGAGACGGAAGACGAGAGGCTATTTTCAGTTAGAGCACTGTATGACTGGGAAAGATGAATCAGCCAATTGTGAAATATCATTTTGGTTTATTTGCAATCCACAGTGTTAAGATTGTCAGGAAAGCGGCCACGTGGTGCGTCTCATCAATTAGTAAAATGCATCTAACAGCTCTTGGACACATTTTCATTAAAAAAAGGATACTACGTGATAGCTTATCTGACAATCCGTCAGGCACAGAAATACTGTGCATCTGTTAACCACACAAACCTCCACAGCAGAAGTAGCGACGGACGAGTACCGTTTCCATTCCTTTTTCCTTTCTGAGATAGTCGGCGAATTGTCCACTCCAGAGAAGAGTCGCACCCATGATGAAATAGGGAAGACCAGACACGACGCCAGCCTGCGAAAGAGTTAATAATAATAATTTGCCCAACAGGAAGTGAAATTTGACTAGGGGATTTCAAATTTAAATATGGGGAAGATATTGGGGAGGTGGTGAGTTCATTTATTCCCTACACGCAAGGACCGAAACGTTTTAGAATGACAAATACCTTCTCCAGTTCATAGCTGGCCAAATCCTCGAGAATCTTGGGAAGATTGGTGAGCATCGTGTAGAATCCCCAGTTCTGGCACGTGTGAGCAGCGATGATCGCCCAGACTGGCTTGGATTGAACGATGAAACGCCATGGAACTATCTGGAAGAGGGAGGAAATAAAATGTTAAGGAAATACTTCCTGCTCATAGCACGAAAACTTAAATGGTGCGAACAGTGTCAACGACTATTCATCATTTCTAGTTAGAAAAAAACCGACTAGAGGTGTCGTTCTATGACAGGTATCACGAGACATGAAAACACCACCTTCAGGGAACAACTTTCAAAAAAGTATTTCTGATTTCGATCAAACTTTTATGTAGAAGTACTCTGGGGACGAGAATTCCATCAATCTTGGTCCCAGGTCGCAGAACCGCATTTTAGGAATTTCCCGGTTCTGATGCCGGAATCGATGTAACTTTGTTCAAAATGTAGTTACAATGCCGTTCAAGTGCTCAAAATGTTCGTAAAAATATGCTGAGCATTTCTTCTGTAAGTACATTCACTTCAAATAGTGAACTTCGAACGGTAAAATTTAAAATTCAATAAAAATTTTGAAATTTTTTTAAAATCATTTTTCGATGAGAGCTTACGCAGAATTTGAAAGCAGAATATTAAAGACCAAGTCAATATTAGTCATGTAAAAATATAAAATTGATAAGAAAGGTGGGTTCACAGACCCGAAAAATCGCGTTGAATCTGAGAATACTGCGATTTTTCAGAACAAAGATTTCGAAAATCTCGAATTTCGATACCAAACATACTGAAATGGACTCTAATTTGGTGAAAACCATGAAATAATGTATCCTGATAAGTTTTAGCCGTATATCACAAAATCTGTGAAATTTTTTTAAAAATTGTCTTTTTTGACGAAAAATAATTATTTTATTAATAAATGTAAAAAGAGTGGCATAATTTGGAAAAGAAGGTGCGTAGCTGATTCGGGAAAAGTATTTAGGACGACTAATTTGTTGTTTATAGTCGATTTGTACCTTCCTGTATTTTAGCAAAAACATTGATAGAAAAATATATAAAATTGTGTGAAAACACATCACGAAAGATATAAGTAGAAGTAAGTATTCCTTCTGAAAATGTTAATTCTACATCGGAGAAAATTTATTTGAGTGTTACAATCGTTTTCTGAACAAATTATAAAAAAGTTTTAAAAAAATTTCGCAGATTTTGTGATATACGGCTAAAACTTTTCAGGGCACATTATTTCATGGTTTTCACCAATTTAGAGTCCATTTCAGTATGTTTGGTATCGAAATTCGAGATTTTCGAAATCTTTGTTCTGAAAAATCGCAGTATTCTCAGATTCAACGCGATTTTTCGGGTCTGTGAACCCACCTTTCTTATCAATTTTATATTTTTACATGACTAATATTGACTTGGTCTTTAATATTCTGCTTTCAAATTCTGCGTAAGCTCTCATCGAAAAATGATTTTTAAAAAATTTCAATTTTTTTATTGAATTTTAAATTTTACCGTTCGAAGTTCACTCTTTGAAGTGAATGTACTTACAGAAGAAATGTTCAGCATATTTTTACGAACATTTTGAGCACTTGAACGGCATTGTAACTACATTTTGAACAAAGTTAAATCGATTCCGGCATCAGAACCGGGAAATTCCTAAAATGCGGTTCTGCGACCTGGGACCAGGATTGATGGAATTCTCGTCCCCAGAGTACTTCTACATAAAAGTTTGATTGATATCAAAAATACTTTTTTGAAAGTTGTTCCCTGAAGGTGGTGTTTTCATGCAATCTCTCGTGATACTTGTCCTATTCAGCAACGAGGGGAGGCAGACTCCTCAAATGACCGACCCATCTAGTCTGTCTAACTAAAAGTGATGAATAGTTGTCGACACTGTTTGCACCATAATATTTGCCTCTCTAAAGATCTGAACTATCCTAGAGAGTTCACTATCTACTCTCTTCAATATTCCATTCGAGAGAGTTGAGTTCGATAGAGCGGCACATTATATCAGTGTTGTTCTATAATTGAGACTGGAATCTGGAAAAAGAATAAGACTGACGTAGGTGTTGTGGCTGATGGCATCTCTCTGCAGCAGAGTCAATTCATCCGTTGTGATATCGGGATCGGCGGTCGGCAGATCGGCAATCTTCTTTTCCCAGAAGAAACACCAGAGCAGGCCCATAAGACCTGAATGGACCACTCATTCATCTTCGTCTGACATGAAATGAATCATTCTGCAGCCGCTTTGCATGTCGATTCCGTTCCAAAGGTCGCAGAAAGCTTACCAAAGAAGTAGAAGATGAATGGCCAGCCAAGGTTGTGGCCGATGTAGCCAGAGAGAGGCATGGCGATCACCGTTCCGAAGTAGGAGCCTGAATATAGATGTTTTCATCTTTGGCATCTCTCTCAAGAATTTTGTGTTCCTGTTGTTCCTGGTCATTTCTCCTGTTCCCGGTAATGGTCCTCCTCAGGAAGAACAAGATCAGGAGTGCGGAATTATTTAGCTATGTTCTGATTACCGGCGAATGCGAATGTGGCCAACTTGGTCTTCTCGAGGGTCGGAGCCCAGTGGCTCCACATTACGTGCATTGCGGGATACGTCACTCCCTGAATAGAAAAGCGAGATAAAAGGAGCCGATATCTCATTGCACTCTCTGACAAGCTCTTCGTGCGTCGGAATCCTCGATTATTCGAGGAAGCCAGAGGAGGAATAATAGATACCTCGAACATTCCTTCCACGAATCTAGCGATAATGAGAATGACGTATCCGAGTTTGGCAAATGGAGGGGTGAGAAGAGTGAAGACGGTAGTACCTGAGGAAGATGGATTGAAGATTGATGGAAGATGGATGGAGATACCGTTTACTCGAGATTGGAAATGCTAATTCAAGAAGAAAAAGAAGGAACATCTTCCCATTATTTCTTGCTTAAGTTCAAATACTGTAGCGCCAGAGGCGCAGATAAATTATTATTACTAAGAAACTAACCGAAAACGCCGACGAGAAAGACGATTTTTCCTCCGAATCGATGGGAGAGAAATCCTCCCGGAATCTGGGTGATAATGTACCCAAAGAAGAAGGATCCGAGCACGGCGCCTTGCACCATCGGAGACCACGAGGAGAACTCGCCATACAACTGCAATATACTTAGGTACTTTCATAATCACTTTCTCCTATCATAGTAGCAGCTCATCATTAAAGCTAATAAAGTCTGATATTGAATTTAATTCTCTTTCCAGATTACATTAACTAATTAATTATTCATTCCGAGGTTCGAATACAAGAAACGGAACTTTGAATGGGGACAAGAAGGGATGGAAGTCAACGTGGTCGAATCTGTTTTATGCAAGGCAGCAAGGGTCGCAAGGATAAGATTTGATTGTATTTGAAACGAATCAGCCGCATATTCATGCTGTTAGACCATGAGCTTGGCTGCATCTATTGATAAACTAATTCAATTGGCGCATGCGTGTTTTCGGGGACCAATCTTATTTTGTCGTCGTCGGCCGCCGCAGTTTTGGTTCTGAATAATTGACTACACCACTAACTCCAAACAAACGTCATCGTTTCGCGTGATCGTCAACGAACACTCTTGTACTGGTACCATTAGCGACGGCATTTATGTCTGCGATCTGCGTATCGACCACTCTTTCTATGAATACTCAGGGGAACTAAGTCTACGACTACAAAAGTCTTGGCTGATAAGCGAAGACTCTGAAGTATAAAAATTGCCGCTCTCCTGTCACTTATCGATGACAGTAAATTATAAAGTCGTCGCTCGATAGTCGCGAATTCTACAGTCGTACACTTATTTTCCTCAGTTTCGCTTACATTTGAGAGAGATCCATCCTTAATTCTCTTGGTTCCTGTCGTCATTTGCACTATGGCAACTGAGAGATCTGCCCTCATCGCATAGATGTTTGCGAAGCCGAGAAAGGCGAACAAAGCGACGATATGACGTCGCTGCATTCGCCATTTCACGGGAGTCGAGTCTGCAAAGATCAAAGATCAAATATCGTCAGTTGCTCGACACTTTTTCTGTGTGTGCTCTACTTCTTTTGGAAGAGTGAACAGGGAAAGAGAGAAAAAGCGCTCTCTTTTACTATTTCCATGGTCGGAATAAGTGAGTCGAGTCTTTCTTCCACCACTGCGACACAACGAAGCTCTCTCTCTCACAACAAATCCTGACCACTAACCATAACTTCCCCTTGCTATTCAATGACACTTTCCGTCTGGAGACGACTGCACACAATACGCGGTCCCACTCAGAGGTCCCAAATCCCCCCACTAGTTCAATATTTGGAGGAGAGCCCCCAATGAAAGAGGATTGAAATGGGAAGAGACTCACACTCGCTTTCATCCTCATTTTCATCCGTGGCAAGGGGCCGATATTTCATGGAAGAGACAGGATACAGCGAAGAAAGAGACCCGAACCACGCATTCCCATATGGTACAATGTGCTCCCATATCAAGCCAACAGGTTAGAGGACGCCGAGAGAGTGTGGTACAAGGAGAGAGTGCATAAACAGATGCGCCCGTACTGTTACTGACCCGCGTCTAGTGCTGACGCGATCTTAGTGTCTTCTCCCTTTCTAGCTACGGTAGGTGATTGTTTCAGATCTATGATTTCTCTCTCCCAAAGGGCTACCGTAGTCGGATATCCCTATCCTTTCTTTCCGGTCCAGCTATTTTCTCCGCTTTTTCTCTTTCCCTACAATTGAGACGGGAATGGGTGGTTGTCTGTGCGTGTTTCGCACTCAATGAAGTGGCAGAATCGAATGGGACGATTGAGAAGAGACGGGAGAGAGAATGGGAGAGATGTATCAGAGGGGAAAATTAGGGGGAAGGCATAATCACATCCCCACCACTATGCCACTCTCGGAGATATCTATTTTTGGGTGAAATATGATAGTCACTTATAAATATCTGTCTGCGAACTGACGTGAACGTCTGGGGGTATCTATGGTGAGAGACTAAGAGAGGGGAAAGTGTTGACTGGCTCACCGTTAGTCGGAGTCTCCGCAGCTCCATAAGAGGAGGGAATTTGCTGCATCGGCCGACGGAAGTAATCTAGACGAAATGAAACTCACTTTTCGCCTATTGCGTCCACTCAAAGCACTCTCTCTCCTCGGTCTCTCATCGATTCTAGTCCCTCTTCTCACTCTTTGAATGGGTCATACAGCGACATCGAAAATAGAGACCGAAGCGACAACTACCACGTCAAGTGACGAGAAAATGGGAGGAGGACTCAGAAAGAATGAAGACAGAAAGAGGTTGACGAGGTAATATGGAGAGGACTGTCCTCGGATTTAGATGGCATTTAGATGGGGGTGTGGGGAGGAATGGGAGAGAAGAGACATCTCCCCCCCCTCCCTTCCCTCCCTCCTTCCCTTTCTTCTTCTGGCTTATTTATCTCGTTCGTTCACGTCATTCGCTCCTCCCTTCAAGTGAAAGAGGAGAGTGAGAAGAAGAAGGAAGAAACCGATTCTCGTTTATACATTCTATCAACAGTCTTATGATTAGCGGGGGGGGGCACAAATGACTCAATATGAGTTGCAGTCGTCAGAAAGAGGACATTTCTAGTGGGTGACTCGTGCGACGGAGAAGAATTCAGACATCTCTAAGTATACTTCGTACTCTAGCTTAAGAAATCCTACCATCGGAGGAACTACAAAACTGTGAGAGAGAGAAGCTATGTGACTGGCTGGCTGGGGGAGATAATATTAGCAGGAGCAAAGGATGGTCAAGAATCCGTGGATGGGATTATGTACAAGAATAGGCTGAAATGACCACCGGAAAAAGGGGAGCAGAAACAAATAACACGGCTGAGAGGAGGAAAGCCAGGCACTGAAATGGAGAATGGAGGGAGAGGGATATTATGGGGAGGAGATTAATGGTCTAAGCGAATGGAGATTCTCCATGGAATCTAGGAGCAGATCGGGATAGGAAACGAAGAGAGATGGAGAGGAGAAGGAAGAAGAAGAAGGGAGAAGAAGAAGGTGAGAATTAGTAGTAGTCGAGAAGGATAGAGAGTGAGAAAGGCATAACAACTATAGAGAGAAGAGAGAAACCGACTACGATATACCATGAATGAATGAATAGAATCAGAATGGATGGTCGTCTTCATCATAATGATAGTGGGAACCCGGTCCGAGTCCTCGAATCGTCAACTCTCGAATGGTCGCCTTTCCCATTGCACCCAGAAGCACCTGTAATGGCTCTCCCTCGCATTTCATTTCCTTCTCCACTCGCATCACACAACTTTCAGCGGATTCGTTGAATTGGAATAACAGGTGAAAGAGTGAGTGAGAGAGAGAGAGTCGTCCGTTGGTCTCTTTGCAGACTCACCTTGGGTGACGACACAAATTCGACGTTGGTGTTGCCGAATCGTGAGCAAGTGTGAGCAACCTGCAAGAGAGGAACTGAGTCGAAACCCGATCCCGGATATTCGATGTTGCTTTGGTGCATACTACGAGTTGTCTCGTTGTTAGAGACAGATTGTGATACCTTTGCCTGCAAAGATTCGTCATCGGTGACCCAGATTGTGAAGACATTTGCAGGAGCGACGAGAAGACACTCTTCCAGCATCGGAATATCCGTTTCCTGCATCAATTATATTCATTTCCTTCACTCATTATATTAACTTCATAACAGATACTAATTTACTTTCTAAAGAATTGATATGAATAATATGTATTCATTTTTTTATATCTAGTTTACACAACTAACTATATCTCTAAGAATGCCCCAGTGGTAGGAAGTCCAAATCTCCCTTCTCCTACTCCATTTCTAAACGTCATTCATCTCTTCTCTTCTTCCAGCCTCAAACAATCTCTCACCGAATCTCCGCAAACAAGAATCTTGCCATCCGTAAGCTTCAGTCCCATTTTCCGCTCGATTAGACGGATTCCATGGCCTTTGTTGAAGATTCGACCAGAGAGTTTCGCCTGAGAAGCGCCCTCCGTTAGCAAATGTGAATGAGTGGAGGAAACCTTAGTGAAGATTTTGAGATCTAATTCGCCCTCTCTCAGAGTGAGAGTTTGGCCCTTGGGATCGACTTCGTGGACGATTCGGGCAAGTGACTCGTATCTGTAAATAATAAAGATCAAGAAACAGTCAAAGAAACCTATACTAATGAGCATCTGATGTAAAATAGCTGTGCATTTTTGTGTTTGTGTGATGACGCGCCTTTGCAAGTCTACTAACATTAAATTAATCAGGTTCAACATACAGCATGACACTCTTGCGATGCGGAATCGAGTTGTTGTTATCTTGCTTTGCAACTGTGATGTGACCAAAATGCTTCTGCAGACCACTTCCAATCCAAGTGAAGTTGCGGAACTCGGGTTTTTCAAGGAGATCTTCCACCTACAATATTGATTACTTTTCAACACTAAGCGTCTGTCTTACAATTAATAACCGACTTCGAAGTTTTAACATTTATCTCAATTTTAAATTATAATTACCTTTATAATTATTATTAAACTGATTAGTATTACTTCTAATTATTTGATTACCTTCTCGAAAGCTTCGTTGAGGAGAGCCAGATCTTGTTCTGATACTGTATCGTCCTTGAATTGGAGTGCCGGATTGAGATACCACTCACGACCTCCCGAGGCTCCATATGCACACGATCCTGATATTCCCAATTACGATCATCAGGCAATGAGAAAAAGCGAACCTTCGGGCATCGTACTCATGTTCAGAATACCGATGTGGACGAGAGGAGCGGTAGTGACGATGGCACAGAATTGAGCGCAACGACGTGCGAATTGAGCCTGAAACTTACTCGCTGTAAAACCTTACTGTAAAACCTTACTGTAAAACCGCGGTAGATCAAGCGCCTACGTTAGATACCATAGCCATACCCTTAGTTTTGCTTTGAAAAGATTCGAATTTTATGATGACAATTCTCGTACCTGGATGACAGCAGAATACGCTGGTTGAATGCTCGTCGGATACGAACAGGAATAGCTCTTGAGAGTTCCATCTCGATCAGTGAAGAAGAAGTGGAAGTGATCGGCCTAAGACCAGCGAAATTTGAGAAGAGCTAGAAAATTGAGTAACCTTTGTCAGCAGAGCGCAGGCTTTGCTCACTTCCTCTTGATAAGCAGCCGGTCCCGACGGATGGAAACTACCGAGAGTCTGCAAATATGATTTCCCACTCAGCCACAATCCTTTCCTTCACTTTTCTCCCATATTTACTCACAATTTACCCATGTATGGCACACAATATATTATTATAATTATATGCTATAAATCTCTAGTATCTATTATCTGATTATCATCTTCTCAACTCACATCGATGAATTGTTCAACGTTGTTTATGTCGTCTTCTTGCACAAATTGGAGGAATGCCAAATCTCTCGTCAGTTCGTCCAATTCATCAGAGATATCCAAGCTCGCCGTCAGATTTGCTCCATCTGGATCTTCTTCCCTCGCCGTCGTGTCGAGAATGAGACGACTCGTGTTCGGTTCACACGATCTCTCGAGTGCGTTCTGCATTGATTCTCATGATTACCAGAATATAACACATTCAAAATGTTTACCCCATCGCATTGCTTACGCGTGCGGAGGGATCTTTGATAATGGAATCGAGGTCATCAGTGATTACACTATTTTCGATACAATATATCGAAACAGTGTTATTTTCACTTCCATCGAAACAGTGCCGTTTTGAGGAGAAACGAGGTCAGAAAGAAGAATAAAAAGAAAAGAAAAAGAGCGTCTCATGGTCGATAATATCGAAAACAACTCTTGCCTTGGCGTTCTCGAGTGAGAGAGCGAAGTGAGGCTTAATCGGAACTCCCTTGAGAACTCCTTCGACTATCTGACGACGAACTTGCGCCGTCTTGTTCATCAGCATGTAGAAGTCGGCCAGTTGACGCACCTTGGAAGATAAGTAATCGATCCATTTTTGGATAAAGACTACCGTACCTCACTGGGTCGAATGACTTCGTGGGTCCATGACGGATCGAGGAACGCCGTGCTCCACTCATCGATTCCATGAGCACACAAGAAGGTGTTGATACTCTCCGAATGTCGTTTACGAGCCTGCAAAAAATTCATACAAACAATTCATGATTATATACGAAGAGTATGATACATTTGTTTTACAATTGGGTGAAGATCAATTCTCAATATAGGTAGTACACAGTAAACACCTGCGGGCAGACAGGTTCATTAATCCAACAATAATTCTGACCTCCTTGTCCTTGATGGCTGCTTCATAGAATGTCTTGGCGAAGTTCTCGGTATCAGCGATGCTCTCCACTCTGTGGTAGCATTTGTCCTCGTCTTTGTAGAATCCGGCCATTCCCAATTGAACTTCCGTTCCAGCTCCACTCGAGAGCATGAGAGCGGCAGTTGGATTACACACCATCATCTCCTTCGCCACCTTCAAATAGACAAAATAATAGGCTAAACTACTTCCCTCATTCAAATCATCTCTCCTTCCTCTCTATCTACAGCACTCTCTCCACTAACTCAAATCGCATACTCTATTCTTCTTTTTCACCTAAAATTCTAAAGTAGCCTAATGCTGCTTCGCTATCCTACTGTACCCCATACTATAAGATCCGATTGTCTACAAAACACTAACCAGATTCATTCCGTCCTTTGCAGGTGTGACCACTCCTACATCCATAGCGAGATAGTGGGCGATGAGTTGAACTCTCTGTAGTCCGTCAGTTTCGAATTTGATGCATCTCCAGTCTGGTCGAGATTCGCATCGAATTGAATCGTTGATCTCCTCAGCGAGAGCGATGCAATCGTCCTGATACTTACGATACGACTCCACGGTCCTACAAGGATACGGCAATCGGAAAATGAAAATCAATATGCATAATGTGTCGATGCAAAGAACCCACCGTCGATTAGTCACGGCGATCTGATAGAGGACGTCGAGTCCCTTCCTCTCCGGATGAATCTCGAAGTATCTGAATCATACAATACACATGAGTCTAAGCCGACAGACAGGGGGTCAGGGTGAGAGAGTGTGCAAAAGTGAGAGAGTCCCTCTCCACACCCCTTTCTGTAAGGTTGACCGCCTGTGGAAATGAATACTCTCTTTTTTTTCTATCTCACCTCCTCCACGCCTTGAGTTTCTCCAGAATTCCCTTGGTGTAATCAAATCTCTCAACAGAGAAGAAGAGAACTCCTTCCTCTCCACTGTGCTGCATAATATCAGTCTTGATCTCCTGCAAGCAGAATTACAGTAGGCACATTACACACAGTGAAAAATTAATAATTTCGCGTCCACAATATGTGTGCACTGACATTTCACTAAAAGATAAAATATAAAGGTGCACGTGAATCAAATTTTCATAGAAGCGGCTACTTTTCCGGGGCCCAGTGGTAAGGCCGGTTTGTTAACGAGTACTACGTATTGTAGAATTTCTTCGTTTGAGACCTACCTGTGCTCGAATAATCGTCTGCGTGTCATGGGCGATAGCGAGGAAGTCTTCATTCTTGATGGAAACAGGGAAAACTCCGAGAGAACAAGTCCATCCCTCATACGAAACAGTAAAGATGTCGACTCCCGGTTCGTAGGCGATTCTCGCTCTTAGAAGAGTTTGCTGCACGAGTTCCACGAACTTTGCACGATCTCGATGAGTTTGGAAGCCGACCTTCAAATGTATATCAGATTATACCGAGATGCGATATTGCGAATTTCAAATATTTTCAGCACACTCTACAGTCTAGAATAGTAGAGTACAAGGATACGGTAGCCAAACAGACGAAGTACAGTCTAGAGTCTAGACGTCGAAGGTTAGTCATAGTGTTATGATAGGGAGCGTCGAGAGCAATTGTTTATTTTCCGACTTTGTCGATTTCGAAATACGACCATACCTTGTTGAACCTGAGGATTCCTCTCAAAATCGGATCTCCGACCAATTTGTACTTGGTGAGAAACTCTGGAGGAGGTTGGAATGGAATGTGAAGGAAGAATCCGACCTTAAATTACTCTCATTAATTTCGTTTATGATTTCCGTCAACCTCGAGACTCGAATCGAGCGATCTCATAATCTGTCCAGTGAGCATCAAATGATAATCATGAATCCAGATGAAGTCTTGCGGTCTCGCATTTCTCACTGCGTTCAGTCCAAAGTGGTAGTTCACTCTGACATACGCACACCAATGGTCGTTGAGCACCTGAGAAAGAAGACAAAAAGTGATTGGCGTCGTCGAGTTTATGAGGAGATGTAAAGGAGAAGAAAAGAGGAAGAAATGAGAGATGAAAAGAAGCTGACATTGAGATCATCGTAGTCCTTCACGACGTGCTCGGGAAGATTGTGAAGAGCCGGCCACAGAAGACCGTTACTGTAAATCAATCGATAATTTCAATAATGATAACTGTTATGGCCCTTGATACACCTTTAAATGGGTTCGTTAGAATATGGTATGCAATGCACATCAGGAGAGCTTACCAAAAGTTTTGAAAAATCGAATGTTTACCTGATTCCACCGTAATACGAGTTGTAGTCTTCCTGGGAGACGAAAACAGGATTCAACTTGTAATTCGATCTATTGTAGTCGTTGAGAACAGAGAGGAGGGACATATCCCTTCTGCAAATGAAATCTCTCCTTACGTTATGGATGGAATATCAATCAATCATTTATCATGCCAAAATTTGATTGAATTGCTGTAATTTGTAATATTACGGAGCAACGTGAAAAAGAGACTGACTCGACATCCTTCTGCTTGTCAGTCAATCCATCGATCTTCTTATCGTTCTCCTCAATAACATGGAAGACATCTCCAGCTCTCGCCTGTTGGATGATCGGCAATCCGAGTGAATTGGTTGACAAGTGAAGATCTTCTTCGTTCTTCTCTGCCTCGAAGTTCAATCCGAGATTAGCAAGCCAGATGTTGTCGTGGTCCTCTGACATTACGGGATCGACACACGCAACGAGACCGCCAGAGCCTGAAGGGAACACAAATAGATGATGAGTTATGACGAGGATTTGCTTAGTACAAATATTTTTGCTATTTACGTCTCCCATATAGGGATGCCGGAGTTCGAATTCCGGAATCTCGAGCGACTCACCCTTCGCGGGTGTATCAAATAAATAAATACATAGTAATTTGAGGCATTGAGTCAAAGAAAACGAAATTGCCAGAAGGTATGCACGACATCGAACCCGGCAACCCTATTTCATTGTTAATTCTGCATTGGTGCTTTCTCGAACCCCATTTGCATTTGTCTCACCCTGCTTGATCTCCCACATTCCACTTCCTTTCCTCGTTACGGAAACGGGCGGTGCATTCGAAACGTTGATTACACGTTGCTGCAAGAATCCATTCACTTTCACGTCAGAATTTCAATATTATTCGATCAGGGGATGCATACAGGCATTTGATTGATTCCCTTGGCGATCACTCCCTTGATCAACATTACACAAATAAATAGTATGCACTCATGGACAGGAATGGGCGGTATCCATTTATATCACTCGTCTTCTCTGACGTGGGTGGGAGTTGGTCGAATGGATGGTTCTGACCTTGTGATGTGTGGTGTTCTCTCTGTGTCCACTCGCTGCACTTCCTCCCCCAGCAGAGGCTGAGAGACCGTCGCTTCCTTGATCCGAAGAAGGAGAATCATCCAAGGCGACTTCGTTGTCGAGAGCAAGGAGATCTTCTGAAGAACCTTCTCGAGAAGCGAGACGAGAAGAAGCACGACTTCTAGTCATCTACAATTGGAATTTCAATTAATATCTAATCTTCCACTTCATATTCTTGCAAATATTCATAGGTACTTAAAATTAAGCTTTGTTGCTCATGGGCGGAACATCATGGACATTCTCGCTTCCGTTCCGTCGTTTTCACAGGTCTCTATCAGTTTGCTTTTCATTCTTTCCAACTTTGGTCGCAGGTCGAGGGTCCATTACGTGGTCCACCGTGTTTTCGTGGTTAAAGTCATCTTTTCAACTGATAAGCCCACCTGCATGTGCCGATACTTCTCTCCAAATTTCTTTGCGTGAATTCCGAGCATACTCTGACGGACGCCCGGCACTGCTGCATACAATTCCCTGTAAACACAAAATTTCCTCTCTTTTCAAATTATTCCACAGGTCAACCTAACAGAAGAGCTTTGGAGTGAGAGAGTGTGTAGAATCGAGAGGGACTTTCTAAATTTTGTACATTCTCTCACCCTATCCCCTCTATAGGTTTGGGATAATGTGTTCCCATCATCCGATGATCTACCTCAATCGATTCTTTCCATTGTTCACATCGAATAGGGCGAGAGAAAACAAGAGCGTCTCTCTAAACGCCGTTCCATGAGACAAATCGGAGTCGTAAATGCGAGGAACGGCCAACTTCCAGAAGGAAACCTTCAATTACTCAGTTTTCTCTCCTTCATTAGTCACACGAACCGAATGGAATGAGAGAGAATTGATGAGTCGAGAGAAGAGTCCAACTTGCTCATTCACTTCAATCAGACACAATTCGAGAATCGATAGCAATCCCTGAAGAAAAGAGAGATAATCATCAGATATCTCATACAAATCATCAGATCATTCGATTTCTGGAAGTTGATTTGTGATTTTTGAGTGTCGATCAAACCACGTGAAGATCATGAAGATTCTGTTGTGACTCTCATTTTTTTTAAAGATTTTGTTGTTGCTCTCAATGAGTTCAGAGTGCAATTTCCACGTGAAATCTTTACCTCGAATGCGATTTCACTCAGATTGTTCCGTTTCTTCCACACGGCCGCCAACTGTTCTGCGGCCTACAAAGATCACATATCGCTGCTCTCTCTCTCTCTCTCTCTCTCTCTCTCTTCCAAACCTTAGCCAAGTCATCTCCACTGTCCTCTGCAATCTTTGCGAGCACTCGTCGGCAGTACTGAAACAAAGGGGGAAAAGAGCAATAAGTAGGGTCACAAATTGGTTGGGTGCTCCTCTTTTCTCTCCACTCTTTGCATGGGCAGCTGACCGACCTTGACTCACTCCTTCTACCTATCTTTCAAAATGTGTTTGTGTACGTGGTGCTGCTAGTCAATGAGGAGAGGAGGGAGGGAGAGGTCTAATGTCTCACTCCCTTGCTCTGTTTTCAACCCCTGCCCTGTTGTTTTGCAAGTATGTCTCAGAATAGGACCCCGTGCACAGAGATGAACAAAGACTCCATTTACCCCCGCTATCAAAAAGATCTTCTCGAATTCACACTCCGAGAAGGGATAATCTTATCATTCAGGACAAACAAATTGCGCAGTCGGAAACGATAGAAAAGAAACGGAAAAGGGGCTAAGAAAGTGTGGAGATAAGAGGGGGTTTGAAGAAGAGACACAAATGGGATTAGAAATATGCTAAGAGCGCCCGTGCAGAGAGAGTCTTGATTTGATTGCCTCTGTTATGTGTTTCTGTCTTCTCTCGCTGTTTACATTCAACAATGGAGTCGTCTCTCACCTCTTTTGCTCTCTTCTCAGCATCGACATCTGGGTCTTTCATCGATCGTTGGAAGGGTCTTTCGACATTGGGAGACGCCGATCTGCAAGAGAGAAAAGTGAAAACGAACAGCAAATTCGACGGAGTAGTTGCGAAATACAAAAGGTAAAGTTACTAACGGAATGAAGAGAACTTTACTTCGATAAGCGACTGCTGTGTCGGGCCTCACCGCTAATGCCGGCTAAAGTACTTATCCCCGACTGACCATTGTTGCGACATGTTAAGGAAAATGGTAAACCGACCTGAGAGTGGCGCCATTCTTCTCGTTCCCATTCATTTCACACTTTCACCCGTTCCGACGATCGAATGCCAGTTCTGATTGGAAGAACTGAGAGAGAGAGAATGAGTGACCGAACGGGAGAGAGACACACGGAGTGAAGTGAGAGGAGAAGCAGTGGAGAAGATCGACGAGAGTGAAGAGAGAGAGAGAGAAGAGAGAGAGAGAGAAGAGAAGAGAGAAGAGAAAGAGCTGTAAGAGAGAGAGAGAAAGCCAGGAGCGTAGAGACCAACTCCTGGTTTGTTATGAACGGAGAACCAATGAGGATGGTCAGCTGTAAGATTGTGAAGGAATGGGGACGGATATGTTAATGGATGAGGAGAAGAGGGGAGAGGGTTAAGAGGGGCGGAATGCTCTCTAAAGACCAGTGAGGGAATAGAATCGAGAGAGAGAGAGAGAGAGAGAGAGAATTCACGTGAAGACATGGAGAGAATGAGTGAGAGATGGCATTGAGAGTTGAAGCTGTTGAGCATGTGAGTGAGAGAGAAGAAATGAGGGAAAGAAGGGGGAACAGTGATAAGAATAGATGAGGAATGACCACTCACGAGGGACTTATCAATAGGGAGAGAGACCATTTATCTAGAGTAGAGAAATGATAGGGAGACGATGAATGGATTGGGTTGGAATGAAATGGGGTGAAGAGACGGAAAGAGAAGTCACAGAGTTGGCCGACCTTGATATTTATAGCTACCAATTCACGGAACGAGTGATCAACAAAAAAGGTCTGTCGTCGAGAACTTTGCTCCGGCGTAAATCGAGTGAAACTACTACGCTTTCAGTGTGTAAACAAGTTCGAAGTGCCGTATCTATAAGAAAGAAAGCCGCGACGCACGCACGCAACGCAGCAGTGCAAGGGGGTCGCAACGATGATTCGATGAAAGAAATGTTATTTTTGCAGATACCATGCCGATGGTGAAATATCTAAAAAAAAAGCCTCAACACGAAAACAAAATGGAATATTTTTAAACGTTGAGTTTGGATGCTAGGGACTTCAATGAGTTCTGAGTAATTTTGATTAATTAATTTGTGTATGTATTGATACACCCGCAAAAGGTGTGCCAATTTAAGAAATGAGGTAGTATAAAATGTATATGGGTAGGGAAGTTGGGTGAAGGGTAGAGATGCAATCAGTCCAGCAAGTGCAGCCAGTATGAGTGCTTTCTGACTGCTCTGCATGTGATTGTGTCTCATCCCTCATTGTGGATGCATTCAACTCGTCTTCATTCACTTCTCTCTCTCTACTCAATCCACTCTGGTGGTCTCTCTCTCTCCACTCTACAAGGTGCTTCTCCCCTTGTTTGTCTCCTCCCATCGAGATCTTCTTCCCTCTTCCGATCACACTCAAAATGCGTCGTCGTCTCTCCAAATCTCGACATCGACTCGAATTCGACGAGTGTGAGTTCCTCGTCTTTTCTCGTTGTGATTGAGTGACTGAGAGGCAATCCGACCTCTTCTCTCTCTCTCTTTTTCTCCGAGAGAGAGAGAGAGGACTGGGTGATATCCCTCAGAGTGTCTCATCTTCTTCCTCTTTGATGGCCATCGATGGATCCAACTGAGATCTCTCTTCTCTTCGCTCTCCTCGGCGCAGTTCTCTTCACTTTCCAACATCCTTTCATCGTCTTCTCATTTCTTCTTCTTCTCTTTCTCTTCCGTCGATTCGGTCATTTTCTTCCTCCTTCTATTCAATCTCAACTTCCTTCTTTCCTTCTTCCATCAGTCGATCAATCGTCTTCTACTGAGACACTCCAACGTCAATCCTTCGTTCCTTCTTCTCCATCCGAAGATTCTTCCATTCCTCCTCTCTCTCCTTCCAAGAGTCAACGTCAACTTCTGGAAGAGATCAACGCCGAATCTCAGCCGTCCCAAGGAAAATTCGCTAGACAGATCATAACCTACCAAGTGCCAGCAATGACCTCCTACTACGAAACTCTGGTTGCCATGCTGGGCAACTGACTCATACTGATTCTCCCTTTCTTTCCCCCATCACTCTCCTCTATTTCCTCTTCCCTTCATTTCCATTCCCAGTGCATCTCCACTACTATGTGCACGAGTGAGTTTGGGTGGGTATTGTCATGGGTCATTGATGGGATCTAATCGATGCAAAAAGTCACGAGGATCAGGACACCAACAAGTTCACTTACTGTAAATCTCGTACTTCTAGTGATTTTCACTAAGATGAACATATTTCACTCGGTGTCCTGGTCATAGTGTTTTTTATCACTTGGGATCTAATCGATAGATCCCATCAAGTCGCAAGCCAGGCAGTGTAGTCGCTTTCGACGTAAATCCCTCTTGATTCCGATAGCAAAAAATCGTGTACTTTACCTTTGATCTATTGTTTTTTTAGTGGATTACTCACCCCAACACCTCCATCTTCTCGATTCTGCTCGTCTTCGTCGTACGCGAAGTCTTAACCTTCTTCAACTGCTCTCTCCCAACCGATGGACGTCCATCTCCCACCTCAGTGAGTCATTCTCTCTCTCTCCCTCTCTCTCTCTCCCTCTCTCTCTCTCCCTCTCTCTCTCTCCCTCTCTCTCTCTCCCTCTCTCTCTCTCCCTCTCTCTCTCTCTCTCTCCTCATTTCCCATCAATATTCATGAGCGCCCTCCCATCAATCCATTATGATCTTCATAAACCCTCAGTTGTGTAAGGGCAGTTTACTGATCCTTCCGATCGTTTCGCGGATACTTCGCAAGGCATAAAAACTGACTAAAGCAGGAGGGGAGATAATAGAGATCTCCTCGTTTCTCTCATCGGACTGAACGGGAAGAACAACTGTTGACTCGAAAAATAGAGAAAAGAGAGAGAGAGAGAGATAGGACAATGATGAACTGAGATAGATTGAATGTCCACAGTGATCATGATTGAAATCGGAAGACGATTGGAGAGACGATCACAGTTTCTCGAATTAGGGCCTTCCATCTCTGCACTTGCCATGATGCAAAAGTAGAGTGAGACTTGATCGTAATGGATTGATAAGAGGGCGCTCATTAATATTGAAGGGAAATGAGGAAGCACAATCAAACCCCCCGCTCTGGATGAATACATATTATTTTAAATTGTAAATTGTAAAAAAAACGAGACCACGAATGGAATAGGATTATGAAATAGGAGAAGATGAAAGAGGACTGAGAAAGAGACTCAAGTGAGACATTCGAATCAGTCTCTGGGGATAACTATTCTCTCCCTTCTCTCTATTTTCTTTACTTGTTCCTTCGACAAGCCGCTTTCTGACCTCTCCATACAAAATATGCTTGTTATTCATTGAAATCGAGACAATTCATTCGTTTTCATCTTCTTCTCCTCTCTTCTACACCTTCTGTATCTCTCTCCACCTTCGCTCTCTGTCTCATATCCAATTCCAGCCTCTGTTTTCCTTCCCTTTCATCCAATCTTCTGACCTACCACCTCCACATCTCTGGCCTACCTCCATCTCTCTCTCTCTCTTCTGATCTCTCTCTCTCTCTCTCTCTCTCTCTCTCTCTCTTCCTCTCCGATGCTTTCATTCCCTTCATAGTCCTTCATTCGTCTTCCGGTCTCTCTCCATTCATCCGTAGTCTTAACAATCTGCAGCACTTCTTTCTCTCTCCATTGACTTCATTTCATCAAAAGTCGTCTCCCGTCATTTGTTGCATCTGCAACGCCATTCAACTGATCATATCATCATCTCAATCGTTCTCTCTCTCTCTCTCTCTCTCTCTCTCTTTCTCTGTTTGGCTGGCTGACTCAGATCACTGATTCTCCTCTTGTAGCACGTGTGATAGAGCATATGGAGAATGGAGGAACGAGAGAATCAAAAGGAGATTCACAATCACAAAAACGCGTCCATTTCTTATTCCGTCTACTTCCATTCGCTCACTGTAAACTTGCTCTGGATAGAATTCACGGATCGCTTATCTTCTCTCTCTCTCTCTCTCTCTCTCTCTCTCTCTCTCTTCCACTGTAGTCACTGCTTCTCTACTAGTTCTCTCAGACTGATGATTCACTGTAGACACTCGCAATCTCCGTAGGCCCTCATCTTTCCATTCTTCTAGATCGATCTCAATCCCATGTTGTTAATTCTTCTTTTCGTCTCATCCAATCCTCTGTTACCGTCATACGAAGTATCTTCTGTTACCATTGATGTCCTCCACCTCTCATCTTAGATAGCAGATTCAAATATCTAAACCGATAATGACTGAGTACCATCTACTTAATTCTTCTCTTCCTTCAGACGTTCCAATGGTGGATACTTCTCCATCTCTTCATCCTCTCAATGGAGATCAACCCTCGTTTGCATCCAAATTACGAAGCGCCTTCTCCCGAGTCAGTCATTATTATCTCTTCCCTCCTTTCGTTGATGAGTCCGCCCACCTCTGTGATAATTGCCCTATAAAAGTGAGTCTTCTGTTCTCTCAGGGCATTCGCCAGAGCGAATCTTTCCACGGCGGCAAGTCATTCGGATCTTCTCCCTCAAAACACGTGAGTCCATTTCCTCCCCTTCTTCTCATCTCTATTTCCTCAGTCTCTGGAGGTCTCTCCCTAATTAGATATGATTTCTGGATGTAGTATTGACTTAGAGTGTCCTTCTCTCTCTCCGTCTCTCTCTCTGATCTCCCCTTTCTCTCTCTCTTCTCCCCACTTTCTTCTCTTGTCTTCTTCCCACTTCGTCATACGAAGTATCTTCTGTTACCATCTCCCTATTATCCACTCGACTTCTTAGACCTTCTCGGTTTCACCCCTTCTCTCTCTCTGATCAAGGAACTCCCTCTCTTTTCTCTTCTCTCTCTTCTCGTTCTCTTTTCTCTCCCCTTCTCTCCTCCTTTGTATGCCCTCTACGATTCGGTTCAATTGTCATGCAATCAATTGACCAATACGATTCCTTCCTTCCTTCTTTCTTTCATTCGAGATCTCTCTAGTCTCTCTCTCTCTCTGTCGATGTTCACTGATCAACTCTCTCTTCCTTCAGAACATGGGCAAGCAGAATGAGGCAGAAGTCGGCTTACGATACCTCCGAGAGGTGAGACTTTCGAAATTTTCCAACTTCGATCGGTAAAATTGCATCACAATCTACAATTTTCGCACGGAAAACTGCGATGAATCACCGATGAAACACGCATTCAATTTCACTACCGACGCTTGCAACATTTGATATAGGCGAAAGAATATTCTCTATTCAAAAATCAAATTCAATATGTTCTTTCAGTTGATTCGTACGGAGAGAGTGGACATGATCCCAGCGTGTTCCTCATCGATATTTGAATCGATTTCATCTCGAATTTCGTATGAAACTCCCGATCTCAAGGCGAGTCTCTCTCCATTATCTCATTCCATTTCGTCTCTCTACGAGTCTTCTTCCGATTTCATTTCCATCGACATCTGGAATGTTCTTCTTCTTCTTCCTTCTCTCCTCTCTTTTCCCTTCGTGTCAATTCTCTCCTTCTATCAGTCGAAGGAGGAGAGATTTCACTCATTCGAGAGGCACCACTGTTTGTACAGAAAAGCACGCAGAAGATGAAGAAACAGAACGGAAGTCGATGGGTTGCAAACGATTCGCCAATTGGATACTATATTGAGATGGGAGAGAGAGAAGGAGAGAGAGAGCATGAGATAGTTAGAGATAATTGCAAGATCACACATAAATCAGAATTGGCTAGTTGACTGCTCAGAGGAAAAAGAATTTTAGGGAATGACTTCTGGGCTAACGAGCGACGATTTTCAAACTTTAAAAAACTCGCTTCTCTGTGCATGAAATAGTAGCTGACCAGCTTAGACCTATGGAGTCGTAGACATATTTGCCCGTGATTGAGATGAAAGAGAGGATATGACATGAGATAGTTAGAGATAATTGCAAGATCACACAAACGACGTACATAAATCAGTTCGAGAAGGCTCAAGAATGTAGGCAGACATGTAGGCATGTAAACACTGCAATTCCCCGCTTGATGTCTATTTATGAAACAATCTCCCTTCTCCCGTTTTCCCCTTATTGTCTTGAGATATCTCATTCATGTTCTTGATATGGTCAAAAATAATAACAAAAACTCCGTCAGGTGACGGTTACTTTTGTACGCACTACAGAAGTATTTGTACTGAGGGTGAATTGGAAAATATTGTTTTTCGCCTTTCTCACGTGAGATGAAATCATGTGGAAGTAAGATGGATTGAATCTTCCTCAGTCAGAAGATCATAAGGATTAGATTGAAAAGGATGAGATTTGAACTTTCCAGGAGGCGCTGCTTGACTTTCTCCAGTGGTCTGACAAATTCTGCATTTTCGACGTGGGAAAAGAGGAGATCAAGAAGAAAGAAGAGGCGATTGCAATCATTGAATCCATTGAGAAGTCAGTCTTTCCACTCCATTCTCAAATAAATTCCTTCACTCGGGGCTGTATACATTCCCTGTGACTCGACTCACGCTTGTTTTCCACGAGAGGATTCATTATGAGTATATCTCATTTTCCTGAATCATTGAGGCGGTAGTTCCTCTAATTGGACGACATTGCAGGGCGCTTCACGGTATTCCATCTCGTCCCTCAACCGCTCGAAGTGGTTCCACTCGTGGATTATCCCCTCCCATCCTCCGACCGAAGGGAAGACCGCTCGCTCTCGCTGAGAGAAGCGTCTCACTACAAAACAGACGAGTTGTCAAGGAGCAAAGTATCGACGATCTCATGAGACAACTCAATCTAAGGTAGCCTTCCTGAGAACTCTGAGCGGGAACTTTCTTTGATGTCGACATCTAGTACCTATATTCAAAACACTCTACTCGAGAGTTTACAAACTGTCCCGTCGTTAGACTGGATTTCAAGATTTCGACATCTAAGAGAGTTCTCTTTATGTGGCGAGTCATCGACGTCTGATCAAGGAACAGAATTTTGAGTTCTGCTACGACGAACCCTGATATTATAGTAATTGGCTGTTTTGAGAACGGTTGCCAAATTCGAGCCCATTTTCCCCGATATCGAGGCCGATTCTGACGACGACGTGGAGGGTGTCACAGTGAGAGAAAGGAAGGAGGAGAGGGCTGAGAAACACGGAGAGAAGGTTGGAGAGAACCGGTGATTAGACACTAATTGACGGCTCTGTGTTTAGACGTGTGAGGAAGAGGTAGAGAAACTCGCTGATGGATCGGAGATCAGAAGGACGAAGACGAGAACTGTCAATATGCAGCAGAGCTCGAAACATGTTAGTCATCCAAGGATTACGGTAGGAAACGGAAATTGGGATATAAAATTGGTGATGGTTTCTTTCGTAATTTCTGTTTAATCCTGAACAAAGCCTTGAAGAAAATTTTGAGGGTTCCTAAACGATATAGTTCTAAAACGTCCTATGATGCATACAATTCCTCGAAAGCATCAGAGTTGAAGGGAGTGGGGAGTATTGATTGCAGGTAACGATCAGTTCCCGAGGAGGAGGAATGCCGGAGAAAACGCGTCGATTCGTGGACGGCACTCAAGATTACGACGAGGACGAAGACTTCCAGAAGACTTCGTCCAAAGATTTCTTCAATCGCTTCAGCCAGTTAGTTTTTTTTATTCTTTTTTGCCTGCCGTGTAACGAATTGAATGAGCACCGGCCACGAATAGGTTGTAGACCCAGATCTCTAGTTTGTGTTTTCGCGTCGAACCCGAAAACAGCGGCGGCGTTCTAATTGTGAGTCGTCACACTCTTGTAATGCGATGGAATTAAAATATATTTATCTACACCTGAAGCGCAAAAGAATTTGAAAAAAATTGGTGTCAGGATGCGCCGAGATCCATTCGGAGAGAAGCCGCAGCTGTCCTTTGAGAGCACCGAACCACTCCAGACTACGAAGAAGAAGACGATTGAGAAGACAAGTGAAGTACTACAGTCAGTTTCGATCCCAAATAATTTTTAATTTATCATGGTCCACTTATTACTCATATCTACGAGTTCCGCATACTCTTTCACGATTCCTCACTGACTCATAATCGATTCAACAATCATATTTCCTCAGGAGTGTCGAGGAGAACAAAAAGAAGAATGGAAAGATGATCGCTGACAAAGCGGCGCATCAGAAGGACATCACCGAACTCAAGGCCACCCAGATCGAGACCTACAAGGTACTGTAGTCTCCCCTTTCTTAGTCAAAGTACGGTATCAGGGCGACAAGTTACTCGATCGAACTGGTGATGGATCGTATGAAGAGGCGACGATAGTTGGTGTCGGTCGACCGAATTCTCTGGAAGAAGGAACTCCGCGGAAGCATGTTGTGGAGTACGTCCAGGTACGAATCCACCCACTTTCGACTCCAATTTCTACACATAGAAGATAATGATAGGATTGGAGATATCAGCTGACTGATTTATGTCGGACCTAATACTAATACTAAGTTTGCTTCTCTCTCATGGTGTAGTCTCTTTCTCCTCTTCTTTTTCCCGGAGGCACGTTCATAGAAGGGAAGGAGGGAGACTCCGCCCCCTCTGTCCATAGTAGGGAGAAGCGCGCGAGTGGAGGAATCAGTGTGTGTCTTAATATCACTCATCTGCGCCATTCCCGCCTTCTTCTGCCAATCATTTGTTAGTCGTCGTAGAATGAAGATAAAGAAGCGAGTGGAGTCCTTCTCTCCACTCAAAGTCGTTCTGCGCATAGCCGAAGCATTTGTGAGTCACATTTCCTCATGGGATAAGTTAGATTGACGTACAATATTGCCGTACAGAGATTTCTGTATTATTTTAATTGCCGTAGTTGAGATTCAAGTGAACTTAGTTACAAATCAAAATTCGTCCACAGTTTTGAAATATGTCATTATAAGTAGTACAGAGACCACGTAGATGTTGTCATCTAGAGACTCCAGCAGGCTTTTATTCGGAGATTCCTCTTCTACTCTTTCAATTTCACACAATTTATCGTTAAGATTATCTAGATGACTACATTTAAAAGAATTCGCGCTATGTGTAGTTTCTCAAGCAACTGCGCTATTTGTTACTAAAATTTCCGAAAGTGCGTTGAATAAAAATCTGTTTACTTCCGCAATTGAGTGTATCGTGCATAATAATGATGTGGGCTTCCATTCCTCGAACAAACGAGGTCGAAGCTCGGGGCAGAAATGCAATATTCGGCATTGTTACTCTCTTCATATAGAGGGGGAGGAATCTGTCTGTGGCTAACAACATCAAGTTGGGGACTCAATTAGACAAGTCACATCCAGAGGAGTGAATGGAAAAGGACAACTTCTGCTATATTTATTTGCCATTTTAGACCTTCGGGACGAAGAATAACACAGCAGAAGACTTCTTCCGAGGATGCACACTCAACTCATACATCGTTCTCAATGATAATCTACGGTATCAATCAGTTTCTATCTCTCTCTCTCTCTCTCTCTCTCTCTCTTATCTCTTCCGAGCCCTATGAATCAGACATCCGAAACCTAGTCTTGCACCGTAGATCACTCATTCCTTCTTTCAGGATTCATGAGGAGCAATTCCGGAAGAAGATCTCCTTCGAATTCTCTTCTTCAGGTGAGAGAATAATCCCGCCAAGTCGCGACTATAAATATCCCTCGTTGCTTTCTCAATATTAGCTGGAACGTCGTCACATCATGCTAATCCATCTTAGAGAAGAGGGGATACAACTAACAATCGAAAGACGCAAACAAGTTGCATTAATTTATTAAATGGAACTACGAGAGAGAGAGAGAGAGAAAGCAGAGAATTCGAATTGATAAATGGGAACAGCGAGAGTTGAAGAAGGACAACGATTGAAAGAGTGGCTGAGAGATGGCTAATTGGTGATAGGGAATAGAGATAGAGGGGAAACATATCGCCCCATCTCTCTTTCTTACTCGGAACGAGAACAATTCGACCATGAGTTCTATATCGTCCAACTATGAGGTGCCCATCCACTGGTATCTCACCATTCCTCGGGGTTTGTAATCTTTAATCTTTATTCTTTATTCTTCAACGGCGTCTTTGGGGATAGGCTATCTTGAAGTTATGGTGGATTCTTCGGTTCTTCGGATCGAGCGCTTTTATGGTGGCGGAATCAGACAGTCTTCGTGTCGCAGTTATAGCTTGCTTATTCGTAATTGGGATACGAACATTGTCGGATTCGTAGTTGGCTTACCTTCTCACGTTATTTCTCATCTATTCTCAATTCAGGAGTCAGTGCGACTCCCGAATTCTCCAAACTCAATGATTTGCTGCAAGCGACGGACTTCGTCAACATCAAAATGCCGACAAAGTACGCTATCATGGAGGATCTGGAGACGTGCGAGGTGAGAGATCTGAGATATCGTCATTCGTCATAGCGCAATCATGTTTATCACCTCTCGTTTCGCCTTCTTTTGCTGTTCCGTGAGAGAAATCAGAGAGAGAAGACTTCAAGTTGGGATTTGTGTGTGTGAGACAAGAGGGGCAACAGATGCCGATTGGGAGCGAATGGAGCTGCTGATTCAACAGTCAACGGAGTCGAGAGAGAGAGAGAGAGAGAGAGAGAAAGAGAGAGAGAGAGAGAAGGCGTGAGAGGCACGAGGAACGGAGAAGAGAAGAATGAAGCGATCATTCCAATCACTCCATTCTTGCAGCCTTACTCACAATTCATACCTCTCACGTCACTTTTTAGAGGTGTTCAGAATTTGCGCTTCGTCATTGCGGAAAATACACGTAATTCTTCTACAGGCCGATGCGATGCAACCAAAGAATGTCGCATATCCCGAGAAACCTCAACTCACGGGAGACATCGCTGTTCTGCAGAGTTTCGACGCCAGTGAATATCTCGTCCGCCATCCCTCCGATAGTAATCATAGACCGGATGAGGTGAGTATCTCTGTCTATATGCTTTTCGAAAAGGTCACCCGCAGAATCAGTACTTGTGATATATTTATCTGTTACGGGGTAAGAATCTTTGGGAAAGGTTGCCATTGCAGGTTCGGGGAGGCCCGAAGGACGCCCTGTTGGTCTTCTGCACCCAATCATCGTCTCTTCTCTATCAAGAGGCATTCATCGCTGCTTATCGCAGTTTCATGCCCTCCGACGAAGTCATTCAGAAGCTAATCACGAGGTATTCACAATTGCACACAAAACATCTCCCATCGTCTCGAATTCTTCAGATATTTGTACATGGAGACGAAGAATGAGGGAGAGTCAATCAAGCACTCACACATGACTTTCTCCCTTCTCGTTCGAATCACTGACGAGTTGTGCGCCAAGTGAGCACCACCAATTTAATTAACTATTTTGAAATTCATAAAATTGAAGGGGCTGTAACTATAGAAGTGAGAAACTTGAAAGCTTCCTAGAGTGGGCGGTTGGATGTTTCGATGCTTGGGTTCGTAGACATCCATCCCCCCTCACTAATAGTGAGAATGGAAGAGAAGAGACTACATTGTAGTGAGATCGACGACAAGCTCATCCGAGGAATAACTGCGTTTGTGTATCATCTCATTCGACAGGACAACATCAATCTAGCCAGAATTCTGAGGTTTGTCTCACTTTCAATTCATGTTGAGAATATATAGCGGGATGCAGGGAAAGTTCACAGAACCATCTATTCTTTATGGGTAGGGCATAGAGGCATCAATCATTTTTTCTGCTAGCATATCATGTAATTTGTACAATTTTTAAAAATTTCTAGATCTTGGATACAATTTGATTTTCTTTAGAAAGCGTCTTCTCGACCGTATCGATCGTCTCAATATCTGCAAGCAATCTCCCTCTTCTCTTCCCCTCATCGCCCATGTCACTCCTAGGAAGAAGTATTCCTTTTTCCGAACCAGGCACGCTTTCTAACCCTTTCACCCATTACTAATCAATTCCTCCTTCACCTGTCCACTCCCACCTTCCCTTGTTTCTCATTTGTTTTTTTCCTTTTCCTCTTAAATCCTTCGATTTTCTATAATTTACAGGGCTGATACAATCTACGATTTCAAATCGACAATTCTCGCTCAACAGATCACAATGCTCGACGCTCAGCTTTTCGAGAAGATCGAGGTTTGTTTTCGCCCACGGAGATAATAACTGCTCAAACAAAACTTTAAAAAAATATACTACACACACTACTACTGCAGTGTTTGTTTGCTCAGAATTGGTTATAAAACACAACGATTCAATATTTTCAAAGACAACATTTATCTAAATAATTATTTCATTTCGTTAACGATTAGCACTTAGACCGGGATTCGACCCAATGTTTGTCTTAGCGTACTCGGTAATGATTAGAGTTTACTCACAAATAAGTTGAAACATCATAGCAACTATTTGCATGCATTTTTGCAGCCTCCCGAGCTTCTCTGGTGGGCAGAGGAGCAAAACGAAAAGAAGAGTCCGAATCTGGCCAAGTTCACTGAACATTTCAACAAGGTGCATTTATCTCCGCACCAAGTCCTTATCGTATCCCCCTGCAGATTTCCTACTGGGTTCGCACACTCATAATCACACGGAAGGACCAGAAAGAGCGTGAGAGAATGGCGAACAAACTCATAAAAATAATGAAGGTAAGTAATCGCTCCCACGTTCTGTGTCCGAGTGGGGAAAACCTCACGCACGCCCGAGAATCTCACACAATTCCTTTTCTCGCTTACGCAGAATGGAAGGGGACTTACACTTTATCAAAAATGAAAAAAATGGATTTTTTTTCTAGCAACTTCGTCGTATTGGCAACCTTCATTCGTATTTGGCGATTCTCTCGGCCCTCGAATCTGGTCCGATTCGTCGACTCGATTGGTACGTTTCATCCCACTCAAATAGATCATCTGACGACTGACGTCAATCAAGTCTTTATTTCTATTCCAGGTCGAAATCCGTGGTGGAGCAGCTGAGTCAACACTCGGATATCATGGATTCGACGTTCTCATTCAAAAAGTATCGCACGCTTCTGACGGAAACAGCGCCGCCCTGCATTCCCTACTTGTCAGTTACATTTACGTCTCAGGGGGAGGAAATTGATGTGTACACAATTAGACTCATTACTATGCAAACTCGCTTATTTTGCAGTGGTCTCGTTCTGCAAGATTTGACGTTCGTTCACGTCGGCAACCAACAATATTTGACCAAGGACCAGGTAAAAAATGGTATTTTTACAGCGTGAACTTTCTTTGGCGACATCTAGTACTCTGCCTCGTGAAGAGTGTATAAAGTTCAGAGAATATAGGGTGAAGACTCTTGAATTTAAGAGGGTTGGGGGTATTTAGATATCGACAACTAATTGTGAGTTTGCGCTCTGAGTAGGCAAAATGTGATATTGAAAGAACAATGACGCGGATTCATTTTGATTGCAACAAAATTGCTTCTCTCAGGTGGGAGAGCGCGAGAATCTCATCAACTACAACAAGATCTGGCAGCAGTACGCCGTCCTGGATTCCATGAGAAAGTTCAGACTATGGTGAGCATCTTTAATGATTCGAATACTTCTGTGTTCCCTCATATTCACAGTCATGCGTGTTAGGAATAATAAATGGTAAATGTGAATTCACTACCAGAATCAAGAGCACTTTACGTCGACAAGCGACTACTTTTCCGGGGTCAATTGTAGGAATAATTGGTGTCTTTCTTCAGGAGCTACACCTTCGAGAAGGACGATCGGATTCTTCGATTCCTCAATTACTTCGATAAGCATCTCAATGAAGAGGAGACTTGGCAGCTCTCAGAGCAGATCAAACCTCGCAATTGGGGCAAAACCGCCTAGGTTCACCTCCTCTTTCCTCTCTTATGTGCTCAATTTCTCCCCTTTCCTAACACCGAGTGTGCCAAGATTCCCAATCTCCAAATGGTTTTGCATCGATATTTTGCTTTTTTGTATCTCCTCCCAGGTTCTCTATTCCCACTGATATTCATGCGATGCGAGTATCCCAGATTGTTTTATTTCTTCCCAGACCCGTGCAATTTTGTGTGCATTCATAGACATCTCTTTCTTGAGGTTCAAGGTTTACCATCGAAATTCAGTCATTTTTTCGTCTCGTCGTAGTTTTCGTAAAAGTTTGATCTCTCCCGGTTAGCTTTTCTTACTCATAGATGTGCTTTGTGTTCCTGCTACGCAACGATTAGTCTCTACTTTAATCATGGTCTTCTACTAGTCAAAATCATGAGCTGCTGCAAAAGATTGTTTATTATTTTCCAATTTGATTGTACTATGTAATATTTGCCGTAAGGAGTGGAATGAAGAGTTTGCCTCTCTTTCCTTTCGTCTTTGGGGGATCTTTGAAGGCCTAAATACATTACTGCCTTTCCCTCCTTCATAATTATTCCGTTGTCCTTCTTCTCCCACATTCATCCCCTCCCACTAAGCCTCCTTCCTACTGCAGTACTTATTCCTTCCACTCCCTTTCTTCTCTCCAAATCACTTCTCACAATAAGGAAGAGGAGTGCTTATCTTATCGTTCTCTTCCCTATTTTGACCAGTCTGCTGCTCCTTCTCCCTCTTCATCTTCTTCTCCCTCTTCATCTTCTTCTCCCTCTTCATCTTCTTCTCCCTCTTCATCTTCTTCTCCCTCTTCTTCTTCTTCTTCTTCTTCTTCTTCTTCTTCTTCTTCTTCTTCTTCTTCTTCTCCTTCTTCTTCTTCTTCTCCTTCTTCTTCTTCTTCTCCTTCTTCTTCTTCTTCTCCTTCTTCTTCTTCTTCTCCTTCTTCTTCTTCTTCTTCTCCTTCTTCTTCTTCTTCTCCTTCTTCTTCTTCTTCTCCTTCTTCTCCTTCTTCTCCTTCTTCTTCTTCTTCTTCTCCTTCTTATTCTTCTTCTCCTTCTTATTCTTCTTCTCCTTCTTCTTCTTCTTCTCCTTCTTCTTCTTCTTCTCCTTCTTCTTCTTCTTCTCTTCTTCTTCTTCTTCTTCTTCTCCTTCTTCTTCTTCTTCTCCTTCTTCTTCTTCTTCTCCTTCTTCTTCTTCTTCTTCTTCTTCTCTTCTCCTTCTTCTTCTTCTTCTCCTTCTTCTTCTTCTTCTCCTTCTTCTTCTTCTTCTCCTTCTTCTTCTTCTTCTTCTCCTTCTTATTCTTCTTCTCCTTCTTATTCTTCTTCTTCTTCTCCTTCTTCTTCTTCTTCTCCTTCTTCTTCTTCTTCTCCTTCTTCTTCTTCTTCTCCTTCTTCTTCTTCTTCTTCTCCTTCTTATTCTTCTTCTTCTCCCTCTTCATCTTCTTCTCCCTCTTCATCTTCTTCTTCTTCTTCTTCTTCTTCTTCTTCTTCTTCTTCTTCTTCTTCTTCTCCTTCTTCTTCTTCTTCTTCTCCTTCTTCTTCTTCTTCTCCTTCTTCTTCTTCTTCTCCTTCTTCTTCTCCTTCTCCTTCTTATTCTTCTTCTTCTCCTTCTTATTCTTCTCCTTCTTATTCTTCTCCTCCTCCTTCTCCTCCTTCTTCTTCTCCTTCTTCTTCTCTCTCAGTCTCCATCAGTAATTGCGTGAATCGGACGTAAGTCCACACAAAGAAGTTCATTCATTCATTCATCGTCGTAGTCCTCCTCTCACTCATTTATTCTCAAGGAGAGTCTCTACTTTCTCTCTCTCTCCAATGTCCACTCGCCCCTCTGATTGTTTCCTTCCTCCCCTTCTCTCAAAATGTCTAATTCACTTTGTCGTCCCATCTACATCAATCAGTCATCGTCTCTCTCTCAGGAATGATCATTCCTTTCTTCGTTCGGAAGTACCCTTCTTCGTTCGGAAGTACCTTTCTCATTCTTCTTCTTCGTCTCAATCCTCTTTCTTCTCCCAAATTCCCGGTCTCACCTCTCTTTTCCCTCCCCACTTCACTGTTATCCATGGAGGGACGATACAATCGGCCTCTTCCTCCTTTCCATCGACCAAACAAAGGAGGGAAGTGCATGACGATTGCAACGGTTGTTTTCACCTCCTCCGATTGGTCATCTATCCTCACACTCCTCGCCCTTCTCTCTCTCTCTCTCATCTGCACCTCCAATCACTCCTCTAATCCTTCTCGTTCTTCTTCTTCGTCGTTATTCTGTTGGATGCCCCGTAATCTCGATCATCTTCCATCTCTCTCTCTTCTATTTGTCTCTTTGTTCGTCTTCATCTTCACACTCCATTCTCTTCTTCTCTCTTCTCTCTTCACATTCGACTCTTCCCTTTTGATACATTTCCCTTTGACAGTAGCGGTATTGTGAGTAAGCGAGGTGTGACCCCGTATGTGCAGGACTCGCTAGGTGGACGCCGAGAGAAGAGAGTCCAGAGAAAAGAGAGGGGAGGAGGGAGAGAAGGAGTGAGGAGAGTCCAGACAACGAGAGGAGAGGAAGAGAGAGAGAGACATAGCGGGACTCATGAGGTAGAAGAACGCGTAACTGGTTCGGTCTCTGCTTGCGTAACCATCTCTTCCTCCCCTGCTTTCCCCCCTTTTCCCATTCAATCATGGTCATATCACGCGTTTCTTACTCAACCGTAGTATTTGGGTCGTCAAGTGGCTATTCAATGGTTCAATCCACACTCATTCATTTCTCGCTCGCTTTCGATCATTTCGTCGTCTCTCTTCACCCTCCAGTTATCATTCCTTATCTAATCAGACGCTCGTCGTCCCATTCTTTCCTCTCCACCAGTTTGTTCTTTCTCGGTTCATATCTTCCTTAGGATCCATACAGTCTCTGAATCCCGTGTGATTCTAGTGGACGCCGTCTAAGGGGGGAACGACTTCCCCTTCTCATTCCCGCCGCTCTTTCTTCTTTCTCCCTCTTACTCTCAATGCAAACAAATCACCTTTTGGTCACTCGCTCTCCACTAAAAAAGGACTACGGAACCACGAGAGGGCGATCTGACCAAACGGTGCCTTTCCCTCGTCTTCCCCGTGAGATCGACAGAAGAAAGAAGAGACCAACCACTCTGATGAGATTGCGAGGACTGAGTAGGTGCTTATTATCCTGAATGGTAGATCAACCCGTTATGAGAGAAGAGAAGCCTCTCTCTCTGTCTTTCTCTCCTTCTTCCCTCAGCCATACAACAGTAATTGTGTATGGGATGCTATATGAATCATCCATCGTTTCTTCTTCTCCTTTTCTCACTTCTTCTTTCTTTCCTTCGACCTCTTAACCCTCAACTTCTTCTCTGCCTTCATCGCTTTTCTCAAGCGGCCGATCCACTCATCCGTCTAATATAAGGCAGCATCGACCCTATTTACTAGTTCTCTCAACTCCCATTTCGCCCCGCTTTCCCCCCTTTGATCCCGTGTTCCTTTCTGTTCACATGCCAATAGTCGCCCCTTCCTAGAGGGAAATAAGTCTTCGACTCCAGAAGTCTTGGCTACCGAGCGACGACTTTACGGTCTAAACAATGCCGCTCCCCTGCATCGGAGAGAGTAGACTCCGCTCGATAGCCGAGAAGTGTACAGTCGTAGGCTTATTTTCCTGTGAATTGCATTCGTAATTCAAACCTATACTCGTACCACGTCATCAACGCATTTGCGGGTAGGGGGATATGTGTCGATGGGTCGATCTTCTGGCTCGGGCTAGCTTTTTTCGGCGGTTCGTTGTGGCAGTTTTACACTCTGATGTTTGAGACAATCGATCCTAGGGAGGGTGAATGAATCTATCACTCAAACAGTGTCAGTAGTCCCTCTGCACTCTCAATCTTCTGGTTCCAGTGTTCTTTGCCCATCAGATCAATGCCCTTGCTCTATCTCTTCCGTCTCACTTAACACTTCTTCCCTCCTCCAGTCTACTGTGCCTACAACATCTCATGTTCATCTTCTCTCGAGTTGAGTCCGTCCTTCCTCTCATCTGAGACCTCTTATTGGTTTCATCTATCAAATTAGTCGTGTGCCGAGCCTCTCGGTTTGGAGAGAGAATGACTACTTGTGAAGAGGAGGAAAGAAGGAAGAAGAAGATGAAAGGGAAGACTGAGAGATGGAAATGGATGGGCGAGGAAGGTTACTTGTGTGGGAATGTCGAGTCAACCGAGACAGGAGGACACAGATTGTTCCCCAAGGTGAATCTTCCTCTCTCTCTCTCTCTCTCTCTCTCTCTCTCTCTCTCTCTCCTCTATCTATCCACTTCATCTTGTGATGGAGTCGAAATGGCCACAAAGTGAATGAGTGAGTTTGGCAGTGCGTGCATTCATCCATACTCTTTTGTCTCTCTCTTACTCGCAATTCTCGTGTCTTGTCTTACTCTTCACACCTCAATAGCCGGTCTTCGACGTCGAACTCTTCTCACATTTCTTCCCTCGTCTACACGCTAAGATGACACACTCTCGTAGGTGGCCAATTCTCTCTCTCTCTCTCTCTCTCTCCATCTCTCTCTCCATCTCTCTCTTCTAATCCATGCTTCTTCCATTGCATCTTCTTCCCTCCCCCTTCTCTTGTTCTCATTCCTCATCTCCCCACTGTTTATGATTTACATCCAGATAACTGCAGTATGCGAAAGAGCACATCTCCACATGATTGATTCCCCTTTCCTCACATTCACCGCCTAATTCCAACTGTCTATTCCCCATTCCTTTCCTTCTTTAGCAACACCCACCGTTCAACGCCCGTCTCAGTTTTCACACTGTCACCGTTCGCGCTTACGTGTCCTTGTTTTTGTACACGTTCGTTCTTAGTCACTCTGATCTCTCCTCAGGATGGTGTACGGTTGTGGGAACACCTTCGTCAAATTCGTCTTCTTCTTCATAAATCTCCTCATTTGCATCTTCGGCGGAATCGCTTTTGGATTCTCGCTCTGGGCAAATTTGGACAAGGACTTCTCAGTGCGGATTAAGGAACTCATCCATGCAGTCGACCCAGGAACAGACTTCCAGGATCTGGGCAAGGTCGGTTTATCGACTGATTTTTCATCCACTCGGAGATTGATTAGTCATTACACTAAACAAAGCATGTGAATCGTTCACTGTTTAAACTATTCAGTATATGTAAACTGTGGGGATGACTGGGCTACAGTATCCTGTGTAGCCCAGAAAAATATTCAGGATACCGTATCCATGCGTTTCATTACAGTACCAAGCGTCCCTATGGATTCTGACTGCAATGGCAGCTCTTCTCTTCCTCGTCGGATTCCTCGGTTGCTGTGGAGCAGTCTGCGAGAGTTCCGTCCTTCTCTCTCTAGTGAGTTATACACTTTATCGACGCCTGAAGGCACAACGGAATAATGTTTCTTTACGTGAAAAATTTTGCAATACATTAGGACTCGCTAAGGGAAGTGTTGTTTGGGGTGGACTTGCAATAGGCTATTGGTGATAAATTATAAATAAGTATGAGGGTAAATCAGTGTGTAGATCTTCCCCCTATAGATCAAGAGAGTTGGTTGAAAGGGGAGAAGAAAGGGGAAGACGTCGTCCAGATGTTCCCTCTCTCCCTCTGCCACTTCACGTTTCTCCCACGTCTCCAATCTCAGAGGGGATGGGATCAAAACATTCTACTGGAGAGATTGGAGAGAGAGAGATTGGAGAGAGAGAGAGATTGGATGGAATGGGGGTGAAATGGGCATGGGAACGAGGAGTGAAGATGAGCAGTCTCGATCCCGCTTCAACGACTACCGATTACATTACGACTATGGTGTCTTGGGGGTAGACTAAATTGCATAGCGTACGAGCAAGGCTATGTGTTTTATTGGATGGGGAGATCAAATGGGAATGTACATTTTAGTTGTTCAACAATTAAAATTGGCTAAAGCAAAGTAGCTGCAAATCTTTCGGCACTGGTGTCTAGTCAGTCCTACCTCAGAAAAAGCGGAAATTTCCATAGCAGTAGGGTGACTTCAAGGACCGTTTAACCAACCCTTAGGAAGTCTGACTACTTATAAGGTCATTCAATGTTTTATATTCGATTCTTAATTTCCAAATCTATTCAGTTCTTCTTCATCGTCATCATCTGCACTTTCTGCCAAGGCGCCGCCGCTGTCGTCGCTGCTGTGAACAAGGAAAAATTCTACGAAGGAATGCACCACGTACGTCCACTAGGGACGCCTTTCGGTGTTGTGTATACCCTCTGGCAGTGTCTTCTTCTCTGACTCTCTTCGTCTTATTAGCTGAAATCCCGATATATCGCCCTAAAGGGCGTAATACAAATACCGAACTTGCAAACGTCCACTTTTGTTGTCTCCCATTTGTTGTCCCTCGATCTTTCTCCCCCCAATTCCCACGTGTCACAATCATGCGTCGTCTACAGAAATGGAGTGAGAAGGACGACTAGTTGATCACTTCTTAATCCGTACGGGAACTAGAATAGGCAATAAAGGGGTAGATCAAGAAGGTTCATAATGCTTCCGGCCATCTCTGCTAGAAGTATCACCGAGTCTTGACCCTGTATGGGGATAACTGTACCCATTCCAGGTGCTGACCAAGTGTGGAGAAACGGCCGAGCTGAGAACGAATCTGAAGCCGATCGAGGATCTTCTCGTTTGCTGTGGAGCGACGGCTGACACTCAGAAGGATTTCGTGTGTGCGAACACTCCGGTGAGACACGGGAGCCCATGAATATTCAGTGTATCCCTTCCTGTTTGCCTCCCCTGTAGAGAGAGAGCGGATGAAAGCAGAGATAGCAGTTAGAAAGGAAAGAGAGAGAGAGAGAGAGAGAGCAGAAGAGGTCGAAGAAGGGCAAGACACCTTGGGGAATCAAGGAAGGAAGAGGAAGACATGTGTAGGACGAGTGATCCATTTGTTGCCATCTCTCACTTCCAGTCTCATGAGAGACGAGGACCTCGAAACAAATGGATGAAATCAGGGTGATAAAGGAAAGAGAGAGAGATCGTTGTGTGTAAGGGGAGAAGTCCATCAATTAGAAGTCGATGTGAGATTCAGTGAGAGATTGAAGAGAGAGAGAAGGACGACTATTCTCCCTCCTTTCTCTCCATTTCCATTGCGAACTCTCTGTAAACAGCCGAACGACGTACGATAAATATTATGTACGGAACGAATTCTGGAGAAGACTTAGAGGGAATAGACGGAAAGCAGTTATTCAGTTTTGCTCGCAAAAAGAGATTGCGATTAATCGCTAGACATTTTTTCCGTGTTCCTAAAACAAAATGAATCTGGGGGGCGGCGCCCTCTGGGGAGTAGGGAGGAAGTTTGGTAATCGTTTTGTTCTTTTGAATGATATATCGGTTATACGGCTTAAGGTTAAGAGAGGTAGAGAAAAAGAGACTGCCACACGGGACATGACGGAACATGAGGGGGAATGTCAATCGCTTAATAATATTTATGCGATTCACGAGGAAAAGTGGTACAGTAATATAAATTGCAAGGAAGGCACGAATAAAACAAACACAATAAGGTCAGGGAAATTCCTCATTGCCGGATTTTGTGAATAATCGTGTGATCTTTGATCTTTTGCAGGGTCATCCTGCGGACTGTGAGAGAGTAATCCATGGATACGTGGAGAAGCACGGTCACACTCTTCTCGTCGTCGTTTCCGTCATGTGTGCGGTGAGTTCACCTATTTATTCAAATATTCTTCGACCGAAATGGAAAACGGAGAAAAACCATCCTCTCCAATTTTCACTAATTTCGATCTTCTAAGTGCTTCACCCCAATTCTGTATGTCATTTGCAGTAGTAAAATTCATTTTAGTATATAAAAATGGTATAACAGAGATGAGGTATCAGAAGATTGGTGAATGTGTGATATTTAGATTAATCTGATGGCTCTCATCTTCGCTTGTGTGATCTGTCGCGCCTCTCGACGAGTCGACTACACTGCTTACTACCATTGAGAAGACTGATCACTATCAGAAGAAAATAAGTCTACGACTCTATACTTCTGGGCTGTCGTGCGACGACTTTCAAAGTCTAAACGACTCGCTTCCTAGACATTGAAGTCGTCGCTGACCAGCTTAGAATTATTTAGTCGTTGACTTATTCCCCATGAACTACATCCTTCCTCCATTCCTGTTCAGTCTCTCTTAATTTGACACTCCTGATCCCACATTGTATGTGGTACACTGATGAATTCCTCTTCTCTCCTCCACAATCCTTTCAATCTTCATCAGTATTGCCTTCCTTCATTCGCCCCTCTCTTAGCCTCATAACTAATCATGAATGACTCGCCTCCATCTTATCCAACAGTTTCTACTGTCATCCTACCCATCCGGGATATTCTTCTTTCGACTTCTTCTTTTTTTAAATACTCTTTTTTTAAATATTTCATTATCCATTAATACTCAATCCCGATGTTGAATCGTTGCTATTCCAATCACTGACATGCATTACTCTCTATGTTGCTCCCTCATATCCAGGCAAATTGACAACTTCTCTATTTCTCGATACAATTGACTCTTCCTTAATTCCTCAATCTACTCAACATTTGCCATTCCAAAGATTATAAATTTCACTCATGTTCCGGATAAATTTCTTTTGATGAAAGACCAAGTGTTTCACACATAATAATACCCTTTCAATATTGGTGATGGCCGTATTATATATTTCTTTGAGGTTCGCAAAGCTTACCATTTCTCACCGTGACTGTAAAATAGATAGTAACTTTTAATGCGCAAGGTAACGTGTCCCAGACGCCTGGATAGTTGGGGCTACTCAGTCCTCCACAGACACCGTACTTACCGGTGTGCCCCAGCAGAGTAGTCGCTTGTCAATGTGATTCCGGTAGTAAAAGTACTTTTTCCTTAATGTCTTACAAGAATGTCTCTGGTCTTTCCAGCGTCTAATCTACGCCTTGTTTCTATTAATTACGGAATAAATCTAAATTAATCAATGATTTTTAACGAAAAATACGCATAATTACTGTAGTTTGTCAAGGTTTCAGCAACCTCCATTTCCAATGAGCTATAAAATGAGCAGGAATGAATAATAATTGATTTCTTACATGAAATCATAGTTGTGAGGGAAAAAATGCAGTTTCCAATGGGCTTATGGCGTGCACATTTACTACGGTATGACCGCGTCCACTAGAGGTAAGTAGAGCAAGAGAGGTACAGGAACATAATAGTACTATCGTACTAGAATAATCGTCGTTTAAACAAGAGGACGCCAATTTGCTTTATTTAACTTTTTATATATATTTGATCGAGTATTAAGTCTTATAGTGTCGTTCATATTAAGACTATGTAGTTGACATTCATTCTGAACATGTACTAAAGAGATAGAATGAAAAATAGCATATTTTTCCAGTCAATGCATTCTGATTAAATCTTTTGACAAGAATGGCAGATTATTTCACGCTTGTACCTTTTAAATATGCGTAATATGTCGTTAGGCGACAATGAGCAACGTTAAATCCATAAGGTGATAACAATTGAGCAAGCGCTTTAGGGAGTTTGTTTGATAAATAGTATTGATGAACCGAAAAGCTAAGTCTGACATCTGCGTATTAATACAAAGGCAGAATAACGCACTCAAAACGACTGATCCTATCAGGCCATCCTGATACTTGCCATTCTCAATGGGCATTTTAATCCTTCAGAACCGTTGATCGTTTCGTGATACTCTTATAGTGCTTCGTCTCTGCTTATTCCTCCCTCAATCATTTGTGGTTTGCAGAGGAATGGATGAATTCAGTCATCCGTCTTATTCTTCCATCGCATCAACTTCGTTTCGATTTCTTCCCAATGGTAACCGTAATAGTGAAGTCACACAGCCACAAGTTACGAGTAATGTGATTGTGCACAAGGATGACGATGGTCAAACTTGCATCTCTATCGACTTTGAATCCCTCAAAGAACCAACAATATCATGGTGAGTACGCACTACCGATTATACAAAAACATGTCTATGGGCACCGTAGTCATATTCCATCCGCCCTAGTGATTCACGGTCTCTTTCGTTTCGTTATCAGATAATGAGAAATATGATGAATTTTTGTTTAAAAAAACACTTGCTATTTTTTAAATCAATTTCAAATCTTCTTTTCTATATACACAGAAAGTCTAGTTTTCACCGTTGTGATCAAACTTATTCATCTCCAGGTATTTTCAAGAGAGCAAGCAGAAGATCGAATCGGGAGATCGTCACTGGTTAGTCACGCAACACGACTTTGTTGGACTGTATTACGTGTCCTCTTCTTTGCTTACTCTTCTCACGAATGACGCATACAACGAGGGAACTTACACAGTTCTTGCGGAGACTGAAGATGGAATCAGTGAGTCTTTCACATAGTTAGTTTTGTTGATTATGGAGATGTGTACACTTGAAACTTTCTCTGATTGCATATGATTGTACAAATTCACAAACACTTGGCCAAAATAACATAAAATGCGCGGCTCGCACGTTCCGCTGGCGAAAGAGCATTACAAAACAAGAGACACGCCTAGGCATAGAAGGAGAGTGAGACACGCACAACAGTACCCATTTCACGAAGGCAATACTTGATTGCTATACTTGTAATACTTGATTCGTGTTTGAATTGGCTGTTTGGGAAGCAGATAAATTGACAAGTTCATCTTGCTGCCCATCGATATCTACATCTCCTTTTTTTCAGCCGACGTCACTTTTCGTCTCCAACTTCGTCTCGATTTCACTATTCACTTGGTGGAAGAGAGCGTTCATCCCAGTCATTGTTTTACCGCGAATGGAGAGAAGATTGAGAGAAACGGACGAGCTTATTCCGTTCCATACTCCCATATCGTCGATGGAGACTTATGGTTGAAGAGAGTGCCGGATGGAGATGACATTCGAATGGAAATATTGAGTTCAAGAGGATTAATGGTGAGTGAAGTTTGAAGATAGATTTTCAAGATTGATCGGGGGTTGTTCGGAACTGAGAGCCCAAACTCTCTTAGATCTCGACATGCACATAGTCCAGTATTATGGTCAAAAGACTTCATTATATACGCTTCTCACGTTCATGCACATCTCGTCAAAATACTGAGTATCTAGATGCCTAAATCTAGGAGAGTTCGCGTTATGTATACTTGCTGACGGGGCACGTACTACAGTATTTCCTTTCAGACTTCTGCGAGACTGTACAAGTCAATACTGGCGAATCTAGAGAATTACTTCCGGCTGAGCTTTCCTGAATCCTACAAGGAAATGGTTGAGATGGACAGGATAATGCATCCGAAGTGGAAGCAGACTCGAGACATTTACATGCCCGTTGATCTCTTTGAAAGTTGGCCACTCCTCATCTTCAATTTATTCCACTCTGCCCATTCCACTGGACACGTCGAGTTATGGGATAAGCTGGACCGCAGAGTAATGCGAGATCGTCGGAATGACCATTATATGACGTCTCATTCCGATGATAGCAAGGATACTACCAAGAGGAGCGTCAAATGGATCCAAACCCACGAAGAAGAAGAAAAGAGGAGAATCAAATTCAATCGTCTTCCCGTAGAACCGAAGAAAGTGAGCAGCGTTGCTGTGAAAATGTCGAAGAAGAAGGAAAGGTTGGACAAAATTGCGACAGTCAATCGAGTCAAGTTGTGGGAGGATCAACATCGAACCATCCCCGATCACGTAGGCCGCGAACTCGCGCCCAATTTCTGCCCTGTCGAACACTTGGAACGATACGAAGGTCCCATGAATGCATTCGTCAAAAGAGAAAGAGATCGACTAGAGACATTTATGGATGGACAACCGAAAATACTGTACTATGGAAGAACTTGCGAAGTTCGAATCTGTCTCGGAGGAACGCCCGTACGACCTAAATGGTATGTCCACTTTTTTTCTAGAAATCTAGATATTTTCCTAAAATGAACCTTCAGTTGCATAAATCCAAATTGGCCAAAAAAGTATTGATGGGCGAATTCCATCACAAATCCAAAGAGTGACTGTGAAACGGAATTTAGTTTTTATCTTTGGTCAGACGCGAGTAAAGTTGTGGGTTATTACGGTATATCAAACTGAGTTTTACGGGTCTTCATTATATTTTACGCATAAATACTTTTTGACCATCATGTGAATATCTATTTCAGGACAGTCAAGGATCTCTATAAGGCCTCAGACGAACCGATTGAGCAGTCGTCGGGAATGAGATCCATCTACAATGATGCCGGCAAAATGACAGCGACCGAACATGCATTGAGATTGAAGAACATTGACTTGCAGGTGACATTTTATTCGCATTATTAAGTTCCATATCGCACTCTCTCCCTTTGAATCAAGCTGACATTCGTATGTCTACATTTGCGACTTAAACTTATTGGTTACAGGACTTTCCGTTCTTGGTTAAGTTCTCTGGCGAAAGTATCAACGCATATTGTGAGTTTTGCGCTGTTTTTCTTCTTTCGACATTAGATTACTCAAGAATTGTGAGTAGTCATCATTTCTTTGATGTCCGTTCAGTTTGAAGAGGAACCTTTACTTTGAATACTGTACTGTACTGTAGTTTGTTTCAGTCGAGAAAGAACTGACGATTGACTTGTCTTCGAATCCATCCCTTTCCTTTGTTGATGATCCTGTAGTGAAAGTGACCTACGGAACATCGGACATTCAACTCTACTGCAGGTGAGACTCAACTCAAATTATTCTAAACAACATTTCGCTCAAGTCTAAAATCAACATATTTTCCAATTACAGAATAAACGCACGGGAGCAAAGTAAGCTGAGACTGTACTGGACAAGGGACGGTCAATTACTTCCTGCTGGATTTGGAGAGAGATACTGCATGCAGCTCGACGGAACTGTTGTTATTACGGTCGATATAAAGGTGAGCACGAAATATGAGCAATCAAGCTTTGTTAGGAGCTGTTCCTGAATTACAAGCAAACTACAAAGCACATTGCACCATTAGACAAACCTGGCAGTAATTCAGTCCACGGTATCGAACTGTGATGAACTTATAAATCAATTTCGAAATACGCTTGTAGTTTTCACAAATTATCTCAGGAGGCTGTTAATAAACATACTGTCTATCAATGTGCTATCGTATACGACGACGGTTTCACCTCCAAGCCTTTGGTTGCATCGTGGGAAATCCACTTCCCGGTATGTATCATTTGTAACATAAATAACTAATTATGAATGCGCCAATGGTATGTTCAGTATAGTGATATTCAATTGATTACAGTTGCACGAGATGAGTCCCTTTATTACACAACCGCCAAAGTTGTACACACAAAGAATAAGGGAGAAGGGAACGTCGAATATCGCTGTCTATATGAAAGTCGCATTTGCTGTAAGTTTCCACCGATTAATTAAGATTAATGAAAATTGGCATTGCAGAGTGGCTTGGAAACCCAAGTTGTCTGGTTGGATCCACGCATGAAAGTAATCGAAAAATCGGAGCTCGTCAACATTACCGTTGCCAAGAACGGAGAAAATAGTATTGCACAACTCACACTCTCACAGATTCGACCTGCTCAGTCAGGTTGGAACATTCATATACAGCAATAATAATATTCTCGCATTTTCTATAACGCGTGTTCTCTGAAACGTGCAAATAGGAAACAGCTAACTAAAAAAAATGAGAAAATGGCAAAAAAATTTAAATTTGCAGGTAAATATATTTGCCGTCTAATTAATGGATATGGATCGATGGATGTCCAATTCGGCATAGCACCTGCGCCCAAATTCATCGACGATTTTCGAGGCACGCACCTGCACGGAGACGAGCCATGCACACACTATCCTGGAAACGGTAATAATTACTTTTAATTTTAGTAATCTGTTGACGCACGCAGTGTTAGATCTTCACAAAAGAGAATAAATGGGGGTTAACTTGGGCTGTTTTTGAAATATTTGTCTCGGAAGTTGAAAAATTACAAATTTAAATTTTTCCCTGCCCGAACTACTCATTTTTCAGAAGGGAAAACGGAGAAAGTGAAGGACAATAAAACTGAGCCTCTACCCCTCCCTGAAGAATGTTTCCTCATTGAAATGGATCGTCATCGAGTCAAGGAAATGGCGAACAATATGATGGAATTCAAAAGGAAGCGTGTAGCTCAAGTAAGAACCTTCTAACAATGTTTTGTTTAATTGGATTGATTTCCATCACAAGACAAATAAGAAATCACTACAATATTTTTCAGCAAACATCGAAGTTAGAGGCGCAGCAGAAGAAAAAGAATGATCGTGCAGAGAAAGGAAAGAGAAAGACTAATGTCGTTCCATCTGATTCTGATTCTGATGACGATCAAACAAATAATAAAACGACGTCATGCGCCTAAATAGTGTTCCCCTTCAGATAGATCATTTTAGTTCAACTATTTCATTCACCATTTTTTTCCAAATCTCATAATGCTTCATTATTTCATACTTTCATTATGCTTCGTACTGGTTACTGCTACCTCCCATACCCGTGATATCTTGTCAGATTCGTTATCGTATATCAGGTTCTTTCGCAAATTTCATATATTCACACATTTATATGAAGAAGCAATAAATTATTTATTATTAACAAAATGTGTACAACGGAATGAATAAATTAAGGAGTGATATTAGGGTGTCGATTGTGTCGACGAATGGAAAGTGATGAGAGAGAAAGTGAGAGAAGCGAGTGACTCTGAGGTGAATGCAGATTGCAGTGTGGACCAGCGGCCTCCTATCACTCTGTTTGTCGAGAGAGAAAAAGGAGGAGAAACGAGTCGGGAGGCCGAGTCAACACTGCCTTGCAATGGAAACGATGAAAGAGTGAGAGAGTGAGTGAGAGGGAGTGCCAAGGGTCTTCAGTTGTAGAAGGCACACTGAGTGTCGGCAGCGAGTTCGTCCGAAAGAACAAAGTCGAGGAGGTGAGCGAATTCCTTCTCTGCTACCTCGGCCTGCAATGAATTTTCATCAGCAATGATCACTCGCTTCTAGACTACCTTCGCACTCTCATACCGGTATAACCAACAAGATTTTCTTGCGAAGCCATTCCTATTCCAAGTTCAAGTATCAGTCTCTTCTTACCATGGTAGTCTCTTCGACGATCTTCTCAGTCGAAGTCTCAACTGCTTCCGTCGTTGCCTCAGTAGTCGTAGTTGTAGTGGGATTCTCAGTGGTCGTCGCTGCGAGTCGAGGCCAATGAGAACAAAGAGTGCGAAGTTCCTCTCGGATCTCCTTAGGAAGACGAGCAAGGAAATCGTGTTCCTGAATTTCATAATTTATTTAAAGATATCAATTAAATTTACAGATAGTTTAAATTCGGCTCACCTCCTGTCTGATTGCTCTCCACTCCTCAAGAGCGTTCTTGGCCGACTCGGAGAGATTATCGATCTTATCTGCCAGTTCGACCTTTCTCTGCTGCAGTTCCTCGTCCCATTTGTTGAAGAGAGCGAGCTGAAACAAATATATAATTAATAATAATAGATTACTCGAAATGATCCTGGCAAGATCCATACATGATCATCTTCATGAGCTGACCCTATGTACTGTGTACTACGTTATCTCCCAAGATACCGTGATGATAACTTCATAGTAACTCACGGCCTCTCCGCTGAGGAGTGAGAAGGCGAGTTTCTTCAATGCAAGTTCCTTCGCTTCGATGCTCATCTTGTGATCAAACCAAACCGATTTGAATTCCCTTCGGACGGTGGCGGAAACTGAGCGAAGGAAGGAGGGACCACAACGACCAGCGAAGATCTTCTCACGAAGTTCCTCGGGAAGAGAATGGATCACCTCACTGAAGAGACACGATGAAGAAGATAAATATCAGAAAACAATATAAAACAGTTACAAAAGACAGGAATACTTAATGCAACTTACAAAGTGAGTTTCTGCTCCTCCTTGCACTCAGTGTCTTCCTTCCAATTCTCCCAGATCGCCTTCAGTTTAGTCTGAGCCTCCTCGGGAAGTTTGGAGAGGAAGGGAGGAATACCACAGGGTGGTCCCTGGAATTTACCAATTTCGGATCACTGTTTCAGTTTGACGCACGATTAAAATAATGAGATTGTTGTGAACTGACCCGTCTGTGCCATGATCCGAGGGGACTGAAGGGATCTCCGAATGGAAGAGCAAAGAGAAGAGAGGGAACGGCAAGAATTGCAAGGACAAGTCTCATTTGGAGAGAAGAGAATGAGTGAGCTCTCCAGATGGACGAATCTCTTCCATATATACCCTTGTGAGAGGCTGAGAAAAAGAGAGTGGACGTCACTCGGGCGGAGTCTGGAGACGAGTCGAGAGAAGGCAGATGGAGAGAGAGAGAGAGAGAGATCAGGGTGGCCTGAAGACAGAGGAGCGGTCACTTGGATCAACACTGCCCGAGAAAGGAAGAAGGAAGAAACTGTGAGGAGAATGAGAACGAGAAAGAGGAGGATATGGATAAACTATGGTCGATTGACTCTCAAGGAGTTCGATGTTTAGTCTTGCGAAGAGGTCATGCAAAATGTGTTCTTCCTTCGTTTTCGAAACGACGTTTAGAAATGATGACTATCAGAACAAATAACAATGAAATGGTGATTGATTGCTTCACAAACCTCTTTCTCTCCTTCCCCACATTCCTTATCTAGGTCTAGATTTTTAAAAAAAACCTTTCAACCTTCTTCGTTTATTTGTTCGCAGGTGTATGAAATAAATTAATAATTTATTTGAATATCTCAGGAATGTCCTCTGTGTGTCTCGTCTCGGTGTCCATTCTCTTGACCCGTTCTAAATCTCGTCTGTTCTCCTTCTTCTTCTCTCTGATAGAGCGTAGTGCCTTTCTCTCCCTCATGTTGACCCACAAGAAAGAAGATCGTCGACTAAGAAGGGACGAAAGGCAGAAAGTGGACAGTCACAGAGGAAGAAGTGGGAGTGAACGAACCTAACCACCCGTCCAGAAGACCAATTGGTTCTGTTTGAGGAGTCCCGACGCCCGCGGAGCCAACATTGGAATTCAAAGTGTTCCGATCGGAGGAAAAAAGAGTGGAGTTTCAGGAGCCCCGATTTATACAAGACACATCTAATTCTGATCTAAAAAGTAATACGGTATCTTTCGAACTCCATGGATCGAAGTTCGATTTCAATTCGCATAGTTTGGTGGGTCGTTTACCCCGTTCTTCTCGGTTTCACTCTCTTTTCACGCCTCGGGGTGCACTCGTTTCTCACAGCTAACACGATTTTTTTTGCATGTGTTTAAACGGTCGAATGTGTCCGAAAGGGGAAGTGGGAGGAAAGGAGAGGAAAAGGGTGAGAGGAGATTTGTATGGGAGAGAGAGAGTAGTGAACGGTGAGTGATTTGTATATCCACTTGAGTAAAAGGAGGAGCGAGAAGGCTCTTCCTTCCTCCCTCACTCATATATCTTCTAATACCACCCATCCATCTATTCCTCTTTCTCTTTAACCGACCCTCTATTCACTTATGACTCTAATTGCACTCTTATAGATAACCTGGTCACTCACTCGGCCGCCTCAACCATCTCTTTCAATTGGCCTCCAATCTCTCCTAATATGCGGTGGATTCTCTTTCTTCTCTCTTCAATTCATCTCAGTCGCTCATCTTTGCCCCAAGACAATTTGACAAAGGAGGAATATGAAGATATCGTCAGAATGATCTTCAAGTACATCTATGCCCACGAAGATATTTGTACGTTTATTTGTTTTTTTTAAAATGTGTTTCTATTTTTTTCTCCAATGAATTCACGATCCCATTAGAAGTATTGAATGGTTATATTTTAAAAATATTTTTTTACACCGTTTTAACTTTTCCAGGCGGTACTATATTAACGGACGAGCGATGGATGCCCGCGGGCACCGACTGTTTCATTCCCTGTGAATACACGTCCAATGTCTGTCTTCTCAAGTCGAACGACCGCTCAGACCCCCATCAGTATTGCAAACAACGTGAGATCATCACTAATAATAATCTACGGCTGAATAGGTCTAAGTTGATCAGCGACGACTTCAAAGTTTAATATGCGCAAAGATTGTGAAAATCTTCGAACGGCAGCCCAGAAGTCTAGTGTCGTAGATTAATTTCCCTTTGAGCACAGAGCTTTCTCTCTCCCCTCTCGATTCGCCGTTGCTCTTTATCGTTTTTCGTCCGGTTGTGATCCTCCCATGTCACAATGCTCATTTGTCATTGTGAGCCGTGTGATTGGACTCGTTGCGCATCGCTTTTTTGCCCCTCTTGTTCCCCATTTGGATAAGCGGTGGGTTATGAGCCCCCGTCTGACCAACTCAATAGCACTCTAGTCGTTTTTTGACAAGAGCAATGCTCTTTGAAATGATGAACCGAGTCTATTTACTTGCCCCTTATATGGATAGTGAGTGAAAGTGTGACAATCAAACAAGCGAAAGTGGGACTCTCGGGAAGTGCAAAGTGTTCCTTTCACTCTTCTTTTTGTAGTCCCGTCTCGATGTGTTGCCGGAATCAGAAGAGAGGTCGGAATGAATTATCTTACTCCCACTCAAGCACCCGTCGATCCTGACTTGTATTACTATGGAAGAGGTGACAAGACATTCCGATCAAACCAATAATGCTGATCTTGTCCTTCATTTCTATTGGCTTTGAAAAGCGCTTTCACTAATCGTTTTCATACACGATCATAACCAAGCAATCCGTCTTTAATCAATTTCATTTATCTGTGAATATGTAAAATACAACATGAAAGTATGTCAGGCGCTCACCCTCACAAGAGTACGACCACAGCCAAACCAGTGGAGCGTATACACTCAATTGAGAAGGAGATCTACCAGATGATGGGGGAAAGCACCAAGGTTATCGTCCAATCAGAAATATCTCCCAAGATATTTGATTGCAGTCCTTCATGCCCGAGCAAAGTCTGAAGTCAATCGAGCGAGACAATCAGATTCTCTTCGACACATCTACCAATCAGTGAGTGACGAGAAAGAGAGAGAGAGAGAGAGAGAGAGAGAGAGACGAAGATGATTCCCAACTGCAGAGTATTCGGGCCTCCTCGTCCTTCTCACCCACCACGAGTCTCTCCTTCACTTCCTCCAGCTTATGTCCCATATGAACTTCCGGTCGAATCAAACCCTTATCTCGATCAGTACTTCAGAGGTCGCAAGGAGTACATGGGTGAGACGACACTTTATGACGTCACTAGTGTTCTCCGAAGGTCCGAAAATGGGGGGAGAAGGTTCTTTTGTGTTTCAGAGACACGCGATCCTCTGCCGTCCTCGTCTCTTTCGCCTCCAATGGACAACAGCAGGTTTGAGAACGAGAGGGAGAGAGAGGAGCGAGTTTGTTTATCCAACGATTGTTCAGAACTGGCAACAATGGCCTTCCGCCCAACAGGAAAACCGATAAGTACACTGTACTATACGAGGGAGCCAACGGAGGTTTGAGAGGGAAGGGACCACCCACGAGACAGACACTTTCAGAAGTCGTCGCGAGAGGGCCCGCTTTCGACCAGAAGTCACCCCCACTACCAATCGTAAACTCACCAAGACTTCCCTCTGATTTATTGACAACAATCCGATTCTTCTTCTTTCTTCTTCAGTGAGACAATTTGATCTGATTGAGCCTTTGCAGTTTCTCGTGGACGATAAGACAAAGGAGAAATCGACTGTGGATGGAAACCGTAAATTGATCGAACTAACGGATGAGGAGATATTGGGAGGTTTCCACCACTCCTCAGGTGAGACTCCGTCTCGTGAGAGGGAAGGAGGAAGGAAGGGAGGGATAACGAGTGTGTCTCATCTCAGTCAAGAGAGTCGATCTCTTCGCCAGTTGTTGTCAATGGGCAGTGGCTGGAATGTGCGACTCCCACTGGAGGAAAGTGAGGGCAGTCTGTAAGAAGAGCTGTGGAACCATGGTCTGTGAAGGTACGACAAGGGAAGACGGGAGATATTACCGGAATCTACGGATGCCGGTTCGGTGTTTGAATTCCGGGCATGTCGGTAATACGGCTGATAAGAGACTGAGAAGAGAAGAAATTACTAGAGGATATACATAACACCGAACCGTCCTACCGTAGTCCGGAATTGATAGAGGAGGAAGAAAAAATCGATTTGATATAGAAGCGAATGGAATGCGTGCGTGCAGTCGAGTTCTCGATGTCGACATCACTGAATGCTATGATTCCCTGCCTAAATTGATTGGATTGCGACGACCAAGCAGCCATGAGAAACCAGAGTTCGAACAGAGTTTGAAAGAGGTGCGAAAACTATTTCGAGGTACAAAATCACGTATTCTGTTGCAGACGACGCGTGATCAAATCGAGAGCACTTCTCAGTATCTGGCGGATTCGACCAAGATGAGACACACTTCGTTGAGAGAGAAAACGACGTCGACGTCAACGACGACAACGTCCATTCCATCGACAACTGCGAGAGTTTCGATTCGACCTCAGAGACGAACTTCGACCTCCGCTCCTCAATCGAAGAAACGAAGTGAATCAGTAGTTCTCGGCAGTAGAAACAGTCCCGTCGTCCCACGATTCATCCATTCTCCCTCTTCTAAACTTCGTGATCCCATCTCCGCTCGTTTCGTTCCTCTCTCCTCTCCAACTGCCACGCCGACATCGTCCGTTCCCGTGAGGAACAGCAGTCAAAAAGCGGAGGTAATTGGGCGACATAAATCTCTCCCCTCTGACGAGGTTGTCAGTCAATAGTTACATTCGCAGAATCATCGACCCGTCGACAGAACAAAATCCGCGCCCATCAAAATGAAGAAAAGTGCGCAACCGGTAGTGAAACGAGTCAAAGTGCACAATGGAGATATGGTGACACGTCAAAGTGAGATTGATAGGCATATTTGGAGTTATTAAATTGACTATCGATGGTTATACTCATAGAAACAGAAGATGCATAGATATAAGTAAGGAACTAGAGAACTTCCGAAAGTGGTGAGGTTGGATGTTTTGGTCTTGATATAAACTTATCACAGGTCGTGTGGGAGTTTTGGTCGAGTCAACCAAAAGGACGTCGAATCTGGGCAAGAATAGCAGTGCATCTCATAACGAGACTGTGAGTTGTGTACTCGAGGGGGAAAAGACGAAGCCAATTCCTTGCAGGGAGAGAGACAGAAACGAATCGGGCAGGCGAGATTCGTCCGTTGACCAGTCGACGTCCCATCTATATCCCCCGTTGATAGAATGTTTTGGAACTGCCGTTTAGGAAACCTCAACATATTTCTCCAGGATTTGTTTGGATACGTTTTGAAACCTTTAGAAACTTTTACATGTTCGAGTTCCTAAAGGGCAGTTCCAAAAGGTACCATCACCATTCCACCCTCTTCTACTTCTCCGATCAGGATCAACTACGTGTATCATCTCTCACTTCTTCTATTGTCATGTCTCTTATATCCCCTTGTTCTTCCATTCCGAGAGATAAAGCACTCGAGATTATATTTGAGTGAGGGTGGCGGGCACTAACGAGGCGACGATCTGTGTGTGTGAAAGTGAGAAGTGAAAGCGTGTGAGAAGAACGATCGCTTTCTCCAGAAAGAGACCACTCAAACAATCGAATTCGGCTCCATATCCAGTCGATCGACCAAGTTCTTCTCATTGACGACCACGCAGGAAAGACAACGGGGGATCGAATTACTACTCAGTCTCTCTCTACTCTCCTCTCTCGATGGGAAATTAGAGGAACGGCCCGTTTAGAGGTCGTATTCCACCGGAGAAAAAACTGATTGCTTCTTCGATTTTCCACTATTTACTCGTTGCATTTGTCTGTCTGTTGTAGCACCCTTTCCCCCCTATCACAACACTCTCACGCACAGTTATACCCCCCTCTTCCCCTGTTGATCTTCCCCCCTCTCGATTGTGCCTTAATCCACCACTTCCTCTCTCCAATTGAAGTGATCGGTGCACGATGAATTCGAAATGACCTACCTCTTTTTCCCCCCATATCATCTATGCTCATCGAAATCTCAAGAGTGAACCCGCTTTGAACCAGTCTCTCCTCTGAATTCTCCAGAATTCGTCGGTCGCATTGAATGGAGAGTGGAGTGGATACTTGAATCACAGTGCCTTTTGATATAGAGGGCGGGAGAAGAGGGAGGGGAGTCCCTCTGTATCCCTTTCAATCTACTGTCGCCCCTTTTCACTCCTTAGCACCTTCTGTGAGAGAGAGGTGTGTATCAAATATCTCGTCCGATCTCTCTCTCACTTCTCATTCAATTCGTGACCATTTCATCGTCGTCAGTCCAATCTTCGTTCATCTCTTTCATTGTCTCTCTGTTCTTCCTCCTCCAATCCATCTTGTTCATTTCTCACCAGCTTCTTTCTCTCATCTCTCGTTCATTCCCTCTTTCTTTCTCTTACCTTCCACCTGATCCGTGTCTCTCTCTCAAATTTGTCTCCTTTCTCTCCATTCCATCACAGATGTTTCCACTTACCAGCCCGTCTTCTGACCACTACTTCGCTTTTTTGGCGTAAACATTCACGGCTCTAATAGCGAAGCGTAAGCTAAGCAGTTCCTCTTCCTCGTCTTCTTCCTATTCCAAGAGTTCATTCATGGCCATAGATCATAGATCTACCCATATTAATCACTTCACCTCGTTAACCTTCATACTGTGCAATCGATGTCTACAAAGTGTTCATTCATTAGTTGGTAGGGTGGAGGTTTGGCTATTAGGAAGATGGCGGGGTAAAAAGGACAGGTGTTGTGTCTCTTCCATTCAACTTTGTCTCATTTCTCTCTCTCTCTCTATCTCTCTCTATCAATCTCTCTCTCTTCCACTATCATCACTCCACTGGTCAGTCCTAACTCCATTTCTTGCTTTTCTTCTTCTGCTTTTGTGTCTTTCTCGAGTAAATCTGTCGCTCTCCCTCCCTCCTACAATTGGATTTGCATTTCGCCTTCCTTATGCAAGGGGTGTTCTTGAGCAACAAAATGCTCTGAACCCTCCCTTCCGCCCCTCTCTCTTCCCTCTCTCTCTCCTCTCTCGTCTTTCTCATTCCCTTATAGTTTCACTTTCGATATCGACGTATCACAATGCCGCTCATTACAGCTAGAGTCACGCAATATCGTCTTATTACAGATCATCCCAATCATTCAATGAATCCACACAAGTTCCGCCCTTTTTCTTCCCTGTGATATGAACAAAGTGGTGAGTGATTGAATTGGCCCCGACACGGAGTGACAATTACGGCAATCAGAGGCGGTCGCCCCGTTTCGGAACCACTTCCGGAGCTTCTCTCTCTTTGTACAGTTGTTCAACCATATTTTAACCAATCATGTACTAATCTTCAAAAAAGAGTGTCTAGTACGTTCCGGCAAATACGAGATGTCGCATTGAGAAACAAAGGGGTTGGTATCATATGATAACTACATGGTTATCACACTGTACCATCTTAGTCTTACTCGCGCCGTTACTATTATTCATACATGGTAATCCGATTTACAACTTCCCCGTGTGAATATTCGATTCTCTCTGTGGTAGTGATGGTTGTTCGTGTCCTTCGACGTCTCCGATTGCAGTACATGGATCGTCCATATTCTGGGAGATACGACTGCGCTCGATTCGCTTTTCGAGTCGCCGCCGTCCTCTTCACTATCTTTGTCATCGTTTGCTTCGCCGTCGGAGTTACCCTTATTTTCACGCAGAAACGTCAGTATTATTCCATAGTTTTATTTCATGAAACACGAACATACCTAAGTATTTATGTCTTGTGTCCTTATACTTACCGTTGATTTAACTCTCTGGCACATCCTCAGAACCGATAGTAAATAGTCTTCTCGCAAAAAACTGTCGCACTTTTATGAAATGTTTCAGTCACGTTTCAAATTGACTCGTCCCTTTGCCTCCCTCACTCTTTTCTCTCTCGATTGCAGCTGTTGACCTCAGTGCGAGTCACTCAACAAGAGGGGATTCCTCAACTGAATCCTTCGCGTCGCCACCCAAAACGACCCCGTTGATACTCGGGTCAAGGAAGAAATTTACCACGAACTACCGTAAATTCGGCCTCGCCGATCTCTTTTCGTCGACGCCCATCGGCAAATTCCACTATTGGTTTGGATGGACTCCCGATGGAAGTGGACTTGTGCATCAGAATATTGAAGGAATCGTAAGTTCAGCTCTATTCGTTTTGGAAATGCCTTATTGAAGCTTCAAAGTAGGTTTGTGTTCTGAAACTTATCCCAAAGACATCCTGAAAAATATGTTCGGAGTTCCTCAGTTCCAAAACATCTTATCACCCATTATTCCACACTTGTTAGGTGATACAATGATGTTATCTTTCTCGAAGAACGCCTAATTTGATAAGAAGGACAAAATAGTGACTTCGTTAAGGGCGAAACGGAAACATTGTCGATCATCACTCCCGGATCTTCCGAAGAGAGAAAGTTCATCGATGCAAAGCAGATTCCACTCGGGTACAATGGGGAGAAGATAAAGTTCTCTCCAAGCGGAAAATACGCAGCACTTTCTAGACAAGTTAATCAGGTGAGATCACTGTCTTTTCGTGAAATCCGAAACCTTATTTTCACGATATTTCAGGGTTATCGTCACACGATATTTCAGGGTTATCGTCACTCCAAAGACTGCATCTATCAAATTGCACGGGTCGTCAATGGAAAGCTTTTGTGAGTATTTGTTCCTAGTTTGATGCGTGGAATGAATGTGTGAACTGAAAATGACGATTAACTTGATTCATTTGAATGAACATTCGATTGTAGAAATCTCGTGCCGGTGGGCCCGACGGGTAATCTCACTGAGATCATTCAAGAATTCTCCTGGAATCCCAATCCGGAATCGGATTCTTTTGTGAGTTTTCAGTTGCTGCTCCACACTCAGTACACAAAATGATTCCAGGTCTTTATTACTGGAAATACATTGTACTACCAAGAGAAGCCCGATCTCGTGGGAGCTGCTCAACAGTTGAGTCAAACGGGAAATGAGGATATCCGATACGGAATCTCTGATTGGCTCTATGAAGGTCGGTCCATATTTAATACTAATATTAATACTTTATTGTCCATCTGTGATTTGGGTCATAATAATTAGATCACAAATTGATTCCTTTCATAGAGGATGTCATCGCCAAATCGACTGCTCATTGGTGGTCACCCGAGGGCAAATTCCTGTCATACATCAAGTTCGACGATTCCGAAGTGAACAAGGTGTGGATCAAGAAGTATCTCACGAATCAGTACCCCGAGTGAGTCAATTGCCTTCCTAGCCTTCATTTATTCACTCATTCGTGGTATTTTCCGTGGACATCGGTATTTAACATTTTGTTATGCTCTGCATTCCACAATTCTAATGCTTATGAAGAATACCGACCCTTCCTCATCTGAGCACTATTGTCCGACATGATACATAATAGAAGTGAATGCCCTGCAGATACAAATCCATCGCTTATCCGAAGGCGGGAGTGGTCGAACAGCCGAAAGTGAAGTTATATCTGTGGAATCGAGAGACAGCACAACGAGTGGTTATCAGCCCGCCCGAGGAGTTGAACAACCAGTGAGTGAACGATAAAAAAAAACGAGAACGCGACGGGAGAGAGACTCTCTCCCCCTCTCCCTCCCCTCTCTCTCTAGCTAAGCGACGAGAGATTGCTCTCCCTCCAGTGGCCGGATGGTCTAGAGGTATGATTCTCGCTTCGGGTGCGAGAGGTCCCGGGTTCGATTCCCGGTTCGGCCCAAATCTTTTGCCGTTTTTTTTCAGATCCTACTACATCTTTGCGGCGAGTTGGTTGAGAGGAGCAGAGGGAAAGGACGAAAAACTGATAACAGTGTGGGCTGATAGAAAGCAAACTGTCCTCTACTTCACCATTTGTGATGAACGAGACTGTGTAATGGTGAGGAAAGTCCAGAGTTCAAAGATCAGTGGTCGAATTGAGGCATTCGAGCAATCGTTCTCCATTGGCACTCGTCGATTATGGGCTTGTCCCACTGATTTCGACAATATTCCCTCTTCCAAGAATGGATTCTTCACCATTCTCCCCGTTCCTTTCTCGGATGGAAACATCTACAACCACGTTGCGCATATCAAAATTGAGGTGAATATTTCGCCCCTTTTAAATACTATATTATGCAATTCAGAAGGACGGTCTGGGTCGTGTTTCGGCCACTCACGGAGGTCCATATGACGTTCTCACAATCAGTGGATACGATAAAGAAAATGACGTCATGTTAGTAATTCCGTCCATTAGGCGTGCCGGTTCGGACTTAGCCATAACCTCTCCTTTTCTCCGGATATCTTCGCCTTATCAGCTGCAACAAAACGAATATGGAGCTTGAATCTCTACCGCAAACGTTGCCATTTCATAATTGTCTTCCAGAACATACACCGCAATGGGTGGAGGCATCGCATCTACTCGCTTCTACCGTATCACTCGGGCTTCGGCGAAGGTGACATTACTGTAACCTACCTTACCGTAATCTCATAATATCTCAGGACGGCGCTATTCACTGTCTCTCATGTGCTCTTCCCAACTGCGAATCGACGCAAATAAGCGTATCTCCAGTGGGAAATCGAGCCTTTGTAATGTGTAAGGAGGCGTTCAAAGACTCTCGTCTCTTCTTCATGGACATTGCCAATCCCCACAATGGTGAGTGTGGAGATTAGAGAACGGTCGGTCGGTGGGGGGGGGGGGAGGGGGGAATACCGAGGGGACGATAATCGGACGAGAGAGTAATCTAGTGATTTACTCCTACACGGTCTGAGACTGGAGAGCGACGACGACCGACAACACGATTGAATCAAATTGCACGCCCTTTACTCGGAATGCGTAATAAATAGATTGAGTGGGTGAAGTGAGCGAGAGAGAGGACGATGACTATGAGTTGCATGATATTTGCCTCACTCTCGGGATAAATGGATTGTCATTTAAGCTAAACGACTACGTGGAAGTGATGAGAACACCTCGTCGTCATTGTCATTCGATCCTCCCACAATCACTTACGAAACTATTCGATTGCCATCGGGAGTTGGTGAGTGGTCTCTCTCTCTCTCTCTCCCTCTCTCTCTCCCCTCTAGTTTGACACCTGTGATTATACACACCAAACTAGCGGGGGCGGACAGAGAGAGAGAGCAACACACACACAAAAGTGGACGAGGGAGTTGACAAATAGCGAGGGTGGATGATTGGATTGCAGATGCACACGTTGGACTCATGATGCCACCCAGACTCGACCCCAACCACAAGTATCCCCTCCTTCTCGATGTGTGAGTGGGAGTACAAGACTCACAGAGCAAAGAAGAGAGAAAGAGAGAGCGAAAGAAGAGAGAGAGACTGTTTACCGTGTTATTACCGAATGACGCGGTCGAGATTAGAGAGAGGACGTCATTTGCAGCTACGGCGGTCCAGCGACGTACATGAATCTGCTGGAGACGCCATGGGACTTTCTCATCTATCTCTGCTCGAGTCAACAGATGATCATTGCTTATGTCGATGGAAGAGGATCGGCTAATAGAGGATGGAATCTGAAGGAACCTGTCTACGAATCACTCGGAGTTTATGAAACACTCGACCAATTGGATGCTATCAAGTACGAATTATATTTATGTAGTCATTTATCGAACACCACGAGGGTGCGACAACACGTACATAAATGTGCGAATACAACAAATATTGAAGAAGGGGGGAGTTTTCATTTTTTTTTTTTTTTAAGAGGGGAGATATAGGGGGGGGGGTACTTTCGCCAGTCCGACCTCATCTTCTATTCCTTTTCCAGAGAGATTCTCAAACGCAACGACTTCATCGACAAGAATTCAGTGACGACGTTGGGATGGGTGAGAGACTGTAGAGGGCGATCGACAACTGACTTTATTCTTCTTTCCAGTCCTACGGTGGATTCCTCTCCTCTCACATCGCAGCTCTGGATATGGGAGAAACAATAAAATGTGCAGTGGCCGTAGCTCCTGTGGCAGATTTCGCCCTGTATGGTGAGTATCAACTAGAGATAGCCATTCGAAACTACGAAAAGGAAAATAAGAAAGCGTTTCGACTCAGTTCCGGAACATTCTCTGTTTAGTTGTTAATCTTTCTGATTCTTCGAACACGGGAAGTTTCTCTTGGCCACCACTAGTATGGCCCCTCTTCCACTCTGCTTCCTTGGTCTCTTTCCCCCTCTCTTTTCATCTCTTCTCATCCTTTTCACCTGCACTCAATCGTCCGCGCGGGTTTCGAATCAACTCGTGAATATTACATGAGTAGCCTTCGTCTCTTTTCTCTCCGTTGCTTTTTTCGACCCACGCGTTCGTTCTCTCGACCAGACAAACAATGGAACGAGCGGCTCTCCCCCCTCCCACCGGCGCTAAAAATACGCGCAATGAGCGAATAAAGAATGAGTGCGAGCTAATTGCAGACAGCGCCTACACGGAACGGTATATGGGACTGCCGGCAGAGAACCCCAAGGGATACAACGTCAGTCTCTCTCTCCCCCTTCCCTCCCACGATCTATGAATCTTTCAGAAGTCGTCCTTGCTCAACAAAGTGAGTCGACTGGCGAATGTGAGTTATCTACTCGCCCATGGAGAAGCTGATGGTAAGAGAAAGGAAGAAGAAGGAGAATCCAGTCCTCATCTCACATTTCTAGATAATGTCCACTATCAACACAGTGCTCTTCTCTCACAAGCACTTCAAGCCGCCAACATTCATTTCACACAATTGGTAATGACGATCTCTATCGGATATATGATCGCGACGGTTGATGACACACACACAATATCACACTTTCTAGTGAGGGGGGGGGGGAATTGGACGATTCTGAGAAGGGAGAGACAGAGGAACATTAATATCGTTTAGAGAGAGAGAATGAACACTTTCCTCTTGCAGGTCTATGCTAATCAGGACCACACATTGAACGGAATGAGACAGCATCTCTACCAGGAAATCATTGCTTTCATCAACCAAAAATGCATGAGCGCCTGATTATTCGAAGTATTACCAGTTGCCCCACACTCACTTTCTCGCCGTCTCACACGTCGTCTGAGAACTGCGTTGTTTCCCTCCTACAGTTTCCCCCTCTCTTAATAATCCGTTCCGGTGTTCACTATTCCATATGAACCAATTACTCATGACAACAGCCTCTCTTTCACAATTCTTCTGTAGTTACCTCAGAAGTCGTTTTTTGTACTACCCGCGTTCGCTCTCCATGATCCCGTCAGCTCCCATCATCATGTCCATTTGTTCGTCCTCTCAGATAAAGTGACTCATATTCTGATCTCTTATCAAATCGATGTTTCCCAGAGCCGACCGCTCCCCTTGGGGATGTTGTTGAGGGAGTGGTGAACAAGATCTATTTCAGGTGGTAGAAAAAGAGGGGGCACCCCTTATTGCCTTATCACTCCACCCCCACGACGCTGATCATTTAGATCTCTCTCTACTCTTACCTACACACATTCTTCTATCGTCGACGTCAACCTCTACAATAGACAGTTACAGTTAGCGTAATCATTCGTCCCCTCCCTCCCCCTCTCTTTCCCTCTGAATCTCTCTCTCTCTCTCTCTCTTCGAGTAGGCGTGGAAGCGTTCTTCGCTCTACCTGCTTGTCTCATTTCTCCTCGTCGCGTCTTTGTTTTTCTTTTTGAATCCCCCGCCCCACGCGTTTATTCCATATCCACCCCTATCACCTCTCCCCTCTGGCTTCTCTCATGAAACCTCTCCCGATTCCTGTCTCAGACTGTATACGAACTGAAAACATATCCTCCATTTCCTATTCGGTTTTACGTAAGAGAAGGACGACATCGGAAAAAAACCCTGAATAGAATTGTAGGGCCTTGATATGCTTCTCCAATTCTCTCCAATATTAGTCGGTCTGTTCGGACGCTCACGACGTCTAATAATAACTCGAACAATGAACAATTCCTGCTACATCATTTATATTCTATTTACATCACAGTGCTCGTTTCTCGTTGTGTGAGATGAGGATTCTGTTATGATTTCATGCTGCTTTCATCATAAACTCGTATAATATTGTACTAGTCTCATTGTGCCCTTCGATCTTTTCCCTTCACTTGTCTCGTTCTCTCTAACTTTCTTCACCTTTTCTCCCCTCCCCTTTTCCTTTATCCTCAAACACGCTCTCATTCTCTTTCATTTTACATTTCTTGGATATCCCTCTCAATTTTCTAATTTGCATCCGTGTTTCCCCAATGCGGCGACAATACTCCTACGACTATGGTTCTAATTTTGTAGTCTGACGCAGTTTGAGTCGGAATAAGAATGCCAGATCCCTCCCTCAACTCTCACAGATCAACCACATATACAATTATTATCACTTCGTCGTCTATTGATTTGCGTGGGCGGCGGGCCCACTTCTCACTGTTTTCCACCTCGCGTCCTGCTGTTCCCAGTCCTCACTATTCCGTTACAGTATACTCATCGAATACCGTATACTCACGTTTGTAAGGATTGTGAGCTCTTAGTCCATCTCTTGTGTACGTTTTGGTCGCGCTTTCTGGTCATTGTCTACGTGACATTCCGTGTTTATCCATTATTTGATTCGAATCTCAGCAGGAATCGAATGCATGGCTGCTGTGATCTCAGAGAGTGACACGTCACTTACTCAATCCTTCTCATCACTTCAGCTGAATCCATCCACCATTCATTCCTCAATTGCTCCTTCCTGTTCACACTCGCAGGTAATAGTGCAGATTAATGAATGGAAGCTAATTAAGCCGAACGTTGTATGTCTAATTATCGCTTCTCTTCAGATTCCACCGCAGTTTCCTCCTCACTTCTCGTCTCCTGGGGAAGGAATCGTCCCATACACTCATCAACCATCAATTCCTTCTTCTTCTCAACCATATCAGATGATCGACCATCCATTCCCTACTATTGACTGCCCCCAATCGTCCACTCACATTGGTCCAATATCTCCAATCTCTCCTCTCTACTGGACCGAACCTTCATTCCCCCATCAACCCTCATTCTTTCATTCCTCTCCCTTCCCTTTTCCTCCTCCTCCACCTTCGGATCCTCGTTTCGCCCCTCGTTTCCATCGTCATTCAACTCCTAAAATGGCACGAGATCACTTTCCATATTCTGCTCATCCTTATCCTTCTCCCATCTCAACTCCTCAATCTTCCCTTCGTCGTACTCCAATGCGTCGTTCCTTCTCTGATCAGACAGATTCAGCTCGTCTCGATCCCTTCTCATCGACTTCTCTTGCCAAGAAACACAGTGTGAGTTCGCCTTCTTCTGCCTATTTTTGTTTGCTCGTTTGTCCCGCAGGTGCAAAAATATGTGGCGTGAGAGAGAGAGAAAGGAAAGAGTTCACAAAATGCGTGGGAGAGAGAGCAGAACTAGCCACTGGTCGAGTGAAAAGGGAAAAGAGGGCGGGTAGTGTCTGCAATGTTGCTAACTCTTCGTCCCTCAGCACCCTCTAATTATTTTTCCCACGCTTGCTTAATTAGGGATGTTTACAATGAAAAAGTGCTGGAGGTTATGGTGATCTGGTCGATGAGGGAGACGAAGGGGGCGGAGTCAGAGTGAGGGTGGATGTTCCTGACCTTCTTCCGGTAGAGACTAGATGTTATTGCTTGATCTCGACCACCCGTTCTCCATTTGATCCATTCTCGACCATTAGCCATGTCCTTCTCTCTCTCTCTTTTCTCACTTAGTCTATGTCTGGCCAATTCGGCCGATCATGCGCCTCCTTCTCCTCTTATCTCTCTCACTATTCCCTTGCTCTCTTTCGGTTGCTGCGCTTCCTTCAGATAGGTCACATCTCTCGCGGGGGGTTTTGCATGGCTAAGATCACTGGGGGACCAATTGGTTTCCACAATCGGGATGCAAGCAATATGGCCGGATACGACTGTCTCTACACTAGGCGCAAATTTGCTGCGAAAATGGTTTTCCCTCCTCCTCACTCCACATTTTTTGCTGGCATGGCACACCGCTTTTTGTTAAATATATTTTCTCGTTTGCAGACCAAAACGTGTGAAATGAGGAAAGAGAAAAACCATTTTCCAAGAAACGAACCCATGGAAACCGTTCTCCTAACAAATTTGCGCTCTGTGTATTAGCTCCCCTCGTGTATAATGGCTGATTCGTGTCGTGTTTCTTCCCAGAATCGCCTCTTTTGCAAGGCTCGGTATCTCTCTCTCTCTCTCTAACCCTCTCATATTCAGATGAGTGGCAACTCGTCGAGTGGAGATAAACAACAACAACAGACGAGCGACGATGAAAAGGTGGGAAACACTCACATTTTTTTTTAAAATATTTGGTCCGTAGACTTGAAAGTCTTATATACGAATAAAACCGAATTATTTACAAATATGACATTTTAAAATATTAGGAACCTCGTAAAAGTATTTTCTTCCTGTGGATTAGCCTGCAATTGCAAAGGAATGTGTGCACTACTCCACCCTCGCTCTCTGTTTTGCACCCTCGAAATCGAAAGTTCTCATTTGTAGATAAGGAAAGAATTGAGTTGAGATCCTCACAAATGCGGACTACGATGTGATCTATGCAATGTGAAATTATTGTGCAAGCACAATACCGGCGCAACTTCCTTATCTGACCTCACGAAATCTTACCGTCGAAGGACGGATTTGGGATCTTTCCGTTTATTTCCTAAGGTTCAGAGTAGCCGAACTAGTGAAAGAGAGAGAGAGAGAGAGAGAGAGAGAGAGAGAGGGGATCACGTCATTTGGGCAGATAACATCGTTTTACTCTGCGAACCCAAGGATAAATTGCGCACAAAAGATCATCACCACTAATTGGATAGATCTCACAACCGAAAAGCATATATGGCGCATTGGGGAAAAGATGGATCGAAAGATGGGAATCGAGGGAGAAAACTGTCTTGGAGGACACTTACACCCGCGCGGCCTAAGCATCTTTTAAAGAATGCATTCCTTAATTCCAGACAGATTGTAGCGTGATATTGTAGTTGTATTGTAATCATTGGTCAATTACTGTTTCTGATTCTGATTGACGCATGTTCTGGATCGACATGACTTGTTATTTTATTACGTCAAAAGTGGGTATCTGGAAAAATGCAATTATTTTTTCTTGGAAAGCCGTCTAGAAATATAATATTATAGTAAGGAAAATATGAGGGGAGGCTGGGTACATTTTCCGATTCTTTGTCATTATGAATAACACGTTTAGAACTATCAACATTTTTTTTATCTTTTTCAAATTTGTCTGAAGTTCGTCTGAATCTTCTTTAAACGTTTTAACTCATTATGAATATATGTTGATTTTGAATTACTGAGAATTTGTAATGTCGTCAAAATTATGATCCTTATTTTAAAAAATGAATTGTGAACAATTTCAGGATGAGGAGAAGTCGGAGAAAAACTCGGAAAAAGACAGCGACCTCAATCCGCAGATCAGTGATTTCATCCTGGAATACAGCAATGGAGAATTCATTCCTCCCTCTTCAGAGTCCATGCAAGGTGAGAAAATGAGAGAGAGCGAGAGAGAAAGAGAGAGAGAGAGAGAAAGAGAGAGATCCGAGTCAACTTGATTAAATCCTATGCGCTCTGATGCGCAGAAGCGAGCGAAGTGATCTCAATTGAATGAATGCATCTATTCGTCATTGCAATACAAAGTACGCATGTCGTCACGGCCATATTATATTCATGAGGCCGTGATTTTGTATTCCCGCTCTCTCTCTATTTTCTTTTCCGTCGCGAAGACCGTTTTTATGCCCTTTTCAGTGGCAGTTTTTGCTGTGTTTTATGATTCTTTTTCATCGTCTGTTATGATTCGTCACCAATTTGATTCGTGCTCTTTCAGATTCTCTGCGGTGAGTTCATTTTTCGTTCCGCCCACTCATTTTGCCGCCTAGTCCAACATTGACTCACATAGTTCATTTGCAAACATGAGTAGTTTGATGGCGACTCGCTCTATCTCTCTCTCTCTCTCTCCTCTATCTCTCTCTCCTCTTTCTCTCTCTCTCTTTCTCTCTCTTCTCACTCTGTCACATATTAGATTCCATCAAACACTTTCGTAGGGAACGCGAAAAAATTATAACTAAAAATGTTTCAAGAGTTCCAAGCGACGCTATTTTTAGCGTCCTATTCACATAATTATTTAATGAGCTTGGCATTCGAGCGTATACTCATTAATCCACCTGCTCATTTATACTTTTCGTCTCACGTTCTGAAATACAAACGCCCACGCCTCTGAGAGAATTTGCCGTTCTTTTCAATTTCCTCTCTCTCTCTCTCTCTCTCTCTTCCAAGTCCTTTGATTGACTCTCTTCTATAGAAGGAGAGAAAAAGAGTCTGAATTGGAAGTGCGAAGTTTCTTCCAATGTTTGATCTTTCTCTCTTCCTTCTTTCTGTTTCGTCTCTTAGTCATCTTTCGATGCACCTGATTCCTCTCTTTTCCCCTCCATTCTCTCTCTTTTTTCTTCTCTCGAACAGTCGATTGTCTGGTTTCGAATTCCCTTGTGATTACTTCAGTTCGCCCCCATTTGTAGGCGTCCGCAGTTCGTAGAATCGAGAATTAACTAATAATGGGAGTGAGATGACACACAAATCTGCCTCTGAAGAGAGAGAGAGAAGCAGAGACACTCAAACCATGTCTCTTTTTGCCTCGGAGGGAAGGCGAACAACATTCATGCTGACTGTTTTCCCATCTCTCTCTCCCTCCGTCATTGAACCTCTTTCTGCTTTCTCTCCCTCTCTCTCTCTCCCCAAAGTAATTTGTGGAGTGACCGCCCTTCATATTCTCTCTCTCCTTCTACAGTTATTCCTCCCACTCTCTTACGTCAATCTCGTAATTCCTCTCTCAGTCCATCCATACTGTAGATTAGACAGCGAAGTCCCGCAATGGGAAGAATCATGAAATGAGTGAGTGAGTGGGCGTATTTCACTCTATTCCCTTCATGTTTCCTCCTCGTCTCTCCCCCCCAGTCCTTCCTCCCCTCTCTCTCTCCCCCAGTCCTTCCCCCCTTCTCCCCCCCCCAGTCCTTCCTCCCCCCTCTCTCCCCCCCAGTCCTTCCTCCTCTCTCTCCAAGTCCTTCCTCCCCTCCCTTCTCTCTCTCTCCCTCCAACCACCTCCCCTCTTCCTCCCCCAGTACCCTGTGTTGCCATCTTCGTCTTCCACTCTTTTTCTCCTTTTCAGCCCCCACTCTTCTCTTTCTTCCTACGCATTCTCATAGCAGACCTCTTCCTCCTCCTCCCCCTCGTCTTTCCCTCCTTCTACGCCTCTTCGATTTTCCCCCTCCCCCTCCTCCTCCTCTCTTTTTCTCGTATATCTTCTTTCTGTGGGCTCTCGTTGGCCGTCGTTTCCCTCATATTCCTTCGTCTTCTTCTTATTCTCACTTCTAATTCGAGACGACAACGATTGTCCTCTTTTGGATGTTCCTGTGGAGAAAGGACGAGATAGTAGAGAAGAGGAGCAGATTGAGAGAATAGCACACTAATGAGGGGAGGGGAGAGAGAGAGAGAGAGAGAGATAGAGAGACAATGGGGAGTCTCGACTCTCTGCAGAGAGAGAGAGAGAGGACCTTCCCTTCTCCTCTCCTCACAACTCTCGACGTCACTCTCCAGATTCGTGTTACTCGCACATGCATATATTAGAGAGGAGGCATGGAGAGAGAGGAAAAGAGGGAATACTGTCATTTGTGATCTCCCTCTGTTCCCATCTCTCTCTCCCTCTCTCTCTCTCTCTCTCTCTCTCTCTCTTTGTCAGGTGAGGAAGCCCCTATTGTGAATGGGTACGTGGTCGACTAGTGAAACGAGACTTTTCCCTCACCTCTGATCTCTCTCTCCTTTCCGTGATCTACCCCCTCCCCCTCCCCTCCACCCACGTATTTCTATTTATTTCTATTCCCGATAGTCTATTCTGCATGTCATTTCCACACTCGTGATCTACTCTTCCTGTCTCTTCCTTTATTTCAGTCATGATCTCTCTCTTCTCTCATCTTCTCTTGATCTTCCCTCCTCTCTCTCTCTCTCTCTCTCTCTCTCTCTCTCTCTCTTCTCTTTTCCCCTCTCTCTCAATCAAATCTCGAGTAATCCGTGTGAATGAGTATAGAATAGTAAGCTCATTTCCTACTTGGACGTGTCAATCTCTTCTCTTTCTCCATAATATCCCATCTCTTCTCTTCTGATTCCTCCTCTTTTCTATTATCGATCAGATCACTTCGTCTTTCTCAACTATTCTCGCTCTCCCTCTTATTCTGCTCTCTCTCTCACTTGCATCTCCCTTCTGACTTTCGTTTCTCTCTCTCTCTCTTTCTCTCTCTCTTTTTCCTCTCTCTTCTCTCCCCCTACTCTACTCCTCCCTCTGTCAACAATGGCACTGACTCTTTGGCACTGGTCGAATATCGGGATCAGTCGTTGATTTGATCCGATCGATACTTCTTCCTCTCACACTCATTACTGCGATCTCTCTCTCTCTCTCTCTCTCTTCCCATCTCTCCTCCAATTCCATTCCCCTTCTGACTTCTCGTCTTTACAGTTCTTCTCCTCAATCTCATCAGTCTAATTGCCCTCTTACTCTCTCTTCTCAATTCGATTCCTTTCCTCTGTCTCCTCTTACGATCTAACTTCCCATTCAAGTCTACACACGAGGCCGATGGTTCCTCGTTCCTCCCGCGGGAACCAACCCGCCCTCCCCCCCTCATCTTATCTCTCTCTCTCTCTCTTCCATTTCACCCCTCAGTCCAATCAATCGATAACCACACCCAATCACTCCGATCGATATTGCATTCTAACTCTCCCTTGAGTATGTGCTTTTCTCTTCCATCGTTACTCGATTGTTTGTCATCTTACTTCGTCTCTCTGTAACTTCTCTCATTCTCATAACCATCTCTCTCTTTTCTCTCTCTCTTCCAGCCCTGTCCCCATCTCCATCTCTCGTCGTGTCTCCGTTGGTGGGGCGGCCAATGGCGAATTCCTCAACGGTCACGACGACGCGTCATCATCTGGAGCCTCCGTCGCGTTCGCTGGCGCCTCCGACGCGTCATGTTGGGCCGACGCGTCTGGCGGTCCGATCGGCGCCCTCCCTTCATCACAAAGTATGTTCAATTGGTGGGCGGAGCTTGTCCTCTCTGCCGACCTTCTCATTCGTGTTCCTCCTCTATCTTCCAATATGTTCGTGCAGGCAATCTCAGCGTCGATGCTGCATCACTCGGATCCGGATGGTCTCAAGACGCCGACGATGTCAGATATGCTGCAGACTCCCACTCCCAATCAACTCACAAGTCCATTCAAACACACTCCTGCAGCAGACGACACACCGAGATTCTCATTCAGCCAAATATCTATTCCCACTCCATCGGGACAAAGATTCTTCGGAGAAAACGAACCACTCATGGGTCAGTTACTTATTTTATCTTTATATTCCAAAGGGGATATGAGGTTATCTTGGCGTGGTGGTGGATTCTTCGAGTCGAGCACTGTTTGTGGTGACGGAATCAGTCAGTGTTCGTGTCACAGTCACAATTTATGGATTCGTTAAGTTTTTTCTCCTTTCTCTTTCGTCATCTTTGTGTAGTTCCTTTCCTTCTGATTTCTCAATTCTCGCCACGCGCGCTTTGGAACTCTCTATCTGAAATTGCATAAGATTAGAGGGCAAGAGAGAGAGAGGAGAGAAAGAGCGATGATAGGAAGAATTGAATGGGAGAGAGAGAGAATAGAGGGCAGTTTTAGATTCACCGTCCGTGTCCTTCCGAGTGTGCTTTCTAGTGCACAAAAAGTAGATTGGATCGAGAAGAGACATATATTGGAATGTTGCGCCAATGTCGTTTGGACATTGTCATAAACCGAATATTGCAACATCTCCACATGGTTCATTGTAGTCCAATGGGAGACTTTGAGTGGGTGAGAGACTCACATGCAGTTCCATTTTGTCAGTCTTCTAGAGATGGGGCAGAGATCTTAATCGAGAGAGAGAGACCATTCGTAGTCGCTTACTTATGCCATGTGACTTTCTCAGACGAATTGGAAAAAAGAAACTAGCAAATGATAACAACGTGGGTTGACTGAATGCAGTGCACATTTAGTTTATAATTATTTGGAAAGCTCCCAATTATCATGACTGAACTATATGAGCGGATCCTTCCCTTCTCATACACAAGCTTTGTTACACTCAATGTCATTGGCGAGTCTTTCTTTCTGCATCTGCGCCCCTTCTCCCCGCTTCTCTCTATCTTTCTCTCTCTCTTTCTCTCTCTCTTTTCTCTCTCTCTTGAGTCCTCTCGACTGATCTGCCATCGTACGAGACTCTATTATGCAAGACAGAGAGAATACACTGGGGTCCTTCCAAATTGAAGCCAACATCGAAAGAAAAGACATTAGATAATCATTTTCAGCCCCAACAAACGGGAGTTCTTCCCATCGATCAGACGATGATTCGCCTTCCTCCGATGAACTCAAGACGCCTGTTTTCGCCTTCGAACCCTGTCAGTTCATCATCTCACTAACTATTTCCGGCCACTATGATCCCCATCTCTCTCTCTCTCTCCATTTCTCTCGTTGTTTGTAGGTCTGCCGTCGACCTCAGGGACTCAGACGACGTCATCGAAAGAGGAGGAGGAAGCACCTAAAAAGACGACTACGAATGGGAAGACGACGCATACGAAGCCGAGTCTTCCGACTATTTCCACTTCCGGTCTCGCGCCCCCGCTAGCATCACCCGGTACGAAATACTATTTTTTCATAAAATACAAAACTCGTTTTTAGATAATCTGTAAATAGAAAGTCATAACTATTTACCACCATTATCCGTATATCGTATTCATCTGACCATTGCCATTTGCAGGTTTAAATGGCGGGATGTTCCAATTCTCTCCGTTGGTCGAACATTTCCTGCAGACGATATCAAATCGGAGTGGAGGTCTGCCAGAATTATCCGCGCTTGACGCGGAAACGCCGAAAACAGCGGAAGCGCCCGATCTGCTCAAGCTCGTGTGCAAAACAGAAGCGAAAGAGTCGGTGAGTGGATCTCTCTCTCTCTCTCTCTGATTGACCTACCTCTTCAGAAAGGAACTTTCGTCGAACCGTCCATTCCGCGCTCGAAATCGCTATCATCGCAGGTGAGTACACACAACACAGTCACACTCACACTCATTTCCCACTACGCTCTCTCCTAATTTCCGGCTGTTGCTGGTGTTCACACGTCAACGTCCTTTTCCATTCTAAAACCGTCGTCCATGTGGGCGTAATATGATTTGCCGAGTGTGGAATCGGAGTGTATCGCCTTTCTTCCATAGTCATTTTCTTGTCCTGAGAAGGCCGAGACTCCGCCCCTTTCTTGTCCTTCCCATTCACTTCCATTTTCTCTTGCAGAGCAGTCGACCGCCCCCACCAGCGTTTACATTCGATCCACCACCGATGACTACGGAAACACCGTTGTTCGACAAGTAAGATCCCTTTTCTAAGCCTTTTTTTTGGAAAGAACGGAGAAATCATCCAAGAAACTTCCAGTGCCCTCAGCGATTTCAAGCCTTCCACGGGGTTCATGATTCCCAAGCAAGAACCGCTAGATGAATATTCAATTGACATGTACAATGGTCAGTTCCTTCTATTTCTAAATATAAACCCCCATGTCATTTCCGTTTTTGAGTTGTTTATATTGTGCATAAACGAAGATATAAAAATAAACACTACATATCACACATGTTAGCACATCATAGATAAAAAATGGGAACACCAAAAATATATCTGAATTATTTCAGGAATGAACGATGGCTCATCGGATTACGGTGATTACAAGGGAATGGATCTTGATGATTCAAAGGACTTCAGGTGATTAGAGTGAAACGTTTGAAATGTGTAATTAACTAGTTAAATAGTTCTTCTGTAGGAATTGAAGAAAAAACTGCGGATGAAGGTGTTTCTCTGCAGTCATATTCATTCGTAACTCAAATTCGATTTTGAAATTATCTCAAACTTCTGTGCACTTTGGGTATATTTCTTTGTTAGAAAGAAAATATTATTTGGGGTTACAATTAAAAATTGCAGGCGGCTGAATCGCGAATTGAGAAATCAGAAGTTGCTTCCTCCGGGCGAGCGACCGTATACGTGCAGTATGCCAAACTGTGATAAACGGTGAGAGGTCGTGACGCACAGAATCAGAAAGAGACGAGGTTAAGCTAGAGGAAGGGGGGAATCATCGAGAGAGTGCGCGAAACGAGAGAGGCAGACAACGAGAGATTTTCATGGTGCCAACTCGGTGTTGTGTGGCGTAAATGGACGCACTTCTTAGATGGCGTCTATGACTAGCAAAAAAACGTAGGCGTACTTTTCCTTATCAATGTGGGCGTATTCGACTCTGTGTGACCTTATGAGCAGACGGATAACAGTCGTTGCCATAATTAAATGGCAATGAAGTATCAGATGATCAGTCATTGCAAGAAAACAACTAGAGATGTATTATCATTTGATGATGTTTGGTTGCATTAGATGTTGTGCGGAATGAAACAACCACGAAATTATGAAGAAATTTCCTCTTCATTTTATATGGAGTGGATTCTAATAATCCCAGAAAATAATGATACACTTGAAATGATACTTAGCCAATCTAGTGCGCATGTATTTTTTGAGCCTGAGATGTACGCAACGTGAGTAGTTTTTGCATGAGATGACGTAGGATGTTGGCATTACTCTACCGTGCGAAAGTAACTGGGAGTAAAAACAAAAGATTTGTTATGGAAATGAATTGATGACGTACCCACTAAAAATACATTTAAAAAGGATAGAGACATCTCTTTGCTGTACTTTATCCTGAAATGATAAAAAATATTTGAATTCTGCAAATACCCCAACTCGTAATTTCAGATTTTCTCGATCCGATGAGTTGACTCGTCACATGAGGATTCACACGGGATCAAAGCCATTCCAGGTAGTAGAAAGTCACGTGTCACAGATTTTGTCACGTGTCATAGTGTTCATGGGAAAATTAGGCTTCGTACAGATAGATCTTCGTGATATATTATTTTGATACTAAAAATAGCAATAAAAATTTAAAACAGTGTATCGTGGAGTGTACGTAATCCTTTGTCTTTTTGAAATTATATTTACAACCTCATAATTTTATTTTAAAAAGTATATTTGTATACAAATCAAACTAATTTGCAGTGTAATATTTGCCATCGCGCTTTCTCTCGATCCGATCATCTCACGACGCACGTGCGAACTCACACGGGAGAAAAACCATTCGAGTGTCCAACTTGTGGAAGGAAATTCGCTCGATCCGATGAGAGGAAAAGGCATACTAAGGTGGGAGATATCTCTCTGCTCCATTTAGTGTACCAAAAAAACTGTGAAACGGGATTTTTTGTTAAAAACACCATGGGGATTTCAAGGAAATGCGTGACTTGCACAGATATCATATAAAATAAGCAGGAAGGGAAGATTTCTAAATGTTACACACAACTTACATTTGTTAGGAGAACGATTCTGCGAGGTTTCCTTTCTTCGAAAACGGTTCTCCATTCTCCTATTTCCACGCGCTCTCTCGTTTTCTTTCCGAAACGAGAGAGCAAAGGAGGAGCATTGGAGAACGTTCTTGTTGCAAATTGAATCTCAATGTATAGTGCTAGTGATAAAATAGTTGTTCAAGAATAGACAAAATACACATAAAATTTCGAAAAATTGTTTTTATTTTTTAAAACTTACAAATATTTCTGTGGAATTTTTCCAAATTTGTTTAAAAATACCTTCTTAATAAAACATTTCACAATTTGGAGGTACACGAGAAGCCAAAGTATCGACGAGCCTCAACTTCATCCTTTGGAGGTCCGGCATCTCAAGGATCGACGAATTCGAATGGAATGGAATAGATTAGATTGACTCTCAATGGACACAGAGTACCCTACCATTCCGCCCTTTCCCCTGTTATTCCTATCTAGTCTGTTCCCTTGATATCTTCAAATTGTAATTCGAACAAAAGTACGGGTAACCTTTGTCCCTCTCTGTTTGTTGTATGTTCTCACACTATTTTTCACACTCAATCATATAGGCACGAATGCTCTTTCGTTTCCATTATCAACTATGTACTCGAATTGGATTTGCGAACTCGGGTACTTTTCCCTCCCCCTCCCTCCCCCTCCTCCTCCCCCTTCCTCTCTCCCACTGACAAATCCCCTCTCAGTGACTGGCAGTGCTATACTCTCGCTATAATGTAGTCCCGCAGTAGTTCTCTCTAATTCAGATCCCTTTCGTCACACAAACTGAACAGCTGCTTTATTCCCCCATTCGTTCTCTCTCTTCTCACGCCCTCATTGGTATTTCTCCCCCTGTCGACGCATAGCAACAACACCTCTCACGACCGCATTATTATCAATCTTTTTCTGATGGAGTGATTATGCTAGGAGAATAATTCCTCATCTCAATACACCACAATTGCTCCTGTTCTCGCCCTTTCATCGATCGAGTCATCATGCCAATTTCACCTTTCTCTCTCTCTCTCATTCTTCCACACCTCATTCTCCGATCCACGAATTAAGCCCCTTCTCTCTCGATACGGAGAGTCGTGTCATAAGGCACTCGCACTATGTGATTCTTCTCCCTCTCTTCCAATACCCTCAACTCTTCCAACACCTCTCCCTGTAATGATTCCAAACTTGCCGTATTGTGTAGGACCGAGTCTCCCTTGAGGAGGCGCTCTATCCAGGATCAATCCTCTCCTCTAGCAATGCCTCCCCTTCTTTTACCCGATGGCATCACCCAGTGAAGCTCCCCCTGTGTAAGTACAAATCGTCCCCTGCAATCCCTCCCCCAGCGCTTTAATGTTTCCCGTGTTCTTCGTATGAATAAAGTTGTTCCTCTGCGTGTCAATTGCAAAAATGGGCGGAACTTTGCCCGCGGTGAAGGTCGAAGGACAGAGAAAAAGAGGAGAAAAAGACGAGAGGCGTCTATCAAGTGGAAAAGAGTGAGAGGTCAATGAATAGAGTGATGTCCCTGCCCCTCTCCCTACTCCCCCTCTCTCCCTCTCTATCCCTACTCTCTCTCTCTCTGTCCTTTATTTCTCTCTCTCCCTCTCTATCCCCTCTCAAACTGAGCATCATTCGACCCATTCGTTCTCTCCGCGAATCCTTCTCTTTCTTCCCCATCCATCAATTTCCTTTTTCCTTCCGTTTCTTCCGGGCTTCTTCCAATTCACACAGACGCCTTTTCAGGTAACACCTCCGTGACATAACAATGTCTGCGGACGACAAGAAGAAGGCCGTGCTGGCAAACGACCGATTCAGCCAGGTGAGTAGACTACCGTATCCCTCCTACCGTACCCCCTTCCCCACCATAAGAGAGTTCCCTGACCTACCTCCTTCCGTACTCCTACCGTACTCCCTCCATTATAAAGTTCCCTGACCTACTCCAGCTTCTACCGTAACTCACACATCCTCTTTCTCGCAAGCGGCACATTGTAGTTTCCCTGACCTACATCCCTCTTACCGTATCCCCCCCTACCGTAACCCTTCCCCCTACACATCTCTTGCAGCCTTCCCTCCCCTCTCTCGATGAGATCCGATCTTCCATCCCCAAGGAATGCTTCGAGAAGAGTCTGCCCACTTCCATCGCCTACATGGTTCGTACTTTCTTTCAACGATTCTTCAGGGGATATTAAAGGGAAACAGCGGAACATATATTTCATCGACAGCCGAAGTCGAAACGCGCCAAATATTATACCGTACATATCGAACATTTGCAGCTCTGGGACTTTGCATTGATGGCTTTCCTGTACAAGATTGAGCCAGCTTTCGAACTCGCGGGTTACCCGGGAATGCTTTTCTGGTAAGTTCTCTCGGGCGAGTTCGCAATGTCAATCTCTGTTTGCTCTCTCAGGTATTTCCTAGTTGGAATGATCGGTTTCTCGATCTTCGTTGTGGGACACGACTGTGGCCATGGAACATTTTCTCCCTATCAATGGGTCAATGACATCTTCGGCCATGTTACTCATGGTAGGTAGGAAAAGGAGCGAATTCGACCCTCTCGGGGATTATATCTTTTGAATCATGAACAACTGCTAGAGAAAAACACGAACTTTAGAGACCTTTGCACTTTTAGGCACCTTTGTACTCTAATGAGGGTGTGTCTAGACCGTATTGTCGAGCCAATTATCACCTCTGATCTTTGATCTTTCACGGTAAAAGATATTATAGGTATGCTGTTCGCTCCTTATTGGCCGTGGCAGAAGACACACAGAGCTCACCACACTTACACGAGTCACGTTCACAAGGTATCAATTATGCGGTGATTCGCGGAAGTTTTTTCTAAAGAATATGGCTTCCCAGTTACATCAGAACTAGGATATAGCTTTGGGGACTTTTGTACGCATTTGTGCATGGGCGTTGGCAAAATTGTGAAGGATTTAGTGGCGAATTTGCAGGATTGGGGACACCCTTGGATTACCGAGGAAGTGTTCAGCAACTTCAATGACATCAACAAGTTCTACGCTAACAACGTCGTGACTTCTGTCCTCAGGCAAGTGCAAGATGATCGTTCTCCGATCATTTGATCCCCTATCATACATTCTGCGAGCACTCTTTTCGTCGCGCCATCCTATCGCGCCATTTGAGCAGTGAGAGAATTCGGAGAGAGAGAAAAGAGAGAGGGAGAGGGAGAACGGTGAGATGCTTATCATCAGAGACTTTGGACCACGCACGTGAAGTGATCAGAAAACGTGAGCGCCTATGTCGGCGGTTTACTAAGTATTCAAGCAGCGAGTCATCGTCAACGTGCCAGCCATGCAAATGATATCGTACCTTAAACTTTATCGTAGTTTGTTTTTGCACAAACCGCAACGAGACATCAATGACAACCGGTTTTGTGATCGGAAATGGCTGCAAATAAGACGAGACGCCACTCAAAAGTTTGGGGTTAAAGAATGCGGCCCTCAAATTTTGGTGGTTTCTAAATAATGATCTTTGAGATGGTTCTTCTACACGATCGCTGGTATCACCGACGGTTCTCACTTCTATCCTTTCTCTCGTGTATTCAAGACCAACAAAGAACGCGTGCAATGCGCAGTGTCTGGGGCCGTCTGCGTTGCTTGGGCTACGGTAAGTCTGCCACCAGACATCACAGTCTCACGGTATCCATTACATGCTTTGTAATGTTTTCCTGGACAGAGCGAATTCTCGTTATCAATTACTTACTTTGCGATTCCGTTAATACGGTAAGCGAGTTATCATTATCAATACTATCAGTTTCACTTGATTACGTCAGATGCTTCGTAATGTTTTGTTCGATGATCCCTTGTCATTATCAGTGCTTACTTTGTGATCTCGGTACAAAAAATATCATAAGCAAAAATAAGATAAACAGTACCAGTATGCTAAAACACACGAATGCAGATGTAAAGAAAGCAAGAATCAATAATTAATGCTTTTCAGCTTGCTTTCTACTACTTCGGGTCGTTCTCTCAATGGGTTAAATTCTACGTCCTCCCTGTAATGGCTCAGGGTTTCTGGCTCACTATGGTTACTTATCTCCAGGTCAGAGACATTTCCATTTGTCACGGAAAATTGAGAGGAATTTCCATTGTGAGTGAAGAGTGCAGTGATAAGAATCGAGCTCGACGAAAACTTTAGAAGAGATGAAGGGAAGAGTGGGAAGAGAATCAGAGAATAGGGGGAAGAGAAAGGAAACAAAGTGTAAGAAAGTGCAAGGGACGGAGAAAGTTCAGATCAGTGCAACTCAGTGGCAATTATTCGTTCCCAGTTGTGACTCGAGTATTCACACACTGGAATAATATTATGTTTGCGTTAGGGTGGCTAACGGCAGTACACGGACCGGTGAACGTGTACCGCGGTACAGGAGAAGAAGAAACTATTTCACAATGGAACAGACGTGATAAACTTTTAAAAAATGGAAAAAAAAATGTAAACTAAATGGTGTTTATAGTTTTTTTTCGCAAAATAATCTCACTCTACATTACCAACAAACGAAGTGGACAATGTACCGACGGTAGATTCATGTACCATCGGTACACGACTACCGTTTTCACCTCTCTAGTTTCCATCTGTTGTGATAAAAATATTACAATAATAATAATAATTCTATTCATTCTTTGCAGCATCAGACCGATGACATTCAAGTGTACGAAGACGGAACTTGGGGCTACGTCAAGGGACAATTGCAGACCATCGACCGGTCAGTCACTCTTATTTCCCCCCAGAGACACGATTATCGCTCTCCTCATTTCTGTCTTGAGCTCCCAGACATCCACTCTTAATCTTCATCCAAAATCTGACTGGGGCTTGTTATGTTCGCCGCTATGTCGCACTTACAAAATTCTCATAATCTGAACGTAGAGCCTGAGAATTTTAGTGCTAATAGATCAAAATGAAAGAGCACAGATGGAAAAGTGAACAGAGATCATCAGGATTTATATCAACATACTAATGTTATTCAATAGTATTGTTCAATGACACTACAATAAGAGTTCAGTGAAACCATCATAGTACATCAGTGAATTTTTTTTGAATAAAAATCAAACATGCAGAGATCAGACATTGATAACTAACAAAATACGTTTCAAAGATTCGAGATGGATAATGTTGTCGATTGCCTAATGGTGATGTAATTGCAGTCCTTATGGCTTCGGAATCGATCAGCTCATGCACCACATCACCGATGGTCACGTCGCTCACCATCTCTTCTTCACTGCAATTCCCCACTACAATCTCATGAAAGCGACCGCTGCCATTCAGGAAAAACTCAAACCCCACGGCGTTTACAGAAAAGAGGTGAGGCGGATACAAATTCAGGCTATTATAGATGCAAGAAAAGAGTGTGATGGGAAAAAAGCTCGATCATAAGAACGATAATCTTATTATAACCTGTTATAATTGGCCGAATTTTCCTACCGTATTTTGAGCTAACATTTCTAATTTTAAATGAAATGGGTCAAAAACAAAGACTGACTAATTTGCCGCGACATTGTAGTATGAATCAAACGCTAGTTTACAAAGTTGCGAAAATCCATGAACGAATATCTAAGATCTAGATAAACACGTGAGAGCAAGCGAACAAGAGAGGATAAATGAACAGTTTTGATGATCTAGTACTGCAAAAAGTCTACTTATCTGAAAAGGTCGCGAACTTCTATCAATTATAAGGGTGGGCGATATTCTGACTTTGACATGCAGATATTTTCTGCAATAACTAGGGCAGCTCATCGAAACAGAGCGGATATTATGAAATCGTTTGGCGTTTCTTTTTCATCTCAATCAAATTGTCTTCTATTTCAGAACTCGTACGATTTCCTTTGGCAATTCGCTACTCTCAATCGTCGTCTTGAATATCTCGTTGGAGAGGGATCGGGACTTCTCACATACGCAAAGTCAAAGAAGGAGGACTGATCCATCCTCCTCCTCTTCTCCTCTCTTCATTTCCCTTCCCTCCATTCCTACTTCCATTCTGCCCCTCTCTCCAATCTCTCTGTATCCCCCTCCTGTCCTATCTCGATAACGTGAGCGACTACATAAACTGGGAGTGTTTACATGCAGCCTCGGGGAGGCGAATTCACGATAAATCAGTGTATGTGAGTAGTCAATGTCGTTTGTGCTCATCGAAGGCGGGAGGTGATTGTTATGGATTCGTCCCTCCCGCAGAATACAAAGCTCGTCTCTCCCTTTGCTTCTCTCATCGAGAGTACAATCCAAGCTGGACTTTCTTTCTTCTTTCCGTTTCTCGTATATCTGGAAAGAGGGAGAAGAATCAAAGAGAGGAATTGTGTGGGGGCTCTGTTGCTAAGTCGTCGTTCGTTGCCAATCTCCGTTGTTCCATTGATGGACTAGGCAGATCCCTCTTCTCCTCTCTCTTTTTCCTCCTCCTGATCCTTTTTCCCACACTTTCTCTCAAATTAGCCTCCATTTCTTTCTGTTCTCAATCGTTTCCACTTTGTATTCAGTCACTGACTCTTCTACTGTCGATGGCGGCTACTGAGGATTCCATCGAGCAAGCTGTTGAAGCCAAGGAAGACGAGGACAAAGTTGTCAAGAGGAAAATGAAGAAGAAGAAGATAGAGGAGGAAGACGAGAGTATCGACTTCCCCTCCAATTGGACTATGAAGGTGCGAATTGCATCGTAATACTTGCAAACTCTTTGTCTTTCCTTGCGAAACCGCAATTTGTGTTCGCCATTGTCGCCTGTCTGATTTTAAGGGAACGAAACAGTCTTACTTATTACTTTGAAAACATTTCACTTTAGTACAGTTGAAACAGCCAAAAATATTGTTACCTAATTCTAATAGTTTATTGTAGTCCAACATTCTAGTACTCACTATTGTACATAATACATTATTGTTCATAACTCGATAAACATATTATAAATGCCTGCAATAACCTCTAACCTAATCGACGATTTCAGAATCTTGCGGATCATGCTGCGGAATCTCGCGCCGAGCTCAAACATATTCTGGAGTTTGGCAGAATGGGACTTCTTGACCATGAGGAACAGTAAGTCTGAATATTTGAACAATATTTCATGACTTCATGCAGGGAGCACGCTCTCGAATGGACGTTCTACCAGTTCCGTGAGATGGAGCAGTTCAGACGCAATAATCTGACGGAAAACGCCGATCTCGAAAGCGAACACAAATTCCAGTCAGTACTTTTTCTCCATTGTTCGAATTGTATTGTGTCCCACTCGAAACTGATGTGATTACTGTGAAAGAGTCGGTGGAAACGAGCAGATCGACCAAACATTGAACGTGCGTCAGAGTTCTGATATTTCCATTTCCATTCAATTTCCTGTATTATCTTTATGTCGAGATTGAATGAACGTGTGTCAAAGTTGCGCTGAGCGTGCTCAGTTATTCCATGCAGACAAGGGGGAATAATGTGACAATGCCCTCTCAATATCGATGATGACTTCCTTCCTCCTTTTCAGTACGTGCATTCGAGAGATGACTGCCATGAAGGATTCCATACTAGGATACTATCGTCGTCGGACCCATCAACTACAGAGTCGAGGAATGAAGATCAAACTCAAATTCTGATACTGCCCAGTCATAACTGCCCCCGATTTATGCACTCACGCAGTGCGATAAACACATTCTTTTGTTGTTTGCTGCATATGTGAGAAGACGAAAGTAAGAGTGTCTGAAAGCGAAACGAGAGAGGGGGTAAGTTACCCTAATTTGAAGGGACTCTACAGTGTGAAAGTATGAGTTGTGATCGTACTCATCGAGTGTTTACTGCCTCTTATGAGTGCCTCCGTTCGCCCTCCTCTTCTCAATCAAAGAAGTCGTCGTGCTCTGTGATGGACAAGTTGGCTAAGCCAATGAGATGGTCTCTCGATGCGCCTTCCAAACTTCTCCCTGTTGCTCCAATTGTTCTCGGAGCTTCGGTAATGCTTACCTTATAATCAATTGGTAATTTGGGCCATTGCCCCAATCTTGACATGATGGCGGATTCTTCGGCTCAGGTTCTTCCATTTGCTGCCTTTGCTTTCTGTGTTTTCTACACTTTCGTCTTCTCTCGTGATCGACTCAATGAATGGACGATGCCGGACTGTCCCCATCTACAAACGTACGATCATTTCAATATATATTCCGACAATAGAATCACTCTAACGTGCTTTCTCACAATACTCTTGCTTTCTGTATCAAATGTAGATTGGGGGGAAGAGATTCATTGTGCATTCCTTCCTTCCTTTTCTCCATTTCTCTCAGATCTATTCCCCCACTATCCTACATCATCGGGGAGTGGGAACCACAAAGACTCATTATCCTCATGGCTCTCTACGTCCACATTCCGGCCAGATTCATCGTGACTTATGTGAGTGGGGATTGAGTCAGACAGGGAAGAGGAAAGAGAGAGAGAGAGGAAAAGGAGAAGCCGCAATAGGGCAGATACAAACCTGGAGCCACTTTGTGCAATGTGTAATATTTCATTTCGGGAGAGTAGAGGAAATTTGAGTGGAAATCATAAATCCATCGCCCTTTCGGCAGTGAAACGAAGAGTGTGAATACAGCTATATGAAGAAAGAAAAGTCACTAGAATAAGGATATCAAATAAAAAAAACATGTATGAGAATTATGTCAAGTTCTTGAAGCAAATGAACAAATGAACACTTACCTGTAAGTATATTTCCAGTTATTTTCACTTACAGGTAAGTGAAAATTTCCACTTGCTGTTCTGTTCCTAGTTATTTTCTCAGAGTATATGAAGAATGAATATCATCATATTTCCTCTTTTTCAGATGTATTTTCCCGTGTTCACTTGGTATCCACAAACAGCTGCCATGGTTGTCTCGTCGGCCATAGAAACGATCGGATTCCTCTCTGTTATCGTGCTTCACGTAAACATTGGATTCGGTAAACTGGCACTGAGTGACTCCTTTAGCCGCTCAATCGTAATTTATGAGAAAAGAGGAGTTGCGCTTGAAAGAGATCAGTGTGGTGTCAGTTTTTGGAAATGGAATTAAAAGATGGCAGAGATTTTAATTCTCGCAATTTCTTAGCTCGTTTTTGGTCAATTAGTTTTTGGGACTTTTTCTCTGTTTCTTTTTTTTCCCCGTTTTTCCTCGTTTTCACACATTTTTTGCGCCGATTGCACGTCTGAGAACCGAGATAAGCAATTGCCGAAATTCAAATCTCGTTCTTTTCCCGATTTTATTTTAGAAAACTAACACCACATGGGGTCGTTGAGGTAATAAGGTAGATTATCGATTACAGAGATACACGCGATGTGCTTTGGTGTCTGGATATTCGCTTTTATCACTACAGGAATTCTGCAAGTCGAACTTCACAGATTGCATGGACTGGGAAAGAAACACAGAAGGGTTAGTTATGCTGCGCAAACTTGACGGGTGGAAAGTTCAATTGGGTATCTCAGCTTTTAAAACAGCTTATTTTTCCTGTGGTGTTCAACTATTTTACGCCCTATGAGGGAAGTTCAATTCTCTGGCATCTGGGAGCCGAGAGACCCAATTGCGGGAAATGAAAATTAAATTTTCCAACCGTCAAAATCAGCACTGCATCAGAGGGAAGAGAAATATTATGAGGATTGAACAAGTAGCAGCACGAATATGTTTTCTGTAATTGAGCTCCGCAACACACTTTGTATCAAATGGCTGATTCTGATCGCGACTATCGTCACTCTCATCTCTATGTCGTACACTTATCCCTACGCTACCAGTCAGTGCAGCGTACTTGGTGAGTGATACTGATCAGTCAAAATAATTACTAAATTCTTCGCAACGCATTTAGTAAGACATTTGGTATTGACAATAACAATATTAGTTTATCATGAAAATTTTAAAAAAATCAGGGTCATATAGGGTATATTGTGAGGGTGCGAAATCAGAACATCGCGAGAAAGTGATGTTGGTGTAATAAAAACATCACGCCGTGTAAAACAAAACAAAAACATTTAATCTCAGTGTACACAATCTTCGTCTTCACTGAGTATCTCATGGCCTTCTTCAATGCACTTTTCTACTCGATCGCCCTCTACGAATTTGCAGCAGAGTTCAAGTACTATCGTATCACCGCAGTCAGACACGATGAAGACGACGAGGATTGTGAGAAGCGAGAGAAAAGCGAGGGAGTTCAAACGAGTGTTACCACCACGGTTACCGTATGATCATGCATTATTGATTCTCAATGTGTTATGGACTGCTGATTTATTAGTTATTCGCACTGTATTATTGCTTTATTGTTTGTCATAACGTGTATCCTCCCCATCTTTCATAACAAAAATCGATAAATCAATGTTGTTTATTTGCAATTTGGTCATAAATCTGGGCCGGGAATGGTACAATTTCGTCGTCATCTCATTCCAGATTCAATCACAATTCTGCTTTCTCTCCCTTTCCCTCCGCCTTTTCTCAGTTTCTTACCCATTGCCGTCGCGTAGATACCCGATCAACTTCATTTATCACATTCGCCAGGCGGCCACAATTTCATCTAGAAACATTGCCTTAGCTTCCCTCCATCGATTCACTCTCTTTTTCATTCTACCGTATTCCTCTTATTCGTTTGTAGTGGATAATAATACCTTCAGATGGGTCTCGGCCAATCAAATGAGGTGGGGAAAGTGGGGGCAATGGGAAGATTGAGAGAGGACTCCAAACTGTACAGACTTGTTGATATGCATGGAGGAGGTGATCTAATTCCATGGATGAGGTCAGTTGAATATCAGTTTTAAAAAATTCAAATTCGAAATCCTTCCATCGTTCGACTGTTTTTGCAGATATGCAAATCGCAGTGGCGATCATTCGATTGTTGAAAGTTACATCGATGTTAAGGTATTGTAGTATCGACAAATTTTCATGTCAATTGTGATAGTGAAGTCTAAATGACGCTCGTGAAGTTCAAACAACTATTCGTAAACTATTTTCCTTTCGAGAATTGTAGTCGTATCTCGCATGGCCGTTTTTCCCATTATCATAAACACCTTAATAACTATCGTATTTCAGGTCCGGGACTTTCTCTACAATCAAGGGAAGGGGAAACTAGTGACGATTACTGAGTTAGTAAAGCTTCGAAATAAGGTACTACATACAGATTGGCTGAATATAAGAAGACAGGTGAATTGTAGGAGAGAAATGCGATGTTGGGTGCTTTCTCACGAAAGAAGGGAAAGGGAAAGAGTGGACCGAATGTGTTGGACGACTTTAACCAGGAAGGAGAGAATGTTGGAGATCTCAAGAAAGGTAATAAAATTGCAGTGCATTCCGGAGATTATCGATTTTGTTAAGCACTCAAACTCCTCGACGGAGGAGGAAAAGGAGCCAAAGGAGAGTCAAAATATCGAGAAATAGGATGGAGATTGGATCAGAGAGGTCCAATCATCATAATTTCCGTTTAACATTTTCCAATTGAGGTTCGATGGGAGAAACTCTTGTTGGAGTCTGTCTTCTCAATGGTTCAATGGTTCATACGAAGTTGGCCATCAAGCTTATGACTGAGTTTCCGAAGCTTGTCAATGACATTAGTATTTCGGAGGATTACTACGGTAACTGCTTTTCCTTCTGAGATAAAGCATGCGTTCATCTAGGCATGTCCCCTCTCCATCAAGCAATAATTAATCAAGATGTCCCACTCGTTGCACTGTTGTTGAAGAGAGGAGCAGATGTTAATCAGAGGTTAATACATATTATATATCTTTTACTTTTACTAATACATTACTTACACGTTATTATTTATAGCTTTTTTCAATAATCATTTTAAAAAGGATGAAAGGTAAAGTTTCTACGTCATCTAAGCGCAAGAATAGTTGTGCATAATCGCCACACTCAGATGCTACGGAGCGTATTTCTGTGCGGACGATCAAAAAGCGAGCAGAACGGATTCACTGGAACACGAATGGGTCGATCTTAACGTCGATCGAACGAATTACACTGGGTAGGAGCAGTTAGAAACGAGACCGCTCATGGTTTCACTCTCAGGACGATGTACTTTGGAGAGTATCCACTCTCATTCGCAGCTTGCATGAGCCATCCCGACTGCATGCGACTAGTGCATGCGTACAGGGTATTTGCGTTTCACAACGTCTTAGTTTGAGCTTAATTTTATCTTTTGATGCAATATTCGTGTGACTAAATCGCACATTAAATACTACTTGAGGCTAACGTCAACGCGCAAGACACAAACGGCAATACAGTTCTTCACATGTGTGTGATCCACGAGAATCTGGCACGTCCTCTCAGTCAAAATCCCTTTGAATTTGATATTCTTCAGGAAATGCTCCGTTTGGCGATCGAACTCGGTGCGAGTCTGAAAATTCAAAACAAGCAGAAGTTGACTCCACTCACACTCGCCGCTAAATTGGCTAAGAAACGAGTGAGACCACTAGGTTTTGGGTGCGAATTGTGTTGAGAATTGAGTCCTAGTTTCTTGAGTACTCGTGGGAGAAAGTGCGATCACTCCCCCGACCACCGACGACCGATAAAGAAAGCGTGTGAATCGACCTGACTAGTATTTCAGCCCGTCCACAGAATTAAATATCGATTTTCAGATGTTCACTGAACTGCTAGAGTTTGAGGCACACACCTACTGGGAGTACTCGAATGCGAGCAATGTGAGAGTTATAAATAACTGTGATACAATTAGTTTACGCTAGCTTCAGCTATTTTTGTGTGCTACAAAAAGTGACAAAAGGCGGCACAGAATGTTTCGCTTCCTTAACTTATCGGAAAATTGTTGCAGACCTCCTATCCACTTGCTCGTCTGGATACAATCAATGAAGAGAACGGAGATTTGGACGAGACGAGTGCTCTCTCACTCATCGTATACGGGGTATGCAATAATATTTATTCAATTGCTAATTGAAAGAAGAGTCCTTCGGTAAGACCAATTGCTTTCTAGTATGGAGCCGGATTGTGCGTGATTACAGTCCAGCACCTTAATTAGGATTACATAATAATAAGCAAATGCAGAGTACGCAAGAACATCTTGAAATGCTGGAGGGCGTAATTGAAGAAATCCTGGAGGAGAAGTGGGAGAAGTTCGCAAAAATGGAGTAGGAATTCTTCATTTAGCAAATTGATTGTTGTGATATTGAAGATGGGTGAAGGGTCTCTGCCTCTTCTCGGTTTATTACATTTGTCTCTTCACCGCTTTTATGCAACGACCGTTCAGTATGGTCACTGAGGCAAGAGTCCTGAAATAGATGGTGTCATATTCCTTATAATTTCAGCTCGAGACGCGAGGAGCGATTGATAGATATGGAGCCAATAACGACAATGTAACTGATTATAGTGAGAATGAGTACAGATTTGAAAAATAATGCGTTATGTTCAGATGAGGATCTTGTTCGATGCCATTTGCAGAATTACGCGGGACTTCCGGTGAACCAGGGATGGGTGAGAATTATTCATTTTTTATTCGCTCTTACATTAGTAGCAATATGAAATTGTTATTTCTAATTCATGAAGAGTTTGCAAATATAATTAAACGTGAGAAAGGACATCGAAATTGTTTCTCAAATGAAAAGAAGCTCCGAGGCATATAACGAGAGTTCACGCATCTCCAATCAATGTCGCATATCATTTTGAAACAATCAATAATCAAGCACTATGAATCTACTCAGGTTCGTCTCGGCTGCGAGGCAGCGGTCGTTGTTCTCATTATAATGCAAGTGCTTCTCGATGTCAAAGATATCCGCAGAATTGGATGGCAAAAATGGATTACAATCTATGTCAGAAATAAGTGTTGAAGTTCCAACAATGATCTTTTCTTACAGAAATCGTTCCCAGCAAAAGTGCTATACAAGATCTCATGGTGAGAGGAAAACGTAGGTATAACAAAAAAAAAGATGTTGCAGGCTGCTCATTCTCCTCACGATTCCGCTCCGTGTAATGTGTGCAATCGATCGAAACTTCTTCATTATTGAGAATTATCTTATATGCTACGCCGTTGTGATAACAACCATTCACTTTCTCTTTTTCTGCAGGTTCATTGCCTCTATTCGAAATATAGTATTTATTTAGTCGTTCAGAGCGATTAAGTTCATTGGTCCCTTCGTCCTCATGATCTACACAATTATCGCCACAGATCTCCGTCGATTTGCAATGATCTACGTCATATTCCTCTTTGCCTTCAGCCAATGTACCACTATATCTATTGAATAGGAAATGTTTACCTAATCATTGTTCCAGCGTTCTACGTAATTTTCTACAGCTGTGAGGCGGCAGTTGACAATGGAGAATTTGGAAACTATACATGGGAGAATATCATGGACACACCACAAGTATAAAAACGTACCCATTATTACGTAATGAGTTATTCAGGAATCGCTAATTCGCACGTTCATCATGACTATTGGAGAGTTCATGACATTTTATCGTCAGATCGAGCTGTGTCCTAGGAGGACTACCGCAACCATTGGAAAAGTGGATCGCATGAAGTTTAAAACATTTCAACACCATTTCCAGTGTGTTTTCCTCTTCTTCGAATTGTGTGTATCAATCCTGCAACTAAACATGCTTATCGCTATGATGACGAGAACTTACGAGGCCATTTCAATGACCACCGATGAGTACAAGCGACAGGTGAGTTTATTGTTTTTTTCAGTTCAAAGAAACCCTTTCTAAGTGGGCGAAGGTGGTTCTGATGCTGGAAGTGTCTCTTGCTCCCCCTCAACGGCTTCGTTACCTCTACCAATACTCAATCCCGACCGGCACTGACAAAATGCGGCGCAGCTTCACAGTTACCAAGAAGATTGATGTAAGATATTACAATATAAGTTATAAATGTGTTTTAACTACAAAATATTTTGATATATTTTGTATGTTTTAGCCTCGTAATATGACTGATCACGAAAAAGAAAAAGCAGAGAAGAATTCGGTCGATCTCGCACAGCAGAAGAAGATGCTCATGAAGAGAAAGGCAATGGTTGGTGCGGTTGAGTCAAGGGAGATTATCGATAGATTTACATTCAAAACAAATTTGTCAGCTGGTTTTGGGTGTTAAAGCTGGGTTGCCATGAAAGATCTAATTTTCTTGAGATAGTTTCTTGCGAGTTTCACGAAGTGTAAACAGCAGAGTTAGCGAAATCGTATCTCCATCTCTTCGATTTCGATAGATCGATAATTGCAGGAAAAGGAGAAGAAAGCTGCTTTGGCTGCTGGTCGTCCATATACTCGAGCTCGGACAAACGGAGATTCGATGGACGGAAGAAGAACGGAATTCCTGTTCGCGAAGACTCTCCACACTTAAGCAGCACATATTTTTGTGCTTGCGAATTGTGTAGTGGACTGTGCTGCAAAGCGCTCCTGTCCATATTTCTAATCAGTATTAGCTATTTTCGTTATTCAATAAACTATGTTGCATCTCCCTGGATGAAAGATTCCTTTCCATAATAACCTTTAGGAATCGTTTGAGAGCGTTGCGAATTGGCTATTGAGAGAAGGAAGAGAAGAGAGGAAAGAGCGATCGAAAGCTGAAGAGCTTTCTATAATTAGGCAGAGCAAGCAACTAAATTTGACTATACCGCTCAGAATAGACTGATTAGATCTTCAATGTAAAGTGGTCAATGTAACTCCTCATGATCTTGATCTTCTTGCTAGTTCGTTCTGCAATTATGCCTTTTATTTTTTCCTTACTTCCTCAAAGTAAATATGAGTCCTGGTTTTACAGGTCAAGCATTACTCTCATAGCATTATAGTTAGAGTTTGGTTGAATTGATCCTAATCGAAAGTGTCTTTCATTCCGTTTTCGTTTGTGCTCGTATATCATTGAAGATCTTCTCTGATGACGTTATCGGTCCTTGGCCACAATCTTCAGCGTTTGGACTTTCGTACTAACGGAGAAAGGCTTTGAAACTGGCACACTGTGAGGAACAAGCTAGAATTGATCCCGTTCTTCTCCTAAAGAACGTTCCTCCATCTTTTTACGGTTTCTACCGTAATCCGAATTGTCATCAAGCAGATATAGTGAATTAGAATGATGAATGTGAATGTGCAACATTAGAAACATAATTCTTTGCTAATTTACTAATTTAACACTAATTTAAAGATTGAATGTTCTATTTTTTCGGTAGAAATCTATTTTATTTATTTTGCTCCAATTTTCAAAATATATAACTTTGCAAATATTAGTTATAACATATAAATATCAGTTTCCATCGTGTTGTTACATGAGAATGTAAAAAAGAAACACGAATTGAAGCTAGTTGTCGTTTTCCGTTGTGATAAATCGTTTGATACTAAACCCCTCGTTAATTTAAGTTATATTCGGTGAGAACACCGATTGGATGACATTGATCATCATGCAGCATCGTGCATGCATCATGTCCATACATTTTTAAATACACTCATGAGGCGGTTACTCTGCTTCCCTTCATGAGGGGCTTGGATCGTGGAAATATCAATTTGACTCGAACAAAACTTTTTTTAAAATTTTTAACTAATTAAATTTTCTTCAATTTATCTCTAGACATTCGTACCTCCTATACCCGGGTAGAACAGGTACAAGACCAGGTACAAAACACAAAACAACACAAAGAAAGATCCCTTTATGTATCAATGAGTGCTAATAACTCGTGATGTTACACGCCTTGAGTAATATTAAAATCCTTTTGTAACCGGTCTAGTAATTGATAAAATTCCAAATAGATCCAGGAGGTACAAGAGGTACAAGATGTACAAGACCACGTGCAAAAGGTACATTAGGTACACGACCGGGCACACGAAATTCTTGAGATGGAAAATTTTACCCTAATAGTGACTCGCTCAACGCATTGTGAAGTTTTGTGACGCACTGAGATGAACACTGTGATGTTTTTGGTAAGTGCATTACCGTTCATTAAACATATTCAGAAGAACTTCAAGCTGCAACGAAAATGGAAGAAATAGTGTGTCTCTTATACTGAAACTAATATTGAGTTTGATTAAATATTAATTAGGTTTGTGAAGATGCATGCAAGATTTTTTTCTGATTAGGGAAAGTTTATGAAATGGAAAGCGCTGAGCCACGTATTGTTGAAAATAGCTGAAACGGCTTGGAGTACAAAGAACGCATTTTTTTACAAAATAATCATATTGATATCCTTATCTCTCGAATCCCTCTCGATTAGTATCAGTGTCTTTTTGTCACGGCTATCGCACGCGCGAAAGGGAGGAACAAGTTCTCACTCTCATTCATTTTCTCTTTCTTATTCTAGGAATTCGAGTTCTGCCGAGCCATCATCCTAAGCCATACCGAGATGATTATTTTTACGACCGCTTGAATTGGCTTTTCCCCCTCTTTTCTCGCCGACCTGCGGCCAATTTCTCCCGATCTCAAAGTCAGGTGAGAGAAGGCACAAAAACATTTATTATGGTTGAATTATTATTGTCCCTGCAGGTTGAATGTTTGACAGACAAAGTGACAAGTATTGCACAACGTAACAAGTAAACCAGTTCAAGAAAGGAACGAGGGAGAAAGAACGGAAACAGATAACGCATTCTTAGTGTAGATGGCTGGGGAAAGTACAGAGGGGGAGAGAATTGCACCGGAGAGAATAGTGGGAGAGAGAACATCAGGGCAAAGGACGAAAGGTGAAAGGATGAGAGGAGACATCACGTAAGGGTTGATCACGTTTGGAGCGAGAACATAAGGAGATAGAATATAAGTATTGAATACTGCTGCTGAGAGAACGTTGGGACCGAGCACGTAGGGAGAGAGAATGAGGGGGTTTCCGACCTGAAATGTCAATGTGAGCGGAGAAAGAAGGAAGGTTACTCTACCTGCGGAGAGATCACGGGAGGAGACAGAAGAAGGGGAGAAGCGATATTAGGAGAGAAGAGGGAAGGAGAAAGAACGGCAGGACCGAGAACGGCGAGCTGGATTTGAAACAGTTTGATAATGTGGAATTTCAGATTGGTTACCTTGTTGATAGTTGGGGAAAAAGCATAAGGAGAAAGTGTCGAGTGACGGAAGAAACTTATTATGTAGCCATTGGGCAAAACGGTCTGAAAATGTATTGTAACCGCAATTGAGAAAAAAATAACTGACATCATAAGGAACGAGATCTCTCTTGTATCGTCTCTTGATGAGTGCTCCTGGGTCGTCGTCAGCGAGAAGTCTCACAGTGTTCCTCAGTGACTGCTCCTTCTCATCAGCCGTCCATCCATCGTACTCATCGATGTCAAAGGGGAACTCGGTGACGTTGAATACTCCTGGAATAGAGACACTTGCAGCTAATTGAAGTAGAATCTAGAACTATTTATATGTGTACTACAAGTAACAGTGTTTTGAAACTTCTAAACGTGTTACTGTTTCGCTCCATAAGCGCGTTTTATGTCACTTTTGATCAAATATAGACATACCATCAGATGCGTACAACTTCTTCAGTTGACTACCGGTAGCCATGGCGAACTCCTTCTCTTTCATGTCATTGTGTTGCTCATCAGTGAACATGTGCTTGAGATCATCGAAAGTCTTTGTCATCAGCTACAAACAATAAATTACAGGATTCAAGCGTAGGTCGAACTCACATTGGTAATATCAGTCAGATCCTCGCCAAGTCCGAAATCGCGAGCCTTTGCCACTGTATTAATAGCCTCCTCGATGATATCGACCGATCCTGCAAAATCCAGTCTAAATATTTCCAAAAATGAGGAATAAACCACAAACCTGAAGTCTCAAGAATCATTGATACTAGCGAATTTCTGTCTCTGGGCATCATCCCAGTGGCATTGAGCAGTGAGGGAATTCGGTAGAGAGGCATGACCTCTGGAGAGAGAAGACCACTGAAAGTATGAATTTAGAGGAGAAACACAGTGAATTCAGTGGGTAGATGCAGATAATAAGTCAGAAAGTAACTAAATTAACTAAGTAAGTAACTAAGACTTACTTGCGATCATTGCTCTCTGCATTGGGGAAGAGAGGGAAGAATCGAGGGGAGAGGAATCGATCTCTGCCCTTGTCATCGATACCAGGCACTTGCTTGATGATATCAGAAAGAAGTTGCAACTCCTTCGGAAGCAGTCTCCTGCAATAAAATTCACTTGTTTTGGTCAATTTTGGTATTTCCAGGAACTATTTATATTTTAGAAGTGTTGACTCACTTTAGTTCTCCGGAGACAGTCTTCTTCTTCTGGATGGCATCCTTGAGTGGATGTTCCTTTCCGAGAACCGAATCGAGCATTCGTCTTCTGTATCCCTTCTCTCCCGTGCTCTCAACTTGAGCCGCGCGCAACTGAAATCAAGATATTTTATCTGTCCAAATTTAATGTATGTACCTTCTCGATTCTGCCCATCATAAAGTCGAAGGGGATGTTGTCGACGTCTTTGTTCTTGGCGATCTTTAGAATGTTCTTGATCATCTTCGTCGTTTCTGCTACAGTTGATCCACGAGATTCGAGAAGAGAAGGTATCGAATCCATTTTTCTCACTTTTCTCTTCTCCGGCCCATTCCCGAAAAGTTCGCTAATCGAACGCTTGGCACGAGTCTCAGATCTGGAAAGCCTCAATGAACAATTGCAAGTTTTAAGTTGCAACCTGTCAATGGTCATATGTCTTTTCTTATGCTTGACCACGCGCTTCTTTTTGCGATGGATCTTCTTCACTCCTTTCCTGTGCTTCTTCACTTTCTTCACTTTCTTCACTTTCTTCGCCTTCTTCTTAGTGACTACGGATGTACTGTACGTATTCTCGACTGGGCTGGCCACTTCAGAGGTCTTGTGAGGCATCTCTGAATGTCACATTTGGAATTAATGTAGTTTGGTTTTACGTCATAAGTGGTTTATCAAGAATAAAAATAAAAAATAAAAAGAAAATTCCAAAAATAAAAATTAGAAAGTGTCTCACGGAGAATGTCCCTGTTGGCATCAGTGACTACTACAGTGTTATCGAGGAAGGAGTACCTATCTTGGCCCATCTTCTTGCGGTAAGCAGAGGTCTGAGATGGGATAAGTTGGGAGATGCAAATGCGCCAGTTATAAATAGAAGAGGGAGTTCCACTCACTAGAGTTCCATCGAATGCATGCGAAAGACACCTTGCGGACCCTTTCACTGCGTCTTCCTCTTCGATTTCATCGAGACAAACAATAAAAGCCTTGCGGATCTCCGAGTCACTGAATAAATATCGATTGCTGATGCATAATATGCTATTGTGGCATTTGGTAATCAATAAATCTCCACAAGATATAATCGAGAACTGACTCTTTGTGATCCTTGATGAGTCTTCTCGACATTGCTCCCAACAATGAATGAACTGCTTGAGCGTACCAAGATTCGTGCATCTTCACTACTCTTTTGTACTCTTTCTCGTCCATCTGTTATTATATAATCATAAGCTTTCCAACTAAAGTCAATAGCTACCTTCATTTTCTCCATGGCAGCTCGCTTGTCCATCGAGGGGATCTTACAGTAGACTTCATGCACAAAAACTGAAGAGTAATTGATTAAAGAATATTTAGATATGAAATATTGTAATTAAAGACCCGAAATGACTGACCAATTAGAAACAAAGCGATGGTCGTTGATACCCTCATCGTTGGTGAAGATGACAGACTCCTCCAGGTGGGTAGCAATACCCTTCGTGTACACTCTGCAAAGAGGAACATTTTGATCTAGCCAAGGAGGGGATTACGGTAGTCTAAACGAGGTCTCCTGCACCGTCTTTCAACTGAGGTGTGCAAGAGCTAATAAGAGGGAGCAAGGAGCTGCGCACTCGAGGGAGTTTAAAATGAGATCTCACTGGATCGACGATTCATTTCATATCAGGATGAAAAGGGCGGAGTCAAGGTGACAAAAAGAGGAATTAGCCAGATTGCACTTCCCTCCGCCTTTTCCGGATGGGAACGAGCTCAGGCCAAACTCAAAAAAAATGTGCTCCTCTCATCTTGTGCTCTCTCGCCGTTTCTCGCACACTTCTCTCTCTCTCTCTTTCGCTCTCTCTCCGCCCTATTCCAGGGCTGGCAAACCACAACAGTGGCCTTACATGAGGAATGAAGCATAGATCATCCATGAGCATATCACGTGCACACCGTCGATATTATGACGCAGCCAAAATACCAATGAATATATTTGCAGGATTACATTCAGTTCATTTTACACAAAAAAATATATTGTAGAAGTTGATGTGGAGTTGAGATAAGGGAAATGCCATTTCCATTATTTTCGCACGATGTCGATATTTACCGCTCTTTTTGATCTCGCAATTAGCCGCCAGTCTATAAAATAGGAGGGAAGGCGAGAGAGATTTGATGATTAGGAGATTAGCTTCTCCTTCTCCATCTCCCCCGAATTTCAATCCATTTAATGACATGTTTGATTATTCGAGCTCTCAATCAGTCTTCGTGTTCTCAAATGCGTTCTTCGAACGATGATCTCGGCTTTCTCTGATCTCTCTTTCACTCTTTCGCTTTCTCTTCTCGAGTACGTACCGACCTTGGATTGCGTAAGCAATAGTGATATCTCGCATTGTCTCTCGACACCTCTAGTGACTATTCCTGACTCGGCATTCAAATTGCTCTTCCATGTCGTCTCTCTTTTGTTCCAGGATAGGCAAATCGCAAGATCGGTGGATCCTCGACTGCATAAAGACGAAAAAGCTGAATGGGGACGAAAATAGCGAGTAGCGGAAAGCGCGCGCTGAGTGTATTCTTAGACACGACCAATGCAGTGCCGATCACTTCTCCCCCTTTATTGAGCACTTCCGCACTACGAATACAAATGAATAAAGAGATCGATGAATAGACAAGTGGGTTCGAAAAGATACTTCGGTCGGAGATAATAGTTTGGGTAAGTGGAGAGATCAGTCGAGTGATGAGAAGTAATGACTGAGATATACCAGATACGAGAAGAAATGGAGTGCACGAGGCAAGACAAATATATACAATATTGATTAGTTAAAGAATAAGTAAATATGATACAGGATGGTTTAGAGATCACTCAGAGTAAGTCGGTTCCCATTCGGGCATGAGAACCTGCAGATCACTCTTGGGAAATTCCTTTTTGACGAGTTTGACCGCGAGTTGGTTCAATTTGTATCCACACAAATAGTAAACAGTCTCGACGCCGTTGAATTTGTAGCAATTATCAAAGAGTCGATTGAGATCGCCAATGAAAAGTCGTTCCTGAAAGGGAAAGAGAGATGGAATGACATTCTCGCGAGCTCTCACTCTCACAACGAAACATCGCGCGAAAACTCGCTGATAATGATCGCTTTCTCTCTCTTTCACTTTCACTTTTCGTGTTCCCGGAAAGGGACGGAAGTGCTTACATGAATGTAGTATTTCTCCCTGATCCTTTGACTGATCGTTGAGAGATCAATGGGAAATTGAATGTACTCCGAGTACTCGGGCACCTGCAATCCAAACCATAAATCTTTCCCTTTCTATCGGTGCAACGAGGGTAAGCTCCTTTCGATTCACCAATACCAAACTGTTTCCTATAGGGCGACAAATAGTGCACACTATTGAAAGGGGAGAAATACGTGTTCCTAATGCTCATACGTCATGAGTTAGAAAATAACTGCAAGATCTCACAATGATTTACTAGTTTGCTAGAAGCAGTTCTAGGAAATACTGTATAATGTGATTACTTTTACCGTACCTCTTCAGGATTAACTGGCTCACTGAATGGCCATGAGTGAGCGTCTCCCTTCAACTTCATAATAATGTTCTTGATCTTGTTGTCCAAATCAGGATCAGTGATTGGTCGATTGTACTTGGGATCGAAACCGTGCATTCCAGGAATCTTGTCCAATGGAAGAGGCTCATTAGCTGCAAGAGAGAAGCGTCTTTGATCTTCCAACCCGTTCTTTTCCTGAACCTCTCCTTACTTTCTCCTCTGATCGCTTTTTTGGACGTTGCTCTCACTCCGAGTGCAAGATATCCGATTGAGGATAGGTCCGAAATGTGATACTTACAGTGCTTTTCGTGTTCTCTGAAGATGTGTTCGATGCCTCCATAGACTTTGTTTGTTGAAGCTGGGAACGAAACATCGAAGAGAGCAGCATGCAAATCACGCGCCACTCTCGCGTAACCAGAGAAATTAGTGTAGACGAAACTGAAAATGAGAAATGAATCTGTTCATCTATTTTCAACCACTCTTCTCTTGCAAACCATTGATTCCAAAGTATTACAATTTCAAATAAAACGTACTCTGAATTGAGGGAGCATCCCATCAGTGTCGCTCCTTCATATTCCTTGATGAATCCAGTAAATTTCTCCTTAGGAATTCCCAGTTTCTCAGTGAATCCTTGCTTCGTGAAATATCCAGTAGCGAATTCATCGGCGAAAGTGAGACAATGGAAGATTCCACATCGTTGAGCCTGTATTTGTTTTATTCTTGGAGCTTTTTACGCTTCTTGATACACTTTAGTTGGTTCTATGATCGGCCAAGGAGTTTCAGGTTTTTGCTCTCCTCGGTCTCGCACAGAACCAATCAAAATATGTTTCATTGATCTCGATCGATTCGTTGGTCTCAGGCTTTTTGATCTTTATTCTTGTGACGTTTCCATAATCCGGCTAGTCTCAAGTGTTTGCCACTATTGAATGAGTGCATCTTTTGTTGACTAACTGACCATATACTCCTTGAGATGGTTCATCATATGCGTGCCATATCCCTTCACTTGTTCATTGGCAGAAAGAGCAAGGAAAACAATCTCGCAAAATCCTTGTTCTTTGAATGGGCGGAAGCAGATTCCACCAATGACTCCCTTATCTGCAAACAAAGGATCGCACAATTAGGAGCAATTTCGTCCCCCTTAAATTACGGTATTTCTTTCCAGCACCTCAAAGAGCGATATATATAGAATCGATAGTTCAAATGCGCCCAAGTTTATGATCTCAAAAAAGCGCTCTTTATCTTCAAAGTGATCTCGTCCCACTTCTCTCTGATACTTTGCCTCCTCACCTTTCTTCACTAAAGCGAGATTTCTGTGTCGATCATCGAATACGAGACGAGTGATGTACTCTTTCGGCATTTTTGGCAGTTGGATCGAGAAGACATTTTGGAGTTGAAGAAGCCACACGAGATTCTCTCGCCCGACGAGTTCATCGTCGTTGTGACGCACTATTACGAATCTGCAATTTCACATTATCTTTACAAAATTTGGTCATCGATCATTGATTTTCGAGGAAAAAAGTGAAATTGAAAAGTGCCAAATGACATGATGCAAGCCTGGTGCTGACATTGAGCTCTCTTAGTTCACAACTCAGTGACACACGACTATGTCTATTTTCTCGCTCACATATGATAATTTAGAATTCTTACTGAGATCAATTGAATTAAAATAGACTCACTTTATTGTTCCCTCCCTCTCCTCATTTCTGGCCACGTCTCCTCTGCTCAAATCGACCAGGAATTGATCCTTGGTTGAATCTTTCTTCTTCTCCCTTTCACTTACAGCCACTTGCAAACAGGCGACCAACATGTGTTCGTGAGGAATGTATCCGACGTCTCTCTCCCGATCATCCGCTTCCTGTATTCACAATCAATTAAAACTTATAATTAATTTCAATAATAAATTAAGTTTTCCCACGTTAAATAACAGGCAAAGGCAACAGCCCAAATAGCTGTTCTTTTCAGGATAAAACTGATTTATTATTGGATTACTTACATGTTTCTTGTGCATCTTCTTCAGTTGATGTTTCGTCTCCGGTCCAATTCTTCCTCCTTCATTATCTCCGATTTTATCCCAAATAGGCCAGCTGAATCCCGGGTGAAGATGAGGTTTGATATACCGCAGCTTTTCCGCGTTTCTCTTCCTCGCGTCGTAGAGATAACGGAAGAATCCTCGGCAGAAGTGGCGCATTTCCATTGTCGACTAAAAAGAAATCGATTACATGGATGTACCATAACTACATCTCTTGTCGGGAAATCACTTTGTTTCGAACTATCATAAAAGTACATATCATAAGTGTACTGCACAAATACATAGTAGAATAGTACAAATACGTATTTCAGTGTATTGGATGTAGTTATTAATATTCACTCAGGATATGGCGAATTCGAGATAGGAATTGCCAGTTTCATCAGCCAAATTTACCAGAGGAATTCGGAAACGCATGATAAGGTAGCATTGAATTTATGAATCATTTGTCTGTCAGAGCGATAGCTTGCTGTTGTGATAGACAAATGATTCATAAATTCAGGGAACTGATGCCATCCTTCACATGGAACAGATTCTCATCGGTGTATACGATAGTCGTTCACAAAAACACAAAAGGTATTCACAAAAAGGTGGCGCCTTTGTGTCAATCTTTGTGACCTAACTAAGGAGAGTTTCTTTCAGGTAGAATAATTTGTGTACTGTGATTACTGTACCGACCACAATGACTATTATGAAAATTCCTCCACTTATAGGAAATCATTGTGTCTGTCTGTCTGTCTGTCTGTCTGTCTGTTTATTTTCCGTACGCGTGACAGAAATTTTTTTCGCATTTTGCTTATATTTCGCTTCAAAATCGCGCTATCTTCTCAGATCCTTTTGCATATGATAACTGACCAGAATAGCTTTCAAATTGTACAAAATTTAATAAGCCAAATCCATAGCCAAGTGGGTTAAGCGCCAGACTGTGATTCCGAGACCCCCAGGTTCGACCCCCGCCGCGGGCAAACCTTTTGCCGCATTTTTCGCAAGTGCCAGAAACCGTTCTAGCACGTTTTTGAGTACCGTGAAACGCGTTTTCACCTGTTTTGCCGAGTTTTAACCACTTGACGGACTTTTTTGTTTTTTCACTATAAATCACTTCAAACTCAATCAATCTTCTCAGATCCTTTTGCATATGATAACCAATCTGAATACCTTTCAAATTTTACAAAAAATATTTAACCAAATTCATAGCCAAGTGGGTTACGCGCTTCGCCAGCAATCCGGCACCCCCAGGTTCGACCCCCGCCGCGGGCAAACCTTTTGCCGCATTTTTCGCAAGTGCCAGAAACCGTACTAACACGTTTTTGAGTACCGTGAAACACGTTTTCACTTGTTTTGCCGAGTTTTAACTTGAAAAATCGAAAATTTCGAAAAGTTCCCAATTGATTCGCAGAGCGTGGGGGATCACAGGAAAAGTGTTTTGCAATGTCAGAAACGTGTCTGAACGTGTTCTAACACGTTTTAACGTAAAAAATTGAAAATTTCAAAATGTTTCTAATTGAACCGCAGAGCGTAGGGGATCACAGGAAAAGTGTTTTGCGATGTCGGAAACGTGTTCGAACACGTCAGGGAAATCAACACACGGTATCCTGCGTTTCCGTTGAGAAATGCTCGTGAGGCTGAGAGCGATCGAAAAAAGTTGCCACGGAGCCACGAAGTGGCGTAGTGGCAACTTTTTTCGATCGCTCTCAGCCTCACGAGCATTTTGCAACGGAATAAGCCAGTACTCTTTCTAGAGATTAACATTCCCCAGCATACTAACTTCCCCCCCTGGACTGTACTTGGAGCCGGCTACTGAGTCCACCTCCCTGATCCGAACCTGAAGCCGGCTACCGAGCTCCCCCTGAACCGAGCCTGAAGTAGGCTGCCAAGATCCCCCTGAACCGAACCTGAAGCAGGCTACCGAGCTGCCCCTGGACCAAACATGGAGCAGGCTACTGAGCTTCCCCTGGACCGAACCTGGAGCAGGCTACCGAGCTCCCCCTGGACCGAACCTGCACCCAGAACTATGCATAGAGCGTAGTGTACGCATAGAGCGTAGTGTGCGCATAGAGCGTAGTGTATTTAACCTCAACACATCCCGGCTAGTTTCATTCGCTAGTTTGAAAGAAATTGCATCTATTCTTCAAAATTTTAGTCCCTAAATATTTGGGAAGTGCATGTATGAAGTGTTCTTTTAATTCTAAATAAGGCAATTCATATTTTGAGGAGAACAAATTGATCGTACTCACCATGGGATCATTCACAAATTGATCTTTCCGCAACGGGTCCTCTTCTACGTCCTTGGAAGTTCGCTTCAGAAACCTGACAAATTTCGCTTTTAAATCGTACTTTATTATTTATGTACTTCTTGGTGTCTGTAATACTCACCTTGAATACATTATCAGCGCCTGGACTCCGAATATATTGACTGGCTCGTGTTGTTCGAGTGTCGTCAGAATCTCAGGAAGCCCACAATGAGTCGTCCATTGATCGAGAAATGTCGTGTACTGCTGCTTATCTGGAGATTACAAAAACATATTATTTGATACTAATTATTATGTTATATTATGTTTAGAGCATCTTTTTAAAAAAACATTTAGAACTATTTAGCAATTCGCTCCTTTCACTAACCTCCATGGCAAATGTGGAAGAACTCAGGAAGAGGCGGTCTCCACTTGTTGAACTCAGTCAGGAATCGACTTGCATGTTCGTACATCGGACGAGACAACTTCCTGCAATCTTTCGATTTATATTATTTATTTTATACATGAAGGGTGCGAAAACAATCAAAGGAGTGCCAAAAAGATAATCTAAATTTAGTTATGGTCTGGTCATGAGTAGTCAATTATTAAACGAAGAAACTGACGGATCAGTTGGAGTATTTCCTCCTAGATAGTGTCTCATGAGAATCTCGGCAGATGGACGATCAAATGGTGGATTCAAATCATTGGCTCGGAATGGATCGAAGAGTGCATTTGGATTGAGAAGTCGAAGAGCAGCGAGAGCTCGTTTGTAGAAGTCGAGAAGGTGCTACAATCGGAAATATTTATTTTAATCCGTCAAAAAAATTTGTTTTTAATATAAATACTCTACCCCCTCTATCATATCTTATCCTTTCATTCATGTTTGGACTATTTATGCAAATGTTGCAACACCCTTGTGTTGTAGGAAAGTAAGCTAAATAATGCTCACAGCTGCAATACACGGATGTGCAGTGTTGATAGCATCGTAAACTGATTCAACATCATCCATTATGTCAGTGAGGCGATCGACGTCATTGATGGATAGTTCACGGATATTCTTGAAGTGGCGACCTGCAAAATAATTTAATATTAGCTTCACTAGCTTTAACATTCTTTTATATTGCCTGTTCAGATGCAATTGACAACATACATACAAATAAAAATACAACAAATGCAAATACAATATTTCTAATATTTTGTCGCTTCCCACAGAGCACAAAAAAACTTTTTTCGTGCTTTGAACTGTATTTATCTGCGTCTAGCTGATTTCGAATCATGAATAACTCGCCCATTCTGTGGCCACACGAGAAACACTCAGTCTTCAACGGCAAATCAGCAAGTCCATTCGCAGGTTGAAACATCATTCGACGTGAAGTGAACGATTCCAGTCTGAAATTGCATATTATTCCTTATTCTACTCTCAACAGCTTGTCCACAACTGTCAAAAATTGCATTAATGTGATCCAGAATAAAAACACCGTAGTAAAAAATAAAATATTAAAGTTACAATTGTCACTATAGGACGATTTTTCGTCGACAAGCGGCTACACTGCCGGCTACTATGTCAGATTAAGTGTATTCCTCCCCAGTCATTACTACTCTGGAATGGCCGGTGGTCGGGAACACAATACTCGTTTGACCACCAGCCGATAACGGAAACCATTAATTTTAGATTGATTAATAAGTAATATATAATAATAAATAATATATCGTACCTGAATCCGATGCACTTGCAGTTGTCGCAGTCACATTCTCCGAAGACTGCGAGATGCTTACACAGTCGATATCTCTCATTGAATGCGGGTGAATTGTCGAATAGTTCAGAGTCGCTGTCACTGCTCAATTCGATGACATCCGCCAACACTCCCAGATCCTCATCTGCAATATATTAATTTTACTAAATTACAATTTGACTGTCAAATATTTTTCCCTTGAACGAGTGTGATTATACTGGAACACCACAGAAAAACAACTCCAATTGATTCTAGGGCACGATCGAATTTGAAAATTATGAGTGTGAATAGCTGAGAGATTCGAACTCTCTAACGCAAATGTTTCGGGATGAATAATATATAATAAACAAACTAAGGAATAAATAACTAAAATAACTAACTGAGTTCGACATCTTCTCCACTAAATTCAGATCCCTCTTGTCCAATCTGAACTTCTTCTTCCACTTCGACCTCATCTCCAATGATCATCTCCATATCAGCATCGTCTTGACTCTCCTCTTCTTCTTGTTCATCAGGTTGTTCTCCTTCTTCTCTCTCCTCTGATTCCTCAGTCACTTCTCGTTCTTCTTCTTCATCATCTTAATTGTATTTTCATCGAGTGGTATACTAATCGATAATAAGCGCAATTAAGTTAGTCTTTAAAAAAAACTACATCAAACAAGAAGTATTATACGATGCTGCATGGATCGACAAAGAGCATTCACCTTCATTTCCTTCTTCTTCCTCATTTCTCTCATCTCGTCTTCCATAATCATCACCAAGTTCTCCCAATTCCTCACTGTGTTCATCCTCTTCTTCCTCTTCTTCTTCTTTCTCCTCACTTCTTTCCTTCTCAACTTCTTCTACCCTTGCTGTATAATGATGAGAAGGAGCTCCCAATTCAGGAGACGCCGACTCGGATCGATCGGACATACAATCTACAAAAAGACGCCATTATTAAACCCCAAAAACAACAAACAACGCGCAAAACAATAATTATGCATTTGAATGCGCAAGCGAGAGGGTCATTCCTACCGTTTCCCAAGCGGCTGTCAGGAACTTCCGCGTGGGACCAACGGGTACGTCGAATCCTACCGTACTCGTAGCAGGAAAAGGACTGTTACAGTACATTGAGAAGTGTGTTTATTTTGGTATACCATGAATTTGAGGCGTTTGTGGATTGTTGTGATTGCTATCTTTGGGTACGCAACTTTTTCACTTCGTTGCAATGGGTCGACTGAGGCATAAGTTAGAAGACAAACAGATAAACAGAGTCTAAATGCTCTTTTTCCGTGGTTCTCAGTGTGTCTCTGCATGGAATTCTCTTCTCGACTCTTCGTCCTCTGGAGACATTCCTCTCTCTCTCTCACTCTCTCTCTTTCTCTCTCTCCCCCTCCCCGATATGCAGTAGTGTCTTCCAATTGGGAGGACAACGAGAGAGAGAGAGATCTTCTTCTTCTTTCCTCTAACCCCGTTTCATGTCATCACAAACGACGACTCCCTAATGGTTCAATTGAGAGAAGGAGAGGAAGAAGAAAGAAGTGCACGCTACTCAAACACATTCCACACGTTTCTGCTTGAGATTGACGATCGAGTGGGGAGAGAGAGATAGATAGATAGAGAGAGAGAGAGAGCAAATCAGTGTGCCCCAATATGGAGGCTTGTCTGTCCCTTCCATTCATTAGCTGTCCTTGTAGACGACGACAAAAAGAGAGTAGAAGCATTTTCATTGTGCGTCGGGATTGGATTATTCGTTGTGGCAGCTGGGGATCGGGAGAGATATCCTAGCAGTGAGGAGAATCAAGGGAGGAGAGAGAGAGAGAGAGAGAGAGAGAGAGAGAGAGAGAAGGGATAGGGGGAGAGGGAATCGATTGGTGCCCCTCCCCTTCCCCCCTCCATTGCGAGTCCCTTCTCTCCACTCTCTCTCTCTCTCTCCTCTCTCTCTCTTTTCTCTCTCTCTTCACTCTCTCTCCCCTCTCTTCTCCCATCTCCGCCGTCTTCTCCCGACCAAGAATGGGTGAGTCCTTTTACGTTATTTCGGGCTAATTTGCATACTATAATGGGAATGGGTGATTCAACCGCCGTGATTGAGAGGTTCAAAGGTGAATGAGTCAGATTGGTGACTGATAGGAGGAGGAAGCTGGACTCGTTCTCTCTCTCACTCTAATTAGCTTTGTTTTCATCGCTCCCCGTGTTTTGCCCCGACTCAAACCGAGTTGTTTAGCTTCTGGACACTAATCATCTCGTTTCCATTCAACTGTTCCTTCTGAATTAGAAGAGAGAGAGAAAGACGTGGATAGAAGAGAGAATTCGAGAGAGCGATGAATCAAATGCCATTGGTAGACGGAGAAAGAGAGAGAAGAAACACTCACTGTCTCAATGCAACACTGAGGCGGCGGAACGAAATTGGGCCATATTGAAACAGCTGTTCACCCAGGGTAGATCAGTATCTTAGTCACTCTTTCCTTGGGACTGCCTATGTTTCACGTAGAAGGGAATCTAGGGGGCGATCATCCCTTGAGTCATGCATAATCCATAGAGAGAAGAGGGCAGCGATACACACTCAAACGTCTCTTTGCGTGTGTTTACTCTCGCTAAGAGCACAGATATGTGTTCAACATCGGGGGAACGAGAGAGAGAGAGAGGGAGAGAGTCGATGCTTTTTGCGTGGTTCCGACTAGTAATCGAATCTAGAGAAACAATCGATTTTTCATCATCATGATTTTTTGCAGGAAAGAAATGCGAGTCATGTAAGAAGAAGTGTTCGGGAGACATCTTCAAGGTCGACGGGGATAAATACTTCCACATCGCGTGCTTCAAGTGTGCAAGTAAGCCAATTCTCACGTTTCTTAGAATTCCTATGGCGTCAGAAGTCAGTCATTGTTTCAGACTGCATTAGGTAAACAAAGGTAAAGGCATCCCCTTATCTATGTTCCGAGTCCTGAGGGAGTCTAAGACCAGCGCATAATCGTGTAGTTCCACAATATTAGAAAATTCATTCCAATTTGGGGGCAAGAGTGCAAAGTCGCCTCTCTCGTCTTGATTTCAATGCCTCATCCCATCGATTTCTCTGCCCTCCTTCTCTTCCTCTTTTGTTCTTCCTTTCTTTCTTTCCTCGAGAGGAAGTCTCAGAGTGGACATAAGAAAGGCATCGATGGCCTCCCAAACAGAACCGAGGTGGTGGCAAATATCGATGGAGGGAGTAGAAGAGAGACGAGAAGGGATAGTCTAAGGGATGAGTTGACACTCGATAGGCTGCTAAGAGAGACGGAGAGATATCTCTGCATTTCCCCTTGAGGGCGCTAGTAGTGAGAGGGAGAGAGAGAGAGAGAGAGAGAGAACCCATTCATGCAAATCAGGCGACACACAGGATTGCGTCGTTGCCTCGATTCATAACCAGATTAGTCATTGTGTCCTATTGCAGAATGTCAGCGTCCTCTGTCCGATCAGCGATTCTTCCACACTCCCGATGGAAATTATCTGTGCCAGGAGGACTACAAGATGGTCTCCAAGCAGATTTCCGTGCAGCAACCCGAGCAGCAGCAGCTGCAGCAGAGCAGCAAGAAGTCCACCAATGGATCATCCAAGGCGCCCGCGGTCGCTCACTCGCCTGGAGGAACTCTGCTGCCGGCGGCCCCAGCCTCACCACTTGGATCACCAAGCAGTGAGTCATTACTGTATTGAGGGGGTACTGTAAGAAGAGGTTACTGTATTCAGAGGGAAACTGTAGAAGAAAGATTAAACGGGGGAGGGGGCTTGAATGGAGTAATTTCTCTCACGAACCTGCTCCCACGGTATGGAGCTCGTATCTGGAAATGTAGTGGAAACCACTGGAAATGCATGAGTTACGAGAGCGTGTCTCTCTCTCTCCCTTTTTTCGCTCCGCACTCTCGGAAATGATTCTTCTGTGAGAGCGAGCCCGATTCTCCCTTTTTCTCTCTATCTCTCTCTCTCTCTCTCTCTCTCTCTCTCTCTTTCCCTCTTGCTTGTTTGAGTGTGCCTCATAATAGAGATAGGTGGAATATCCCATGAGCTGCTCTACCTATGAGAGGGGGGATCGATTGAATCGGATAGCTAGTCGGATAGAGGGACGAGGGATCACTGTGTAAGGGAGTCGTGAGGGAAAGAGTCACAACGAGTAGAGACTCCATCCACTAACCACTTTTATTGTCCACTCCCGGCCCCCAGGAGGTCTCCCATTCGTTTTGTGACTATGAAGAATATGGAAGAAGAGACCGGAAGTTACTTGAAGGGAAAAGTAGAGAAGAAACGTCGCATGAAATTAGTCATAACTAGATGATAAGTGTGAGGGGAGATCAATATTCAGTTTATCTTTTCATCAATACCCCGCTATATTTCTCTCTCTCTCTCTCTCTTATTGTCTCATCTCGACTTCACACTCAGTCCTTCGTCTTTCCCAATCTCTTCCATCTCTCCACGTCCATCATCTCCCCACATAACAAATGAGATAGAGGAAGGAGGGGAACATCGAGTGGAATGGCCCCCTTAGTCTCTCTCTCTCTCTCCCTTCCCTCACACTCTTACACTTGGATTGACTTCTGAGATCGACGGCCTCCTCTCTCACTGTTTATTCCTCACTCTTCTCTGTCTCTCCACTACGTTTTTGGGGGAGGGCGAAGAAAGTATGGAGGAAGATTAGTAACCAATTGGTGCAGAGAAGTGAGAAGACAGAGGAAAGTGGGGATAGATGGAGGAGAGAGAGAGAGAGGGCCAAGGTCCTTCCCACAGAGGGATGGGGTGAGTGGAAGAGGAAAAAGAACGGAGAGTCGAGAGGGGAATTGATGAAGTGAAATCGATAGAAAGAGACGAGAGGAGAAGAGTACAAGAAGAGATCTAAAAATACACACTTGGTGGAACAAATTCTGAAAATGGGAGCCCAGAAATAGTTGGAAATGGTCTTGAGCTTATTGTTAAAGAATAGTTGTTAAAGGAGTTGTTAAAGAATCGAAAACAAGATCACTATACACATACTTTTGTTATGAAACATATGCTATTAAACTGTTATATTTTGCCTTGCAGATTGTGCTGCGTGTGATCAGCCTCTGCAGATGACTCAAGTTCTCTTCGCCCTTGGACAGAGTTGGCACGTATTCTGCTTCAAGTGCAATGAGTGCGCCGCGGTGCTGCAGGGAGAGTCAGTTATTTTTACATTTTTTTACAATTTATTAATTATAATTTATCTCTAACATACTGCTGATACATTCGAAAATTTTGAAACCACATGCGAATTCCGAGCATTTCTAATCGTAGAGCGAAGACGAAGAAGATTCATTCCTTCTCCTCAGGTACATGGCGTCGGAGGGAAAACCTCTCTGTCTACGCGATTTCAACGAGAAGTTTGGAGTGAAGTGTCACGAATGTAGCAAATTCATCGCCGGAAAGGTTCTTCAGGTATGATTCACTTTTATACACTTCAAGTCCACTTCTTTTCACTCTATCAAAAAATAAGATCGATAATTTGAATGTTCGTTCAGGCGGGAGCATACAAATTCCATCCCACGTGTGCTCGTTGTTCTCGTTGTGGAGATCACTTTGGAGACGGAGTTGAGATGTGCATGCAGGCCGATGAGATATGGCATCCATCGTGTGAACATGCAAGAACAACGGAGAACATCGCGGTACGTTGACTAGTCATGACGCAATCCCACAATAAATATATCTCTCCCCCCATTTTTGCCATCCATTTTCCCGATCTCATTTTAAAAAACCGCAAAACGAATTCCGATACCGCATCCCTAGTATGTTGCCTAGTGATGACGCAATCACCGTCAAAATCCCATTCATTAGCACTGCCTTTCGCATCGCGAACTTGTCCTTCCAATGCGCTTCATTAGCCACTAGTTGCGTTGTTCTGCTAGGAGAAATGCGCCATGATGAAATGGGCTAGACGGAGGGAAATTAGAGCTATTAAGGGAAGCAAATTGTATAAATTACTGTGGACAGGGGAGAATTGCGAAAATGAAATGACCTAGAGAATCAATAAATAGTTAATTTGCAGCCTTCTCACCGTGGTGCCTCTCATCGATCGAACGAGCCCAAGTACCAAGCTCAGCTCGGTCAGCATCATACCTACATGTATGCACTTCCCGAGGCAGAGCAGACCTACCTCAAGCATCCCATTCCCATTCACAACCCGCAGCCAGCACAATACCATCATCCCCAAGGTGAGTTACAGTAATCTGGAATACGGTAATCATGAATTGATTTTCAGCCCCGATCAAGATCCGCAAGTCGCGCATGTCCATGCTCAAGACCGGAATGCAGAGGCTCAGTGAGTATTTTCTTGATTTTAATTAATATAACTTAGTAAGTAGAGTAGTGATAAACGTCAATTTTGCAGCGGAGGATCTGGACAAGAACGACAGAATTCCTCGTGCGAAGTCTCCTCATATGGACAACGAGGAGCCGATTGAGATGGCTCATTACCCCGGTGGTCAAGTGCCCGAACCTGGAACGATGCCGGCCATTGAGAGAGACGACTTCCCCGCACCGCCTTACCCTTATGCTGTTGAAGGTGAGGAAAGGATACTGTAGATGAGATGCTTACTGACAACGAGCAAATGGCGTTTAGTAAATAGGATATTGTAGTCTATTTCATGAATGAATACACCATTGCATTCGAACATTATTATACATGTTGTCACAAAAAAATACATTTTAACAATAAACAACATATAAACAACAATGAATCATCATCTATCACAATTTCAGAGCTAAAGAGACGACTCTCCTCTTCTTCCATCGAGAACGACGTCTCTGAAGACGAATTCTCCGAGTCTGAGTCAAAGTTCGACGAGGACAAAATGAAGAAGACTGTGGAGAAATTGGAGCAACTCGAGGTCGATTCCTCCATCGCTGCTGTGATTAAACAGAACATCGAGGAGAGCAGCAAGAAACAGAGGTGAGAACTACATACCGTAATCGGTCAAAAGATAAAGACTACCGTAAACTAAATCTATCACAGACTGCCTCTGCATTGGGATCCTCGCAATGCGTCGAGAACGCCGTCGGCCAAGAAGATGCCTCATCTGCGGTTCCGATACGACACTCCCATCAATGCTTGTGAGTATCGATCCAAAAGCTAGCCTAGACTCGGTAGCCAAGCTTTTGGATAAGTCTACGAATCCAAAAGCTTGGCTAACGAGTCTAGGCTTTAAAGGCGTATTCCTTTTGGTTGGAGGCAGGGGAGCGACACTTTTAGACTTTTAGTCGTTCGGTAGCCAAAACTAGATTCACAGATATATCCCCCCTACTTAGATTCACAGATGTACATATCCCCCTACTTATAATAGCCATTGCCTTTGCAGCTCCATCTCGTCACATGAATCGTCCTAAGCCGTGGGTTGTGTGGCAGGGAGGGAGCAGAGATGCGGGGGCGACTCTGCCTTGCTTCCATCTTCCAGAGAGCAGATCGAACACCATGAGAGCATGCACTCTACCCAATGCATACCAGTACGGACACAATCTGAGCAGTGGAGATCTCGATCAGACCATCTCAAGCCACTACTCTGAACGTAAGTTGACATACTGTAGGTGCGAGTCACGCACAGTATTCCACCAGAAGAAATTTTTTAAAATTTCTTTAAAATAATATGTCGGTCTCTGGATGCAATCCATCATTTCAGATTCGCTCGCTCACGTGAGTATGGGTGGAGGAACGATGGGAGGCCATGGAACATCGATGAGACCTGTGGTGGAAGTGAAGCCAGTTCTGAGAAGTTCACTGCCTGATATGAGCAAGCCCGCTACTCTCTACTCTCTCGTCGAACTGCAGACTACCAACAAGGACGTGAGTTGGAATCATGGGTGATTAAGGGAGGGCAGTTACCGTATCCTAGCACGTTTTTACTGCTATTACTAGACTACTCATAGTCAGAAGTAGTGCGAGCGAAATTACCAAAATATTATGATTCCAGATAGAAAGTGCGAGTAGGTGTCTTTGATAATAATGCGGATTAAAGAAATCGAAATGAGTTTAATTTCTTAATTTCAGCTTCCGGATGAGGTGGATCGTCAACATCTCGAACGTCATCTTTCACGTGATCAATTCGAAGAAATCTTCGGAATGTCTCCAATTGAGTTCTACAAACTTCCCGAATGGAAGAGAATCAATCTGAAGAGGAAGCACAAACTCTTCTAATCTGTCCTCTTTCCTTCTATAGCATAGTTTTATCTCTCGGTGACTCAGTCATAATAAGTTGCTTCTCTCTCTCTGCTCCCTTTTCTTATCCTTCGAGTGATAGCTCCAACTCTTCTTTTCCCTTTGTCGCTCCCCTTTCTTCCCTTAATCTTTTCAGAGTTGTCCAATCCTTTTCAAGTGCGCCCTTAGTGCTTCACTCTAAATTATTTGATTACATCGCATGCAAAGTATGTCGACACTCTCTGCTCCCTCCTCCCTCCCTCTCTCTCCCCTCGATGTCACATTCTGAGGCCAGCTTATCTCTTCTCGTCTAGAAGAGTCGTAGATCATCGACAGAATCGATGAGCACTTGCATTTTAGTCGCTAATTACCCAACCATAATGAACAGTTTTCGTCCTGATCCAAAGCGCATTACTAGATGTGTCTAGCCTCTTGTAATTTAGTCACTCTCTCACTCTCATTCGATTTCGCCGCACAATTCCTAGCTTAGCTTTTTGTTTTGGACAAGTCTACAATTCTTTCATTCTGAAAATGCTCTTAGTTTCGATTGTCTTTTGTCTTCTATATAATTCGGCTCTGGGCCTTATATTCCACTTGAAGATTATTCAGATCGTTTGTTCTAGGTGATTGATGAAAGTATGAATGATGATGTTTAACTCAGTCGCCGTCGCTTTTTCGATGGTCGCATCCTGTTTCTTCTCTTTCTCACAGGGAAATACGTCTACGACTGTAGACATCTCGGCTACCGAGCGACGACTTTATATGCCTACTCGCTTCGATCTGAGGCAGGGCAGCGGCATTTTGACTTTAAAATCACCGCTCGGTAGCCACGACTTCTGGAGTCGTAGATTTATTTCCCTCTGAGTTCTTGTATTCTGCATACGTTGTTTGAGTGCACTCACTCGGAATGGCATCGTCTTCTTTCTCTTTCGATCGAAGACTCAAATGCTCCTTCCGTTCAACCCACTTCAATCCCATTCACATAGCTAATTATTGATTGCCTTGCACCTACTCGAGTCTCCATCTCTTTGCTTGTAAACCACCCCCCCCCTTCTTCCATTAGAGTCCACCCTGCTTACTGAGTGTTTTTTCCTCTCGCCTGCATAAAGAATCGCGTAATGCAATGGGTTCATTGAAACGACGACATCTTAGAGACGACACTAATGAACTCGTCCTTCTTTCATTACGAACTAATCCCGAAATGGTCCGTCTGAATGGGATTTAAATTGGAAGATAGAGGGAGGAAGAAGGGGGTACACGGGGCGGAGTTTCCTCTCTTCTTCCACTCAAAGAGAGGGAGGAGGCAGTTCAGTAGTTGCGTCTGTGCCTCCATGTTCAACTGAGAGAGATGAAGGATCGTCAACATTTTCTGGAGGGACTCATCACTGCTCACAACAATCGCAGATTAATCGTGAGTGATCATCATTCGTATATCATCTCAGATCCTCTTTCTTCTTCTCGTGTTTTGCCTCTTTCCTCTTTCTTTCCTTCATCATTTGTCCATCAATCACTCTCCTCCTCATACCTATTGTAATTCTTGCCATGCTTTCCCCCTTCCTCCTCTAGATGCTTCCTTCGAGGTGTTCTCTTTCAAGCTAGGGAGAAATCGGAGAATATCTGAGGCACTGACTGATAGTGTTGTTGTTATCTGGTGGTTCAGAGGTAGACTCGAGGGAGAACGAGACGAACACTTGTTTTGATGTGGAAAGCGATATCTCTCGTACGAGAATCTTCTGTTGTGTGAGAGAGAGGAAGAAGATGGGGGAAGATCCATGTGTTGTTGATATCTCCTCTCTCTGATCTCTTTCTCCTTCCAGCACGGTTCGCCTCCTCTCAGATGGAGCGAAGACTTGGCGGCGTCTGCCCAAATATGGGCCGAGAAGCTAGCAAAGCAGGTCAGTCATGCTTCCCTCTCTCTCTCTCTCTCTCTCTCTCTCTCTCTCTCTCTCTTCTCTCAATCAGTTCTCCGTTCTCATCGTTAGCCATTCCTCATAGCCTCGTTTGCTCCCTTGAGACACGCTGCCACTCAGTCTATGCTTTCTATTCTTCCCCTTCTTTCCTTTCGATATTTTGTGTGGGGCAGCTTCCCCCCACTTCCATCCATACTCCTCGATTAGAATTGTTCTACTCTTTCGAAAGTGGAAGAGCGGGCCTTCCACTTTCTCCCTCTTTTCTTTTTTTTCCACCCGGAAATCTCCGATTCCAGGCACACATTACTTATTGTGAACTGAGCGGAGTGGGGGAAAATATCACCTTCTTCCCTCCCTCGATCGACCCCGAAACTGCAGTTGAACACTGGTGAGATTGAAAAGAGAGAGAGAGATAGAGATAGAGAGAGAGAGAGAGAGATGGAGTGAGAATCGGAGCTATTCAGGTATGCAGAGCATGAGAAATACGAGTTCGAGACACCTGGATGGCAGAATGGAACGAATTACTTCACGCAGATTGTGTGGAAATCGACGGAAGAAGTGAGAAGAGATATTCTACTCGTAAACAAATGAAAATTGCAGATTGGAATTGGAGTGGGCCAAGTTCGGTTGTTGAATGACTCGAACGAGAACATTGGAACGATTCCGAACTCGAAAAAGTGAGTAATCAACGAAGGCAATTGAAATTGTCTCTCTCCGGCTTCCTCTCCATTTTTCCTCTTTTTTTTCGTTCAACGGAGAATGAAGAGGGGATAGGAGCTTCTTTTCTCTTTATTGCATTTGCATTCTCTACTTCCTCTTTGGATCAACTCGTTGCCTTCATTGAGACTTCCCTCCACTAGATATTTTGAGTAGAGGAGGGAACTCCGAGTCTAGACACCTTTTCTCATCTCTTTTTCAGTCGGTCGTATACCCTCGCTCAGGACGGGGAGATGGTAGTGGTAGCCTTCTATCGACCTTCTGGTAACAACAATCGAGCCGGCCAGTTCAATGTGAACGTACGCAAGCCCGTCCAACTGACGAAGCCGACCTAGACATCGATTGTAGAGAATAAAGGTGTATTTATTGAATTGTCTGTGAGTGAAAGGGAATCCTTCTACTTGGAAATGGATGCAGAGTACGTCGATTGGGTGTCTCTCGAGACTAGTCGCAGTCCATCTAAAGTATATCCAATTCCCTCTCCTCCCATTCATCCAAACCTCGTACGACATTTATTCATTCAGACAGACAATCCCCAAGATATAAACATAGAGGAAGAAACGGTGGTAGATCACAAGTGGGGGCAATAAATATCTAGGACTCTTTGAGAAGAAACGAGGAGAGATTGGCGACACTCCTTCCTATCGAGAAGTTGTTCAACGATGACAGAATGACCTTGGCAATTTGCTATAATTACTATAGTTTTCATTAATTACTTAATTTATTCGGACTAAATAACGTGTGCTCTGATAAATTACATAACAAAAGGCCGCTATACAGTGTGACAAGCATTGTGTAGTGGGGAAGGGATATTGTCTGGTGGAAGAGAAAAGAGAACCCATGGGGTGGATGCTATGATACTATGGATAGAAGAAGGGAGTAAGCACGGAACGGGTGTGGTGTGATAGAAAAAGAAAAAGGAGAGAATACTTGGAGTCAGGTGTCTCACAGAAGGAGAAGATGACTTAGGCAGGCATCTCGAAGTTCTTGCGGGCATTGATGACTGAAAAGGGTGATTAGAGAGAGAGAGAGAGAGAGAGACGAACCTCTGGTGACGTATAGATAAAAGAAGTCAGCGTAGAGAACAGTCTGGACGATTCCAGCGATGACGGCAATGATATCGAAGAAGTTCTCAGTGTAGTATCTGAAATGAATATAAAATCATATTTGTAAGCTATTCTTCGCCCTATTCGTATCCTGAATTGTTTATGTGTCTGCATAGCCTTTCAATGACACTTGACACTCCTTCTGAGGAAGAAACGAGCATTGTGTTTCTTGGAATAAGGGAGAATATCGATTCGGCAAAGCTCTTATACAACCTTCCTACCTAATAGAAATGCCACAACTATTCATTATTATTTGCTAACATATTTACTTATCTTAAACCACAGGGGCAATTGTGATATATTGCTACACCCTCGTTTTGTTTTAAATAAATCAATATATTAGTAAATTGAGTCTTATCCAACCTGTAGATCCAGTTGACGATGTAGAGAGCACGATAGAGTCCGAGGGCGAAGAGATAGTGAGCAGTGATCGTCTCAGCATTTCCAGTCTTGGTCAGCATGAACAGTTGAGGCATGATAGCCACACTCTCCAGGTAGATCGAGAACGTCCACATCACCTAAAATATATTGATTAGAATGGCCGTAACGACAATGTTGGACCCTGACGTTGACCATATTTTCTTCTTTAGCGAATAACATAATGTAAACGTCTTTTCATTCTATCTGCACAGATTCATGCCCTTATCACTTATTATGAAAATAAATATGTCGGTAGTATGTGTGTCTGAGTGCTCCTCATCCATAAAAAGATAAAAGAGTTTTTTTGGAAAGTATATAAAGTATATCAAGAGATTTTACGATCGATAAGTGATTACGCTAGATGGGATGAGCATCCTGTAAGGGTGGATCCCAATTTTATGAAAGATCGATAAGGGCCCGCCAACTATCGGTCAGGATGTGCACGGAAGTGAGGAAAAACTCACGCACACGCAAAAGCTCGTTTCTTTTTTGTGCTATCGCCTCTTTCCCTACATAATACAATGAGAGAAAGGATCAAGGAACCAAGTGAAGATGTTCTACTGCCGGTAAGTGAAAGTCTCGAGAAATGTGAGAAATTTCATTTACACTGAGCATGTTCACTTGGTGTCCATATCCTAGTAAATGAGTGTACCTCCATGAAGGAGAATTCGTGGTTGAGAACGAGGGCAAGAAGGAAGGCAGGAATAGCCAGGAACTCCATACGGAAGATATCGTTGTTTCTCAAATTATTTTATTAATAATTTCAGTTTGGTTGAAATTTTGTCCACATCAAATGAAAGTACTTCCAGCCTTCTGTCTACTCATTCAATCGATAACCGTTTCCTCGTCCCTCCCTAATCGTCCTATCAGTACTGATCCATCTCTTCTGTCATATAAGCAGTAACTGACCTGTCGTAGGTAGCCTTGAACTTGAACCACATAAGATAGCACACGCCGAAGGAAGATCCGAGGAAGAAAAGCTGAGAAGGGGAGATTGATAATGATAATGAGCAATTGATAATGAGCTTAATTACGGTGTTGTACCTTCATGGCGGTGTTGTACAGGGAGACAAAGTTAGTGAAGAGATCAAGATATCGAGTAGTGAAGACGAGAGCGAAGAGCATTTGAGAACGACCCGAGATTCCTGCACGAATTTGACTTATTTTGAATTTAATTGGGTCAATAATAGATGAAAAATGCGTAAATATTTACCCTCGCACGATCTCGTCTTCCATATCTTCTGGCACAAGATGGCGATGGCCAACAAGTGGAAAAGATCCGCTAAGAAACGGAAGATGTTCATCACTCCAAGCTGAAAAGGACACTGATTACACTGGAGAATGAAGAGAGAGAATGGAGAGAGGACGCCGAGGAACGAGAGGGATCGATCGAGACAGAAAGGGTATTAGATCTGAGGAGAGAGAGAGAGAACAGTCGTGACCTAGAGAGAAAGGGAAAGAGAGAGAGAAAGGTGAGGGACACGTGGAGGGCAGATGAAGTGAATACTGAAGGAAGGGGGAGATCGATAGATCGAAGAAAAACATTGATAAGATTGGATTAATCGAAGATAAGGAAACGAATAAAGTGAGCTAAGCCACCGCTTGTCCACGTCAGTCCTTACAGTAATATGAATGAGAGTTCCAGCACGAAAGCGTCACTGGGAACCAAGTGCGCCTTCCTTCACGGGCTTGCGCGCGAGCGGTGAGTTTGAATGGGAGTTTGGCTACAGTATACTGAGCCCTCGTAATTATATTTATTCAGGCTAGTCTTGAGGATTCGCTAATAAATAATTTAAATTTTGATTAAGCGAAATGCAATGTTCAAGAAAACAGCATTCCAATTCCATAATTATATTTAAATTGAAAATTTATATCGATTTTACACGAACTTTACTTCTGATTACCGTATTGAAGTTATTAGTTGGCACCGACAACGAATTAATGAACGTCGAGTCTAGAACCTGAGAGATCAACCATCTTATGTAGTCATACCTTTAGCACGGCGACCAGTCCGGCTCGGATAGGGATTCCGATCCTTTTGAGTAGTAAATGGCATAGGCGACGAAATTGAAGGTAGGAAAATAGAGTGGGAAATATGATTCCCATGATTGGCAGACTCGTGAATGTACTTGGAATGTACATACTTGGGAAGGAACGGGAACGGAATAAGATTCTTTAGAAAATCTTATTGTGTTCTCCGGATAGAATAGGTTTCAAACTGTATTGTCATCGCTCTCTTCCTTCCGATTGCACCACCGTTCCTCTCCATAATTACTCGTTTCGTAATGCTCGCCGAGGTGTGTGGATATAGTTTCGTGATCGGCTTACACACAGTGGACAGGACAGGCGTGAGAGGAAGGGAGAGAGAGAGAGAGAGAGAGAGAGAGAAGAGGGGGAGGGTCCGGTCCTTCCATGACCTCCTTTCTCCCATTGCACTCGTCATTCATCCTCTGATGCGGCCGATCTCCATTATTAGCGCACTCGGTAATCATTTTCACTTTCCTCTCTCTCTGCTTTCACTCAATGCCATCCGGTAGGAAATGACCAAAAAAAGAAGAAGGCACTCGAAACATTCAATCATTTAGTACTACGGTAGACTACGGTAGACTATGGTATGATAGAGTCAGACAGGCTCTAACCCACATACAAGAAATAGCTTTACCTATCTTTACCTTTACTATCCTATCAGTGTTCTCCCACGATCCCAGCTCGAAGACGGGGAGTACCGCTATCTTTACTTTTACCTTTATTGTGTGATATTCTAATTGCAGGTTTCTTATCACTTATAACTGCCGATGCAATTCGTCCGGCAGCGATAATTCCCTGGTCCGAGTATCAGAAGAGACTTCGTGAGCAAGTTGAAGAGGAACAGAGAGCGTTGGCAGATGAAGACATCGCTTCTCTCTCCTCTCCTCCATTCAAACAATCTCCCATTCCTGCTACTGAAGGCGCACTCAAACCATTCCCCGATTCAATGATGAAGTCACTGCAAAGACCAATCGACGAATTCGATCTTCCCTCTTACTCGACCGGAAGTGTCAACAACAAAGTGATGCAGTCCCTGTGAGTCCTCTCTCTCTCCATTATCTCCAATCAATCGATTACAGTAAGAAGCCTCGTCCATCGGGCCAATCGGTAATTCGCCCACAGCTTCGAACGAGGTGAGAGAGGGGGGATATTACTCGATCACATGCGAACAAACAAGCCGCTCTTTGAGTGGATTTGAGTATGGGTATATTGATCGATTGAGTAATCCCCCGTTCCCGGTACGGTGACTGTGTGTGTACAGTAGGATACAAGTTCGGTATTCGTTTTGCGGTCCTTTGAACGATAGATAGGTATTTCGGCTGATAAGGCGAACAAAGCCAGACAAAGAGACTGTCAGAGGGCATGGTCAATTCCGAGCCGCTATCCAGACTGTGGTCGGTCTTGAGAAGACAATACATGAGAGTTCGTTTCAGACGTCCGGACGATCCTCGTGTCTTCATGAAGAAGAAGATTCCAAAGGAAGTCGACCCTCCCCACTACAATCCTCCTCTATCTAAGCCTCCCTTTGCAATGGTCGACGCCTCTCGTCCTAACCATCTGCCACGAGGAGCCATCAACGCCATCGAGAGACAGGTACCATCTCCATCCATCATCCATTTCCGGTCTCTCTCTCTTATTTTCAGGGAACCTCCAATCCACTCGCTCCACTCTCTCCTTCTGCTGCTAGGCGACAGTCTGTCGACCCTCTCCAATTCGGGTCCCATCCCCAAGTCAATTCGGTACTCACCAAGCCGCTCGAGAATGAAGTAGAGGATCGATCCCCCTTCATCACCAATCCTCTTTCTCCTTCGTATTCTCGACTCGGACCTGCACCCGGACTCATTCTCGGCAATGGAAACGGTCAACCGAACATTGTCAACTCAATCTTCTCTCAATCTCAAGCTCACGGAGTCGTCAGCGAAATTCCAATGGGCGGAATTCCCAACGGAATTCCTTCTCTTCCTCAACCTCCTGTGATCCCTCAATTGCCCACTGATTTCTTCTCTGCTGCTCTTCCTCCCAATCCACCTCAAGGAGGACTTCCGAACCTCTTCCAATCTGGTCTTCCCACTCATGGATTCTCTGGGGCCGACACGGGAGTTGTTGCGGGCGGACCGAGATCGCCTCTTGAAGGACTTCTCGCACATGGAAGTCCATTTGAGAGTCTGGGAAAGATGGCAAAGAACTTCCTCGGAGGATCTAATGGAGGAGGAAATGTGAGTACACTGATTCAGTTGACAAATTAAGTTAGAAACTAAGAAGCGCATAGTTGTACACAATTTTACTTTTTTTAACACCGTTGATTAACTACAGGATATGGTTGCGTGTTGACTTAGTGAAAAGAAGTTATGTTTACAGGGCAACATCATGGATCTGATGACTAACGCTCTCACTGGAGTTGGCAAATCGAATCACATTGGAACTGCGGCAGCAATCGATCCCCCTGTGATAGAAGCACAGAGGTGAGTGGAGACATTTCTTCGTCCAAATGTATCAGCTCGAATCTTCGTTACGACTTAATAGAATTGAACAGTCTTTTCATTGGTAGCAATGAAGATAATGTTCAGGGTATCAAGGAAGATCAAGAAAACTATTTAAGACACTTGAAATGTCCCTAAAGTCCTCTTCCCGTTCAGAGCCGAGCCCTCTCTCATGGAGAAACTGTTCAATTCGGCCGCGAGTGCACTTAATGAATCGATGAAAGCAAAGGAACGACAAGACAAATTTGACGCGTTGAAGAGAGAAGAGGAGGAAAAGGATCGGGAGAAGGAAAATGAAGAGAAGGAAAAGCAGAAACAGGTGAAGAGATGATTGAGTTGAAGTGTAATTGAAGTACACCTGCAACGGAATTAAGTGAAAATTTGAAGTGACACGAAACTTGGAATAACCGGGACCGGGATCCTTTCAGGCCCGAATGAGCAAAGACGTGCAGAGTTCACTCAAACTTCTCGATGGTCTTCCTCCCGCTCAGAGAGCTCTGCTAGAAGAAGCACTCAATAATGGAGAGATTGACTCTGATGCACTCGGTCCCGCCGTAAAGTCAGATTTTTTCTTCATTGTGCAAATGCGGATTCAAATATGTCCAATTGTATTAGATGCATCTGTGGATTATGTATTTCCAATTTTACAAAATCTCTTTCAGATCTCTCGTGAAAGACGATGCGAAGGAGGATTCTCAGAAGGAGAAAGTGGATCGTCTAATCGATTGGATCAAAGCCAATCGTCCTCACAAACACACTGCAGTCGTAGCTGTCTCCACTGGAGACAAACTGCCCTACTACGGGAAATACTGTGGAAGTCTCGCGGCGCAGGTCACCCATCTCAATCCCATTCAATCTTCCGCACTTTTCTTGCTTCTCCGCTCTCTCTCTAATCTGGGCCAGAGTTCTTCATCCTCCGATGTCTCCGAATTGTCTAACGATGCGTGATATGGGGTCAATTGCAGGAGGGATCAATGAAGAGGGCGAAACCGTCGGGCGCCGTTTGGGCAGTGGACAAAGATCGATTCATCGTGTCCAAATTCCACTTCCAGCCGTCATCCCTCAGTGGTCAGTGAGAAGAGAGATTGATCACACATGCAAATGAACATCCGGGCAATGGGAATGGGGTGATAGGGGAAGAATTCTATGACATGACCAAATCCGGTTCGAGAATTGAAACATTCCCGATGCTGATTGTGAGGGATGCAAAATAGGCATGCCTACTATAGTTCTGGCCATATTTCAATTGTAGTACAATTGAAATAGCTATGGGTAGTGTAAACTAATTATATTCCGACAATGTAACACTCTGATTGAGTCTCGGTGATAGAGGAAGAATTGAACAATGACCTAACCATGTCCAGTTCTACAATAGAAATATTCAGACAACGTTACATTCTGGTTGGGTCCGGACCACTCGACGTTGGATCTCGTTGCCGATTCTTTTCCCTCCGACAATGGATTCATTCTCCAACCGGAACCCATCGATATAAATGTCTTTGTCGTGGCGGATTTGAAAGTGAGTGAAAGGGAGATTTCTGGCCGCGGGGCTAATCCATCAGGCAACTCTCTCCGCTCAATACAACTTTCTCCCCATTCCAGCCTATCCCGGCCAAAGCGAGAAATGAAAGTGAGAAGATTCACCCCATTTCACTCTTTGGAAATTCGCTGAGGGCACGAAGAGATGGTGAGAAGATGCAGATCTCACTGAGATATGAGTGAATTGAATGGAGAATTCCCATTCAGTCGAAATAGTGAGACCGGATAGACTGCCTGCTGAGTCTAATATGAATACGGACTAAGACACTAATCGAGTGTGAATTCATACAGATTCTAGTTTTGGTTATTATGATTTCTTCGATTGGAATACACATAGTGGGATACAATAATCTGTTCCAGCTCCGATCCACATCGACCGAGACGAATTGCCCCCGATGGAGAAGAACAAGGAAGAAGTGAGATTGGTTGTGGCGGTAAGCATTCCTTTCCCATTTCGGAGTGAAACAGCATTGCCCCTCGCACAAAAAGCGTTAGTCATAATGGAGTAATCTTCTTTTGCAGGGAGGAGCAGTCAAAGTGCAGAGCGGAGATGGGCCGTCTAGTGAAACAAAGTGAGAGGAGAGAGAAGACAAAGAAAGCGACTCAGCGACACCTGTCGAATTAACCAGAATTAGCTAATTATTCAATTAAGAATGACCATGCCCGTGAACGGCCTTCCTTCCACTGACACTTCTCTCTTCAACCACAGCGTTCCTCGCGGATTCGAAATGCGACCGCCCATCTCAATGTCGGAGGACCCGAATGTGCATTTATTTCTTTGTTTATTTGATCAGAAGAACGAAAATGACAGGAAAAGGATGTGAATAGACAATAGGAGGATGTTGTCCGTCCCTCCCTTCCCTCTATTCTCTTCTCTTTGCAGGCTCCGCGTGCTCTCGATTGGTTCGCGGGTTTCCAGCCTCTTCTTCTTCGTCTTCCCACTAGCCGAAGTGTCAAGAGCGTGAATTGGATCTCACTCCGTGATCACAAACATAATGTGAGGAGAGGGAGAGGATCATTGAGTAGATGAGAGATATCCCATGCGCTATTTCAGGAGACGATCGCATCTGTTATAATGCCGAATGGACCGGGCTTCACTCTTCCCTCACTGACGACCCTCCGACCACTCACACCTAATGGACTATTCAATATTAGTTCAGGACCAATCAAGGTGGAGATATTAGATGGAAACAAGGGAGAAGTGGGAGATTACAGGTGCACGACTACAAGACCATCGAGATCTCTGATTTCGTCCTCAAGACAGAAGGGAGAGCAGTTTGGTTCATGATAGGCACTGATATTCTCCCTAATGCCGCTGGTCACATCGCTCCTATCTGGAATCGGTAATGATGAAACAGCGAGAGGGAGAGTAACTACTCTTCGATTGCAGCTCGGCCAATTCCTTTGACTGCGAGTCGCTTCGTGATTATCATGGGGAGACTCTCACAATTAGACTGCCAGGCAAGAAGGTTAGTTAGCGATCACGCACGTGGACTACTTTTCTGTCAATGGTGAAGTAGGAACTACCCCAACTTCCCCTCTATAATAATATTTATTGTTCAATAATTGGACAATTTATTTATATGTTGACACACCCTTGTAAGTAAACTAATTAAATAAAAATAAACTACATTAAATAAACAAGTTATTACAGGACATCAACGACGTCTTCTGGTTGAGTGTCTTCTCCATTCCCTCCACTCTCTCGTACTCTCATATCTATCTACCCTACAATGAGATGGTCATTCCCCCCGATCTCACCGGAATTCCAGTGAGTAACCGCTCTTTTTGAGCTCAATCGATGAGTTAATGAGGCCAGAAACAACAAATTACAGACCCCCGAATGCGTCTACACACCGTGATCAACCCTCCTCCTTCTAACCTATCTCTCCCCTCTCTCAATTTCATATGGGTCTCATTCCTTCCCCAAGTGCGAATTACTCTGTACGGTATTCTCCTCTTTTGTCTTTCCAATTGTACCGTATTTCCCCTCCCTTCTAGGGTGTCGATTCCCCCTCATGAATAGCCGCTGATCTGTTGCTAGTCTCGAGATCTGTCTTCTCATTCCGTGCAATATACCGAATAAAGCCGTCTTCCACTCATTGAGTGTCTCATTGTCTCATTGGCACCGAACACCTCTCTCTTCTCATATCAGATATCGTCACTCCCCTCATTCAGACTGTTGTTGGTTCCTCTTTGGTATCAAAGTGCGAGGCAGCAAACACAGAGAGACTCGAGTGTCGCATATCGACTTCCCTCTTAAGGGGGAAACGATTCGAGATCTCCCTCAATGATCTCCGTTGAGTCAACTAATCGAGAGAAGACACAAACTGTTCACTTTACCCTCCAAGGTTAATGGAGAGAGAGAAAGAGAGAGAGAGAGAGAGAGAGAGAGAGAGAGAGAGAGAGAGGGTCCCAAAAGTACAAATCGTTTTGCTCTTTCTCAACTCGTTCTTCATCTGTCGCCTGGGGGACAAAGACCTTCCATTTGACTGACGCGTCACTTCTGATCACTTTGAATCGACCTTGCAACTCTCCTTTTTGCATGTAAGCCGGCTCTCCTCCCTCTATCTCCTCCTTTGATCCATCGGCCAGATAGGATGTAGATGGAGAGACTAAGGAAGCATTCAAACGATACCGGCTCCTCTTTCCCCCCTCAACCACCCGTAAGACTTTCATCATTAATTGATCGTCGATCGTCAAATCGTCGTTGTTGTTCCTTCTTCTCTCTTGGATATACAACCGAATCGTTTCTCTCTCTCTCCAGTCATATATCTCTTCACGGCTTATCCACTCCAATTCCATATGTCCAACTGCGTCCTTTCATGCTAATTTCTCTCTTCGACTCGACCCTAATACCATGATGTGTAGGAGATAAGAATGGAATGCAACTGCTTCATCCTTTCAATGTCATCTCCCCTCCCACTCTCCCATTTGCATACCATCTCAGTCTGAGACCGAGAGAAGAACGATGATTGATTAACCCCAGTCAATCGCCTCTCTTGAGTCTTCTCCCTCTGAGACCACTGTCCACTTTATCTCCATGCGCCCCTTCCACCGTTAATTGGCTTGCATTACAGTGCACAAGGCCATATGGCGGGCCGGTAGGTGAGGAGGGAGGGGGATAGTCCTGCCATACTCCCGACCGCTTCGCCCCCTTTCCTCTCCCTATTTCTCTTCCCCAGTCGTAAGCGAGACTTGTCTGTCCACTCTATCAACCATTCCGAACATACAGCTGAAGCCCCTCAGGCATAGAATTACCATTGTTTCTCTCCTCTCTCCCCCAGATTCACAATACCCTCTCTCCCCCTCATTATGAGTACACGACTGGCATCACTCAACAACAGTCCTCTCTCCTCCCCTTTCCCCCCTCCATTCGACCCTTTAACCTTTCCCACACCCCTCTTAGTCTATATCGTTCCGAACCATCTCTGACATGGGAGAAGTTAGTGAACACCTTCACTTCCCCCATCTCTCTCTCTCTCTCTCTCCCATTCTGTGCCCTCCAGCGTCTTTGATGTATGCTTATCCCCCTCTGTTCCTTTTGTCTCCATCTTCGGATGCCTAATCCCTCCTTATCCATCCATTTCACTCCTTTGATTTACAGTCATGATTCTATTCTATTCTATTCTCTCTCTCTCTCTCCCCACTCTCCGACCACTCGTCTCGTCTCTTCTCGTCTCGAATGACCTTCTCTGCGTGGCACTCGATGAGTATCGTCTCAACTCACTCCAAATGGTCTATCATCTCTCTCTAAGAGGGGAAGCTTTATTTGTCTACAATCCCCTTCCACCTCTATTATCTCATCCCATTCATTCGCACCCTCCACACTCCTTAGTCTCTCTCTCCTTCTTCCCATTGACTAGTTCACACCCTCACAATGGAACTTCTCATCCTCTCTCTATCCGTTCTGCTCTTCTCTCTTCAGTCCTTCTCTCTCTTTCTCTCTCTCTCTTTCCTTCTCCGATCCAAGGCCTCCGATTAACTTTCCCCCTCTCTTAGATCAATCTCCACTCTGAATAGACTCTGGATAGTCGAGGGAGGGGAAACAATTACTACCTTCTCCTCTTTCCTTTTGTATGTGCACACTCACTCGAATAATTACTCAAATTAGTGCTTTGGTGGTAGTCTAAACAGTCTCTGACCTGTCTCTCTCTGTCCATCGATATCTCCCAGTCGTTCAGAGAGCGACAAAAAGAGGGAGAGCGTTTCTCACGTGTCGACTGATCGACCGTACAAGGTGGATAGGTGTCTTTCTTTCTCTCTCTCTCTCTCTCTCTCTCTCTCTCTCTCTCTCCTTGATCCCCTCCCTTCCATCTCTAGATCCATTTCGTGTCTGCTCTGCAGGTCTCTTGGCCTCCTTTTCTCCCACAAGAAGGAGCACATCAAAAAGTGAGAGTTTGACTTCATTTTCCTTTCTGTTCTCATCATATTCGACTTACTCTCTTACTCTCACTCTTTATCTCCAGTCCGCCGCTTCCTACAGTAAGTCAATCTCTCTCTCTCTCTCTCTCTCTCTCCCTTTTAATCTCGGATGTTATCGTGTTCTCGCCCTAAGTACTCCCCTTCTGTATGATCAGGTGTCTCGGGTAGTCCATCAAGAGACATCACAGAGTCTTCCTCCCCATTCCAAGCTTTGCTCCCTTTCTTCTTCGTCTGCTTTGTTTATCTCCCTCTCTCTCAAGAGGTCACTCCGTCTTTCTTTCTTCTTGATAAGAAGATTGGAGGGCGTCGAAATCGCCGAGGGAGATCTTCTCACTCTATAATCGACGCCCATCTCGAGACGGTTATACAATCATTCATTGATAGTATCTCTCTCTCTCTCTCATCTCACCCTGGGGGGTCCTCCATCATTGTCTGTGCCGTCCCTTCTCTTCTCGCAATCATGATTAACGATCCACCACACGGTTGTCTCATTCGAGTTGCATCTCCTTTCCCCTCAAGGCATCGTTCCCCTCTCTCCCATCACTATTCCCTCCATTCTTCTCTCAGTTGATCTCAATTTGGGAGCGGCGGTCCTCAATTTGTCTCCATCCCTTCACATCAAAGTGTGCCTCTGTATCAACACACACAGATGCTTCTCGCGCCTCTCTCTCTCTCACTCTCTCTCTCTCTTTATCCGATCATCTTTCATCTCATTCCTACTGTTTCTTGCCATCTCGTCCATATGTGTTCCTCCTCCTCCCTTCATTATTCGAGTACACGCCCTCTCTTCCATTCAGAGTCTTCAGTCTCTCTCTACAATGCGGTCGTCCTTCATCTGGTCGACCCTTCTCATTTCCCTCACTGCAATCAGTGGTACGTCAACTGTTCATCTGATAGGTAGATAAATAGTTATCTATACCTGATTGAGACATGTTAATTAGTTTAGAAAGAGTTGAGGTTGAAGCTAATCAATCTGTTCACAATTATTTTCTTCAAATGCACAATAATTTGTTCCCAGGAGCGGACGATGTTCCAAAGGTGAATTCGTACAATCCCGAGTACGGTGTCTTCCTCGGTGATCTTCCCAATTTGGCCGATGGAGACGTCTCAGGACGAGTTTACGTAATCAATGAGACCGCCCTCCAAATCGTTAACTTCACCTACAATGGGAACGCTCCCGGTGAGTCATCTGGTCTCTCTCTCTCTCTCTCTCTCTCTTTTCTTGATCGGATCTCTTAGATACTCGTTGATCCATAAAAGAGAGCTGCTTCATTGAGTGGTTCTCTCTTCTTGACTCGTATGATGGGTACCAAGTACGTTAGAGAGAGAAGTGATCTCATTCACTCCAATCATCCTCCCTATTCCTTGTCTGAAGTGATTAGTGAGAGGGGGTTAAGTCAACTCGTTTCGTTTCTTCCCCCCATATCTCTATCTCTCTCTTCTCTAAACTAGACGGCACATGGTCGTTTTTGACTGTTCGGTGATGGTCAAGGGGAGGAAGAGACAGCGGAAAAGGTGTGAATAGAAAGAGAAGAGAGGGGTGAAGGTTGGTTCTGACTGTCCTCCCCCCTCCTTTCGGACACTCAATTGCCCCATATTAATTGGTGAGCACTCTTAAAGGAAAGGCTTCCTGGGAAGAGTGGAGGTACTATAGAGAGAGACTGAGGGTAGTCCTCAATAGAAGGAGGTGTCCCTTGTAGCCAGTCGGTATAAGTGGAAAGGCTAGGGGAGAGAGAGGAGGTGGCAGAATGAATGCACTCAAAGGAAACGCGAACGAACCTCCTTAGAATGATTGGACGGAAGATTGATGAACTCTATGAATACAAAAGGGAGAGAAAGGGATGGAGGGATTCAATCTAAGATTTTAAGATCTCTACTTCTGGTTGGATATGGAATCGACTCCGACTACCGGAGGAGTCAAGATCCCTTCCTTCGAATTCGGGTGAGAATGTACATGATTTTTTAAATGGAAAATACATCGATTTCAAAGGATGCCTCTGATTTTCTCTCTACACAATTATTTTCGGCAATTTAACTATTTCCGAAACAGCCTGAAAATTAAACTACTGTATCCAATTGTATCGTTACAGTATCACTCCTCTCGGTCCATACGAGAATGCTGAGAGAGTCGTTCTCATCCTTCCCGGTGCCCACAAACTCACCCACTTCAAGAGTTTCTCCCTCTTCTGCTTCCGATTTGAGGTGACGTCATCACCTTGATTCAATCAATAATTCCTTCTCATTTCAGCACAACTTCTCTTCTCTCGCTATTCCAGAGTCGCTGCAGATTCCGAAATCTCAGTTTCTCGCTGCTGAATTGAAGGGATCTCGATACAACGTTGCATCTGGCCCAATTCTCGTTCTCGATAGAAGAACGATCAAAGTGTTCGGATTCACCTTCGAAGGAGACAAGGCTCCCGGTAAGAGAACTCAGTCGATCGGAAAAGGATCATAGGGAGAGAGAGAGAGAAAGAGAGAGAGAGAGAGGGGGGGGGGCTAACACAAAAGTCGTGTCCTTCCTCCCGAGTTTAGCTATCGAGATCGCGATCTGACCGGGTAAATGCATGTTTCGGCCGTAATTGAAGACAAATCATCATTGCAGATGGTTATTTCTTCGTTGGCCGCGGGCCGAATGTGAACCACGACTCTGGAGTGAAAGTCCCCATTAAGGGAAGAGACACAACCGAACTGTGAGTTGCATGAGAAGCTACCTGGGGAGAAAAAAGGGACTGAGTCGTACTAAGAAGTGACAGGTACAAAGAAGGTAGCCAATGAAAGGGATGAAAGAGAACTCTAATGTGAAAACGATCAAAGTGCTTCTGCCGATGTTTTGCCTTCTAGGGGCTCTCAGTTACACACATCTGCTGACCCCTAACGGCTCTTTGTTTTTTGTTTGAATAGAGGGCTCCCGTCGGTGACTAAGAACAGGGGGAGACACATTTGAAAGGAACGACCTAAACAGCTGCAGGTGATGCAAGAGTCTCTGCAACAACGAATGAGTCATTCCTTGCAAAGAATGGATGACTACAGTACAATCTAGACAATCGATGCGCAATAACAATAATATTTTAACTAGGCTCGAGGCGCGACAGTTTGTGCAATTTGGCTAGAAATAATGGGAAATAATAAAATAATATTATCTTGTCATGTTATTTGCAAATAAAATTTGGATGGATACTTGAGAATAGTGGTAAGTAACGGCAAAGATAAAATACTTACAGTATCACCGCGATGACTGAGCGATACCGAGGTGGACAGGACATCATCCTTATTCTTCCTGAGGAATACGATATCGACCATATCGATTGGCTCGCCATCTACTGCTACAAATTCCGTGTTGACTTCGGCCACGTCGCCGTCTCGAACATCTCACAGAGGATTCCGCCCTACGTCCCCGCCCAGAAGAGAGTGCGTCCCCGAACGAAAGAATGAAGGGGAAGAGAATACTGTAGATACTATACATACTGTAGATATTCATCTGTTCTTGTCTCGAAAGACGTCTAGATTAGACAGTAGAGTAGATATATATTGGCTTCCATCGATAAACTCGATCAGCAACAGTCATTGGGGACAAACAATGGAAGGGTCAAACGTAGAGTAGATCACTTTCAGTTCGATGAGATGGACAATTCGAAGATCGACAAGTGGCCGACTCTTTCTCTGCTTGGCAACGACAACAGACTCAATTTCACCTTCCAACTCGGAGCTCCCGGAGGAAAGAAGGGATATGCCGTGAGTTTTTTTTCTCTCTTCGGATCTTCTAGGATTAATATTTTTAAAATTACTTATTGCGGGACTTTCATGAATAAAGCAATCGGTACAGGCGATGACTCACTCTCGTCCTTCCAAGTATGTGTGGTACGTGAATGGCTACCTGGCCGACGTGTACCTCAAGAGAGGCAGCACCTACACTTTCATGTAAGTGTATTCACACTCTTTTGCAGAAGTTTACTAGTTTCCCCTGCTTCAACCGAATAAGACAGTAATTGTAAGAGCAGATATCGAAACACTATTTTATAGCGATATCTATTCGTACAATTATTGTATTATTGGTTTAAATACTAATTAAATACTCCTTCTACTCATTCTCATCAATCTTCTTCAGTGTGGAGGGTGGCAACGATAAATCGACCTCGGACTTCTACAATCCCCTCTACATCTCTGACGATCCCTATGGAGGATTTAACAAGCTCTCCGACGATGAGAAAGCCGTGAGTGATCTATGATCTACTTTGAATTATCAATTATCAATAATTGATGTAAACAGTAATCTTACAGTCTATACATCAATTGCTTTTTTTCGCACAGTTTTACATTTTTCCAGTAATAATCAATCAATATTCCAGACTGTCCACATCTACTCCGGGGACGATGCTTCATCTCACGTCGGTCGTCTCTGTGTGTGGACTGCCGACGGGGACGTCAATGCCGATTCTTTCGCATCCTTCGTCGACTTCAGAAACTCTCTCGAGTTGAAGTGTGAACAGGACAAGGAAGCACACACTTTCACCTTCTCTCCTGATGAAAGAACACCCAACACCGTCTATTTCAATGTGAGAATGAATTGGACTCTAATTGAAATTGGTTATAATATCTAAAGCTATTTCAAGTAAACTACATGTGAAATGTGGTTAAAATTATATAGGTATGCCTGTTTCGCTCCCTTAGTGTGAGACAGTCATAAGTTCATTTTGCAGATGGAAAGGGATTAGTAGTTCAATTGGTTCGTTCGTTGATCTCAATGATCTCTCTTGCAGTCTTTCTCATCGTACAACATGGGCTACAAACTACACGTGGTCGATGAACTTCCCTCTCTGCTCGATTGGACTGAGGAGCCATACGACTACGAACACTGGCGACTCGAGAAGCTCTCTCAAGGAAGCGTCGTTGCCTCCTCAAGTCTTCTCCTGTCTCCTCTAGCCTTCCTGGCCGTCCTCGTCCCCTTCCTCTTCTAATTCTAGTCACGCGCCCCCCGCTCAAGAGTGCATTATAATAACGATTTGACTTACAAACTAGCAAAAATATTCGGTGCGTGTATATGTAATTATTAGTAGGCAGCAGGGAAATGTCGTCTTTGCCTTCTTCCTTCACCTCACTCAATTCTCCTGATTCCCTGCACACATTTCACACACACTGGGTCACAATCAACCCAATCGTCAACGATCTCCGCTCAGTTCGCCCTTTAACCCCCTTGTAGATGAAGTCAATAGTCGCTTCCCCAGCCACAATCAACGTGTTCATTTCTCTTTCTCCACTCCCTCCTATTGAGAATTCCATCAATTTGGTATTTTGGAAGCACCTCAGATTGCCCCTTCTTATGTGCTGATTTCGCCTCTTCGATGACTGCTTCATTCGATGTCATAATGACTAGATACCGTAATACTCTACCGTAGTACTCATTCTGCTCTTTTCATTGCTCTAATCCGTCGTGTATAGTGTGCTATTCTCAACTGTCCGATAAAGGTGTGTATCTAATTCTTATCCATGGTGCACATCGATGAAACAAATGATAAGAGAAGTAGCATGCCCCAGAAGCCTGGATAGAAGGGGATATCTAGTCCTAAGTGACAGTGTTGCCGCTTGTCGACGAAAAATCCTTCCGGTAGAATTCTACCTTTATAGTCCCTGGATATTCTCTCTCTTCATAATCGACACATTCATAAGTCTCTCTCTCTTCTTCCTCCAGCTTCTTCTTCTTCTGTCTCAATCATCGCGTGTCTTCCCCATATGTCTCTCTCTCTCTTCTCTCTCCTCTCTCTCTCTTCTCGCCTCTAATTCTCCTCTCTCATCGTCTTAAGCGAGGAATACACAATCAACTTCGTGCATACCTGGTCTCTCTCGATATTTCATCCTCCTCCCGAGAATTATTCGCTTTCACCTCTAATGCATTATTTACCCCGAAGGAGATAGACAGAGGGAGATGAGGGGAGAAAGAAGATGGAAACTACCGTATTCTTCCCTCTTTTCTTTGATGACACACGATTTGTCGTTGAATTCGTTTTATCGCAGAAGTAAATTCTGATACGAGACAAGGAAATAAATGGAGATGACGAGATTCGAGAGAGAATTGACAAGAATAGCAATGAACAACCGATCGGACACTAGTTATTAGGAATTATTAGTTAGACTCTACTCTCTCTCTCTCTCTGCACTCCGAAACACCATTTCTCTGTTTGTTTGACTAGTTTGATTTGGGATGGGTACAACAACTCGGTTTGAAATGACGAATAATGGTAATTCGTGAGTGTTAGGGAATCGATTATTGGATATGAAATAGGACAAATGGGTATGAGGGAGAGGAGGAGGAGGTGCAATGGGGGAATAAGGGGGAAAAGTGCAAAAGGGGAACGAAAGGGCATCGAATAAGTTATGAGATTAGTAATGAGATACACTGGAAGTGAAGACTCGACACGAGGGCAATCGAGTTTAGTGATGAGATTCGAATCAGTGACAATTGACGTCCATCCCGGAAATAAATGAGAAGAGAATAAGAAAAGAGCGCGAAAAAAGGAATGAGTAGCGAGAGTAAAGCTGGTGGAACACACACTGTTATTACAACTGAGACGATGGCCATGGAATAAATAGAAGAGGAGAGTGGATGGATTCACTCCGCTGTTTGCAGAAATTGATGATGATGAGTGAGATCCGCCAGGAGGGATGACGTCAGAGAAAAGTCCATCTGATGAAGGAGATTATTGATTGATGAAGTGGGTTTAGATTATCGATTAGAAGGATGATATTAAGGGAGTGATCTACCTGACTAGGAGGCGAAGTGCTTTCTGAATCCCACTCCATTGCTTTCGAGTTGGGTGAGCCCGTCTTGTTCTTGATCATCGTCTTGTACTCAGTGAGTCGAACCTTCTTCCCGTCGATCAAACACGTTCGCTTCGGGCGAGGACTGCAATATACAATTTATAGACACACTAAAATATTGTAATTACTTATTATTTAGAAATATCTAGATAGGGATCGCTGTAGGGATGGAATCGCAAGAAATCACTCTCTTCATTTCGCACACTCTCACGCCGGTCTGAGCGAGGAGGTAGTGTTCAGCATGATGAGGGTATTTCTTGTGAAGCCGTCCCAAATTTAAATGTCTGGGTTGTTGAAATAACTTCATTCTCACCGATAGCGATAGTCTGGGTGCTGTTCCATATGCAACTTGGACAGTCTCGACTGCTCTTCATAATAAGGCTGCTTCTCTGCATTCGACATCGCCTTCCATCGAGATCCTGCGATGCAAAAGAATCTTCATCTCTTCCCCGTGTTCATTTCCCCTCTTCACATCAAAATAAATCTACGTCTCTAGACTTCTGGTCTATCGAGCGACGACTATCTTCGTTCAGAAGCGTCTTTTTTTAGAATTTTCAAGTCGTCACCGGTAGCCAAAACTACTCGAGTCGTAGAGTTATTTCTCTGTGAGTTGATCACTCCTCTCACCGAGGATCTTGGAGATGTTGGAGTTGTGCATATCAGGGCATGCCTTGAGTATCTTCCTCCTCTCATCTCTAGCCCAAACCATGAATGCATTCATCGGTCTCTTGATGTGATTGGGAGATCTCGTCACAGCTCCTCTCGATCCTCCATTCAATCCCAATTCACATGGAGTCAACGTCTGGCCGGGCGTTGACTTCCCCGAAGAAGCGGGTGAATGAGGGGGCAGCGATGACACTGCAAACATATTTTTTCTCACTTTTCCTTGACAAAAACACTGAGAAATCACCGTAAACAGCGTCTGTTTCTTTGTCCACATTTGCTTGTTTTCGTGACAACTCACCGTCAGTGGAGGGAATTGCATGAGGGACGGTGAAGTGCAGAGAGGGCGTGGTTGTAACAGTTGCAGCTGCAGCTTTTGAAGTTTGCAGCAGGGAATTGGAGGGAATGACGAGGGAAGAGAGGGAAGAAGGCACTCGAAGGAGATCCTCACTCATTTTGTGTGAGAGATTGAGTGGATGATCGGCTGTGAATCGATCGAGTTTCTCTTTTGTAAGAGGAACTCCGCCGTTGACTCCAAAGAGAGGAGAAGCGCCTCCCGAAAGAAGACTTCCCGCCAGAGAATCATAACCACCTCAAATGGACTAATTAGACAATCTGCCCTAATCAGGATGTCATACTCGATTCACTTTTGATCGACGCCGAACAACACGAACCGAACTCATTAAGGAGACAAAAGATCGACTAGCGACATCGAGTTTTGAGTAGTTTGGTCGATGCAGTTTACCTGGGAAGAAGAGAGAAGGGAATACGGATGCGATGAATCGAGAATTCTGCTGCATCTTGAAGATTTCGGCCGGATTCTTGAGGAATTCCATCTCTGGCGTCAATTTCTGTGAAAGAGAGAGATAATTTTGTGAGTGTGGCAGAGACTGATTCCCGTTGATCATTCCCAGTCCCAAGTGCAGTTGTAATGTGTTGTGTAGGTGTCCTTTTGTCTCTCTTCTTCTCCCTTCCCAAATGTCCCCCTCCCATCTCCTCTCTTCTCTTCCGGACGATACATTATTTTTTGTGCACCTTTGCCCTCCCTTTGACATATCGTTGCCCATCTGGTTGGACTCTTTTCAACTCTTCCCGGCCCTCTCTCTCTCTCTCTCTCTCTCTCTCTCTTTCTCTCTCTCTCTCTTCTCTCGCCACACGAGACTCAAAAGGGATGATTCTTCTCATCAGCAATTCGCTATCATTCATCATCCAGTCACAATACCTCCCATTAGAAGTCACTCACATACAACTCTCTCTCTCAGAGTCTCGTCGCTTGTCAATGGACAAGAAGAAGGGGAGGAAGCTCCTTTCTCTCTACCCCCCTTATCCCTCCCTCCTCCTCCTTCCCCTACCGTAGTCCATTCAAAAGAATTCTCCATTCATACGGAATAATGCCGTGTCGGCTACTTCGACTACCGTAGTCCATTGTTCCCAATAGCAGATATCTTAGTACCGTATCACAAATACATGGGGAGAAGTGCATGACTAATGCGGATTCTGTGCCCCTCGAATGAAATTATTCGTACCTGTTCAGTAATCTCCTCCTTCTTCACAATCTTCTCCTTTTCCTCTTCCTTCTCTCCTTCCAATCCCAATCGGTCCTTGATGGACATGAGCTGCAATGGGAGGACTTCCCTCTCATCTCTCTCTCTCTCTCTCTCTCTCTCTCTCTCTCTCTCTCGCTTCCACTCATCATATTAACCCATCACCTCCAATCGGAAACGACCATTAGCCATCGGGGAGCTACTCAAAACGACATCTCTTACCTGTCGGATGACACTCTGTACTAATTCCTGTCGTCCCTCAAGATGCTCCACTGAATTGATGATGTCTCTGCAAAGGAAGAGGAACATTAGAGACATCGCGAGAGAGAATTGGTAGTCTACAGTAATCTTCAGATACTTACCGTAGTGTGCAACCATCGATGAGTACTGTACAACCTTGTTCAGTCTGTGCGAGAACATCGGGAATGTCCATGGGAGATGTGGATGATGATGACGTACTGTAAAATTAATAGATATCCAGATTCTAATCCATTCTCTCTCTTCTCATTTCTGCCTACTCAGGAATTCAATGCCGACACTCGCAATCATCTCTTCATATTCGGAGTCTAACTCAATGTATCGAGAGAAGAGAAAAGAGAAAAGGGCAGCTGATAAAGTGGATCGAAAGCAAAGAAGAAAAGAAGAAGAAGAAGAAGAAGAAGAAGAAGAAGAAGAAGAAGAAGAAAGACAGCACGGGATAAATTGGGAATCAAGCAAGCACGCGCCAAACTTTGATAGTGACTTGTAAAGGAACAAAGAAGAACGAATGACTACTCTCTCTCTAGATCGCCACGGCCGGCCATTCGAGGTACAGTACAAGATAAATGGGTCTTTATCGTGTCTCTTTGTCGCATTGAGATCCTCCCTCTACTGAGATGGCTGGCAACAAGAGAACGAAACGAATTGGGAGGTGAGGGGAGAGAGGAAGGAGGAGGTGGAAACTGAGATGGAGGAGGAAGGTGAAATGGGATGAGAGAGAGAGAGACAAGGTAAGGGGTATTGTCAATCGCCCCTTGCGTAAGATAGTACTCGACGTGTCTAGAGGAAGTTTTGGAGACAACGGAGAAGAAAGAGAAGAAAGAGAGAGAGAAAGAGGAGATATCATCGGTTGAGTACGGTAGAAGGTCAGAGCAGAGGAGGAAGGAGGGGGAAATGATTCGAGATTGAACTCACCTTGTGTGTTCGGAAGCACTGCTGGAGTCACTCTTGACGGAGGAAGTGACACCTTGAGGGGACGAAATTGAGAGGGGAAAGAAAGGCTGTCGAGAATCCATGACGTCGATCTGTAAGAGAGGAGATTATAGTGATCAGAGGGAGATACGAAAGGCCCTCGATGGTCATCGTCGAATCATCGAAAGATGAGAGAGACTAAGCACAGGGATTCACACTCCTCTCGTTAATGAAATGCATTGTGGATATGCCTGTGGTTAGGTGTGGATGCTGGGGGATGAAGCCCTGTTAGAAGGGGGAGAAAGGGGGAGATAAGGGGGGGAAGGGAGGGAAGAGGGATATACATTGTGCTGCTCCATCTTCACTGCGTCGTTCGTCGCTCCGTTGCTGTCGATTCTCATTGGAGCCGCCTTCCTTCTACTGGACATGCTGAAATGAGTGAAGAAGAATGAGAGAAGAGAGAGACGAAGAAGAGACTAGTGATGATGCAATTGAGAGAGAAGAGAAGAAGGAGGACGACAATGAAGAGATACAGCAGGTAGAAGGGACTGGACCCCTTATTCAGAAGGAAGAACAAGACTCCTCCCCCCTTCTTCGGGAGAGAATGAAGAGATACCCTCTCCCCCCTATTGAATAGATGTCTCTCCTCTCTCTCCCCCCTCTCTTCTTCCCTCTCCCCGCCTCTCGTCTACCGTAGCCACATGGTGGAAGATAGGTGATGAAGATGAAAGCAAAGAATAAGAAATGGAAAAGATCAAGGATCAAAGGGGGAGAAGATGGAGTATGTTTCAGAGGGGGATTGCTTACTTTACTCGTTGCCTCCCTTTATCATACACACATTTGACGCACTCGAAAGTGCCAGTTAGGCATGGAGATAAAAGAGAGAAAGAGAGACAACGATACCCTCAATTACGAGTGTTGAGACTACTTCAACACTGGAATCAGTCCAAGTCGTCGATATTTGGATAAGGGAAGAGGTGGATTATCGGAGGTGAGAGACGAATCGAGATGAATATGAATCGTTAGAAGGAAGGAGGGGAGGATAAAGAGACGAAGAGAGAGAGAGGACAGAGGATATGAAAAAGAAGAAGAAGAGGAGGAAGAAGAGGAGGCTTCCATTCACATGATGGTAGAGTTGATTGAGAGAATGAATATCTCTTTGAAACTCTCGGGTGAGAAATGGAGAGAGGAGAAACAATGGAATGGAGGAATGCGAGAGAAGGGTGAGAAGGTTAGAAGTGCAGTCGGGAGAAGAGTGATACAGAAGGAGGAAGGAGAGAAAGAGAGAGAGTGAGAGAGAGAGACTGAAGAAGCCATGATATGCCCTCTCAATATGCAGAATGATTGGGTGTGGAAGCCAGTGATCAAACCGAAAGGAAAGCAACAAATGAGTCGAAGTTCGAGTTGGAAGAGCAGAGAAAGACAATGGTGAGTGGGTAGAGACAACTGACGATTTCGAACCGAGGAGATCGAGGGGAGGAAGGAGAACCCTTTACTCTCTCTCTCTCTCTCTCTCTCTCTCTCTCTCTCTCTTTCTCTCTCTCTCTCCTACTCTGACCATCCACTCGCTTACTCGTTATCGCAAGTTAATCTACTCGGCAGAAACTGTCTACTCTCTATACACAACCTCGATTGGAACAATTGAATGAATGACCAAAGGGGGGAAGTAAATGGAGGGAGAAGTGAGACTCTCTCTAACTCAACCTGAATCTCCTCTCCAGTTTTACACGACTTCTTGCGCTTTCGTGTGAATTCCAGGTGAATGCGAGAGAGAGAGAGAGATTGTTGAGATTGTTGCGAGAGGGCTGTTTATCTCTCCATTCTTCTCTCTTTTTGAGAGGCCAGTGGTCTTTCTCTTCAAAGAGTTACGTGTCGGTGTAATAGATGTCAGTTGCGAGTATCTAATGGAATAGAAGAAAGGACTGCTTCTCGCATTGAGATCATTCCGCCCCTCAAAGACTACGATAAGGAGAAGGATGACGAAGGATGTCACAACGAAGAGAGAGAGAGAGAGAGAGAGAGAGACCGAATTACCATGAATGTTTCCCTAATGAGAAGTATAGCGAGAGGTGGAAGAAGGTAGAAGGAGGAAAGTGGAGATTGACAAAGACTCCGAAGAAGTGCAGAAGAGGGAGAGGAGATGCACTACCAAGTGATAAGGTTAATCTCTCTTTCGATTCAGAGAGAGAGAGAGAGAGAGTGAGAGAGAGAGAGACAAAGGAGAGGGGGACTACTAAGACTGAAGAAGTCAACGACAACGACCAGAGTGTCACTCAAGAGGAGCGACAAATTAGACTGAGGGACAGGGAAGATACGAGAGTAAAAGAATGAGAAGAGGAATCAAAGGTGAGAGGAAGAGAGAGGAAAGCATCAGATTGAAGTAGTTGAGAAGGACGAGAAAGAGAGACAAAGGGGTGAGAAGTGTCTGTTACCAGTCTAATTGGACAAGTGAAGAGAAGAGGGAGGGACGGCTAATAGGAGTCATCCGACCCATCCTCTTACTACGAGACGATATCGAATCTGATCCGAGTAAGAAGAGAAGAGATAGAAGGAGAGAAGAGAATTCATAATAGAGACTCCAATCTCTCTGTCGTTAATCGAATCGCCCCGAAAGTGAGAAGTCGTTTGAGAGTGGGGGGATGAATTGCATTGTGCACGCAGGTTAGTAAGCACTTCCGAAGGATAAACGAGAAGTGAGAGAGACTCACCGAGAAAGAGGAAGGAAGGATACGAAGTTGAGAGGATGGAGAGAAGGGATGTCGATGATGGTGTCACAATCTGAAAGAGGAATTGGAAGAAGAAGGAGGATGAGAAGGAGATACAGTAACCGTGTGAAGAAGGGGACAATAAAGTGAGCGAGACTCTCATTTTGGAGCTCTCGATTGAACAAGTTGATGAGGGGGGGCAGAAGAGAAGTGAAGAGAGAGATGGAATAAGACTGATCACTCAACCCAAATAACATCGACAAGGGATGGAGGGGGAGACGCAATCTCTCACTCTCTCACTTATGTGCACTCTCTCGTGACGCGTAATTCGCAGTTCAACGGCACTTGAGAGAGAGAGACGAAGAAGAGTCAAGACGAGTCAGTCCATTCAATAATCGAGGCCATTGTGATAGAGAGACGGAAGAAGGAAGAAGACACACCTCCATGGTGGATATGATATCGATCGAGGGGATTAAGACGGTGTGAGAAGATGAGAAGAGAATACAGAGGAATGTGCAGAGAGAGAGAAGAGCCATCCAGAGAGACGACCAGATGTCAACGACTTCAAACGACTACCAAACACTTAATCGTCCAGGGCAAAGGGTCAAACGGCCAGCAAAAACAGACAAAACGGCGGGGGCGAATAAAGAAATGAAAGTGAGAAGAACGGTATGGATGAAAGGGAAAAGAAGATGAATTATATCCAAAGGGGAAGAAGTCGAAAAGTGCTGAGAAGACAGTTCAATCTGTCACTGAAGTCTGTTGAGAGGAGAGGCATTCTTTGGCTATTGAGACCAGTCTCCGATTGAGTGCTGCGACAGTTCGTGCATATGGGCATGAATGAATTGAGACTGCCATCCTTCCCCTTTGTTACGGTTCCCATCGGCCGCCCGCCCGCCTCCCAACAATGCCCATAAAGGGCCACAATTGCATTAACCGAGATAGAAATGGACATCTGAGTCCCTTCTGATTAGTCCGCCGTTTCTCTTTCGAATCCTTCCCTTCTCTCTTCTGTTTCTTTGAAATTGAAGAAGCGGACTTGTATGATAAGATTATCCCTTTATTGCGATCAAAAGGGGAGAAATGAGGAGGGAATCCGAGAACGAAAGATCTGCAGATAAAGCAGAGGAAATGATAGTGAGTGGAATGGAAACAAGGGGGAAAGTGGATATGAAAGGGAAGAGAGAGAAGGCCTTGCCACTTACTCCCTTTCATTCATATGCAATCCCCAGTCCAGTTCCTGTTCTAATCTGCCCGAGTGTGAACTTCAAAAGACAAACAGGTCAAAGGGGCGCTGAAGAGTTGGGAGAAGAAGGAGAAGGACCTACAGTAACCAGAGCGGAGAGAGAAGATGAGGAAAAGAGTCTATTGTGGATGAGCGAATCTCGGGAGAATGGGTCTCTAGAGAAAGGGAGAAGAGGAGGCGCGTCTCTCTCTCATACCCTCGGGCCATCTTGAGCATTATTGAATTCCAGCGCCCATTATTACTAATATCGCATTCAATAAGACTCAAGACTACAAACAATGTGAGGAGGGGACGGAAAAGGGGAGGGTCGTCAGGATTGAATGGAGTCAAGAGTGGAAAAGACAGAAGGAGAGAGAGAGAGAGAGAGAGAGAAGGTTAAAGGCAGCCGGTCATCAAATGATAGACCAGGAGAGAGACGATTGTGTAAGAGAGGAAAGGAGAGGCATCAACTAATTGGGTGTACCCGCAGAAGGGAAGACAGAAGGGAAAAGGAGTACCTTTACTATCTAGAATGACCTCAAGAAAAGAGATGGAAGATAAAGAAGGGAAAGGACGGACCGCAATGGCACAGATTGTATATCAATGAGTAGGTAGATCGAGAAGATAGGGATGGGAAGGGGCAAAGATCAAAGAGCGACCGGAAGTGATTGCGAGAGAGAGAGAGAGAATTCTCTACAAGCATGTCTCACTTGTCTCTCTTCCCTCTCGAGATTGCCTTACTCCTTTCCTATCTCGTCAATTGGCTTTGTTGCCGCAACGGACGGCACAATTACCTATTGTAATTGAGTCTGAATGGAATTGAGTCCTTCCCCGGGCACTTTGAGGCATCAAGGAAGAGAATGGACGAATTGCAAATGGAGATAGGGACAGACTCTAAACAATCGCCACTCCTTCTCTCTCTCTCTCTCTCTGTCACTTTGACCTCCTTGTTTTCCGCTGACCGCTCATTGTTTTCCAATCTCAAGGATAAACTCCCTTATTCACTATCGATACTATGCTATGCATACTGTCGAAGTGAAATGAGAGAAGAGAAAAGAGAAGAGTTGAAGTGTCAAAGGAGAAGCCGACTCTGGTGGTTGACAGGTAGAAGTACGATGGACAAGGTGAGGTAAATTGGTTTGGAAGAGAGAGAGAGAGAGATAGAGAGAGAGACCCTTGCCCCAGACAACCACTCTCTGATTACAGGATAGGACAGAATGGAAGGGTGAGTGGAGAGAGAGAGAATGAGTGCGGTCCCAGTGCTGTTGAGAGTTGTATTGAGGCCTGTGAGAGTGAGATACTTTTACAGCTGCATTTATTGCTTGAGGGAAAGCTTTGGAGAGGGGATGACGGGACTCATAGATTTGCCTTGCTCCACTTGGGTTGCACCAGACCGCCTGGAATTAGAAGATTACTCAGCAGGTTTTCAAATCAGTTTGCGATTAACCGTATTTCGTGAGAGAGCAGCAGGTCGCTATGGAGGTCGTTTTATCGAAGGAACAAGCTGAACCCGCGGGGCAGAATCTCTCTTCCGGATAGCATTTAGACATCATGTAGGGCGACTGCATATTGATCAAAATTAAATACACTGTACTTATTCTGGAAACATGCCATCATTTTCTTGGATCCATAGGGGAACTGGATAACCGCTTTTCCCGTGTGCTCTCCATAGCACATGGCTCGTCCCGCCTTGGTGTAGCCATCTGAAAGTTCGCATTCACGAAAGGTCGGATAAATTCGCATGATTAGTTCAAATAGCCTGGGAATGTCGTTGCAAAGGCTGAATTGTCTTTTTTTGCACCAGCGAATTCTTTGGAGATGCAATCCTCGATGGAATTGTGGAGATTGGTGATCTGCTGAAATTGACATCCACCACGGACAGCGAGACAGAAACGAGAAGTCGTGTTGAAGTACCACTGGAGGTAAAAGGTGGAAAGTAAAGATGAAAAAGGAATCAAAAAAGTTTTTAGTCGACGATTCACTATTCTAAGGCCGGGTAATAATGGGATATCTCCAGGCTACTGCAAAAATGGAATACTCATCTTTCTGTTTGTCTGTTTTTTTTCTTCAGATAAACGTCTAATCTGGGATGATTGTGCTACGGATTATCACTATACTAAGTTCAGTGTCGTGCTATAATCCTTGTGATGCTACATCAACTTTGGCTTGAACCACGCCTACTCGCCTGGGAGCTTATTATCGATCAGAAGAAGAAAAGACAACTGTATTCCTTACCTTAATGGGTGCCTTGTTGTAAGCCACTCCTCCATCGCATTGATAAGGTCCGACTTCTTCGAAGACAATTGCAGAAAGGGAAGATTTGAAGAAGAAAGAGGAGAGAAACAAGAGGACGAATACCATCTTCTTCGTTTCAACGTCGCCCTTAGCTTCTCACTTCTCTTATATTCCCCCTTTTCCCGACTGTTAACGACCCGATCGAGCAGCGATTTACGACACAATCAGTCGTTGAGGCAGCAATATTTATCAGAAAGAGGCGAGGGAGAACAATGAGTTCCTAGATCGATTGATGACTAGCAGCGAGGAAAGAGGGGAAGGATTAGATCTGGAGAGTGCAGCATTTGGATGATCCTCCTGCCTTGATGAATTCACTCATATCGATGAAGATCGGGTTGTAGCCAATCTGTAAAATGTATCTTTGAGTCTCTTTATTATACCAATATTATTTTTATTCTTAAATATTATACAATATTGTATAGTACTAGGTTAGTACTTTCATTGAGCTTTGCCGTTTCATAGCAATTTAAAGTCCATTGTTGCGAAGGAGAAATGTATCTAATATTAGCCAAGTACAATCCCATAGTTGGCTACTATGAAAGTACCTTTTCGATTGTCTTGGCAACTCGAGTTGTAGTGTGGTTCATAATGACATTCTTTCCCACGACGACGGCATTGCAAGAGAAGAAACCAGCGTCCTCTGCTGTTACCTGCAATGAAAAAGTTGTCCCACACACTTTTCACACACTTCTGAAAAAAACTATGATTTCTTACACACATCAATGCTGCACCCCGACACAACTTATTCACGTGGCCTGGTTATGGTGACAATAATTCCATCCCCAATAGTATTTATGAACAATGTGTTGGACAACCCCCATTTACCATCGGCCTATTTCTGTTAGTTCAGACTGATCTTCGACCACACAACGAGTTTGCCCAATTCGAAACATCATCATCACCCCGTCAAAACCTTGTGGATAACACCAACCACACACGCCACATAACTCCCCTATCAAAGACACATCGGAAATAAAGTGATTAGGTGTCGCTGTCATAACACAAATTGACGGCGGCGTTGAAAAGGAAGAAGGGAAGGTCAAAGAGAAGGAGGAGAAAGTGAACTAACGGGCACGAGTTCGACGCCTTCGTTCTTCATATTGTGCTGGGAGACAGGGTCGAATGCACCCGGGAACCAGAGGGCGAGTTCGTCGGTCAGAGGACAGAAGGCGACGTCGATGTGGTAGAATCTGGAGGAGATACAGCATTGGTCATCTTTCTTTTGATTCATCTTAAAATTGAAAATAAGTAGATGTCAGTTCACGGCATTTGGATGAGAAATCGGAATTACGGATGATAACGCGAAGAGTGTCAGTAAACAGAGACTGCCAGAGGGTATGGCTAATAGCGAACTGGCATCCCTAAAGTGGAGTGAGTATGACACCGTACCTCGGGTCGATCAATTTGCATCCGACGACCTTAAATCCACTGCCATCATCGAGTTGCTGTGCGAGATCGGGAAGGGCTCGAATGTCAGTGCGAGGGCCAACCCCAGCAAAGAGACGAGAGTAGTTCTTGCCGCACCAAAGAGCGTCTCCCGCACCTTAGCGAGCATATTTAGTCAATTGCACTTTGCACTTATCATCTTATGCTTGCTCTCTCACATATGATAGCTTAAAAAGTGTTAATGAGATAAATTTAATTGCGTTGAACTCCTTTCACAAATGGAACGTTACAAACCTTCGAAAGCGATGTCCGTCCTTCCGCAGGTCTCGAATCCATTGTCTTCAAACCATTTCTTGTAGAATTCCCTCTCTCCTCGTCTCTCGGGATGCAAGAAGTTGGCCAGATAAGCCTTGTTGCCTCTTACAGTCGCAGCATTAGCAGAGAACACGATATCGGGCCAGTCGGCGGCATTCTAAATACAGGAGCTTATTTTATTAATTTATTAATTAGTCGTAGTTTCTCCCTTGGTTTTTGTCAGTTGACCACGTAACATCGATCGTCTAGCTGGTTTCGTCAACACTCCGATAGTCGAATTGAGAGATTTGATAGGGGAGAAAAGGGAAGGGAAAAGTGTTCTCGATCACTCTCTTCCTCCTCTCCCCATCGGTGCAAGTCAAAACGAGATAGGAGGCGACAAAAATTGATCGATTTGGAATGAGGAGAAGCACAGTTTTGACACTCGTCTAGGAATGAGTGCAGTGCTATATTTTGGTTAGACAGAATTGCCAATTCCACAATTTAATTTAATCAAATTTAAATAAGGTTGAATTTGTTCACCTCACTCTCCATCACGTGAACTTCAGCTCCGCATTCTTCGATTGTCTCTTTCAGTGTTTCCCATTGAGACATGGCCAATTCCCTATTGACGGGCTTGCTCACGGGATCCATCCAAGGATTGATCGAATACCGCACCTGAATAGTGTTCCATTTATATATTGTCTACGGCTGAAGGCGCGACGGATTGTATGAAATATTATACCGAAACTGAAGACTCTATAGAGAAGTATTGTTTGAGGTTGACATATTTTCGTTATTTCACACATTTTCATCATCCCATTTCATGTTGAATGGAATGAGTTGTGCTCTACGTAAACAGCTATTTCTCACCTCAAAGTGGGTCGGCCTGACCATGAGAATCTTCTTGACAGCGGTGGAAAGCTTGGTAGCTACTCGAGACATGATAGAGCTGCAATGGGAAAGTGTAATAGATTGGGGGGGGCAAAGTGTGAGTACAGATCGAACTGTGGCTACGGTCAAAATGAGTGGAGAGAGAGAGTCGAAGGAGCTCGATGAGCAATGGGAGGAACTTCTCTCTCTTATATATCTCTCTTTATTGGGTGGCGAGTGAGAGAAAGAGATGACTATCAGTGATCTCATCACGTATCCACTCGTCCTCCCATGAGTACAAGTTGTAAATCGTGGCAAGATTGGCCACTAACCGTGAACTGCGCTGATTACGATGTGACGGAGTTACAGTGTGTGTTGTGGTCAGAGTACGCGTGAACATGAGAACAACTCATGAATCAACCACATCACTCCACGTGCTGGTCAACCTCACAGAAAGGGCTATGGAGTGAGAGAGCATGTGAAATCAAGAGGGACTCTCTCATCCTTGCACAATCTCTCACCCTAATCCCCGTCTGCCAATTTGCACTTATTTGGATGTGCAATATCTCCGATAGGATCTTCCGTACACTTCTAATATCGTATCTTTATTCTGCAAAGAGAGAAGCTGCAAATATGGGGAAACCCTGATTCAGATTCTGAATAATTCTGAATAAATGGCCTGAGGTAATGATCACTATAAAAGGGACGCGATAAGCGCGATCTCGTAGGTTCTCATTTCATTCGCCCCTCCGTCTCTCAATATGACCGAAACACCCAAATCGAGGACATCAAAGAAGGATAGGAAGCAGGTGACTTTCTCTATTGTTGTGTTCTACAATTGGATTCAATTCAGTCTAGTTCGAAAGCAGTCGAAAGAGAAACAACTGGACACTAATGCCCTAATGAGTAGATGTTGAATGCCCTGCACAGGAGGTAAAGTCATGCAGTTTTTGGTTATAATATAAACAATTTAAATGAAAAGAGGCCACGGAGAGGCGGATTCCTATCGGCTGTGAGTCTTGTATTGAGAAGTCCCATCAAAACCTGATAATCTATTTTCCTTTTTTTAAATTATTGATAATTATATTGAGATGACGCTTCTGGATAGAGCGATGGCTTCACGGAATCGGCAGGTTATCGACAATGTGCAAGAGATTATGAAGAGAACTATCGAATTGGCGATATTCACTGCAGATTCGAGAATGGAGGGACTCATAGAGAAAATCGATATTGGGGAAGAAGAAGCCCAAAGACTAGTTGCAGATCCACGTATTTCTGTTAATATTCAATAATATTTTAAATCCACTGGATAAGATATCGTAATAATTATGTAGTTTGTGTCTTCTCGTGCAACGGTACCTGGCACGTGAATCAGAAGCACATAAATCTGTTGTTCGGAGCCTCTGATGGACATTTACTTTTATTAGATGACTCTTTTTACATGACATAACAAATATTTTTACAATTGGGAGAGAGGACAGTTAGTTCTGCATGAATTTGCTGAAGAGAAGTTCAAATATCAGGGACTAGACAGAATTTGTTGAAATCGAATATCCTTGACACCAATTTCATCACTGGATGAAATTGAACTCCCTCTGAAGTTCAAATGCTCGAAATCCCAAAGGACGTCAAAGACTCATTACATCTCATTCAGTTTGCTTATTGCAAACGATACATTGATCTACACTCCCTTGCGTTTCAATTTTGTCTGAAGCCCCCGCGACACTACTTTTCATCTGTTCAGTTTTAGTGTTTCTTCCACTCCTCTCTTCTCCAATTCACTCAACGTTGCTATGGAATGCCTTGGTCTGGCGGTTGGCATAGAGACCGATTGTTACACCAATGAAAAGATGAGGGATATTCGAGAGGGCGAGAGACTCGAAAAGGGAGAAGAGTAACACCAAGATTGGAGGGTAGAGAAACTAACGAACCTCTCTTTTCCCCTGCTCATTCCTACTCCCAACTCACCAATGTCTGCTGTGAATACACAAGTTAGTTTAGAAATTATGAACTAAGGTTCGTGAAATTGTGTATAGGTCAACATTAGAAAAGAATGCATCCATTTTTTCTCAATATTCCTTTACAGCAGCCTCCTCCTGATAATGATGCACTCGAGAGAGACTTGCAAATGGACCACTACGTCAACCTCGTGAGTTCCCACAGGGCCTACATAAAGGGGTCGGAGCGAGAGAACATGCAAAAGTGAGAGGGCTCTTCTCGATTTTGGCGCGCTCTCTCACTCCAAACCCCTTTCTGTAGGGTTAGCCAGCCTGTAGAATGATGTGTTCCGATTCATCATTTTCTTCAACAAATTCATTCAGAGACTGGCGTTCCTGGCTCGTCTGGCTCTCATCGAGGCCGGTCACATCAATCGAAACATGGATGACCCCGATTTCCCACTAGCGATGCTCACTCATCGAGCGACGATTATCATGGACGATCTCGTTACTGAGATTCAGAGAGCGGCGCCGCTCGTTCTCATCGATAGAAATCTCGATCTATTCGAGACGCTAATCAGATTCATCGCTCTCTACACCGTCGTGTGAAGACGATAAACACATTTTGAACCATATGAATAATGTGGTATTTATAATAACACTGATATAAAATATACCATCGGAACGTTCTCCATGGTTTCCTTTCTTAGAGAACGGTTCTCCAAATCTCATCCATCCACACCCCCTCTCCATTCGCAAACGAGAGAGCGTGTGGAATGAGACGGTTGGAGAACCGTTATCCTAGCAATGTTGAGAGCGAGTAAATTTCTTTTCGGAATAAATAGGGGGACATTCTGAGTAGGTTGGATGCATAATGTGTGACGAGAGAGGTGATGACATCACCACTCAATGGGAGCGGAATCGAAGTTGAAGTACTTCCCATTGTGTTCTTCTCCCAGTTTCATGACGAATGTCGCCAGGCCACTGGCAGATTCGTCCACCTGTACAGGAGATAGCAACATTAGAAAAATCTCTCTCTCTCTCTCTCTTCCCCTCACAGTAGTAGTCGCTCCCTCTCCTCCCATCGTTGTCTGTACCCATCCCGGGGATATCGTCGTCACTCGAATTCCTTGGTCCTTCCAATCGATAGAGAGACATCGAGTGAGCATATTCACTGCTGCCTTTAATTACAAGACTCTTTATTATAATGTAAAAAGGATATTCATGAAATGTACTACTGGTGTGTGTACTCTCTTTCAATACCTCGACGACTCTCTCGATTTGTTATGCGCTCTCGTATCCAGATCTGTTTTTGGGAACGAAGCGTTACATTATTTTGGAAAAGTCTTTGTGAATATATAATAATCATCGTCAAGCTTTGAAACCTTGCTCATCGCATATCCGGTAAAGTGGCGGTCTCCGAAAGAGCCGAACGTTTTCTGCATCGAAGCAAGAATTGAACTGATGTTCACGATTTGAGCTGATCCGTTTTTGACGACAGCTTTATCCAGAAGAGGCTTGAAATTCTGAATTATTGTTTTTAATTTCTAGTCAAATATACAGAGAGCTACTTCTATTCTCTTTTCAATGAGCTATATTTCACACCATATTGAATATAATGTAAATAATTGTAATTGTAAATAATTATACTGAACGGATTAGGATTCCAATTGGAGAAAGAGTCACCTGAATCACAGACAGCGTTCCGATTGCATTCACATCGAAGTTGAGACGTGCGGCGTCTCTGTCGATCTCAGTTTCAACTGAGACAGGAATGAGAACTCCAGCGTTGTTGAAGAGAATGTCTAGTCCAGAACTTCCCACGATATCCTCGATCTGGAATAAATCAAGCTCTTTTTTTGAATTTACACAAAAAAAGACCTTTAAGAAAGCGTCTTTGATCGTCTCCTCCTTCTGGACGTCGATCTCCACAAAATGAAGTCGAGGATCGCTGATTTTACGAAGTTCCTGGTATAATTTCGATGAGCCAAGTGAACTTTTTCGGCGAAAGTCGCCTCTTTTCGCCGCTTTTTTGCGACAGGCTGGCAAATCGTTGTTTGTGAACGAAATCGTTCAATTTTTGCAACACGTATGTTTCACCGAAATTCCAGAAATGAGTTTTCAGAACTAAGAAAATTATTGATTGGAAAGTACAGTAATGAAAAGTGGTGTGATTAGGTGTCGAGCGGGTGCCAGTGCACTGGTGTACTTTTCATATTGCTATTTTTATCGTTCTGATGATCGTGCTATGCAAATTAAGGCTATGTATAATTAAATTCGAATTTTGCGAGCTCATCCGCGCACCCAATGTCTCTTTCGGTCGGTTACAAATCGTTAAAATGAGTAGAAATGAAGACAAATCAATAATGGCAACCTAATACCGACCGAAACCGATATTCAGTACGCGGATGAGCTCTAAATGTTCGAATTCAATTATAAATAGCCTTAAATTGCATAGGACGATCATCAGAACGATAAAAAATAGCAATATGAAAAGTACACCAGTGCACCGGCACCCGCTCGACACCTAACCACACCACTTTTCATTACTGTACTTTCCAATCAATACTTTTCTTAGTTCTGAAAACGCATTTCTGGAATTTCGATGAAACATACGTGTTGCAAAAATTGAACGAGTTCGTTCACAAACAACGATTTGCCATCCTGTCGCAAAAAAGCGGCGAAAAGTGGCGACTTTCGCCGAAAAAGTTGACTTGCGTCCGTTTTGAGGGTACTCTACAGCGTACCTGAGCATTCTCCAGATTTCTGGCACCAGCAATGAGTGTTCCTATGGAAGTATTCTTGAGTAGCTCCTTCACTAGTCCCAATCCCATTCCTCGATTGGTTCCAGTGATGAAGAGAGACTTCTTCATTGCTCCATTACGGTACATTATGGGAAGACGAGCGTCTACCTGCGAGCAGAGAAACTGATATTAAATGGAATGATGGGAAGGTGTAAATGAAGTCTTGTTATCGTGCCCTTCATGCTTAGAATCTAATAATGAGAATATGACTACAGAACTGAACGCACCTGACATAAATGATGATACTCGAATATCCGCACAAACATTTATGAGCGTCAGCACAACGCGTCTGAATGCACTCGCAACTAGTGCCCAGTGTTACGCTGTCAAAGACCGTTTGAATAAACCGCCAAGAAACATGTCATTCGCAAGAAAGAGAGAGCGCAGAGAGAGGGAGAGAACAGTTTATACAAAAGGACGAGAGAGGGGACAGAAGGAGGAATCAGTCTGATCGACCACTCCCAATTCGACGTTCAATTAACCAATGGATCCAGAGGAAGAAGTTCAACTTTATGTGGACGACATTGGAGATGATCATGAGATTCATCGATTGCTTCTTCGACGGCCTCTTCTCACTTACCGTTGTTCTTTCACTCTTGAAGGCAACAATGATAGGTTGGGTTATCATGACTGAGCATCTCGAGAATTCTCTCCAACCGAGAAGCGCCGATGCCAACGTAGCCATGCAGGCAAATGAGTGTGATTCATCCTTCGAAAACTTAAACTAAATAATTTTAGTTGTTCCGTGACCTACCCGAGAATGCCCAGATCGCCTTCGTTGCCTCGATGGTCAGATATCGACGGAATTTGGATAGTATTCATTTCAATTTCAGCTTTCTATGAACGAGTATCGATACGGGAGCAGAAAGGATTGTAGAGAACATCATGAAGTGAGATAGAGAAACACGATGATCGGATCGTTAAACTTACTACTTTGAGAAAATTTTACAAAGACTAACAGCGAATGACGAGAAGACTTTCGAGCGTTTAGTAGGATTTCGAGATGTGAGTTCTCTTCCGGAGTGATGATTCATAATGAATTGATACAGGCCCTCTTGGATTTGGTTGAAAGTCCTTACAAGAATGATGTTCGCATATTTCTCCGCTATGTAGATCGGCAAGTGTACAAGGTTTGATAATTTAGCAACATTTCTGTTGAACATCCCCTTTCAGTTCGAACCGTATTCCGATGACGAAGGTCTGATTCTGTACAGACCGAGCGTGGTCATAAACATTCTCTACCAGGTATCCTCTAGTCAATCGATTCAGATTTTAATCATTCAAATGTTATTATTAGATACTCTTACGCACACTTCGATGGACGAATGTCCCTGTTGTCGATTCGTCCCATTTTTCGCTCTCTATCGATTCAGAGGTACATATTTCTGAATATCCGACTAAGATGAATAGTAATTAAACTCCCTTCAGAACTTCGTGCGAAAGACGTCTTATCGATCTGGTAATCTCTACGAGTGTGGAAAGTGGATCCCGGAAATCAATGGATTATCGAGCAATACGACCGCTGCCAATGAGAAAGACGTCAGTGGATGCAATCATATTTCGAAACCATTAGAAAATATGACTTTTCAGAAGCAGCGTAATTTTGTTGTGCTCGGTGATGAAGACATTGAAGTGAGGGACGATAGAATGCGAATTGCGTACACAATTCATCGCAATTTTCTGAAAAGTGAGGCCAAGTGTGGAATTGATCTTACGGAAGAAGCAAAGCTGTTCTTCGATACTCTTCTTGATCTCGACGACGCAAGAAATACACTCGAAATATTCGAGGAAGCGATGATTCATTTCGAAATGCGATCTTATGATTTGGAGAGAAGATGTGGACTCGTGGCTGAACAAGTCTCACTTCTCTTTGTTCTCAAAAGGAGTGCACGTCCCGGTATTCAGCCCGTGATGAAGGAATCTACCGAGAAGAGACTCATGGCTAGAAAGCTAAAAGTGAAGATTAGAGGGAATACGGAGGATGCTGATGGAGTGAGAAGGAAAATAGAGGAAATTGACGAGCCGAATTTGATATGGATAGGAACTATTGAAAACGAAGATGAAACGTTCACCATTAGCTTTAGTGGCCACTTTGATGAGATACTGAGGGCAGCTATCGGACAGCAACTCAATTCGGTCTCTCGCTTGATTGTGCTCGTTTCTTGGCATTTCGATTAGATTCATATATTAGACAGCTTCCACTGATTTGCTCATTATTTTTAAATTGATTAATTGTATTACTTACTTTGTTGGCATATACAATGAAAGTTTTATAAAACTTATGAATCGTGTTTGTGAGCAATACTATATTCGAATTGATTTGGGAACAGTTGGAGGGTTTTGGTAATCACTACGGGATATTTCTGTACCAAGTAAGGCATGAAAGTTGAAATACAAGTATCGAATATCGAATGTGGCTGAGGGGTTGACATTGTGTCGAGGTTGGGTTTTGATCTACTAGATAAAATGCCGATCGTAAGTAGTCAAGTGATATCATCGAAATCGTCGTTTAGTTGAGGAAGCGAATGGACATCTTATCTTCGATATCGGTCTTCTCCATTGCCTGAAAGAAATAACATAAACCACAATTGCCGGAATATTTTAAAAATTCAATTCCAATGCTACAATTAATATATAACGCCCATGATTCACTCTTCAGAAATTCAACAAATACGCTTCAACTAAGTTATCTGTTTTCGCAATCCCTGTAAACTATCGATGATATCCGTTTTCTGAGAGAACGATGTGATTTAATTGTCATACCTTGCAAAACTCTTCAAATGAGATCTTTCCATCCTGATCAGCATCAGCCTCTTCGATGGTACGATCAGCAATCTTGTCGAGCTGAAAAAAATATTCATTGCATGCAACTTCCTGTAAACATCATATGATTTTCACTTTGTGCTCACTTTGCTATTGAAATGAATGGCAACTTAATGTTACTTTTTTTTGGAATCGTCTAACGTTGAAGAAGTGATTCATACACATAGTCGCTTGTTACACAAGAAATTAACACATAGAAATTTTGTAAATTATTTAAATTACCTGATCTGCGGTGATATTAGCTCCGACCATGCTGTTGAGGATGACCTTGAACTCCTCGCGAGTGATGTATCCGTTTCTGTTCAGATCGTACATCATGAAGGCGACTGAAATGGACGTTGGCTTATTCTCGATTCGTCTGTGTGAACCAGTTTTTCTGCTTCTTACATGTTCACATTGCTACTTTAGTATCTCAATCTATTTTCCCCAATAAACTAACATTTGAGTTTCTTGCTCCTGTCGTTGTTCTCATTTCTCTTCGTCTTGTCGATTGGCTGGAAATACGCGAGAACTTGGACGAACTGACGGAAGTTGAGGTGCTTGTCGTCCTTTCCACTGAAATATGCGCATTTTTCATGAGACTTAGTTTCCACGAGATGATTTATACAGGGGCTCCTAAATTTCAATGAGCTTAACCGCTTCCACTCATTCGATTACTCTGAATAGAGGGGGGTCAAAGTGCTCCGTCTGTTTGATGTGAAGGGCTAATCACTGAATGTGACTGGGAGATTAAATTGAGAGAGAGAAAGGGAAGGAACTAACGCGAGAGTGAAGAAAGCATCGACGATTCGATCTCCCAATGGATTCACTGCCAATTCAGGCACATTCATCAGATCTTCTCTCTCCAGAAATCCTTGCCCCTTCTTGTCCAGAGAGAGGAATCGAGAGTAGAGACGAACAATCTGGTTGCGATTGACTGCAATTCACTGATTCATACCGTGTTCTAGATTGAAATCAATCGATAAATGGGTGAACATTAGAACGTACACTCGGTTTCTCCGGAAATCTGCTCGATTTCCTCATCACGAAGCATCAACGAGCTGCTGTTGCCCATTATTACTGTAAAAGTGGTAGGTCAAAAGAGAATTCGGACGGAAAAGAAGAATAATAACAGGTGGAACGAGGGAATAGACTACTTTACATAACACGCGATTGCGATCAGTAGGAGGTGAAATCAATAGAGAGAAGAGAAAGAAGAGAGAGGGACGAAAACAGCAGAGAATGAGCGCACAAGGTAAGAAAGAGTGAGAGAGTGAGGAGGAGACAGAGTGTGTGGTGTGTTTGCCCCGAGTGTGCGTGCGCGGCGTGCGCACAGCCAACCGAGAGACGCTAATAGGAACAAGTCGCCTAGGCACACCACGCTTTGTCGCGATGTGACTTGCGTGCTAATCCGTGCTTACTTTTCGTGTTTTCGTCCGATTATGAGTTGTTTTGTGTTTATTTCTGTTGTAATTCGTTAACGCGACCTCCCTGAACTCGATTTCTGGTAGTTCAAAGTGTTATTTCAGGATGAACGCCATTCGTTCATCCCTCCAACGTCAATTATTCCAAGACGACGAGCGACTCTCAGCCATTGTGAGTGTGGTGAAGATCGAGGGAAAGAAGAAGAAACGACCCTCCTATCTCTGTCTCACTCGTCAGTTTACTTTTCCATTGCGATTTTATCGAAACCCGACTGTTTTGTTGACTAAGCGAGTATTGGCGACGTCGTCCCGGCCCGCTGTTTTCGCGCTCTTAACGGAAGTCAGTGTGAAAAGTGTTGTTTCGATGTTGAAACTAGTCAAGAAAACAAAGGGAAAAACAAGGGAAGGGAAGAAATAGGGAACAATTAGAACAAGGGAAGAAATGCGTTTGATTGGTTTGGTTTGACTATGGATGCTAAAGGTAACGCGTCGTAGATGGTTTGCAAAAGATTACGTGATCCCTCGTTGCGACTTGCTTTCCGCCTTGCCTCTTCTAGCGCGGTAGGTTGTACTGCTGTGTTATCGCTTAACAAGAGACACCTTTACCTTCTGACTGATTCGATTGCAGTGAGCGCGGAGCATCCGATCTCAGTGCGCATCTATCTTGTCAAGGAAGACAAAGAAGACTCGTACAGGAAGAAGGAGAAATTCCAACTGAGAGATGTGAGAGCAGTCGATGGAATCAATCCCAGAAAGGTGAGAATCAATAGAAAGATAGAGAGAGAAATGAAAATGAGAAGTGGCATTGATACATCACTCATCTATTCGTCATCATGAAAAGTGTGGAATGCGCGTTAGTTTCTCTCGATTATTTCGACCGTTAGAGTAAGTGCATTATATCTCAGCCGATGCCCGACTTCTCGATTACTCTGTCCGATCGGACGTTCCGATTGACGGCGTCCACTTGTGAAGAGAAGGACTCCTTCATCCGCCAGTTGTACAAGGTACGTCTTTCTTTTCACGAATACAGTCACTTTCAAGCATTTGTTTCCACTTTGTTCGTAATCATTCGAAATTTGTTTGACCATTTCTAACGTGGACACAGTTAGTGGTCAACACCATGATTGTGTACCGAATATCCAGCTAATCGATACCCAAATGCAATAATATTGGTTTCCCAAATGCCAATAATCAATTTTCCATTACATCATCATTACCCAATGCCCTCGTTTTTCATGAGAGATCAGTAGATCAAACGCTGAGTGCAGTTGAGTCCCTCTCACCTCTCACGCACGGTGATCTACCCTCTCCCTTCCTCCAATCTCTCTCTCTCTCTCCCTCGCCCTCCACGGGCTCTTCACTTTGGCACGGAGCGCTTCCCTCGAGAGTCCTCTCTTGGATAGGTGCTTTCCCCAATCGTCACGTTTTCTCAACTGGCTTGTCCATTCTAGCCCCCCATTTCTCTACTGATTACCCATTACGGTACATCGTTCAAGTTGCATTTCCCACTTCCGTCCTTCCCTCTCATCACACCCACACATTTTACGTTGCGTTTGGCTTATTCGCGTTATTGATTGATTGATCTTTGAACGTCCACTCACACCGTACCAACAGACCCAACTGATTTTCTCCAGTGTAGGAGAAATTCGGTACAGATTGTTATGAGAAATAGCTTTTTGAAGAAGTGAAGCCTGATTGGAGATTGAATCAAATTACATGAGTTAGGACTGACAGAAGTCTTTCACTAGTGTAAAACGCGTGATTTGCAGATGGCCAGCAAGTTCTTCCCGTTTGCGATGCCCGACTTCATGAATGTGCCGATTCCCGTGGACGAACCAGCCATAATCGTCCCTGTACCAAATCAAGAAGAGGAAGAAGCACAGGCAATCGAGGAGTATCAGGTGAGAAGATGATTGAGATTGTTATTTTGGTAATGTTAAATGGAAAATCTATAGCGGTGAAGAAGAAATGGGATCTCGAATTGGCAGAAATGACGGTGCAATAAATTGTATATTCCGGGCTCTTCTGAAACAACAGTATGGGGGGTTTCAGTGATGCCGAGAGCGATTTGCGGGATACTTCTATCAGGCAATAGCTAGAAATTTGGTTAAGCGAAATATGCAAATCAGTCAATATCGGTAGATTTGCAGCCGATATCTGCCAAGGAGGAACTGGACTTCCGTCGATTACTCGCCTCCACTGAACTCAAGCTGGACCAGGCCGATCTATTCGTCAAGGTAAATTAGCGTCTACATAAACTGACTCATTACAAAGTTGACAATGTAAGGACAAATCCAGTATGCAAATTTTTACCTGTTTATCGATTGAATTCACATAAGATACGACGTTTTCAAATTGCTATTACGCACCCTCAACGTATTTTCTAAGATTGTTCTGGGATATGTTTTGGAACAATTATACATTATTATTTTCTCGGGTTCTTAAACGACAGTTCCAAAGGTACCATCGCCATTCCGCTTGATTGGAAGAACTGAAGAGAAATCGGTCGATGCAAATCACACTGATATAATGAGATTCGTTGCAGGCGCTGTCAAATCAACTGCAGAGTTTGGATGGAGCGAATATCGAATCGATGATGGGAAGTGAGAAAGCAGTGAATCAACTACTCGATGTTCTCGATGAAGCTATCGATCAAGTGACTGAATTGGATAAGGAGATGAACAGATGCGATTCCATTCTATGTGTACGTTCGATCACATCATTCAATTGAAGTCACAAAACAAGCTTAGTTCTGGGGGCTGTATAATCTCTTAGAAGTTGGCCATCTTTTCTTTTTTTCTTTTTTCGTCAATTTCGATTTAATCTAAATTTCTTTGCATTAGTTCAATAAACCATGATGAAAAAGTAAGAATGTCAAAGAAATTAACATAAAATATAATGTAAGCGACTAGCAAATTCGTGTTGAAGATGGCCGAAAACTAGAAGATGGCCAACTTTTAATTAGAAGTTGGCCATCTTCTGTTTCGCGGGCTAGACAGTTACGAGAGAGCACGTAAACAGTGAGAGCGCAGAGTTTCGCAATAAAAGTAAACAACACATGCATACTTTTCCCTCTCCTCGATCCCCGTGCTATCTCGTCACTGTCTAGCCCGCGCAAACAGAAGTTGGCCAACTTCTAGTTTTCGGCCATCTTTAACACGAATTTGCTAGTCGCTTACATTATATTTTATGTTGATTTCGTTGGCATATTTATTTTTTCATCGTGCTTTATCGAACTAATGCAAAGGAATTAAGATTAAGTCAAAAACTGACGAAAAAGAAATACGAAAAGATGGCCAACTTCTAAACAGATTATACAGCCCCCTGAGTAGGATAGTTGTATTTCTCACCCTGTTCCACTGTCCTCGCGCAATTGTTCAGGGGTGACCGAATCACAGACAGTTAGTGTTGCGTTTATTAGCATGCGAAACTGCGCGCTATGTTCGAATTCGAATAATAAATGTTTGTGTATTTGGCTGTTTTGCCCATTGTAATGGTCACCTTTGCAGGTGGTTCGCGACAGTGTGGAACTGATTGAGGAGAAAGATTCTCTGTCTGTCGTCGAGAGGAAGAACAAGGAGAAATTGGAGAAGGAAGCGAGGAAACTCGTCGCCCATCTCGATATTCTCTCCAACAAGCATCTGCAAGTACTCTCAGAGGCCAACATTTCCGACCCCGCCAGGTTAGCATATCTTTCGCTCGATTTTTAGTCCATACATTGCTCTCCCTACTTAGTCAATGGCTTGATGAAATACTAGTTAATCCTTATCTATGGATACACTCCGATCCTTGATGACTTCAGAAGAAAGAAAACTGGCACTGCTAATTACCATTATTAATTGTTGATTGAGACAATTGATTTCAGCATCGCCCGAGTGGTCGAGGCCGCTCGCGCCGTCTCTCAATTCGTCGCCGAGACACCCAAGACACTCAGACAGATGAAGGCATATCAGGACCAGAACTCAAAGCTATCGGTCGGTCATCAAAATACTCATAACTAATAAAATTCTCTGCATAAGAGATCATTTTATCAATTAACAAAAAGAACTGCATTGTCACAATTTTAGAGGCAACAACTTATAGTTATTGTGCAGGTGCTGGATCTCTTCGTGGATCGTCTCATGTCTCATCTCACGGCGCTATTCAAAAATCTGGCTGAGAGAAGCGACGCAAACGATTGGCACAGTCTCTCCATTCCCAAGCAATCACAACGACATCGACTACTCTCGCCACTCGCTGATATCGTCGGATGGCTCAAATCGACCAGAGAAAACGTCTATCGGGCTGGTATGTTATTATTCCCTGACAAATAATATTTAATAAGTGATAGTAAAGTCATACTTATTCTGCAGAATAAATACCCCCAACGTAAATATTGGGTGGGTGAGAGTTGAATATGGTAGTACAATTGTTTCCACCATTGCCAACTCAGTTTCCTCACTTGCTTTTGAGATAAGAGAAATGATTTGTTTCAGCGATCGATCGATATATCGACGCGACTCGTGGTCTCTACCAGCGAATCTTCGACAAGTTCTTCGATGTGATCTGCAATGAAGTGAATCAAACTGTGGCTGGAGCAGGAGGAGATCGAAGATCGAGTGGATCATCTGATGGAATGAATGCTAATAGTCTATCAACGGTTAGTTTTGGCTGGTTGTCTTTTGTTCGCTCATGAAAAAAATACGAATTCGGTATGCCCTTGTTAGAAAAGTTACGAACGCGCTATGATACTAGTCATAGCACTCCGATCAAGAATATTTATTTACTGAAGGATATCTGGTCAAATCAAATTTCCTTTTCAGTTGATCGAGACTGTGCTGGGCGAACTCAATCCCGTCATCACTAGCGAGCAGAAGTTTTGCCTTCGATTCTTCCATATCAACTCGGAGGGAAATCATCTCGGATCCGATACGCTATCCATGGATAGTGGAGACAGTGGAAGTATCGGTGAGATATTTCGGAGATTAGAAAACAAGCAGAATACTCATAAATAAATAACTCTGTTGTAAAAACAAAAAAAAGAGAGATCGGCTCTCTCATGATTCAAACAATCGCTCTGGACATTAGAGTATTTTTTTTGTGAGTACGTGCCCCTTTTGTATGGAGACCCTTTTCCTATTTTCGGGAGCGTTATAAATAATTACAGCAAAAATTATAATAATTATTATGACAGGCACTCGTGGACTGGATAAGCAAGTGAACGAGCAAGTTCGGAGTTTGATGGGACCCCTCTTCGATTCCTCTCTTTCTTCCAATCTCGATCGATTCACGAAGGCTTGCTGCAAGAGTAACCGAAGGTGTGTGAACACACTGAAAATACAACCAATCAATACAAGAAGCATGTCTATTACCTATGCAATGGAACGATCGTGAGGTTCAAAAAATTTATGCTTTAGCCTCAATATTAATTGTTTGCAGTAACATACTCCTTCTCTTCGTGATCATGTCTAAGAAGGTTCTCTCTTCGACTGAATCCGGTTCCTACTACGCCGTCACATTCGGAAGTCTCGTTGTTCTCATCAAGCGGCAGTTCGATTTGTACATGGTTAGTCCATTCATTGGAGAAATCAATCGTTATCTTGTCCAAAAGTTTAGAATTGCACACAGTAGACACAACAGTAAATCGTTCTGCTACATTTCAATTGTAAAAGAAAAGCAAAAGTTCAACCGGACTATTTGCAGGAAACGGAGGCTCAGTCTCTGCGTGATGTGAAATTGACGAAGAAAACTCGAGTGGGAATTCTGACAACGATGGATCGACTAGCTCAGATGATTAGAATGTCGGAGGATCGATTCAAGGGATCCGATAGACGGACGGATTTAGAGAAATGGTCAGTCAACAATAGATTCTAAGAAGCTCGCAAAAGTCATCACTGATTCATCAATTTTGGTGGGGTACGAACAAGTAACGCAAGATGATACCACTATGCAGGTACGTCGCTCTCGTGAAAGCAACGTGCGAAGGAATTGAGAAGGCTGCGTGTTCTCCCTACACGAAATCGCCCCCGACCGTTGTCCGATTCGAGAATTACCATCAACTATATCGTGAGTGTTACTGAAAAGACTTTGCACTACAGAAGCGGCACTTCCGAGCTCGATCCTATGTACTTTGTATAGTGTTGTATCACAGCTGATAAAAACATATTCCTTGCCCGATTTTGTAAGATGAACCCATTCCAGAGACGTTGTCTGAGCAGAAGATTGCGTGTCTCGATAACTACAGGAAAGAGGCGAAGAGAATCTGTGAGGAGAACATCGACATGTACGTCAGAGAGCACATGGGAAGACCACTCGAGAAGATTCATGTGAGTGTCCATTGTGCCGAGTATTGATATATTAACTTATCGTATATCACAAGTCAAGAGTATACCGAATGTGTGTTGAACCCTGCCTGCTCTATGGATGTGAATTATGGAATACCACGAAGAAAATACGAAAAAGGCTAGTTGTTGCACAGAGGAGTATGATGAGAAAAATGGCAGGAGTAACTCGATTTGATAGAAGAACAAATGAATGGCTCGAAACCAAAGTACCGCTGCCAGACGTTCGTGTAAGAGCAATGCATAAGAAGTGGAGTTGGGCTAGAAGACTTGTTGTACTTAATGATGATAGATGGGCGGTGAGAACTGTTAATTGGACACCAATCGACCGAGAGCGGCTTGTCGGAAGGCCGAAGATGAGATGGCGAGATGAAATAGTAAACCGAATGGGATCCAGATGGGCTAATACGTGCAGAAGATACCCCGATTTGTGGAACAGAAGCATCATTCAACAGGCTCACGACCTGAGGCTTTTGAATAAATGATTTGATTTGATTTGATATCACAAGGATGCGAAAACATGTCCATTAATGGTAAATATGAATAATATTAAAGAATGTGGAACATAATAAGTTTGAACTTGCCTGTCTTATCAAGTTGTTTCTTATTTCAGCTCTACTTCGAAGCCGTTTCTCGTGCCAAGGATCGAATTCGCGCTGAGGAAATCGCCTATCAGCAGCAGTTTTCCAAGATGGAACTCAAGAAGGTGAGCAGCTACAGTATCCGAGTTTTGCAATGACTCTTATATCTTGACCGACTTGCCCCAAATAGCGTAGTAGCTTGAAACTGGAAAATCGCTTTGCTTGGAGCACTTTTACCCTACTTAACTTCTCAGATATTCATCGAAACTAATGAGGGAGAGTAACAAACTTAACTTTGGTACATTCAGGTGATCTCGCAGTACCCGGGCAAAGAAGTGAGGAAGGGACTCGAGCAGTTGTACAAGAAACTGGAAAAGCATCTGGTGGACAACTCATCACTACTTCAAGTTGTGTGGAGGAACATGCAGGTGAGTATGTAGTTTCAACTGAAAAATGGTAGTGCACAGCCATAGATCTTAAAGAACATGAGTAGAACATGAAAAGCTAACCGTCTCGGAGATCTGTCTCCGCGTACTTATCAGATGCGAGATACTGCATTCAAAGAGTCACTAAGATCGGTATAGAGTGCGGGGGAAGTCTCAAGGATCACACACTTTGACAATGATAATAAAGAAATGAATTTGAGGAGGCCTTTATCAAGCAACTGCAGTCGTACCAGCAGATCATGGCTGAATGCTACCCCAATAGCAAGGTGAGAGGAGTCGGTTAGGATACACTAGTTGAATATCGCATATTTCTCCAGTGGTAATAATTATGTACAATTTCTGTATGTACACATCGACAATGTCCAAATAAAAGTTTAACTCTCATCTGACAAGGCTCATTTCAGATTGATTTGGAAGTATCGATCGATGACGTTCTCTCTTTCTTCTCTGATATCGCCCAATCCCATTGATTGCTTCAATTCCATCAAGTCCACCATACGGGTCGATCTCTCATCTGATTACTTACTAACACATTGACGATTCTGCATTGTCAATAATATTTTGCTTATTAGAGAAGAGTGATATATCGATAGATTATTTCTGTAACTACGTTGTGACCCGCATCCGATGTGTAGAGAACATTACGCTAATAATAAGTTATTGTCATGAGTATGCGACGAGCTAAATAAATAGTAGTGCAAAATTGTCTTTATTCAGTATCGAATCATTCATGGGAGAGTTTTATTTGAGGGGAATTGTGATTCCTTCGATGACAACCTCATCCGGAATTTTGGGGAGCGTAATCTGCAATTTAGTTTTTTTCAAGATTTAGAAATATGTCACACTCTACATTGATATTAACCATCTTTGCTGCGTCCGCCTTGATCTGCTGGTACTGAAATTATCACTTTATGCCTCAGTGAATTTATCGAATTGAACTTTGACTGTGCTAATTCTGCAATGAACTCACCGAGTCAATCGCCTGTTGGATGGTTTCATCATAGACTACCTTGGGTAGTCCTCCAATGAGAGTCACGGCTTTCTCAATTGCATTCCACGCCTCGACAATCTCAGCCTCGATCTGAGAATTATCTACCGTATTAGTTTTTAGTCAAGGGCTTTCAGAATGAATCGTCAAGTTCTGTGGTTCACCGTGCTTACCGATTTGAGGTTTTTCGGAGGGGCAGCCTTGCAGATGTCGTCCTGTAATAGATCGATTGAAAGGAATCACGGTACTCTTTCGAGAGATAAGGTAAGTGATTACGGTAATGCTTAAGTAACTCTAATTGTAATGTGGCATCAACTCACGATTAGCTCCTTTCTCATATTGTCAGCATCGTTGATGAGTCCGGTGGTCTTGTTTTTGAGTAGATTCTCCGTGTCCTTCAGTTTGTTGAAGGGGTCAAAGTTAGCGATGACGACGGCAAGCAAAAGAGAGGAAAACACGAGGAATTTCATGCCGAGGGTGAATGTTGAGTGAGGAGATCACCTATCACCGAACATTTATACGCAGAAGAGAATGCATGAGCAATATCTGATGTCACTCAACCGACGAGCATCCAACCTTCTTTCTCTCCATGATAAGTGATGATGCCAAATTCATATTTGAAATAGTTTATCGTTTCTATAAAACGCGGGAAATGGTCGGTATATTCACTACTTGCATCTCTCCCCCAGCGATGAATTACCTCTTTCTCCTCCTCTCTTCCCTTCTTCTTTGTATAGTAGCTGCCGATGCCAATCTTCCAGCGGATGTGGTCAGACTTTTCTCTATTTATTCATTTTATGACCTCAAATATGTCGATAGGAAAATAGTCTATTATACATTTTAGTATATATAGAAGCATTCCTAGTCTTTCCATATTCTTCAGCCTTCCGGTCAATGCGTCGCCAATTCGGCGAAAAGACGAATCGGAATGGTTCAGAAGGAGATCAACGAAGCTGTTCAGTCACTTAAGAAGGTCGCCCTTTCTTTTTTTTCCGCTAATGAACTAATTGTGTACCAAAGAACGTTTTGGTATCTTAGTAAATGAACTATTACTGATATTTTCTTTCAGGTTGTGAAGGAAATGATGGACATTCCACGAGTGCTCATGAGTGAAAGGAAGGAGTCAAAATGGTATGCCCGAACGAAGAAATGGACATTCCACGAGTGCTCATGAGTGTAAAGGAAGGAGTCAAAATGGTATGCCCGAACGAAGAAAATGATGAGCTAACATTTTCTTCTTTGCCCAGGTCACAGAATCGATGGAAGACGTTGGAAAAGAGATCGGAAAGGAGATAAAAAAGCTTTCACCCGTCTAAATGAAGAGATACTGTCGAATATATTCCTCATTCGTTTTTAACGATAAAATCGATTGGCAATTACTCACGCTTGTTGGCCTTATTATTACATGACATTTACGGCCTCATATTATGAGAAAACGAGTGCAAAGGCCAGAGGGAAGAGCAGATGATGACCGTTCTCTTATGTATGACTCTGATTCTTTGGCTTTGAGAGAGTCTGTCGGATTACTGTATGACTAAGTAACGTAAAACGAGAGGATTTCGTTGAAAGCATGAAAAATGGAAAAATCAATAATAATTTTGCTAATTCCCAATGTCCCTCCTAACATGGGGAGAAAATCTCAGCTCCTAAGGGGGATATGATGTTTTTTTTAACTTTTACAATTTTTGTTTCGAGGATTTCTCATGGATTATATTTTAATAACATAAGTAAATACTATAAAATAATTAGTTTTTGCAATCATATAATAATTACCCTTTGAAGGCAATACAGTATTTCTTTAAAAGCATTTGTTTCCCGACGCGAATGTTAGCATACGGTAGCTTAGCATGAGCCCTTTTTCAGGAAGGCAGGTCTCGTTTTTCGGGATGTTTCCGTTTAATTCAATTCGCAATCCACTTGAAATTCGTTATGTCCCTTTCGACATAGATTAGTTTGAGGTGGAATTTAAGATTTCATTTGATACAATAAGGGAAATGTTTGTATTTGCTCATGGGTCTGTTGTTAGTCTATTGAAGTCTGTCTCACTTTCTTATATTTGCTCGCTCGTATCGCATTGATAAGAATAAAACTCTCGTAGCAAAGGGTATGGCACTGAGCCTTTCTCACCTCTTCTCTCTCTTATTTGACCCCATCTCCATCGATTAACTCTCCTCTCTTCATTGATCCTTTGGCGTCTCACTCTCTCTTCTCACTCTTCTCGCACTCTAATCGTATCTTGGGAGTTAGACAAACTGTGCTTTGTACCTTGTGTTTCGCTCCGTTTCACCCAAATTCCATATATTTTGAGGTGTTCGCCACTCCTCACATAAAATGGCGGCAGAAGGGCCAGAAAAGAAGGAGAACGAAAAGAATGTAAGTCATTTTCGAGGTTTTATTTGACCATTTTTCTATTTGAAGTACGTAATATTGGTGAAAATCGAAAAATGAAAGAACTCAGGTTTGATTTATGAGATTTTTTCGACATTAACTGCCTTCTTTTCAGTATTTAGCATCTCGTTTGGCATCAACTAATGGAAAACTCACACTTTTATAGGTCGAGCCACAACCGATCGACAGTTCTCCCAGTGAAGAAGAGTCTTCAAACCACTCCGGATCCGGTCAAGAGGTCAGAAAAAGTCATTATAAAATATTTGCGTCCAAGGGACAATAGAATTTGAAATTAGAGAATACATAAGGGAAATTACCGCGGGTTGAAGGACTCTTCAGGTTTCACTTGAAATGAAGGCGGTCTATGACGACGGGGTGATCTTTCTATCAAACAGAAGCGCTATATTATTGATGACGTTTTTCATTGCCGGGAAAAGAGTGATTCATCAGAATATTGGCTTTGTTTTAAGGAAATTCGGCCGGCGGTTGAAGGTGACGAGTCGACCGCGCTTATGGAAAGTTCAGAAGAGAGAATGACAAACAGTCCTCCATGTTCCGGCCATTCACATGAGAAGAGCAAGTGAGTGACGAATCAACTATTCTACGAGAACTACTATATACCTAATTATTAGTTTGAAAAAGTTGTCCAGCTACGATTAGCCAGGCTAGTCACAAGAGTGCATGAATACAAGAACATTCAATAGCCGATGGATATATGCTTCGGCCTAAACCACTCTATAATAAACATGCGTAGTCCTTCGAATAACTCCTTCTCCTTCAGAGCGAATATTATTCCTCCTCTCATCATGATCGTCCTCACTTTCCTCTTCTTCGTCATCGAATTGGTCTTTGGTTTTATCAATCGATCGATTGCTCTTCTTGCCGATTCGTATCATATGCTATCAGATGTCTTCGCCCTCACAGTCGCGCTAGCTTGTCTCTGGGTGAGTATTCCAATAATATTTTAATGTATGTTATCGACGCCCGAGGGCTATTTATGTATCGTGAGGCAGTTCCCTTTTTTTGTCACTGAGTCAAAATGCCGATTGCTCCATTGCTCTCTTTCGCTTTTTATCAAAGTCATTGCAGATTGCGAATCGTCCTTCGAAATACAGCACATTCGGATGGGTTCGAGCAGAGGTGAGATTATTATCTATTGAAAAGAGGGGAGAAAAAGAGCGCGCTTCTTTCTGATCGCACTTCTTTCTCAGGTTTTCGGAGCTCTTATCAATGGAGTGTGGCTGCTAACTATGTGCTATACAATTGCTCTCGAGTCGACGGGGAGGATCGTTACCCCTCGGCCGGTGTCTCATCCTGGACAGGTTAGATAGATGAAGGAAGTTAACTCAATGACGATGAACAACAATTGGCCAAAGTGCCACACCATCGAAACAATCACAAAGTCATTCTCACACTTTGTCATCTTTTTTCAGGTTCTCATTGTGGGAATAATCGGATTGATCATCAACTGCATCGGTATTTACGTCTTCCACCGTGAGTTGCACTTTCCTCATACATAAAAAGTGATTACATATATCGAGTTTCGCATGGGAGTGAAAACAAGAGATCTGGAGAGTGGGAAACGCGATACTTTTGCCAGAGAGCGAGAAAACGAGAATGCGTAACGATATTCGCCTCGTTTTCTGGCGGCAATTATCGAGTTAATTGGGGCAGGAGTTGGAGTTGTTAACGATGTCGATGAGGAAGTTGAGGATGGGCAATTGAAGGTTAAAAAAAATTGTAGTTATCAAGCCGGCCTTACCCCGGGAAGAGTAATCGATGTCGATGTAAAATCCTCTTCATTCCGATTCAACTTTTCCTTTACCTTTAAATTGCAGGTGCGGGAATGGGGCATAGTCATGGAGGAGGAGAGGGACACGGACACTCACATGGTGGACATGGCCATTCTCATGAAGGGCATGGACATTCACATGATGAACACAATGAAGAAAGTGAAGAGGAGGAAGACGATGATACTGATGATGAGACGAGAGGAGCGAGAGCACTCTCACAAGCTAGCCAATTGTGCCATTCGGTGAGTTGACAGAGATGAACAAGGAAACTAGATTTGACAACACAAATACGAACGTTTCCCTGATGAGTCAGAAGTGATTAGAGAGAGAGACGAAAGCTTTTCTTTGCTCAGCACAACGCTCTTCGACTGGTCAATCTCGATCAGCAGATCAAGGAGACAGCGAATGTGGAAGAGGAACCAGAGATAAAGGGTGCGAACTTGATTGAGAACGGTGTCACTAACGAGATTCATTGTGCAATCAGAGAAAGCCTCGGCTGATTGTATCGTATTGTATAAGACGAAATGAACAGGAAACGGTGTACAGAAATGTATGCAGCACGTGTAAACAAAGTAGGCTCAGGGGAATATAATAATATGTAGTGATAATAACAATGTTGCAGACAAGAAGAATCTGAATATGCACGGCGCCTTCCTTCACATAATCACAGACGCCGTTGGTTCCATAATCGTCATCATCTCTGCTGCAATTGCTCTCTACTTCCCCGATCTCTTCGGCGGTCGATTCACTCTCTATCTCGACCCTATCCTCAGGTGAGGACATTTCAATAAAGGAAAAGTTAAAGTATTCTGCCGGAGCCCACCACTGAGGCCGGTTGTTGTGTACGTAACAGTGCTGCGATTCATTCATATCAGAGATCTATACAAATCTTGAAAAAAACGTGTTTACATTAATCCGCACTCGGAAAGAGTCTCGGGAGACTTGAGCATCTCATCGGTTCAATTCAGTATGTGCCTCGTCATCATCATTTCTGTCACTGCTGTTCGACTCGTTCGTCAGACTTCAGAAGTCATTCTCAGACTGCGTCCTTCTTTCTTCGACCAGGAGAAGCTCACACAGAAGATCGCGGAGGTGATTATGTCACCCAATTAGAACCAGTTCCCCTCCCTCCCTCCCGCATGAACGGCCATTCGCCGTAATAAGGTGTTAGTGGCATTTGGATGAGCACAGAATCAACGCTGACATTCTATTTTCAGATTCAAGGAGTAGTCAAAGTACACAATGTTCACTGTTGGACACTCGTCGCCAATCGACATCTCTCAACTGGTTCGTCGCTCTTCGCTTTCCGATATCCTCAAAATGCCAATTTCAGCCGAAATTGAGTTTTGCTCCGCCCGCGATTTCTCAAATGCCGCGCCTCGCATAAGAAAAGTGTTCCATCGCCATGGAGTTCATTCCCTTACTATCCAGGTGATCTACTCACACAACATAACCATATCGAAAGTATGGAAAATTGTATTCTACTAGCTGGTCTTTTTGTAGCAGGCAAGATATAATTGACGTTAGGTACGAGGAGTCACAAATGAGAGGGTTTAGAGTCTCAAAGATCGAGGGCGAGAATAAATTGGAATATGTATGATTGCAGCCTTCTTTCACATGCGAATCCAATGGATCCGAGTGATTCTCGCGCCATCTTCTCATTTATTCAAGACACTCCTCGTGAATCTCACATCTATCCCCATAGAAATACGGACTATATAGAGTTTTTTAATGGAAATGTATAATCGGTACGCCTGTTACATAGCGAGAGTATATTAGAGTGTTCTATCCTACTTTGTGATACTGAAAAAAGAGCGATGTGGTTTCTATGACAATGCCAGTATGACGGTCATTCCACCATTCCAATCTGATTAGTCATTCTTTCTCCATTTCCTGCATTGCGTTTCTTCTTCCTCTAGTCATCCCATCACCTCATATTCCATTCAATGACACTTAGTCGGATGCTTTTACTTGATGGCTTTATCAGAATTTCTTGTTAATTTGTCGCATGGTGATAATAATATTATTGAGAATGAGAAAAGGGCGAGTACTCGGATATATCTCTAACATGCTCTTTCTCTCTTTCTCTCTCGTTTTCCACCGTACCTCCAGAAGGAGGGGAAATACATACACACACCGTACAAAGGGGATCGCATGGCTATTGCACTAGAACCAATTATAAATATTATAATCTGGATAGACTGGAATGAATGAGTGAGTGATTCACACAACCGGAAATGAACTGAAAATGAGTGAAGGAAGAAAATGAGTTCAATCCTGATCATCATCCAGTAATTGAACTCCGTATTCTCCCTGTCGATTCTTCTTCATTTTATCCACTCGATCCATCTCAAAATATTAAATTCATTCTGAGAAACGAGAGAAATACTAGTTGTGACGAGGGATCAACTTTCTCCCCTATTCAGCTATTGACAATGGGTTTCTCACATAGAGTTGAATCGATTTTTTTCAAACACGGAAAGTTCATCAGAACCATATGAGAAGAGGAGCACTTCATAATTCATATATTTCAGTTTTCGAGTGGATATTTCATGACTCACAGCCGAGTCCTTGAGTCTCCAGACTCCATTGGTCTTCTCTGCTTCTCCATCCTCTCCAATCTTCCGATATTTCGAATCTTTCGCTTCTTTCGTCTTCGTCTCAGTCGTTCGCACCACCGGCGTCTCTTTGTTCTCGTTCGAATTCTGTTTACGCGGAAACGGAGAGAATCGCCGGATCGAATTCGGAATCTGCAATCGATCTCTCTCTCTCTTTCAAATCTCTCTCTCTCTCTGAGTACTCACAATGTTCTTGGATTCCTTTGGCGGCTGGGACGTCGTCGATTGAGTGGGTACGGCGGCGTAATTCTGAAGGAAGGCAGGGGTTCTCATGGCTGGGAGAGCGGGGGAGATGAAGAGGCCGGCAGTAATCTTGTCACTTCGACGACGTCGACTACGCAATCAGAACGACGGGGAGAAAGAGAGAGAACGGCGCTTGTTTTGACCGTCGACAGAATCGAGAGGAGAGACTCTACGTGTAATCAGAATGAGAGAGAAGAAAGGAGATATAGAAGGGGGATAACTAGGGGGAGGAGTGAGAGGTGGGAGAACGAACAGAACGAACCGTGTGATCGTCAAAGGTCGGAGGAATGAACGACTGAGGAAGGAAAGTATCGTCCTCGAGACGTTTTGCCTTCGACTTCTTCGTCAGATCTGTTACTCGAGATGAGATCTTCGTTAGAGCGTCCATCTGAAGTAGAAAGCGTTTGGACATGCAATGGGAACTGCAAATGAACGAAACTGAAACGGCAGTAGTAGATATGATGGGGTGAAGTGGGGAGAGACAAGGGGAGAACAGAGTGAGGGAACTAAAGAGAATGAAAAGTACTGCGAGAGTTTGCGGATGTGTGAGTGTGTTTGTGCTGACTGGAGAGAGTAAATAATCAGAGAGTTGCTTGCCACTGAGAAAACGAAGACGAGATGTGAATTGGAGTGATGGGGTGAAGAGGAGGTTCAAGAGAAGTTCAAGAGAGAAGTGAGAAGAGAGAGAGAGAGAGAGAGAGAGAGAGAGAGAGAGAGAGAGAGGAGAAGAGAGGAGGAGGTCACTTATGCACGGATTAGAGATATCCTCGCCCCTCTTTCTCTCCCTCCGGCACTAACTATCGCACTTTCATCGGAACAAAGGGGAACATTGCACGCTAATAGGGAAAGTATGTGAGAGAACGGAGAGGAGAAGGGGAAGGATTTCGAATTTGAGGCTCGAGTTATTGAGAGTGGAAATGCCGAGCAATATCACACGGACCAAAAAAGAGGCGAATCATCGAGAGCGAAACCAGCGATTATTTCCTGTACCAAAGTGACGAGAAAAGTGAGTACAGTGGAAACAAAAAGGACTGGGAAAGGGGGATAAAAGGTGGAAGAAATGAATAGGGCGAGGATCGGGATGCCACTTCAATTCCGGATTATTCAATTGCTCTTGCGTGTGTGTGTCTCATAGTACAGACCAGTCAAGGTTCGAAAGTGAGTCTCACTTTCTCCTTTCTTTTCTCAAACTTATTCCATCTCTCTCTCTTGTTATTTCTACCAATTCTGATTCAGCACTGCTGTTTTGAGACTATTTCAATGATTTGGGAAAAGAGAGAGACGGCACTTATTTCACTCTTTTCTCAAGTACTATTGTAGCTGGTCTCGAACCTCTCATGTTCAATCTCATTCGACTTCTCACTCTTGCACTTTCTCGCCCGTTCCAAATTTGTCTCTCGTTTTTAGATGAAAGATGAAGAAGCTTCGATACGACGACTCTGTCTTTCCGCCTCTCTCATTTCCCTATCAACGCTAATCTTTTCCCTAATTGGGTGTGTCATCATTATCAACGATATCGAATCGTACATAGCCGAATATGAAGGGAGAGTGGATCAATTCTTGGTGAGGCCGACGTCGTTTGAAAGCTAATCCCCTTTGCGTGGTATTTGAGAATCTCTCGACGGAAACGTCGTCGACACTCGATCTTGCCCCTTCCCATAGAAGACATCGACGACAATTCTACGTCTCACCCTATAATAATAATGGAAGGAGTAGTCATGCAGTGGGCCAGCCATTCAGAGTTGTCCCAGATAGATCGAGAGGAACTCCGTATCGGCCTCAGAATATCCAAGGGAGCAGACAGGCATGGGGAGACCCCGAGTTACCCTCCAATTTTGGAACTTCCTACGGTGGAAATATCGGCGGGTGTGGTGAGTCATTGGTCCTTAATTCAAAATAAAGTATTCTTTATGCAGACTGTACCGCAACTCGGTGTCCCGCTGGTCAGAGAGGGCGACCGGGATTGGATGGAATAGCGGCAGTTGACGGAGTTCCCGGAGAACCTGGCAGACCTGGAATAGACGGAATTCGTTTATTGAGGATTGAATGTGAGCCCTGCCCTCCCGGTAACAAGGGACCACCGGGACTACCTGGAGAGCGAGGTGACGTCATCATTGTTTTCGTCATTATTATGCAAAGATTACCTAGTTATGACGCAATCTGTCCCTTCAGGAGCCCGTGGGCGTCCGGGTGCAGTGGGAGAAGCGGGTGTTGATGGAGTGAACGAGCCTGGGTCGGCTGGTCTGGCGGGACCACGAGGACAACCTGGAATGAACGGAAGAGTGAGCGGATTAGGGGTGATTATGGGGAGAGAGGAGGTTGTTTTGTGCAGGACGGAGCCGCCGGCCAACCAGGGAGAGACGCCATCCTACTGATAGGACAACCAGGAAAGAAGGGACTAAAAGGACCACCGGGCTTCTCCGGACCCAGAGGAGACCCCGGAAAGGCAGGAGAACCAGAACCTCCTGGTGAGAAAGGGGGGATTTGGAAGAGTGATATGAGTAATTTATCTAAGGCAAGGACGGCCCTCGTGGTCCTCCTGGTGAACCCGGTGACATGGGAATGGATGGGATCAGAGGAATAAGGGGACCGCCTGGACCTCAAGGAGAAAATGGAGGATACTGCGAATGTCCAGGACGAAGAGGAGGTATGATAACCATGTTTACCACAATCACATTATGCAGTGTGGTTTTCTCTGAACGTGCTTCATTCCTCGTTCTTGAAACGTCTCTGATTAGCTACCGTTCCCTCACTCTCCCTACTAATTTATTGTCGTGCGGTGGGTGAGGAGCTATAGGCGGCGAAATGATCTGTCGGTTTAACTAATGAAAATGTGATTTTCAAATTATTTACGCAAAATCAGATTCTCCCCGTCCCTCTTCTGCTCTCGTTTCTCCTCCTCGTGGAGGGGAAGATGCACTTCCAGTGGATTACGAAGATAGAGTAGTCGAGTCGATCTCATCTCTCAATGGTCGACCATCACCTTCATATACAACTCGACCAACAACCGTCTCTCCTCCCCCAGTCACTCCTGCTTCGGATATCCCTCCACCAGCCCCGATCTACATCAACCCACAACAGCAGGTATAGGGATGGCTTCGCAAGAGATTCCCTCAGGATTCTGCACTCTAATTTGTCAGTCAGACCACTATGCGAGTGTGCGAAATAAAGAGTGATTTCTTGCTAAGCCATCCCTAGTTAGTACCCTTGAAAAGGATGATGTCATTCGAATGTCAACCTCTCTCCTCTCTCACGTTTACTATCGCGCAATACGTGACTTTAGTGTTTTCGATTTTTCCTCAATTCATTTATTTCAACAACACATAATATTGAAACCTAATGGAGTACATAAATAGGTTGTTGTTTACAGTTTAAGGAAGTATAGGAGCTATTCCTGTAGCTCAATGTTCAACAAGTACATGAGAAAATTGTGGCCATGAGATTTCAATAGTGTTACTAAATATATCACGAGAAACTTTTAGAAAACAAAAAAGCCGAATACTCTAACCGAATAACTAGGAAATGATGTGTATAGTTGAATATGGATTCAGCAGAACACTTGGGCATCTCCATGGCAGCCTCGCCAGCAAGTGTTCTTCCCTCAGCAGAGACCCGCTCCTTACTACCCGAGAACCGATCGATACGCCGCTGTTCCTTTCCAGGATTATCGGTTGGTTGAGAAGTACATACATACAGCATAAATGTATTGATTTCATTTCCCCTTCTTTTTATATTAATAATATGACAACAATCTTGATGTGTGCTGAATATTTGCATTTTCAGGAAGCGATATCCGCTGATTAGCTACCGTGATTCTGCTGAGAGTGAGGACAAGGTGAGAGTAGAGAAGGAATACTGCAGGGTCAATGAACCAATTACAGGAAAAATCGTCTCGGCAACGCTCTGTTCACTCAAAGAATTCTCAAGTGGAATTCGATCTGCGCTGAGTCTCGCAATTCGGCAGTTCACCCTTCACTCAACTCATTCATTGCTTCTTTCACTCAATGTCACCCGAATACGGCTAATAAAGAGACTCCAATGTAATTCAAAGTGCTCGAATCTTTCTCGATGCAATCGGGTACAGCAAACTGATAAGAAATCAGGGGAAGATAAGGACAACGAGAGAAAGACACACGGGCTTTAGCCTCTCTTCCACTCTCAAACCTTCGGTCGAATCATGGACGACCAACAAGCGCTGATCGATAATGAAGCCAGGTTAGCTTACGTTTCGCTTTCAATATTTTTAATTTTCCCCAATCGCCTTTACATAAATGTCAGCTCAGTGTTTCATGTGTAATAGGAATAAATAATTGATGGATGGGAATGGGAATGACATTTGCAGGGCAGCTAAATGGATGGCTGTCAAGCAAACTTCGTTCGTTCTTTCCATTGCTGCCGCTGTTGTTTTCTTCTTCGTTGCCATTATTATGACTGCACTCTACATGGGGACACCCTCAGTAGAGGTGCGCAGTGATTTTTTTTTCGTCTTCTTTAGTGTAACGAACAAATTGCGTTTGCTCGAAATAGTTGTGTTGAAGTGCACTCTGAAATAAAAGAGAAATTAAAAAATATATATATTAATATAATTAATTAATATTCAATTTTTGAATCTTGCAGCAGCAGCATTGGCCGAAGCTGCGGGATGGTCTGCACGGCAAGTACCCTAAAGCGTCAGTGGCTGCAGATCACGTGTTGTGCTCGGAGATTGGAAGGTATCGTCGTTATTATCGGCTTATCACCGAAGGAAGGAAACTATTCAGGGACATTTTGATCAAGGGAGGAAATGCCGTCGATGCGGCCATTGCTGGAATTATCTGTCTCGGAATCGTCAATCCACAGAGCAGTGGAATTGGAGGAGGACACTTCATGACGATTTACAACAAGTAGAGTAGTTTTCTTTAAAACATTAATTCAAACAAAATGCGAAACAATCCGATGTATTTATCTCATGGAAATTTTTATTTAGATGAGGACAGATAACAAACGGGGAGGAAACTATGTTGCTATCCTTCCAGGACAACCGGCTTGTGCAGTACTGTCGATGCTCGCGAGACTGCTCCAGCAGCAGCCTCAGAGCACATGTTCAAAGATAATGTGAATGGGTCCAAGCTAGGTATGAGATATTCATTCGAGCGGACAATGATGGGTAATGAGCGGTCGGTTAGCATCTTATCATAATACGGCAAAAAATAAAATTAAGCAATAACCTAATGGTATATTGCTCTAGGCTGGCAGGCGATGGGAGTTCCGGGTGAACTTCACGGTCTCTTCACTGAATACAAGCAGTTCGGAGGTGGACTCCCATGGGCGGCACTTCTTCAGCCATCGATCGATTTGTTGACCAACGGAGTTCCCGTCTCAATGGGAATGGCAGTTTGTCTGAGAGTAAGTTGCTCCGTTGATCATAAATTTTATTGAAAGGAAAAAATCTTTACGAATCGACAGTGATAAGAATGATAAGAGTTTTTCATGAGGCCGTAATTGCCGAGCTCCCCCTGAGGAGGGGTATGACTGTATGGCTCCAAGAAAAACAGCCATACTTATTACATTTTTAACACTATTGCTCATAGAAATAGATACATATATTACTAAACTCGCTTTCTACCAGGACGAAGCGGAGAATATCAAAGCTGATCGAGCACTGGCGAAGGATTTCCTTGACCCGGCCACGGGAGAAGTGTATAAGTATGGAGATGTTATGAGAGGAAGGAAGAGCCACAAGTATGGAATCATTTCCCTGAACTGAAATCAAATATGCGTTTTCAGGAATCTGCTCGAGAGTCTTGCCAAAGCTGCTGATCCCATCGAGCTTTTCTACAAGGGATGGATTGCTGATCAGCTCGCCTTTGAGCTCAAGCAATCTGGAAGTGAGTACAAGAATCAACTTGTTAAGACCTGAAATGTTTCCCAGATGCGATTCTGACGAAGGAAGATATCGGAAACTACAAGTCGATCGTTCGTGACCAGTCCGAAGTCATCTACACTGATCTTCCCAATAATCTGAGAATGTGTGGTCCTCCTCCTCCTTCTTCGTCTGCCGTCACTCAAAGCATCATTAAGACTCTATCGGGATACACTTTTGATCAGGTTCGCCTTTTCAATTCAAAATTTTCATCATGTATCAACAGGCACATAGGAGGCGTATGACTCTCCGGGAGCGAAAAGCTATAGTATATAGTTTAAAACTAAGTTTACTCGTAGTGCAATGCACATTTATTTAATACATGTAAACACATTCACGAACTATGAATTCCTTCAGTCAACGACTCAACTCGTCGTTGACAGTCTCCACAAGTACGTCGAGGCATCAAAGTTCGCGTACGCTCATCGCTCCGAGATGGGCGACATGGCATTCGTGAACAGCAGTCTCGCACTGGCGAGGTAGGAGAGAGAGAGAGAGAGACTTCCGGTTATGGAGAAGGACGGAAGCGGATGTTTTGACGAAAACGGACACGTACACATATTTGGACAAAACATTTTCATAACTGATCGATCTACTCGTTTTGTGTATCATCTAAGTCCACTTACCAGAAACATCACGACGGACGAATACGTGCAATCTGTGAGAAATCGAATCACCGATAGAGCTCAGCCAACAGAGAAATATGGAGGAAAGTTCGCTTTCCAATTGGACAAAGGAACGACGAACATCGCAGTTATCGATCAGTATGGAAACTCTGTGGTGGCAACGACGACCGTCAATCTATTGTGAGCTCTTCCGCCACTCCATGAATATTACATTTATTAAATTATACGATCAAGTCAAAATGATACTTCCTGTATTTACCGACGGCGAGAGAATGTACAACAGTGAGAGGGTCGACAAAGTGCCTGTTTGGTGAACAACTCTTTCGGCTTTTTGGATTGATCGGATCATTGTATAAATGCAGTAACAAATCAGACCCAATCGTCTTTCTAGCAGAAGAACTAAAATTGATTGATCTATGCAATTCTCATTGCAGTTTCGGAGCTCGAGTTGCTTCCGAGTCGACAGGTCTCATTTGGAACTCGCAGATGGACGATTTCTCTAACCCCGACGCTCCCAATTTCTATGGTTATCCTCCCAGTCCTGCCAATTACATCAAACCTGGCAAACGTCCGATGTCGTCCATCAGTCCGCTTGTGATCTTCGACAAGACGAATAAGACAGTGAGGACATAATATATTTATCTTGGCATGTACTGATCAGTAACAAATTCAAAAAGTATGCCCAGTAATTGTTCGCAATCAAGAAAAAGGGTGTCGCGTGGAGCGGCAATGTGGGTTGACATCATTAAGAAGAACATGATAATGCTGAGAAGATGCATTAATTTCTAGGTCCAATTGGCGGTTGGAGGAGCCGGTGGATCGACGATTATCTCGGGAGTCGCCCAAATTGCAATGAGAACACTCATGCTGGGATGGAATATCAAAGAGGTACTATTATTTGAATTTCCGAAATTGGGTTTCTCGGCTCCCAGTGAATTCCAGTGGCAACCGAGATACACACTTATGGGAATTCAAATGTGAATTACCAAATTTCCGCTGACTTTTCCGAATCACATTTGTATACCAATCATAGTATTCGATTGTTCAGGCCATGGACAGACCTCGTCTCCACGACCAACTCATGCCGAATGTGACTCAATTCGAGCAAGATTTCCCTCCGGTTAGAGCTCCGATTATCCGCTCCCTTTCTCTTTCCTACTTCCATACTTTGAATGCACTTGTCTCTCTTTTCTCCATTTCCTCCCCTCCGATTTTCGGTCCTAATCGCAGGGCACGCGATTATGGAGAAATATCGCGTTCACTTATGCGGTTGAAAAGAGAGAATAATAGACATCTAAAATCGTCTCCCATATCGGAAACTATAAAAAAGAGAAGTGCAAAGAGAGAGAGACACACAGTTGAAGTAGATACACTCTATGAGAGTATTACAAAGGCACCACTAGATGGTACTCTGTGATTCTCGTCGTTTGATAGATTTCTGATTTCTGTGTTATACGAAAGAAGAAATCAGTTGACTTAGAAATGTAACGATTTCATATCAAGAAGACATGATATCCAACCAACAACCCTCATGAAACAGAAAAATCACCAAGATCCTTATAAATCCCATTCAGGAGTACGTCCAACTTCTCGCCAATCGTGGTCACATCATGGAGAAAACGCCAGTTGTCACACAAGCAACGGCCATTCTGAAGAAGGGAAACTGGCTGGCCGCCAACTCAGACTACAGAAAGGGATTCGAGTCGCAACCCGCCGGCTACTGAGCCCGCCCATCTTTCACACCATGGTCATCCAATAAGATCTTCATCCGTATCTTGTATAAAGATCGCTAATAATCTTAGTTTTTTGTCAACGATAAAGAAGTTAGTTATGAAAAGTATGTTACGAAATGAGCAAAGCATGAACAGATGTGACTAAGAATGCCTCTCAGTCAGTCTTTTCTGTACTGGGGAGGGGCCACCTTCTCTTCCCCTCTCTCCGCCCATTCAAGGGAGTGGCCACTGCAGTCTTTTCACTTCATCGACTTCATCCAGATAGCAGACACCCAAATAGTCTTCTCTCTCTCTTCTCTCTCTCTCTCTCTCTCTCTCTCTTTCTCCCTTCTCTCTATCCATCCACTTTCTCCCTTCCCATCGTTCGTCTTCTTCTTCTCTTCCTCTACGACCATATCAACTGCTGTCCACAATGGTACCTTTCTCTCTTCTCCGTTCTCAGATTGGTTCTCTCTCTCTTTGAATCTCTCTCTCTCGACGATCTTTTCCCCCCTCCTTCTTCTTCTCTTCTGTTCTAAGAGGAAACGCTCTGTCAGCGCGAAGACGAATGGAAAAGCGTCAGAGATACCATATAAGGCGGGGTCTGAATATGGAGTACTAAAGGGACGGGAGAGAGACTCGGGGCCCCTCTCAGACCTCTCCCACTTTTTCGGCAGACGGGGAGGAATCCATTCCACTCGGTTGCTCGGTCCTTCTTCCTCTACTCTGAATCTCTCTCTCTCTCTCTCTCTCTCTCTCTCTTTCTCTCTTTCTCTTCTCTTCTCTGCAGGATCTTCACATCATGGCTCGATCGAGACACGCCGATGACATTCTCAACATAAACGTAGGAGGCAAGAAGTATACGGTACGATATTCACCCTTACTCTTTCTCTCTTGCCCCTCACGTTCTCCAGTTATCGACTATGACAACAACTCTTTTTTTCTCGTTCCGACATCACTCGGGCATTTTTTCCTTTTTATTTTTTTAGTCCATGAGAATTCTTTGACGCAGGTTCGTCGCACGGACATGCTTGCTGATCCTCGATCCAAACTTGCCGAATGGTTCAAGCCGGGAACACTCAAGCCAATAGCAACGGACAAGGTCAGTTGACGATTCGTTCCTTTTCTCTCTCAATCTTTCCTCTTGGCGTCGCCACCGGAAGTCGATTGTTCGTGAGTCTGAATGGACTCGGGAGCACCCACGAGTAGCAGAGAGTGAACCTTCCCCCGCATGATTATAAACATACAGAGGAGAGTGCGAAAGTGAGAGAGTCCCTCTCCATTTTACACGCTCTCTCACTCCCATCCATTTTCTGTAGGTATGAACGGAAGGTGAAATGATGTGAGTCGTCCTTCCAGGGTGGAAACTATTATTTGGATCGAGATGCCAAGACATTCCGTCACATTCTCGCGTATCTGAGACTGAAGAAGGAGAAGTTTGTGCCGTCACTCGCGCTTCCCTCCAAACCCGACGATTTGGCAAAGTGAGAAAGGGAAAAGGTTGAGAAATACTCAAATAACAGCAATTCGTACTCCATTTAGCTATGAAACTTGCAAAGAAAATATGATTCATAAGCATATGGATGAAATGTGTGTGCACCCTTCATAGTTTGTTCTATTTGAGGTTGGTGGGAGAGTGCGAGGCTCTAAATCTCTCGGAACTCAAGGACCTCGCTCTTGATCTGCTCCAGGTTTGCATTCTCTCTCATTATTTTAGTCTATGATGAACTAAACCAGAAATATCAACGAACTGAAGAGCAGCACTTCGTCACTTCTTATGTGCAAGTTGCCCTTCGCGATTTCGAGAGCTGGCAGTTTGAGAAGGAGCAGGTGAGTTGCGTAGTGATGAAGCAATCAGAAGAAAGTCTTTGCAGAGCTCGATGGCTCTCAAGAAGAAACCATCGGCTGACGAGGAGTACCAACCAAACTCTGCCTATGACGAATGGGACAATCTGTAGTCGCCCCTTTTTCTACTCTGAGAAAAATGTCACTATGATCAGGACACCAAGTGAAGATGTCCACTTACCTGTAACATAAAGTCACTAGTAATAAGAGACATTTCACTCACAGGTAAGTGAACAAGTTCACTTTGTGTCCTGATTCTAGTGACTTTTTTTCTGAGTGTATCCACTTTCTCTCCCAGCTTCGCTTCTGTCCGTCACATCAATCCAATATAATCCATTGTATTTGTCTCGCAATCACAGTCATTAACACGCGTAGGGTGAGAGAATAAAATCTAGTCTTCTTTTGGATAAATCAGACAGTTCGAGTGGGCACGAAAACTCCGTTGTTTCCTCCTCCCAACTTGTCGTAGGCTCTCGAGGACTTGGACATCTGAAAGTGGGAATAGAGAAAAACAGTCCGAATAAGGGCGAAATATTACAACGCACAACAGTTCCGAAAAATAGGGGAAAATATGGTTATCGGGCATTTTGAGTGTTACGGATGCAGTAAGCGAACCTGCTTAATGATCAGAACAGCGACTGTGGCGATGAGAATAATAGAGAGAATCATGAGCAGAATGGACGCTGTCTGCCACGAAGAAGCGCCGTTGAGTCTGAACGATCATTTGACTCATTATTGAACTATGAAGTTACAAGTGCTCTTGACGTCGTTGTTCATCATTCTCTCGTTATCTTCTCACCTGTTCATAGCTGCATTCAGATCTTTCGGCGCTGCAGTCTCGGTTCCAGCCAACTGAAAATTTCAATTATAATTTACAGTTATATCAGGGTTTTGTGTGAATTCATTGTAGATTGTCGCTATAGGAATCGGCAGTCTTCAGACAATTCTGGCTTTCGGGGCTTTTCGGAAATGTTGTTAAAATATGGGAGAGACGGGGAAGTTTCACTCCATTGTTGCGAATATTCGACGCGTCTCTTATTGATGTACATATCAATCTCTCGTGCCCTTTCAAATCACGAACAGTTGCAAGAGATCTCTCGCAAACTGTGATTGAATCCCGTTTGTCACCGTGGTTTCGAGTTTCACATTCTCCTCTTTTTGTCTATCTTCTTCCATAATCGTGTGACTGCATCAGCAGGGTTCGTCGTGAGAAACTGTGGCCTAATAATTCCGAGAATTCACTCACACTCTCCTTTGCTACAGAGAGAACAGTCGAAACGTCAGCGAGAGTTTGCTGAATCTTCGCCTTGTTCGCCTCCCAAGCCTCCAATCGCGCCTGTATTTCATTTATCTTATATCGCTTTTTCCGATGCGTCCCAGTTGATTAGTCGATGTGGACATAAAGTCCTCTTGATTGCGGCTCATCTTTACCATTGGCATTACCCTTTATGTTATCCATCTTCTAAACTACAGTATTTTATTACCTGATTGACTTCGTCCTTTAGCTGCTTGATCTTTCCGATTCCATTCGCAAGATTGTTGAGGAATTCATCTCTTGCATTTTTGAGAATGGACTTATCATGAGTCTTGTTGAACCTGCAACATCATTATTCTATTCGTTCTAGTGTATTTCTCTAACTCAGTGAATATTCCGCTGATCTTCTCTCCGATCTTTCCAATGTTCGCTTCAATTGCATCACTTAGTTGGTCGTGAAATTCCTTGCTCGCCGCTTTCTCTTGTTCTTTCAATTGCTCGATGGTCAGAGAGATCGCTGTGAGATCCTGAGAGAGAGTTCAAAGATCAAATATTTATTGAAATTGTTGAGAAAGAAAGAGATTTTTGTCATTCATAATTATGATGATGATTATTAGCCTATGAAGAAGATCAAAGATCAAGTCTTACATCGGAGAGAGTGGATGCAGCAATGAGAGTTGTAAAGAGGAGAAGAGTCACGAGGAATCGCATGGTCGATAGTGATAGAGAGTGGGACCTAATGGGGATCGATTCCCTCCCTCTCTTATCATTGTTGTTAGAGGGCACACAAAGTGGACAGATTCATCCTGATAACAATGACGAAAGTGTGTAGAGCAATTTGTCCAGCATATCAATCAATAACATGACAATCATTTGTAGGTGATTATGGCGATTACTCAACGGTTTCTTCTGCGAAAATTCAGGCTGCAATCGTCAGATAATCACACTGAATTCTTCGTATCTCAAGGTAATTATGACCACAATGAGGTGGAGAACCGTTTTCCAAGAAATGCACTATTAAAAATCGCTCTCCTTGCTAACTTGTGCTCTTTTCATTATGGTAGTCTTCCCGCATAAAATCGACACGATTCGCGTCAGTAAAAATAACATTGACCAGTCGTGTCAATATACTTTGCAGGATTCTCTCGATGTCACTGCGCATTTCGGAATGGTCTGTCAAACTTCCGGGGCGGATTTATCTACATCGAGCCCATTCACTACGGCCACGCATACGTTATCAGAGCTCGAATCCATGGGAAGGATAGAGATATCCAGTAAGTTCTAACTGGTCCCTCGATTGATCTTTGATCTCTGACACGTCTCAGATTTCGTCCTGGTCAGCGCGTTGGGGGCATTGGTTTCAATGGAAAGCCAGTCGAGGTTCGTTTCAATCTCTCAGTTTAGATTGGAAGAGAAAGACTAAATAGCCGTCAGCCAAGGTTGCAAACAGGTTGAGAGTATAATTCGAGGCGGAAGATGCATGTGAATATGCTCATATTCTCTCTTCGGTCGGTTAGCCACTCCATAAACGGTTCATCCAGTCTCTCTCTCTCCGTACTGTCTAAGCAAAAGAGGGGTAAGGAATGGTTAAGTGGTGGACTCTCGAGTACTTCAAACAGAAGGGGAAGAACAACGACCTGTTCTCGTACTAACTGGTAATAATTAACAGCTGAGTGTATAGAGACATTCCGAGTATATCAGAGGGGGGAGGCAATCGGCGTTCCATTCATTAGACCGAAGAGGGCAACAGATTGTTCTTCCAGATCAGCTTCACGATGGAAGGCGATTATCTCAAGGAAGTTCATATTCCCATCGGGAATCCTCGAGCAGATCACCGCTTCGACTGTGTATACTACGATGTTGCGAAGAACACTCTCGTCGCGGTAAATTAGTTCCCAATTAGTGATGATCTCATTATATAATTTCAGAAAGCCTATCACTATTCCCTCGATCCGAATCAGAAGCCAATTACGTGGACGAGAACATACTGCTCAGCTGATCCCGTTCTCGATCTACCGCCATATCGAGACCATTTCGATGAGATGTAGACTTCCTGCTATTGTTTTCCAATTCTACAATTGCCCACAATTACATTACACTAACCTCTTTTTTATTAAACCCAGTGTTATACACACCTATGAAACAAGAGAGTCGCCCTCGATTTTGCACGCACACTAAATACTAGTGCTGATAACTCTAAATTTTGGCATTGCAAAACTCTAACTTACAAGTTTTCTCTTTGTGAGTGTCTTCAACTGATTTAGTAGTCATTCCACGTAGACCTATGGTTCGATATCACCATATTCTGTCCATTTCCACTTCCCGTGCCCATCCTTTCCACTACGGCTACTCTTTCCTTCTTTCCCGGTTCCCTCGCATAATACGAATTATGAACCGATTTGTTGTGCTCACTACTACCAAATATGGACCGATTTAATTAATTTGTTTAACTATTAGTATGAATCAGATCAATCATTCTAGTCGAAGTATTCTCCCTGATCTGTGATCGTCCTTTCTCTCGATTGGAACGCCTTTGTCTGATAATCTGCATTGATAAAAAGTTAATCTGTCGCTCCTCTCAACTCAGTAATTCCCTTCAGCGGAACAAGAAGCGAACGAGTAACAAACTGCCTGCAGGAGTTTCGCGGCCATTGTTGAGTCTCTTTTTGCACGTCCATTTGTACGAGAGAGAGAGAGGTGATTAGACTGAGAAGACCGAATGGAATGAAGGGGAGGAGGGCGCACTCTTTAACTAGTCCGGAATGTCCGTCTCTCACTCTTGTCAACTTGAAACTGTCCGAAACGGGCAGGGAAAGTGACAACAAAGAGATGATGGATCTCTCTTTCCTGCCATTCGACAACCAAGAAGTCCTTCCCCCCTCCATTTATCTCTCTAATTGACTCCACTGCACTGCCAGATAGACTTGCCCCTGGGGACACAATCATCTCTTCCCGTGATATATGTGTGGATGCGGTGTATTAGATTGTGCTCTCTCTCTCCCTCTCTCTCTCCCTCTCTCTCGCTCCTCCCTCAGACTCTTTTCACTCCTTTCACTTTCCGGCCCTCCAACTAAGGACCCCTCTCGATTGTCGTAACCCACACTAATTGGTGTGATTGATGGGAACATCTCTCCTTGTGTCCATTCACTCTCCCACTAATTACATAGTCCAAGTGTCATCTTTTCCATGCACATTTCCAGCTCCTTCGGCATAGATTGAATCGCGAGATAGTTTCATTTCGTCTCATAAGCGGCCAACTCCAGTTACTTCTTTCCGCCGGACGTGTTTCCCTTTCCGACTTGATTCATTTGTCATTCCATTCCTTGTTCTTCTTCTGCTCAGTCTCAACTTCGATCGATGTGATGCGCTTTCTCCTTCTACCAACACTTTTCCTATTAACGAATGCGTTTGACGACGTGAGGATAGAGGGTGAGCGATATCAGATGACAGCGTTCCCTTTCTGTAAGTGTAGAGCTTGCACATACCGCTCATGACTTTCCTCCTTTTGTTTAATGGTTCTTTCATTCCCGGGAAAGTTCCTTAGAGCGTTCCCGGAATTTAAAAAAAAGAGGAACAGAAGGAGGGGGGGGGAGAACGAAAATCTTAAGTGCATATTCTGATTTTGCTTAAATGTTTGCGTCATGGATACGTAATGTGGAGATCAACCTGAAAATCTCTACGTTACATCAGTTTTCAACTGCCCATCTGTTTATTACAGGCCAGCCATCACTCACATGCACTTCTAAATATGCGATAATCTCATTCGAAACTTCCGAGCCGTTCCAAGGCCGAGTCTCTGTCATACATAATAACGATTCATCATGTACCTCCGAATTCTCCTTCAACCTGAATAACAATGCTACAGTATTCATCGATCTGGAGCGATGCACTCAATCTCACTTTGCTAATGTGCGTTACTTTTTCCGCTTTCTGCCTCGACCACACATCCAAATCAGTGCTAACATACATCCAAATCAGTGACTAACATGTTGGGTACAAAAGCCGTTGAAAGCACGAAACGCGGAGAACCGCTCTCTCTCTCTCCCTCTTTCTCTCTCTCTCGACCTAATCCATCTCTCTTGTAGAATGGATCTCGCATAATGCAAGCCCATGTAGACATTTCTTTTCACCCTGTGAGTTCTCTCATTCTCTCCTCATTATGGAAAAGCCATTATGGAGAGTGAGAAACGACGTTTCTTTCTAGTTGGCAGTCACGAACTTCGATCGAGTCTTTCACTTGCAATGCATCGATAATTCCTTCGTGACCTCCTCTCTTTCATCGACCGACGCAAATCTTCCAATGTGAGTTGTCACTCTCAATAGAGTCAGCCTCTGACTGTTCTCATAGTGCGAACTGTTCTCACTCGACTCGACCAGCTTCCCGCTGGGAATCGTCCACTTTCTTCCGTCTCGGAGACTCAGTCGTTCACGAGTGGAATTGCATCTTCGACAAGAAAGGTCACCCATCTCTCTCTCTTTTTCTCTCTCTTTCCACCCAAGTTTACTCTGCCCTCAAAAAGAAGACCAATTACAGAACACGGCAAGTACAATACATTCCTGACGAGTTGCAATGCCATCTCGAGAAGCGGAGAGGTGATTCATCTCGTAGATGAGAATGGGTAAGGGTTGCATAGTGATGATGAAATAGTGAAAGGGATTCTCTCAGGTGCATTGTTGATCCCGAGTTGTTGGGAGAACTCGTCTATAACAATTACACCTCTCGCATCTACGGACGAGCAAGAATGTTCCGATTCGCTAGTGGAGAAATGTATCGAATGGAATGTCATCTACAGATGTGCCTCAAAGCGACCACTTGCGGTCAGAGGAGTACGGTAAGTGGCGGGAGTCGAAAACAATTGAAGGGTGGTGTCTCTAAATCATGGGAAGTGCTTGATTGCTCTCATCGCTTTCAGCCTCCCCGCTGTGCGTACACAAAGGAAGACTTCGAACGACGATACGATCCAAGAGCAGCCAGAAATGGAGAGAGCAACTTCACTCCGGGTACGGAGACGAGAAGAGACGAACCTCCATCGCCCCGAGGACTACCACCACAAAGAATGAGATCATTCCTACTTTTGAGTGTCTGTGTATGGGTGTCCGTCCGAGGGTGAAGGTAGTCGTGTCCACAATTACATGTCGTCCCATGTCGTCTCTTGGTTTCGGGTGGAGGGCCGACGTTCATCTCCTCTTTCAGTTCTGCTCAGTGACGGAGGTCCATTCGACCATGATATTAAAGTGTCGAGTGATTGGATAACAGTACACAACAACCACTTCACTGATATCGACCAAATCACAGAGAGTCAGAATCATTTTCATTTATTATGAATTTCGTGAAATAAAGGTTGCGTCAGCACGCGCACAAATATACGAAAACTTGGAACATATATTATATTTTAATTCAAACTTGGCAGGGTTTTATCTCTCGACGGAGCTCAATCGATCGGCGATCGTTTCTCCTCCAAGACGACCAAAGCATTTCTTGTTGGGACTTTCATCTAAGGACGGACAGGATCAATCAGAAAATATCCTAATAGAAGAAGCTCTGCGACTGGCGACAAATATGGTAACCTGTTTTCAAAACAATAAATTGTTTCCCAAGCCGTTTGCAGGAAACGACCTTCAGCTCTCTTCCTTCCTCTACTGTGCCTGCTCATCCAACTGAGGCTACCGTCTCCGCCACTATCCCAATGTCTGTCTTCTCTGATATTGGAACGGGCACGAACGGCCAAAGTGTGCCAGTGGCAGAATCATTCACGCCACCAACAATCATCACGTCGTAAGTGCATCTGTATGGTTTTGCTCAGAGAACAGCGGTGTTTCGATCATTCTTAATATTTTTGAAAATTATATCGTAATACAAGAACAATTTCCGATCGCGCCAGCCCATGGTGACGGCGACTTCGTTCACTCTCGAGACTCCTCTCATCATTATCACTCCTCCTCCCGCTGCTGAGTTGGCTAATTCCATGGCCAGGTTTACCTCCCCGCCAAACTTCTCTTCCACTTTTTCATATTTTAGTACGACGGATCCTGGCTTCTTTGAAGCGTCAACTTCTTTTCCTCCTCTGATTCCCGAGTTCTCAACTCAGTCTCCGCCCACTCTTCTCAAGATCACAAAGGAAGGCATGGAAACGGTGCCGATCGTGACCGAACCTCCGGGAGTCAAGATTGACGCAGTGAACAGAATGACGGTGACACGACAGCCGCCCATACACAAACATGTTGATAGACCAGGCAGCGAAACCAAGAGAAGTCAGAGGGTAGAAATAACACTAGATCAAGATAGATGACTTTGCAGCTTTCCACACGAAGAGTAGAGATTGGAGATTGGATGATGGCAGTTTTAATGACACTGAATCACTCCCTGCGAACAATATTTCATGCGCGAACAACACTCAACTACTGGTTTGGTCGTCTCTCTTTCCTTCAACTCAGCATATCTAATCAATAGTTTCAATTTTCACCATGTAAGATAGCAAATAGATAATATGGTTTAGAACTCTGTTGCGGGCTAAGAGAGTTGACAGATAATGACCTGCAATGTCCTTACCTTCTTCTCAGACAGCAGAGATCTCATCGGTGTGTCGATGGAGTGGCTTCGAGCATCTTCTTCTCGTCTGGTCAATTCTCTCACTCATTGGATGGATCTGTTTGGCTGTCTTCGTCGTTTATCGCTATCAGAGACATCGGCCTGAGTGGGTCGAGTTCAGGTAATACGCAACTATCTCTGTTAATCAGTGAGAGAGAAGAGTGAGAAGCTGATGTTTACTTGGCCACTTGATCTCTGGACGTGCCATGATCTACCACGCGTCTCTCTCTCCTCAATCGTTTCTCTTCAGAACTCACGACTCCATTCCTCGTCCTCCTCCTCCCAGTTGTTCCCGTGAAATTCCGTGGTCTCATCCCGATGCCTTCGAACATCGACTGAGACACGCATATCGACCCTCCGTCCATTCATCTCACGAAGCCGTCTTTCGTAATTGAATTGATCCCCACAAAAGAAGGATGTCCTTTATCCCCACGAGTCGCCCCATAGAAGATGCACATAGTATATTGTTACTTCTAATATATGTCATGTACATTGTTCATTATCGTACTTCCTGCATATCGTTTCATCATGATATCTCACCCATCGTCTTTCCTCGCTCAAAGTGTCCTCGTAACTCAGCATGAACTCTTAATATCACACGTCTCACTAAGTTCATGGAAGGGGTCGGATCTCTCTCTCTCTCTCTCTCTCTCTCCTTTCCTCGCCTCTCTCCACTATTCTCCTCTGTGGCAGTTGCCTCCGTCTCGAGCGGAGCCACGAACCCCCGCTTTACACTCACAGAAAAGATAGAAAAGAGATGAAGGAAGCTAGTGGAGAGATGGGGAGGGAGGAGGCGGGAGGGTAGTGAAAGGAGAGAGAGAGGGAGGGAGGGGGATAGACTAGATAGATGAGACGGCTTCTCTACCTGTACCCATCTCACTCTCTCATTCTGATTTTGATTCCATCCCCTTGTGATCCTTCATCTGTTCTCATATCAATTTGTTCATCATTCAGAGATGATCTCTCTGACTTGGCTGGCGGCCTTAGTGGCCGTCGTCCTGTCGGCGGCCTCGACACCGTCGAAGAACGACGACCTCGACTGCATGTTCCTCGGGTATCCCGAACTGGAATACGACGGATACGACAGAACGGAGGTAATAAGACACCAGAGAGAGAGAGTCGACAACTTGTTGATGAGAGAGAGAGATCTGTTTTACTGTACTCTCAAGAATGCGACCGTGGGAATGGAGAATTCCCTTGGGAGAATTGCAGGTGCTGACTGAGAAGAACTTCAACAAGACTGTCTTCGCTGAGGACGCCAAGTCGATCGTCTTCTTCAACGACGTCGAAGAGGACGACAGCGAGATGGATCAGTACGAGTGCTTCCTCCAGGTATGGAATCCTTCTCAAAAGTGGCTGGACTGCTACTTCGACATCCACACACAGAGAAAAATGTTTCCCCAGGGGTATCCCGAACTGGAATGCCCAACATGCAATAACATTTATTACATTCTATACAATATGTATTATATGTTATATATCTGGGGGAAGAAATTTTAACTGTGTGCACTTGGCCTCAACATATAGAGCTTTATCTGAAATGGATATCCGTCGTTCAGCTCTCAGCGCAAGTGATGACCAAGCGAGGCTACAACTTCTTCTCGGTCAACACCACGAAGGAAATTCGCCTGAGAAAGCAGGAAGGTTTGTGTTCTTTCTCTGTTTAGAGAGAGAAGAGTAAGTTGTCGATTGTAGAAGTGGACAAGGGAGAGGACACCATCCACGTCTACAAGGATGGATACAAAATCGAGTACAATGGAGTCAGAGATCCCGAGACTTTCGTGAGCTGGCTGATGGATGTGAGTTGATGACTGATTGTAGAGTGATTTGAAACAGGTGGAGAAACATGTGGGATACATGTTGGTAGTATTGCATCTTTCCATCAATTTCTCTCTTGATCTTCGATAGCTTCATCTGACCTGCAACGCGATATGCAGTAGGACTGTGAAACCACGTGTAATCCGATAATTCCCCCTGTTCCTTCTCCCTTCCTCTCTCTCTCCCTCCTCTCTTCTCCTCTTCATTCTCAATAACTCGGGAGAGAGTGCGATCCGACGGCATCGGGCGCATCTTTACAGCGTCGTTTGCGTGGCAGCAAGAGGAAACGAGCGAGAGACTGAAGGGAATCGAGAGAGGAGAGAGAAAGAGAGGGAGAAACTATCAGTGGAAGAGGCGAGAGGAAAAAGACTCGATGAGCTTGTGGCATATGGGAATGAATTGGAGAGAAAAGAGAGAGAAGAAATGGGAGATTGAATGGGACTGAGAAGACAATAAAAGATGCAGTCGGGTATTGAAGATGAGAGAGTGGATGATTATCGATCGATTGCAGATCCCTGATGATCCGGTCACCATCATCAACGACGAACACGATTTGGATGAGTTCGAAGATCTGGAGGATACTCACGTTCGTATCATTGGATACTTCGAGCCTGGATCCGCCGGTAAGCAGTCAATTCCCTTCACTTCCGGTTCACTGAGGGGGAAACACAGCTGTCCAGAGGAGTGAAACAGGACAAACTCACGTCCACCCATTGCAGCTCTCAAGGAGTTCGAGGAAGCCGCCGAAGACTTCATGGGAGAAGTCGAGTTCTTCGCCGTCGTGACCTCTTACGTAAGGATGACGTCATAGGGAGTCCATTGGCCTCTCCATTTCAGTGGGCTCGCAAGGTCGGGCTTCGTCGTGTCGGAGAGGTGCAGATGTATCGTCCCTTCGAGGAGGATCCCATCTTCGCCCCTTCCAGCGCCGATACTGAGGATGAATTCGAGGACTGGGTGAGTACAGTGCCTGGGAAGACTAAGCTACCGTATTCCTGATACAGTATGTTGGAGAGGAACAGTTCTTTGCAGGTTGAGAAGCACAAGGAGCCGGTGATGCAGAAGCTGACTCTGCAGAACTACTTCAATGTGTGGGTGAGTGAAGTCGATCGATAATGGGAATGAAGTAAAGATCTCGATCAATCGTCTCATTCACAGAGAGATCCTGAAGAGGATGAGAAGATGATTCTCGCTTTCGTCGATGAGGAGACGAGGGAGGGAAGATCCATGAAGAAACTGCTCGACAAATTGGCCGATGAGAACTCGGAGTACGCAGGAACTCTCGAGATCGTCCTCATTGACCCCGGTGAGATAATGATTACACAGAGGTCGTCTTGCTCGAGAAGAGTTATTGATCAATAAGGTGATATTGTCCAGAATAGTTATGGATTCCTTCCAGATGAGTTCCCTCTTATGGTCGATGTCTGGGAAGAGATGTTCGGCATCGATATCGAGGAGGGACCCCAACTTGGACTTGTCGACATCTCTGAGGTTCATACCTATTCTCTTATCGTGAAATATCAATTGCTACGTGTTTCCTTTCTCGCATTATCTAATGGATAATTCTATTTCAGAAGGAAGGAATCTGGTTCGACATGTCACAAGTGAATCTCGACGATCCCAAGAAGCACAGCGACTCCAACTTCGAGGTTCTCCAGGCTTGGATCGACCAGATCATGGCTGGTTCCATCTCTCTCGATGGTAGGTCAACTCCCTCCCTCTCTCTATTTCCCACTACTCTCTGTCAATCGATAATCTCAGACGACGATGATGAGCCCGAGCCGCCCGCACCTCCTCCCCCTCCTCCCAAGGGAAAGAAAGCAAAGAAGGAACTGTAAGATCTCCAACTATGATGACCAAGCTCCTCCAATTGTCAACAAGAAAGAACGTGAGAGTCGAGTATGGTTCACTTTCTTTTCTGCTTTTTTTTCTATATGCCGATCATTTTCTTCACTTCTCATTCTCGTACTAACTCGTCATAGTAGATCTGTCTAGAGTAGGATAATTTCGTCGCTACTATGTAATCATCTCTCCCTAGCATCTGTTTTACCCTGCAAAACGTGGTCTCTCCAGTAAGCATTGTATCCGATCTTTCTCTCTCGTCACAAACTCTGCCATCGTTATGTTGTATGATAAAGGTTTTATTTGTAGAATACGTGATACGCACTGACAAGAGAAATCAATCAGAGGTCAGGGAAAGGTGTGATAAATTGATGGAGTAGCTTATGTGATTGGGATGAGTATTCAATGTGTACTTGGAGAGAACAGGGACGGTTCAAAGCGAATATGGGGTAGGATGCTGGAACTCAATCATAGCCAGACTTGTTCCTTGGGCGGGTCTGGTCGACCGGGTTCTTCTCATCGGTTTCGTCTCCGGCTTTCGATCTTGACTGTTCCTCCTCCTTCTCTTCAGTCTGATTCTCCAGTTCCTCATATTTCTCCACTGGATAGAGTTCACGGAAGAACACTCTTCTTCTTCTCATATTCTCCATTCTTAATCCATTTCTTCTCGATAAGCACGAGCGTCTCCTTGCCTCTTCTGTCTTCTCTTCCTTTAGTTTCCCCGTTGTCTCCAGATCCTAAGAGAGATCACAACATTGGACGCTGTTTATCAGTGGATCCACTCTCTATTTGCCTACTCACCTCATCCCCTGCACGGTTGAGATCATCCATGTGAGTGACGTCGCCCACTGATTCCGATCTAAGCATCGTCATATCCTCGGCATTCGAATTCCTCCTTCTGATTATCTTGCCCAGCTTGGAATTGCGAACAGTGGAGACAATGCAGCGAGAGAGACGAGAGAGATTCTTGCGAAGAAACGATTCCATTGCGGAAACAAGAATGAAAGAATAAGATTCTCTTCAGGAGGCAACTTGTGACTTATTACTGTGGGAAAATCGATGAGGAACTGAAGATTCGGGAACATAATTGACGTGGAAAAAATGCGAAAGAAGGATGTCCACACAAATTTAGCGTGGTAACGCCAGATCCGCAATCAAGAGAAGAATTGTAGAGAAGAATAGAAAAGTAGTACCAATGGATCAATATAATATTCCCCAGTATCAATCGGAGACTTACATAACGCTGACTTTTTTATTTGAGACATGCTCGCTACACTATAAAGTGTGTGAATATTTACTATGACCATTTCTGTACATATCTTTACAATTGCGTATTACAAAACGCAAAATGATGGGATTATTGAATATCAGAGATAGAAATCTGAATCTTGGTTATCAATATGCCATCTCTCTTCTCAACCGATTCTTTCCTCTTCTCTCTTCTAAACGTGACTGTCCCTGACCGAGGAGCGCGATCGAACCGAGGGTACGGTAGTAGTCGACTCATGGAAACGGTAGGTACCCACCTTGCGAGAGCTTCGTGCCTGAGTGAGGGCTGGATCGAAATGAGGAAAATGATGGTGATGACTTACAGTGAGACAACAAACTGCCATCGATAGAAGAATGAGACACGAAATTGATCCAATAACCCAGAAGATGATGGAACTCTGCAATAACGCTGGAATTAAATTTTCCAGGGAAAAAGCCGTCCAACACTCCTCCTTCCTCATGCTCTCTCTTTTGTGTGAGCAGACGAGCGAGCGCGTGGAATGAGGAGATTCGAGAACCATTCTCTAAGAATCGAAAACATGGAGTACTGCTCTCCTAGCAAATTTGTGCTCTGTGAAGAAGCCGAGAATGAACAAATGAGACAGCGACTCACTCCACAATCGAGATCTTCACAATGAATGAGATTATGTGAGGACGTCTCGAGTGGAATCGTTTCATTCTTAGTGTTGTCCACGTAGGTCTGTTTCACATTCTCAGTCAGATCCGCGGCATTTTGGTTCTTCAGATTCTCCACTTGACTGACGTATGATTTCTCGCATCGATGTCTGAATGAAAATTGAGAGAGAAGGCAGGAGTTGGTAGATCTGACACGTATTCTCCACTTAAACAAAATGTGTGCACAATATTTCACAATCTCCTCGCCTATCACTTTTTATTTATTTTTACCTCATTTTTTTAAATAAAAAACGCCTATAATAAACAAATATTGCCACACGTTGAGTAGGCGAGAGAGTATCCTTCACCACAGTCGATTGTTCCCACAAGATATCCGAACACTCGACGATCTCTCTATAATACGTATGGGAATTATATGTCGAACGGTTGGGTAACTTACCAATTTCATATTCTTCCCACTCTTCACAACATCGATGTCGAAATCAAGCCCAATCGTAGATAAGTAATGATCTAGATGGTCGTCGAGACTCCGAAACTGTATCATAGCACTCTATAAAACACTATAGTTAGCAACTTTTCAAAATCAAAATTGCATTTTACCGTATGCGACGTGACGTGTTGTATGGGGAAACTCATTGTACCGGAGTAGGCCATTTGGTTGAGAAATGAAGATGTTGTTGAGCATTCCTCATTCATTTCCAATTCGTTGTCAAATTCGTCCTCATTGTAAGTGCAGATCCGAATGTAAATCTCACAGTCTTGTTCCGATTGCTCGACTGAAGTGATATGACCTTCTCGACAACAGAGATTTCAATTACTCTACCATGGTTGAACACCCTTCCAAACGGGTAATGACAGTCGATTCCGCTGATATTCACTCTAAGATTGTGCAGATTGAATGAGACAGTGCCTCGAGCAGAAACATTCTGAAGCCCAAATTACGATTGTGACACGTTACTGTAGATTTACCGTTAGCAGAAATGTTATAAGTAGCAGAGGGAACATAGGAAAAAGCGGAAATGAGAAGAGAGAAGACTGTCACATTTGCTTGAGGGTTATCATTACAGCGAGATCAGAATGCTGATAACAATATGAGAGATCTCCCCCATCTTCCGGGCTCGTTGTATAATTTACAGTTTTTACATTTGTACTGTTAATCATGCTATGAAAATAACAACAAAGAACATTTCTCCATGTGACGTTTGAACATTTACAGTGTTTTATTGTACCCACCGGAACACAGCTGTGATAAATGTCATGATAAATACCTTTTAGTAATATAAATACACGCTGGAGCAAAGCCAGCTACAGTAATAATAGGCTGATACACTCTTCTTAGTGAGAGTGGAAGACCCCCGCCGTATATAGAGAGATGGGGTGGGGGGGAATAAAATGTTCCGCGTCCTCATCCGTTTACGCTGAGTTGTGCTGTTTAGTGAGAGTGCTGTGCACGCCGTTTGAACATCTCTCTCCTTATTCTGTTGCGTTTTCACCTTTTTTCGTTGTTTTGTGTTTATTTTGTTCTAATTTAGTTGTAATTCAGTGTCAGCCATGGGTCGCCGCTCAGCGCAGACGACCAAGTCGGGTCGCTTCATGAACCCGGCCGATCAACAGAGAAAAGCCGAGAGATCGAAGGAGTTGAAGAGAAACAAGAAACAGAGGTGAATATAGGAATTTAGATATCAGTTTGTTACGTTATTCTAATACAGAAGTGCCGTGCGAACGGCGATTATGAAGAATCGCGACCCGAATGAAGTCATTGACGCACTGAGGAAAATCGACGACAATGGTGAGTGATTTTCGAAAATACGTGACTTCTGGGAATAGAATTTCTTTCTGAGAGTATAGTTCCACTTAGTAGAGTATAGTATTCACTTACAATACCTTTGACTCTGTACCAATAGAAGCAACAACGGTTTGTGAAATAGAAGAAAGGCTAAAGTTGTCCACTGCAGAACTTGAATCGGACCTTCCTCTACGTGCGACACTCGAATCAAAGCGAGAGAAACTGAAGAAAAGCTACAAAGAAATCAGAGAGTTCTTCCAGAAGGCAGAGCAACCAGATAAGGTACACTAGCCATTGGTCATCATGGCGCATCAGAAGCCTCAAAATCGATGCAGTGAATCTAGTCTTGGTCTCTGTTATGTAGCAATAGGATAGGAAAGAGTATAGAGATGATATATATCTTGTAGTAAATCCATTAGAATCTTTGTGCTGTTCAATACTAAATATGGTAACTAAATTAACATTTTGGTGTGCTTCAGGTGAAGGAAATCGATTCGAAGATGCAGGCTTACGAGGCCGAGAGATACAGAAAGTCGCAGCAGATGGGTGAGTAAAACAGTGAAATGGAAACAAAGAGATCAAATAATATGAGCTGCTTTACGCTAAAATTTATAGTTCCTGGTCAACAGAGGAGCAGAACTAAATAAATAATCCTAAAAATTGCAGCCGCCATCAAATTCTCGATTAGTGGAGACATGGACTCCATTCCAATGCCTGAAGCCGTGCCCGTAAGGTGAGAGTGCACAACATTAACAACTAGTTCATACGAATATATTGAATGTGATTAGTGGTTGTTGTAGTAAAATGAAGCGCATAATTTTGGAAGTAATTTCTTTATTTATTTGAGAGACAACGCGATGATGACTCCTTACCTGCCGTCATATGCAGTACAGCCTGGAGGATATCAGCCACCAGTGAAGAAGAGAGTCACTTTCAGTGCCAGGGTTAGTTCGATTACACATTTCCTCGTTTTCAGTATACAATATACTCAGAAGGGCAAATCATATTCATAAGGTAGTCGGAACGCAGATTTTTATCAATTTATTTGATACATCCGTGAAGGATGCGACAGCAATTAAAGGAAGATAGCAAACGCTATTTTCAGTTGAAGCTGAAGCCGCCCGGTCCTCCTGTCGGAATTCCTCCCGAGCTTTCTGATTCAGAAGATGAGAAAGACGAGGATGATGAGGCACTCCACGATGATGATAACTATGAACCCGTCGTTAGTGAGTGCATTTCACTATTTACGAGAAGAGGAAGAGTAGAGCACTGTGTAGAGTAGTCGTTTGAAACGGCGTACAGCCTCAACAACGAAGAAGATTAGTAATTTTGAAACCGTCAAAGACTCTGGATCCGAACTTACATCGGGATTGAATTTGACTATTTTGCAGTGGTCTTAAAGGGACCTGGGCTTGCAAATCAAGTGAATTTCAATTTATAGAGAATTTTCTTCCGATTCGAATGCAAAAAATCGCATGTTTTACGATTTTTTGAAATTAGTTATGAATTTTCAAAGGTCCAATTTCTGGCCGGAATGAACCGCCACTACTGTGTTTAGCGGCTAAATGCAGTAGTGCCGGGTCATCCAGGCAGAAAATGAGAAAAAAATTCGCGAGGCTCAGTGCCTTCACAATGCTTATATAATACAGTTTATGTGACTTTGCGGATGTGCAGCGAAGAAGTTGATATGAAAACAGTATTTAAATGTTTATTCACTCAATCAGAATTGTAATGGTTTAATTTATCTAAAAACTAATGCGACCAATGTTATATCTTTTCAGTCCCTGACGACATCCTCAATCCCACTCCTTCTGAGCCTCTTCGTCCCGCTCCAATTCCTCCTCCGACCTATCCCGTTCTCAATCTGGCGAAGGCTCCGCCCGTCCATCCCTCAATGCTTCCTCTCCCACCTCGAATGCCCATTCGAATGCCGCCTCCTCCACCAGGTAATAATAATAACAATAGTAATAGCTAGATATGCCTAAGGCGCAACATGATTTGAAATCGGTGAGAAGATAGTGAGGGGATAGGAAGACGATCGATGTATTGATTGACCGTCGAGTTGAATTTCAACGCGTTAGCTTGGAAAGCGTCCTAACATTGTCTAGGCGATCGATAAGCGACGCGCTATTACAGTAAATGATTTATAGAAATGGCGAAACGAAGATCATTCACATTTTTCATAATGAATTCTGAAATTAGCAAACAAAAATGACACAAAAGAGTGATGAAAAGTTGATGTCAATTGCAGGCTCCTTCCGTGCTTCTGCAGACTCCTCGTCGATCTCTGCAGGTCCCACTCTGACGAAGGCCATTCCGGTAATTTTCTAACCTTTCGGTTTCTTAGAACACTTGATGTCTAGGTCGAAAAAAATAAAGTGAACTGTGATTGGTTACCACTACACTATTCAAAAATAATTTCATTCTGTGTTTGCCCAGATCATGAAAAAGTGTACGCGAAACGAATGAGAACAATTGAAATAAATCATGCCGTAATCAAAAAAGTAACTGGATAACCAAATTGGCAGGATGCTGTCATCTCCGCCAAGCCGGAACTGCGTGATCTCGCGGGTGAAGCAACCAAGTTCGTTCCTACGAATCTTCGAGTGAGAAGGGACGATATGGTGAAGAAACCGCAAGGACGAGTGAATGCACTTGGAATGGCTACTGAATCGGCAACGAGAAAGCAAGCGAAGACAACGGATGAGGCTTACGCTGATTTCATGAAGGAAATGGATGGAATCCTCTGATCTCACTCTCACACTCTCTATTTATTGATCTACCATCGTATTGTACCCGTTCTCTCTCTCTCTCTCGCTGTGTGTTGTTCTTGTGTATCTCTCAGTCATGATAAACCCATCGTCTCTCTTCTCTCTCGTGTTCCACCGTCAATTGGCTCCACGTGCCACAATATACTACTTTCGGCGTCTATTAGCTAGGGAATGTCCCTGAGAGTGAACGGAGTAGTTGAGATAAGGTACAAGGTCATGGCGTCCCTCTCCCTACTCGATCAATCGAAGTAGAGAGAGAGAGGGTCACTCCACTCCCGATATCCTCCCTCTCTCTCTCCTCATTCGATCCTTCTCGTTCTCTCGAGTCTAACCGTCTCTCTTTCTCTCTCTCTGCACTGTTTCTATCATTCTTCTAGAAGACGACGTTGATAAGCCCTCGTTATCTTTCGGTTCAGCCATAGTATCGTAGCTCTCTCTCTTCTCCCTCTATTTCCTCACTTCAGGATGGCTTACGAGAGACTTGTCAAGGATCTTCCCATTGGGGACAACAAGTACAAGTATTTCGACCTCCTCGGACTTGACGATGACAGATACGGTATGATTATTGTTAGTTTTCTCTTTTCAATGGTAGAAGGACCGGCAGGTCAAGGAATTGGGGGGGCGATTTCTTTATCGTAATGAGGAGGTGAAGAGATCACAGTTTTCAGAAGGCAGAGAATGAATCATTGTGCGCCAGCACACCTCGTATGTGAAACACAATTCCTGATTACATTAAAACATTTCCCATGTAATAAATCAACAAAACGAAGTCATGAATCATTGGCTAAATTTACTACTTCCAGACAAGCTTCCCATCTCGATCCGTTATCTTCTCGAGGCGGCCGTTCGTCACTGCGATGATTTCCACGTGAAGAAGGCCGATGTCGAGACAATTCTCGATTGGCAGAAGTCTCAGCACAACCAAGCCGAGATTCCCTTCAAGCCTGCCCGAGTGATCCTCCAAGATTTCACTGGAGTTCCAGCTGTCGTCGATCTTGCGGCGATGAGAGACGCCGTGTCTGAATTGGGAGCTGACCCATCCAAGATCAACCCCGTTTGTCCCGTCGATCTCGTCATCGATCACTCAGTCCAAGTCGACCATTATGGAAAGTAAGAACCTCAGACTCATTTTGTATCCACTCTCTGTCTAAAAGGGTATGGAATTTGAGTAGACAGTGTGTTTTTGAGTGTATTTTTCGGTACCGAACACTAAAAATGACGATGAACGCGTGGTCGAACTGCAAGAGTGCGAGACACACGAGAGAGCACACTTTGACACGAGGGATTCGGTTCTTTCCAACCCAATTATCCCGTTCCTTTCTAGCCTCGACGCGCTCGCGAAGAACCAGCAGATTGAATTCGAGCGAAACTCGGAGCGTTTCAACTTTCTCAAGGTGACTAGTCGTCGTTCCTTGAACCAACTCTAGTTGACCCCTATCTCTCTCATCTCTCTTCTATCTCTCTGCCATGCCGATGGGATGGTCTGATTACATCGATTTGTGCTCTGCTAGCTGTGCGAGAGTGTGTGGAGAGTGAGAGAAAAAGGAATGATCACACTCGTACTCTAATCCCTTATCGATGCCACATCACTCCAAGTGACAAACATTGAATCTCCAGACTAATCATCATAATTCAGTGGGGATCGAAGGCCTTCGACAATCTGCTTATCGTTCCTCCCGGATCGGGAATCGTCCATCAAGTCAATCTCGAATATCTCTCGAGAACTGTCTTCGCCGATAATGTAAGTGGAATGAAATGAAACAAAAGAGAAAAATGAAAAAGAAAGAAAAAGCTGTGTGATTCAAATGCGAGAAAAAAATGAGAGGAGAACAGCATAGTAACAACGATTCCATTCAGAATGGCGTGCTCTACCCCGACTCCGTTGTCGGAACTGACTCGCACACCACCATGATTGATGGATCGGGAGTTCTCGGATGGGGAGTGGGAGGAATCGAGGCTGAGGCCGTTATGCTCGGACAGCCCATCTCCATGGTAGGCTATTTTATCATATTATTAAAGATGATCCGATAAGTCGGTCGGACATAGAGCTGATTGCTCTATGCCAACAACTGCATTGGGAAGTATATTTATACGAGTCACATATAAGGGAAATACAACAATAACAAAATAAAATGGAGATTATTCAATCCGCAATGTAATAGGAACATTGCAGGTTATCCCCGAGGTAGTTGGATACGAGCTCATCGGTGAGCTTCCTTCAATGGCGACGTCGACTGATCTCGTCCTCACCATCACTAAGAACCTTCGTGCTCTCGGCGTCGTCGGAAAGTTCGTCGAATTCTTCGGCAAGGGAGTTTCTTCTCTCTCGATTGCCGACCGTGCGACGATCGCCAACATGTGCCCCGAGTACGGAGCAACCGTCGGATTCTTCCCCGTCGATGAGAGAACCATCAAGTGAGATACAGTTACTTTAATACCACATACAGTGTTACGGTAGTTCAAAAGAAGGGCTTACTGTAACCGTCAATCTCTCAGGTACCTCTCTCAGACCGGTCGTGACGCCGCATACCTCGCCCGCACTGAGCAGTACCTCAAGGCGAACAAGTTGTTCGTTGACTTCTCAAATCCTTCTTTCCGTCCTGCCTTCACCACCATCCTCACTCTCGATCTCTCTACGGTCGTCCCTTGTCTCTCGGGACCGAAGAGACCTCACGACAGAGTTGTTCTCACTGACGTCGCACGTGAATTCACTGAGGGAGTCGTCGCCCCCGTCTCGTTCAAGGGATTCGGACTCAAGAAGGAGGAGGCCGATAAGGTAAGGTTTTTATCAGAGCACACCTATCCCTATTAAAGTTTGCCACCAATTCCAAGTCAGTATTAAGTTTGCGTAAGGTAGACGATAGTGTTGAATAGAATTTAAATTTATCATATAAATTGTCATCTTTTCAGTCAGTGAAAGTGAACGTCGACGGTGTGGACACTACGATCTCGCATGGATCCGTGCTCATCTCAGCCATCACATCGTGCACGAACACTTCCAATCCCTCTGTGATGCTTGCCGCTGGTCTCGTCGCCAGAAAGGCCGTCGCCCTCGGATTGAACGTCGCCCCCTATGTGAAGACCTCTCTCTCACCTGGTTTGTGCCCCAGACGATATCACATAGTCGCTCATTCATAGTCTCCGACTATGAAACGAAACGTGGGTTTAAAGAAGGCTATTACCAATTGCTACAGAATCAATAAAATATTAATTGCAGGATCGGGAGTCGTTACCAAGTACCTGGAGGCCTCTGGTCTCCTAGAGGATCTCCGCAAGCTCGGGTACCACATTGCCGGATACGGATGCATGACTTGCATCGGCAACTCTGGTCCCATCCATGAGTCTCTCGCAAAGGCGATCGACGACAACAATCTCATCGTGGCGGGAGTTCTCTCTGGCAACAGAAACTTCGAGGGTCGAATCCATCCCCATGTGAGAGCCAACTATCTCGCGTCGCCTCCTCTCGTCGTTGCTTACGCTCTCGCTGGATCAGTCACTGTCGACCTCGACACTCACGTTTTCGGTGAGTAACTTAAAGTACCCTGAAATTAAAAAAAAACATTAACCCCTAAACATAAAGAAAATTATCGAGATAACTAAGTAATTTATCGAATACCTAAATACCTACGCGGTCCTGACTGTATCCGGGTAAATAATAACGATTGCAGGTCAGGACGCGGCTGGCAAGCCGATCACCTTCAAGGATATCTGGCCGACTCGCGAGGAAGTCGCCAAGTTCGAGGAGGAATTCGTCAAGCCTCAGTTCTTCAACGAAGTCTACGCCAACATCGAGAAGGGATCCGCAGAGTGGCAGGCACTCGAGTGCCCCAACGTCAGTATTTCCCTCATTTTATGCAATTCTAATTTTTACTTAGTTAACTATTCGATAATTACAGACGAAGATCTACCCGTGGGACAAGGAGAGTACGTACATCAAGCGAGTACCCTTTTTCGACAACATGGTAAGTAAAAAAAACAAGTGCTCGAGAACCGGAAGTGGCAGGCCGTAGTAAACAATACAATTATAGAGTCTGGAACTTCCCAAGAAGAAGCCGATCGATAATGCGTACGTGCTTCTGAATCTTGGTGATTCTGTCACCACCGACCACATTTCCCCCGCTGGCTCCATCTCTAAGGTATGTAAAATGGGATTCCATTAATAGAAATACTTCCACGTGCTCGTTAGGTAACAATGCGAAAGTTTATAATTATATGCTCATTAGCGATGCCACAATATCCCCCACTGGCCACATTCGAAGCTTGCGAACGGGAGAGAAGAAGAAGAAAAACCTTTTTCAGAGTGTGAATCCAATTAGCTTCTATTCGAAAAACAACTCTCGCTCGTCTAGTCTCCGAGAGTTCTGTTGATTGAGAGTTCACTCTGCTAATACTTTTCTATTCCAGACTTCTCCCGCCGCTCGTTTCCTCACTTCTCGCAGCATCGCTCAGAGAGACTTCAACACTTATGGAGCTCGTCGTGGAAATGACGAAGTGATGGCACGAGGAACCTTCGCCAACATTCGTCTCGTGAACAAACTCGCCTCGAAGGTAGGGGATCGATATCTTACCTTGCTGATACCTCCCCCAGTCCCTTCTGATTGTTAGAGAGATTTGTCGGGGATCTCCATCGATCATCGACGCTCGTCAAAACATCGATGCGTTCTTTCACGCCCATGCGGAAGTTTTGCCGTCTCCCCCACATTCAATATGATAGCGTATTTACGTGAGGGTCCCCCGAAATGTGATCTCTCCAGTGTCCCAAGTGATGTTATTGTTCTTCAAAACCACCTGTTGCACGATGGCGAGATGGATAGTGAAAATAGAAAGCGCATTCTTGAAATAACCGCCGAGTGATGGGAGAAGACACCACAGTCCTTCACTTTCAACTCCCACTCACCCACAATTTCCCCTTGTGTGGAATATAGTCTCATCGCAGGTCGGCCCCCGCACTCTCCACGTCCCATCGGGAGAGGAATGCGACGTCTATGACGCCGCCGAGAGATATCAGAATGCCGCCCAGCCAGTGATCATTCTCGCCGGAAAGGAATACGGATGTGGATCGTCTCGCGATTGGGCCGCCAAGGGACCCTACCTCCAGGTGAGACAAGTTGTTATTCAGAAAAAGTATCGCAAAATTTTAGTATGTCAATATTCTGTTTTCTTTCAGGGAGTTCGCGCTGTGATCGCCGAATCTTTCGAGAGAATTCACAGATCGAATCTGATTGGAATGGGCATCGTTCCTCTTCAATTCGAGGCCGGACAGAATGCCGATTCCCTCGGTCTCACTGGCAAGGAACAATTCACCATCGAACTCCCCGATGACCTCAAGCCCGGTCAGAAAGTCAACGTCAAGGTAAGAATTGCACTGGGGAGTTCATAGACGATGACGATGTCCATTGGTTAATGCGATGATAAGATTACACGAGATGGTACTGAATGCTTTCGAAAGTGGTTCGACTCCCGGTCCTTGCAGCAAAACTTTTCTATCTTGCAAAATTGTCTCACTGCAGGTCTCCACCGGTTCTTCCTTCACAGTCATCTGCCGTTTCGATACTGAAGTCGAACTGACGTACAGCCACCACGGAGGAATTCTGCACTACATGATTCGCAAGCTCATTTCGGAGTAACTCCTTCCTTCTCCTCTCTCTTTTCCCCCATTAGCCTCGCTGAGATTGACCCCTAGAAGTAATTGAGATGAGTATCGTTTTGAGAGTGCCTTCTTATTCGTCATATTAGACGCTTGTGTTAGTCTCCGCACATTCCGTGTCCTCTTTACTGCTAAGTCCACTCTGATTGTGATGTATACTCGTTTATCGCTCGAGGTAAATGTTACAATACCTAAAAGGATCGGTACATAATGGCGTCATCGGGAGTGCACATACTCTAATTTAAATTGCTCAAATAGCGCAACTCGTAGGTCAAAACAAGCCCTTTCTCCCACAGGCAGAACGTCACTTGAAAACATATCGACAAAAATATTTCATTTTCTCTACCTCGTTTGGTATTTGCTTGCATTTGAAAGTGTGTCACAGTAGGGGACAAAAATAGGGCATCCGTGCATAGAATATGGCAGGGGACAAAACAACATCGTTTGCGGGGTGGAGGTGGGATGGGACAGTTCAACTCGTTCTTTGTTCTATTGAATTTACCGTCTCTGCTTCTTCGTCTTCAACTAAATTCTCAATTTGTTTGATATGGGCGAAGAAGAAAGAATCGACGAGAGCCGCGCAGCTCACGAAGAGAACGCGAAATGAGGGAGGGACGAAGTAGAAATTGAGAGCTTGCACGGGCATCCACAAGAACGCATCCAACTGAAACGAGCACTCTCATCTTCCCATTCACTCTTTTTACTTTCCTGTTTTCCCACTCGGACCGTGTTTTCCAGAAATAGCTATGAATTTTCGCGCGAGTCTCGAAACGCGCAGTTCTATTTCGGTGTGTCATTACCAGTCTGATGGATGGCGTTGTTTCATTTGTCATGTGCAATTGGTCGTGCTTCTCTGCTCTCTCAACCAATCTCAGTAGTCATTCCTTCTGAATAACCATGTTCTACGTGCACATTTTGCATGCAGACTGTTGATTAGGCCTCTCTCTCTGCTTTCTCTCTCTCTCTCTCTCTCTCTCTCTCTCTCTCTCTCTTTCTCTCCTCAGTTCACACACAAATTGACACACTCGTCTTACCGCCAGAAAATGGATGAATTTATTGCGATATTCGCTGAATCCGGCGGAGATAGAATTGCCTTCCATGATATTGATGCCTGTAAGCGCATGAATTATTGAGGAGGGCCTGGTACGGAAAAGGACCAGAAAAGCGGGTGAAGAAAGTGACAAGAGAGAGAGAGGAAAAAGAGTTACCGACGACATAAGAAGAAGCAAAGACCGGGCCCGTCGCAGTGTCAATCATTATCTTCTTAACGACGATGCGACCGCGCGAACCACCAATTATCGTCCTGAATGAGTGATTAGATTGAATTTCTGTTCATCCTCTCACTTGTCCAGCCATCGATAGTAGAAGTGATTGAGGGGAGCGAAGAAAGTTGCTGAGAAGACGATGAGTCTCACTGCAATTTCCCTTCTTATCTCTTGATACTCTCAATTCCCTCACAAGTTCTCTTCCAATCCGTCGTCAATTCTCGTTCCTCCTTGAGATGAGTTGAGTGTTGATGGAGAAAGTCGCCAGTGGCGAGCACAAGAGTCCCCGTAGTCGTATTTGTGACCAGCAGATATCGAGGAGAGAAGGCAGTGCGTACCCATGACTGAACGAGAAGAGACAACGACTTCCCCCTTAGGATTGAAGAAGAGACGAGGTCAAGCGACATCCCCAGTCAACAACCACTTCTCCCCCGTCTCTCTCGCTCTTGTCTCTATTCTACTCATGGGACATACCGAAACGAAGTTATCCCCGCCATATCTAGTGCTGATTCGTGAGAAAAGAGAGAAAACTGTACGATCTAAGAAGGAAGTACCTTGAGCAGTGGAAGGACCATCACTGAAGATGTTGTCATTATTACGTGGAGAGAAAGACGAAGTGAAGTCGCATTGTTGGAGGGAAGATGTCGAGATGAGTAACAATTTCAACTAGGAGGGAGAAATGGAGTAGATCAGAGGAGAGAAGAGGACGAAATTGAGTGTGTGTGATCACACTACGAACTACTCTCTCTTCTCTCACACACGCCGAAATGCGCGCGTGTTTAAACACCCTGGAACCGAGTGAAACTCTCGGAGTGAAATATTCGTTAGGGCGAGGGGACTACCGTAGTTTCTTCAACGAAAATAGAGTTTGTGGTTTTGCAGCTAGAAATTAGTTGCTGTCTTTTCGGAACGTTTGATGTCTCTTGAGGGGGCCTGAAGAGAGGCGACGTTCAATTAGTGAAGTTGTTATGAAGACAGTCCACATCGTCCCTCTCTCTTGTGGGAAGGAAAGAGCTCCTCTCCTCCATATATCCCATCCAGTCTCAAACCTCGCGTTGACTCCATTCATGCTTCACTTAACACATCCGGAGGTGTCGTTTGTCCATTGACCATATCCCTCCACGCTCCTCCCCATCTGCCTACTCTTCCTCCTCCTCCTTCTCCTCCTCCTTCCTTCCTCACTCTCGCTGCTTCAGTCTCTGTGTGTGCGTGTGTGTCTCTGCTTGTTTTCGCGTCTCCAATTCGTTCGACTGATTTTCAGACGACGCTGTAGACTACAAGGGATTCTAGAAGTGTGCTGATGCAGCAACAACTCTCCATGTGGAGACCATGCCTGTCCCCCCTCGATGTCCCTCTTATCTCCCACCTCCTCCTCCCTTCTTCTCCTCTTCACTTCATTGTCCAACTCTTCATCATCTTCCACTCTCGATTCCTTTGTGTCTTCTCTTCTCCTTCTTCTTTTCGTGTTCCTCAGTGATTCTTTCACTTCCCTGCTTGCTCCCAATGCTCTCCCATTATTCACCCAGTAATCTTTATGGATCTCCGAGAGCTTCGAAAGAACTTCTCCCACCTCAGCCGCATTCTGCATCATTTCACTTCCACATCTTCTTCCGTCGGGAGAGTTGATTACACCCTTCAGAAGAAATCATCACAATGTTCTTCTTCTCAACCCCCTTAACAGTTTCCGTGTCTCTAAGTGCTGCCTGAATGGTTCACTCTAATTGCTGTTGAACCTCTAGGCCTTCCGAGAATGAAAAGGTCCTTCTCCTCTCTTCTTCTTCACAATAATAGAAGTCTCTCTTCTCTCGAATCTCTTCCCAATTCTTTGCCACTTTCTCTACATCTCAGGTGCTCTTCCACTTCACTTCCACTTCCATTCTTTTCTCCTCTTTGACTTCTTCGTCTTCTTCTCGTCATTCCTCCCCCTCACTGATCTTCTTCCCTCTGTCTTCAATTACCATCGACTGCCTCAATTGAGTCTGTCTTCTTTCCTCTGGAGGAATGGACGTCGTCTTCTTCTTCCTTCCACTCATCATTCTTCCATTCTCTTTCTCTTCTTCTCTTCTGTGATCTCCATTGTACTCCTCCTCATTCCTTCCTCGTCTCTACTCGATTTACCCTTTGATTTCTTCCTCTTTCCTTCTTTCTTCTTCTTCTTCCTCATCCTTCCTCTTACTCCTTCATTGAGTCAGTCTTTCTCTCCCCCATATTCCTCACCTTCTCTCCCTCCCTCTCTTCCTCTTCCTCCTCTCTCCACTCTCTCCGATCTCTATTGACACTCGTCCCTCCCTCCTCACTGCCTGCCAACTGTTCTGGATATCAAATGAGCTCACTCTCTCCATGTCTCGTAATACTATCCAGCACTGGCTTCGCACTCAGTAAATATCCATGGCTGACCTCACTCTGCCAGAGTTTCTTCTTCTCTTTGGTCGACTCGGCTTTCATTTCACTGACGACGTTGATTCCCAGCCTCAGATTGTTCCACGAATACACAGTTATCCCGTCCTCTGATCTCTTCTCCATTTCAAGATGGAAGACGGTGATATTACTCGTCTTCTCTTCTCTCTCTACCTTCTTCTCTCTTCAATTCGCAGTCCTAATTCCATCTTGTGGTTCATTTCTCGTTAGATGATGCAATCAGTGTGACTTCTCTCTCTCTCTTCCTCCATTATCTTCTCTTCATCACCGTCATCTCTCTCTCTCTTTGAATGTCTCTCCATATCCTCCAGATGCATCCTTTTTCTTCCTCTCCATCATTGTCGCTATTCTATGTGTGCTACTAACTCGATTTCGTCCCATACTTGCACTATGTCTCAATCTGCGTCTTTTTTCACTCTCATTCTTTCACTTTCCTCGACACTCGACGTCCTATCACCGATTCGCCCCTCTCATTAATCATTGTCATCCATTGGCAACTTTTGCCTTCCATTTCTTCAAAGGCTTCGCTCCTCCTCCCTCATTCTGTCTTATCTCCTCTCCCTTTTCCACGTACGGCCCCCATCCTTTCGCCCCTCTCAACATCCCCAAATTCCCCCGAGGTTCCAACGTCCAAATTTATGAATACACTCGCTGTTATTTCTGCTTTTTGGAAGAATCGGCCGAGTTGAAAGAAGGGCGAGAAACAGAGAATTCGACTGAGAAAAGAGAAGGAATCGACACTGAATTGATTGATGGATGAGTCGAGTGATGATTAATTCTAGTCCATGAGGGGGTGTTGAGTCAGTTGGTCTTCCCGTCTCTCTCTCTCTCTCTCTCTCTCTCTCTCTCTCTCTTTCTATCTATATCTCCCTCGTGAAGAAGTGATCGTGAAATTCAGTCATCCTTCATTCCACACGAAATGAACTCCTTGGTCTGTCGTCGCAGTAGTCACTTTATTATCACTAGATGGCATTCCACTCGGGGCTTCGTTTCTTCTTCCATACATAGCTGATCTCTTCTGTTCTTCTCTCTATGCACTGCAACTTCTCGTCTTCTCCTAATGGACGAATAGCCAATGATCTCTCTGGGGACATCACTTCTGCCTGCTTCGACCCATTCCACACTTTCTTACTTGCTCTCTCCTTCTCTCTCACCATAATTCCATTCTCATCAATGTTGTCTACAACTCTCTATGACATGGTTCTTCCCCTCATTCCTTTCTTTTTCCTTCCAGAATGAGTGGGACGACGGCGGGTTCTCATCTAAATTCCCTCTGCATATTGCACTAATTGAATGACTCGAGTGTCTCCATCATTTTCTGCGTCCTTTGGTGAACTCGATTTTCTCTTCTTCTCTCTCTGAATATATTCAATTTGATTACTCCTACCTTCTTCTTTCTTCTTCTCTCCACATGGAACACTCCATCTTTTCTTCCTTCCCCATCCGTTTCGTCCTTATTCCAGTGACAACTCTCACTATTTAATCTCTACTCTTCACTCTTCCTCGAATCTTCTGTAATCCCTCTCCTCCTCTTTGACGAATGTCTCAACCTTCGTTGTGAGCCAAAATCAGAACGTAGCAAAAGGAGACTCATTTCTTTCATTTCTTTCCTCACCATAGCTTCGCTTTTTTTCCACGCTACATGGTCACAATACAGAAGACTTTCACTCCCTCTCTCACACCCTCTCATCCCCCCTTCTGTGCAATTGTTTTCTCTAACTCTGATTCCGTGTCATGTTTTGGTTATCTCTCTTTTTTTCGAGGGTCTCTTCTCTTCTCTTTCAATCTGCTTCTCCTCTACTCGATGCACTCTATTATCAGACTCCAGAGCTGCCAAATGGGGGCGTCTTTTCGTCTTTTTGTGAGAAGAAATAGGCTCATTTGCAGTTAAAAGCACAAGAGCGGCCGGGCATTCTGCCTCCTATTCACTACTCTTTCGGGGACTAGTCGCTCTCTCTCTCTCGGCCTCTCTCTCTCCCTAGTTGATCTACTCGTGAGAGGATCAACTGCCATTTGATGGTCGCCCTCGCTTCTCTAATCCACTTCATAAACTATTAGGCCGTTCGAGCGTCGAAGCAACATTGGCTCTATGGTCGACACTCCTCCACTTTCTCTCTCTCTCTTTCTTTCTCTCTCCACTTCCTCCTCTTTTCAAGTCAATCAATGCAATCTTTTCATCATTCATTCGACTGTTCGCCTTTTTAGACATGGAAGGATGGCCTGCTGTGTGTGTGTTTGTCTGACACAGAGTCTGCTTCTCCCCCTCCCCCAGTCTCTCTCTCTCTCTCTCTCTCTCTCTCTCTCTCTCTCTCCCCCTCTCGATATCCTTAAATGCCTCAACTATTCGCATAAGTTTAGCATGCCCTCCCCCTTCTTCTCTCGATGTTTCTCTCCAATTATCGCAACTGCCTGTATTCGTGTTCCTCTCTCTCTCTCTCTCTCTCTCTCTCTAATCTCTTCTCATCTCTCAAATTCAGTGGGTGCCGATGCACTGACTGTTTGCAGTCGTCTCTCTCTCTCTCTCCTCCAGGTAACTCCTCCCCTTCTTTCCTTCCGTTCTCTCTTCTCACTTCATTCCTTCTTCTCAGATATGCCTACCGAGCTCGAGACATGTTCGAGACTCTACTACGACAACCAAACACACAACGACAAGTGAGTCCCCGCATTAATGGGAGAGTTGATACGGCACAATAGGGCAGTCGACTGTTTTGAGAGAGAGAGAGAGAGAGAGAGAGAGAGAAGGGACCAGACACGGGGGCTTCTAGAGGGGGAAGATAGTAGAGACTCCCGTGTTGATGGGAACGCAATAACGAAAGAATCTCCCACACTCAAAAGATTGTCTACACACACAAAAAAAAGACACTAGGATTCACTCACCTATAAATGAAATGTCTCATATTTGTAGTGACTTCCTCTTACAGGTTTCACTTGGTGTCCGACCCTAATGACATTTTTTACCAAAATTGCAGTGGATGTTCCGCCGACTTCGACAAGTCCATGTGCTGGGAGAAGAATTCGTATGGAGAGCGAGTGGAACGACGGTGTCCCTTCCAATACTGCACTTCCGTACCCGGATGCGAAAAAATCGCCGGTAGGAAAGAGATATTTTTGCACCAACGTTTTCCCAATTCGCCTCCCATTGGGAGAAACATCAAAGTTGCCGATGAGATCCCTATGGGCTAACGGTGGGATTCCATTGGGGCAGACTTTCTTATTCGGAACTCCACGTTTTTCGAATGGGATCCCAGCGACACCTTTGTTGTTTCTGGGCGAATTGGAATCTAATTAGGGGGGAAACGAGAGGATAGAGAGAAGTGATCGATTCATTCAGATATCCACATGGTGTCTCGATATTGTGACCTGGAGGGTCGATGGGAGGTTGCCAACTACTCTCAATGTCTCACTGTAGTCAACGAGTTCACCACTTGCATCGTCGGATTTTGTCGAGTGGTGAGGGGATTTGAGAAAATAGAAAATAAATGGCTAATAGATGCAGTGACTGAGCTTCTCTCACCTCTGCTAGTGCACGTTTTCTCTCTCTCTCTCTCTCTCTCTCTCTCTCTCTCTCTTCATCCTACACTGAATATTCATGATCTCACCGTTAGCTGCAACCTCGTCATGATGGAGACTTCCCCACACACTCAAATAGATAGGGCGACGGACCCCGTTAATCGAACGATCGCGGGACCGACGAAGGGAGTCTCACCTCGTTTAACTCGTTTCTTCCGACCGAATTCTCTCTCTCTCTCTCTCTCTCTCTCTCCTTCTCCCACTCCTTGTTCAGCTTCTCCCTCCGACACACCGGAAGGCCATAAATATCCTCGCCTTTCCCCTCTCCGACGGGTCCAGAGGGTCGAAATATTTGAGAGTTTCGTCCCGGATGACGAAATCGAGGGCAGCAAATGGGGATTCAACACATTTTTCTATCAAAATCAATTATTTGTCATCCCCAGGTTGAATTAAATGATATTCATTTTTTCTGGGGAAACACTTTTAAATCACTGAAGCACTATACAATACTTGTTATTCGTTAATTAATCTAATTACAGTGTCCTGATTTCCTCCGAGACGTGGTAATCTCCGTGTCTCTCACTCTTTCCATCGTCTCAGTCGCTCTTCTAGTCGCTGCCATCGTTCTCTTCTCCATATTCGACTCATTACAATGCAGGTTGGAGCCATGCTCACAATCTTCCAGCAAGTGTCTGACTCTCCCCATTTCACATGTTCTCTCTCACTGTCTGACCGATGAGAGAGCGTGTGGAATGGAGAGGGTCTTGCCAATACTCCAATCTCGTCTCGAGTCTCATGGAAACAAAAGAAGGCATGGTTTAATGGTGGTTGATTGCAGACGATTAGCCATTCACAAGAATCTCGCCGTCGCTTTCGTCTTTCGATTCGCTGTTTTGGCAGTGTGGACGGTAGTCCAATCATCGAATCTCTTCCAAGATTGCTCCACTTTCAACCCCACGAACATCATGTCATACGTCAGTTTCCTCTTCTTCTCCTCAACGTCGATTCAATCAGCAGGGGGCCTCATATGTTCTCTCTCGTTTGCCACACACATTCACTCTTTTTGTCTCTTTCTCCGTCTCTCTGCGCTCTCTCCTCTCTCCTCTGTTCTCTCGCCCTATTTAATTATGAGTGTCCCTCTAATAAGATTGTTAGATGCGGCCGCTTCTTTCTCGTACTCTCCCATCTCTTCCTTTACTTACTCTCGCCTTCTCTCTCTCTCTCTCTCTCTCTCTCTCTCTCTTTATTTCTCTCTGAGAGGTTCGCCCCACTATTTGGGACGAGACGACAATGCATAAGGAAGAAGGGTGGAACGAAGAGAGTGATAAAGTAGACAATTGCAGGACTGGATCTGCAAGATGATTCTCTGGTGCGTCATCTACTTCCAGGTACAAAAAGAAGTTAAAAAAAGACTATAGTTAGAAAAACCACTATTTCGAGAAAAAATGAAGAAAAAACTTAACAACAAGGAAACAAGAGTCTATAATTAGAAGAAAGAAATGTTGTGAAAAAACATGAAGAGAAAACTGAGATGCTGCTTACAAAGACATAATCAAGCCTTCGTGAGACTACCGTGATTTCTCTCCTCCCTAACCTTCTCTCCTCTCAATTTCCTCAATCTCTTCGCAGGTGGCCTCTGTCATGTGGATGCTCATCGAGGGCGCGTATCTCTACAGTCGATTCACCGTCTTTGCCATGCGACACTCCGAACCTCCCTACTGTCTCTACCTCCTGGCAGGATGGGGTGAGTCGATGAATAAGAAATGATTACCAATTCCGAAACAGAACCCAAGGACCGAAAATGCATCCTTGTCACTGTAGGAATCGTTCTAGCTTCTCTATAGTTGCAGCTCTTCCTTTATTTTAATATGAGTTTCGAAAAATTCAATTGCTGCGATCACAATTCCGTTTCGCTCGAATGGTCGTACATGATGAATTCTATTACAATTTAATCATATTTGTGTGGACACGGAACTTCTCTGCCTTTCCTTCAACTCCGTCTCTCATTATGTTGACTAGCAGAGGAATCTTCGCTTCTTCGTCTCTTTTCTTCGCGTGACTGAGAGATAAAATACAATTTGGATAGGAGGTCGGGATAGGAGAGGGGACAATTAGCATGTGGAATCTGTGCCTCCTCGGACCCGATCTCTCTCTATCTCTCTCTCTCCCTTCCTTTCTCTTCTCTCTACATCAGATATCCTCTCCATTCTGTGCATCTCAAAAGAAGAAAAAAAGGCGCATTACGTACTTTGAGACACAGGGGAATCGGGTAGAGTGAGTGGGGGAGGGGGGACTGGATGATGTATTAGCTGTGGGGCAGGAGGGAACACTCCCGAACCATCTCAAAACACTCGCGGATCGGGTTGTATTTATCAAAATGTGTGAGATGCCTTCTTCTTCTCTCTATCCCAGGAGAGACATTTAGTCGTGTCTCTCACCCACTAGTTGAGACCTCGCGTAGAACCGGTTTTGAAGCTTAGAATCGACGAGGAGGCAAAATAAATCTTAGCGGCAGCAGCAATTCATCAAGTGTGTGTCACACATACGAAGAAGGCAGTCAATTTCCCCCACAAGAGGGGTCGTTGATCGATGAGAACGAACGAGAAAAAAGAGAACTAGAACAACATGAAAGACCATTTGTCAACCAGCACGGTCACATTAACGGTCTTATCGAAATAGAAAAAAGTGAGTGGGCAAAGTGACATTTGCTGCTTAACTAAGCACGCCATAACTTAACGCCTACGACTTTCCGTTGGGCTCGCTAATAAGTATTTACCGATTTTTGGTATTCACTAAAATAATTTTTGAAATACTACTTATAAAATTCGATTTACATTTTATCTTCTCAGGAATTCCGTTCGTCGTTGTGATGGCGTGGACTGTGGTGCACGAATTGAAGACACGAGAGAATGTAAACTCTTTCTGCTGGCTACCCTACGCACAAGGAGACCATCTGTGGATTCTGGCTGGAACTATGGGAACCGCACTCATTGTACGTTCAAATTATTCATTTATTTCATTTTTTTGGTACACCACAAGGGGACATAATTTTGTGAGTTAGCAAAGAATGGGGATTTCAGCAAAGAATGGGGATTTCAGAGGAACTTGAAACACAATGCGAAAATATATTCGCTTTCGCTTTTTAAATATTTTCGCTTGTTAACCAGGAACAAAACATTTGTAATGTCGTCAAGTCTTGTTATCCAGTCAAGTCAGGAATAGTCATTAGTTATTTTGCTGTGTTCGAGTTTGGGTTGGGAGTGAATCTTGCTTCCACCACCAGACAACGTCTAAACCGTCCTCAATTATAGATGAATCTCATCTTCCTCCTCGCAATCGTCGTTATTCTCGTACAGAAACTGGGGAGTGAGAACACGGCGGAATCGAAGAAAATCTGGTAAGAGAGAGAGATCGCGTTGCCCCCTTCTGTTTCCTCTCTCGACGACGAGACGGTGATGTATGCAAATGAGTGTGCTCAGACACTCAATCACCATCGACCGGAGAGAGAAAAGGACGATGTTGACAATTACACCGAAATAGATGTATTGTGTCACTGGAATAGAAACAAAACGTCATTTTATGGTGATGTACTTTATCTTGATTGGCTTTCAGGCGCACAGTGAAAGCGACGCTTCTGTTGGTTCCTCTACTCGGTGTTTCCAATATTCCTCTATTCTACGAACCGGACGAACCAAGTGGAGCGTATATGCTCGGATCGGCTATCCTGCAACACTCTCAGGTATTTCCTTCGACAGAGAGAGAGAGAGAGATCTCCGCCGTCACTTCCTACATTGCGTGACTGAGGAGAAACGGAAGAGAAATCCATTCTTGCAGGGAATTTTCATCGCCGTTCTCTATTGCTTCCTCAACAGCGAAATCCAAAACGCGCTGAAGAGACAACTGAGCAAAGTGCCCTTCCACTTCTTCATGTCAGTCTTTGAACCAGCAACTCTCGTGTTTCATAGTCGGGATATAATCTGTCTCTTGCAGGCGTCGAGCTCACTTTGAGACGGAGCGGACATACGTGCCCGACTCGCATCACCATCATGGGAATCACAAATTGGGCGTGCCCATGGGTGAATTGAATGGCGAGAAGAAGGAGGAGATCGTGGTTGCCACTCCCGTCCCTCTTCCTCCCATTCAACCAGTGACACTATCTCCAACCATCTCATCGTCTTCTCCCTCTTCACCCACTCAACACACGACATCCTTCCTCACTCCACCACCACCAGAAGAGAGTGGAGGTGTACCTCCCCCACCCGATCCTCCACTCTCTCCTCCCATCGCTCCTCTCCTCTCACCTGAGAGAGCCCCACCATTCAATCCCCTTATGGCAGGAAGCATCAGAAGTATCGATGGAGATGTATCTGTCGAGTATCTTCCATCCACAACGACGACGCCCACTCAGTGAAGAAACACGGGCACATTCTAGGTATCGTTCTCTCTCTCTCTTCTCTCTCTCTCTCTCTCTCTCTCTCTCTCTCTCTCTCGCCGTTCCGTTATGCTCATTACCGGTCGCTCACCTCATATTTAACCGTCCTCCTCCCTTCACTTTTGCCCATCTGAAATGCCACGCCCTCTTCTTCTTCTTCTTCTTCTTCTTCTTCTTCTGTCGCTGCCGTTGTCATAATTTATACACCAGTCAGTTTCTTCTCTCACTTCGAGATTCTCTCATCGAAGCGAGGCCAAATCGTTCCATTTCTCACACCAGTATTATTATTTCTGTGTCTCCGCTCGATTCTCCTTGCTAGTTTCCATTGTTTTCCTTGTCTTCCTATGAGATCTCAGTCATTCTCAACGATCGTTTCTCCAGATTTATTGAGTGCATTTTCCCGTCTATTCAACTCTGCCATTCGTGCTTTCCGGTGTCCTTTTTTGTGGTTCGACCGCGACAACAAAATGAAATCGGTTCTTATTCTGGCTGAGGACTTTGAAATGCATGGCAAGATTGTTGTGAGTGCGAACACTGTAATAGGGTACTTAACGAGACAAAAACATCGGAAGTAGAAGGGGGAAAAGAAGTTGTCGAACTACTACGATTACATCGAAAACTCGAGGAAGGGATTGTGCTCCTGAGGTGTAGTGAAATACTCGTTGAGATAAGGATTTGAGGGAATCTGATGGAAACTCGTTGAAAACTGTGAAGAGATGGGAATAGAAGAAGGGATGGAAGAGATGGAGGGAAGGTCGGGAAGAATGGGAAGAGGAGGAACAATAGAAGGAAGAGGAAGATGAGTTGATCGAGCTGATTCATTCTCTGATGAAGCCTTCTTGTCCTTCTCTCGAGTCTCCTTTCTCCTCCATTTCGCACGTCGATTTTGGAACCACACCTGCAAAAGGGGAGAAATTGCGGGTACATTGTTCGTGCGGATTTCGAAAACGAATAAGTTCCGGGAAGGGGAGGAAGAAAGGAGAGAGAGGTGCAATCGAGAGTGATCTCTCAATGGAGATTGATGGCCTGTGAGTGGCCGACACATGGGGAGGGAGAAGGGAGAAGAGAGAGAGAGAGAGAGAGAGAGAGAGAGATGCACAGTAATCTTAGGCAGAGCAGGGGGCACATGGCATTTACGATCAACTGAGACACGAATCATTCTATCGTTACAGAGGATTGAGACATCGAAGAAGAAGAAGAGAACAAAACTCACAGTGACTCGATCTTCTGGAATACAAAGGGCCGCTGCCATGTTCCTCTTCGTTTGCTGATCAGGATAATGAGAGGACTGCGAAAAATGTCATTATAATTTCAAAATTTCGATATTTTTAAAATAAATATGATGCACCATTTTCATTTCAAAAATACGAAAGATATTACTACACACGTACGTAGGTAAATACTACGTGCTTCCGATCGTTCTCTATTTTCCCGTTTTGGCTATGTCGCTTGGCTAAAAAATACCGACACTCCCACAGAGGTCTACGAGTAAAGGGGAGAGACCAAGAGTCAACCGGGAGCGAGAAAAAGAAGTGACATACCCTGAAAGCGTCTTCGAGCATAGCAGATTGAGACTCGGTGAAATTGGTGCGGAATCGACGCTTGCTGTTGTCGTTGTAGGGATGGACGTCAACGAAGGACGAATAACGCTTGTCTCAAAGACAAACGCAATTAAATGCTTTGAAGCCATCTTCATCTAGTTCTAGCAACAATGATTGAGTATGATAGTATTACCTAGAGGCCGAAGAAGAAACATTGATTAGCATTTCCAAACTTGGCATGCGTCTTAACCGGTAGCCCCCATTTAGGGTAATCATTGATAAATTGTAAAATCGCTTAATTTCATTGTATGGATCATCGTTGAAGAACGTGGAAAACGCTTACAGTGGATTGAGGTGTTTTCACACCATATTCGACTCAAAACATTTTCCACTCTTCACCCCTTCCCATAATGTTGATTCAAGTCCACTTTCGGTAATTTCATTATATTTTGTCAAGCCTATTTTTGTTTGTTATTTGAAAAAAAATGAATCGACCCAACCACTCCTGTTGCGTCACTGACAAGCTCCCCTGAGGAGGAGTAGGACTGTCTGACGATAACTGTCATACCTATTGAATTTTATATCATTGTTACGTTTTTGTCGTACACATAGAATATTGTAGTCTATATTCTATATTTACTTTTCTCCCTGGAATCAATAAAATACTGTTACAATTTGCACCAGACAGGAATTGCAGGTTTCAGGGAAATTCGAAATATGGGTGTTGTAACTAGTGAGGCATTGAAAGTCGGAGGAAACAAAAACTGTCGTGATCAATACTGAATCGACATCCATCTCTTGGGAGAGAAAACTGTGCTCTGTTTTGATAGGATTTGCGAAAAGAACAGGACCAAATATTGCTAGCTAACAAGAGGAGAGAGAATAATTCAAATTCGGTGCATGCGAAATTATATGTTTACTGCAATGCAATTCCTTTTCATGGGAAGCAGTTCGGATCTTTGAGAGGGAGAGTAGCCCGGGGTAATGTATGAAATCCTATTTTTACAAGTGATGTATTTAAATGAATTTAATGAAATTTGGACTATTTGACAAAGAGAAGAACAAACTTTTAAATTCAGTAAGTCTTCGTTCTCTAAATTATGGTAGTTACATGATTGAAAATAAATCAGGCCATGATTAAGAATATTAATAAATAATTGAAAACTGTACCTGCGAGTTGATTATTATCCGTTTGGATATGATTGTGTAAGTGATCGGAATATTCCATTGGTCTTACTCGATTGGAGGGAGGAGACGGTAACTACTGGAGAGAGGCGAGAAGTCTGAACATGTGGGAGAGTGAGAAGTGGAGGGGGAAAGAAGATCCAGAGAGATTCACTGATCAGAGATGGAACGAAACGCCTCCTTCGTTTCAATCTTATTCTAAATATACATTAGTAGCCCAATTTGGTGTGCATGAACACGCACAATAATTCAATTGAAATTCGTAAACATGTTATCTATTAAATTACCAATGCCTTAAGCGTGTCACTATGAAGTAATCAAATTTAATGTCGATTAAAGTATGCGAAAACGCGGAAGTTGGTCGACCTCTGTCCTTGTCATGAGTGCATCAAAGATGTCCCCTCATCTCCGATGCTGGAATGAGTCGGGTTGATTATCGAGGGTGGAAGGGGAATTCTCTCCTTTTTTGATTGTCTTCATGTGGATGACTGGAGGACATCGAGACAAATGAGAGGAGAGGAATGAGAGAGAGGAAAGAGAGAAATAGAAGGAGAAGAGAATGATCTGTCCCCGTTAGACACAGAGGAGAGAGAGAGAGAGAGAGAGAGAGAGAGAGAGAGAAGATCCTCCGGGCTCATATCAGATATCGCTCCTCTTGTTCCTCACTTTACTACAACCAGCAACAAATTTTATCGCTCTCCTGTCTCTCCAGTAGTTTTAGTCCTAGGACGGTCGTCTTATCTGAATGTTGATCATTTCGACATCTGAGATGAAATTGAATCCCTTCTCGTCTGCTTTGTCTTTTCTCTGAGTGAGCACACGTTACAACCAAAAGCACCTCACAATATCCATTCCTCCTCCATCTTTCAACTGTTTCATTTCCCCCATCAATAATTGAAAGATGATGTTCATTCAATAGTTCCCTCCTCTTCCTTCTCGTACTACCAAGTAAAGGAGTCGAGTGACATCCTTCCCCTTCTTCTTTCTTTTCCTTCTTCTTCTTCCCTTAGCTCTCATGTATCATCTCATACAAAGTGTTTGCCTCCTTCTATCTTAGTCTTCACCTTCGTCGTTTTCCTCTCTCTTCCCACTCGGTGATCCTCCCCTTCTACACCTATTCAATTACACGAGGAGTCGACCCTCCTCAGATTCCATCCACGACGAGCCAGTTTCACTCTTATTCCATCATCTTATATTGCTGTTGTATGATGTCACAATACTATCTTGTCTTGAATAATACCATGCCTGCGGAAAAAACTTCCAATTAAAAATGGTCTATGTACCTTCATTTTCGCACTGTTCCCGGACTTCTTCCCGATAAAATAGGCACTCCATCTCACATCCATTACTCATCTTTCTATTGTGGTCATCGTTCCTTCTGCAGATTCCATCCTCTGCAGCTCATCTCTCTCCCTCCCTCTCTCTCTCTCTCTCTCTCTCTCTCTCTCTCTTTCTCTCTCTCTCTCTCTCTCTCTCTCTCTCTCTTTCTCTCTCTCTCTCTCTCACTCAATCAACTCATAACTCGGACGCTTCGTGTCTCACAAGTCCATTGTGGTGGTGGAGTGTCGTAGATTAGTCTTTCTTCTCTGCTGGTAGAAGGAGGAAGGAAGCTTATAGTCGTGTCCCTCCCTCTCCGATGATGTCTTCTTCTTCCTAAGGTATTAACCCCTTCGAAGTAGGGGAGGTCTGCATCTTGTATCCATCCCTTTGTCCCTTCTTCTGTATGACAAAGTAGTCGACTGCCCACTCAACATATTCATATGTTTTCACTTTGCGCATCCTTCATTTTCTCATTGGCCACTGCTTTCTTTCGTTTCTTTCGTCTCCTCCCTCCCCATCATTCATCCAAATTCTTCAATTACCTCGGTCGTCTATCCTCTTTCTCTTCTGTCTGCCTCTGATTCCTCTTCGAAACTCCTCCGGGGATACTAACGCACACACACCCCGATATCATTAGGGAGTAGCTCCTATACTCTAATACAATTCTACCGTACTCTCAGAGGTAGTCACTATACCCCACAACTTCGCTCGGATCATTCATTAGACTGGCCCTCCCATATCATTTTATTCCTTCTCATCTGGTCTCTCTGCGCACGCTTCTGTCTTTGCCATCTCATTCTTGCGATACTCACGACTTTTCTCCTCTCCAGTAACTCATTCACATCCTTATGTGCACTTACCATCATAGCAGAGAGGAGGACTCCATTCTCCCCCTTTCTTCTCCTCCCGCATCCCTTATCCTCAAGACTGGTCTTCTACTCATTTTGCTTCTTCCCTCGGAAAGACAGTCTTTTGAGAGAACAGTTCTAATTGACGGCGTTAATTGTGCGCGGTAGTCAATTAGTCGTGGAAGTGATATGGTCTTCCTCTCCTCTTCGTTCCTTCGTGTCTTGCAATGGTCGACGCTCTCCCTCATAGGACACGAGTCGTCTCTATGAGTGATTGCGTGTGTTTAAGACAAGAAAGGCGCGCTTCTTCTCGTACCAGCCCGTCTAAATTATTGGGGATGATACATGAACAAGAAGGGATCAAGAGGGGAGAGGAGGAGAGAGAGAGGAAGAGTAGAAGAGAGGAAGAGAGAGGGAGTACTACTCCCGATCGGTTCCCTCAACCCCGACTCCAATCACTTACCTGCTCCTCAGCTTCTCTAAATTCTCTTTGCCCTGACTGAAAGTGCCTCGCGAATGTCATTAGAAGCTGCTTAATTGTGTTAAAATAAGCAGTCGGCCGTCAAGATGGGCGAAGATGATATGAAGTGAGAGAAAGAGAGAGAGAGAGAGAGAGAGAGAGAGAGAGAGAGTGGATCACTCTGACCTCTTCCTCCTCTCTTCTCTCTCAGATATGCATTGTGAGGAACGTAGTGACTCGATCCTCTCCTCCTCTCTTTCTCTCTCATCTTATTCATCTTCTTCCTTCTTCACTACCTCTACCATATAAGCCCTTCCTTCTCATATCGTTGGATACGGCCATTATCCTTGCTCGTCTCTATGAGTATACCTCATCCCATCTTATTTCATTTCCTCTCCCTTCTCCATTTTCGTTCGTAGTCTTTGTCTTCCCCTTCTTCTTCTCTTCTCTGATCTACTCTGAGATCTCCCATTGCTTCCACTCATCTTCTCTGTCTTTGATGGTCCGTGAACAGAAGTTGAATGGGTCGTTCACCTCTCTCTCTCCATGTCTATCCTCTCTTCTACTAGACTGCTCACTTCTTTCTCTCCACTCTCGAACACTTCTTGTCCCATGGTTGATCGATGTCTCTCATTATCAATCCATCGACCTCTTCCTCTTCTCAGTTTCGCTTCTTCTTCTCCAAGTGGCAGAGGGCTAAGCAGATTATCCTCCTCTTGTCTTCATCTTCTTCCCTCACCCACTTTGTCCTTCCTTCATTTACTCCACTCGTACCTTCCACCAGCTTCGACTTCTTCTCTTTCCTTGCCTTTTCTTTTTTTGTAGACCTTCTTCATATTCAAAATGTGATCTTGAATGTCTCTCATATCTCTTTCCGCTCTCTTCTTCCCCTCATCTTTCTCTCTCTCTCTTCGTTCCCACAATTCCCATCCAATTCCTCAATCAACTTTTCGTCTTCTTATATGGAATCTGCCCTCCCGATTCCTCTTTTTCTGGAATATGGCGTGGTTTTGCGAGGTACTTTCCCGTTTTTATTGGCGTTTCCTTCCGAATTTTCGCTGTTTGCAATGAAATTCATTGCAGAACTGAGGGAGCGGCCGAATCGGTGAGTTATTTCTTCATTATCCAACTGTTGTGACGTCGTTGTGGGGTGAAGAAATCGGAACGTCTCCTCCAAATCAAATAAACTTGACAGCGCACCAAAATACGCAAAAACATCTCTAATTCGCAATAAAATTTTAAGTACTTTTTTCCTATGTTTAATATTTAAATCTCGTCTCTAAATTCTAAAAAAATATATATATTTACAACTTATGCGGTGTTAGTTTTGCAGAATGGTGTTCGAAAAATGCAGATCGTTCCCGTCATTTTGTATCTCGGTTTCTATTAGAGCTACCACCTTGAAACTTTTTGCTAATGACTAAAAGTGCTCAAAACATAACCAAACAATTTTATAGACTAGCTCTTCTGGAAATATAGCTCAAATATTGCGGAAATTCTAATCAAACTTCTTTTCCAAACACATTTCCGGAAAAAACTAACACTACATTAGTAATGTTTTGTTCTCTTTGATAGTGCAACAAACTAATATAGCAACTTGAGAAATGAAAAAGAGTAATTAATATCATTTGGAACAGTAAAAAAATCTGTTTTGCTTACGGTTTATGCAAATTTAATGTCTTCTTTGCATTTTGGTACAAAATATTGAGGGGAAGGGGGCGAATCGAGAACTTTTCGAACATTCTTTCAAATATTGATGAATCTTCCAAGACTCTTCTAAGCTCCCACACGTTTTGGCCCATTGGACACGAACTGTTTACAAAATGGAAGTGCAAGAGTCGAATTTAGAATCGGGGACGACGTTATTCTTCACTCCATTTCCTTCCTCTTTAGTGTCGTCTCTCTGTGTTGTCAACTGCCTCTCGAAACGAAATCTCAGAACGACTCATTACCCTTTCTCGTTTCGTTTAGGAGGGGAGCGGGAGTCAAAATAGTTCGAGTCTCTAACGGGAAGCGGGCGAATATTCACAATTTCTGGTTAGTGCTTGTTACAAAAACACGTCGAGTGGTGTGGGAAATGGCTGTGAGAGTGGTATAAACGGAGAGAAGGGCGGGATTATGAAGGACATGAGAGAGAGAGTACATCATTTCACCCATGCATCACTAACCAGATTATGCAGAACCCCCTCTATACTACTCAGGTATTCGTGTTTGAGATAGGGAGAGCGACCGTAAGTGGTGCATGCATATTACATGTATAAAATAATACTATCAAAAAATGTCAGAAATGATGCTTTCTATGGCGAGAGAGCACACAAAAGTGAGAGGGTGCATGTTTTGACTTTTTAGAATGATCGTATAATTTCACGAATGTTATATACGATTGGGTGTTGTGATCACCCGTCTTCTCACTTCTTTTCTCTCTTTTTGCTCATCGTAGAAGTCGATGCCAATTAACGGCGTTTTCATCAGTTTCCCCGAAGGAATACACACACTTTCCATACACACCACTTTTTGTGCGGCGTGTCTTCCTCCTCGAGAGAACACGAGTTAATGGAGAAAGACTTCATCTCTTCATCCCTCGACGCTTCTTTTGCTGACCCCAGTGAGGATATGAGGAGGAATTGTGACAGCATCTGAGATATGGGAGGAATGACCAGTGGAAGTTGTGTGTGTTGCCCCCTTCGGGAGTCGCTTCTTTATCGAGAGAGAGAGAGAGAGAGAGAGAGAGAGAGAGAGAGAGAGCGAGAGAGAGAGAGAGAGAGACCGAGTTAGAATGGGCGCACTCCGCATCTCAATCGGGTTGACCAAAAAGGTAGCTCCTGGAATGAAATTCATTTCTTCCGTCCTTGTCCCTTGTGAGTTGAACTTCTCCCACGAAAAGAGAATTGGCTAAGTAGTTCTTCTTCTTCTTCTCTACCGTAGTCGAGAGGAGAGACGGAGGAAAAGGCAAAGAAGATGTCTGAGAGATATCAATAACAGTCGAGGAGGGGCAACACATCAACAGCACAACTTTGTGTATGGAGTGAGAAGGAGAGAGAGTCGCCCGAGGAATAGTCTGAGATGATCTATGGAGGCATCCCCTCAGGGGCCGATTTCTCTGGCTGGCTAAAGTGAGTCTGGAGGTCTCTCTCTCTCTCTCTCTCTCTCTCTCTTCATCCGATCACGACCTCTCTCTTCTCTGGAGGTCGTCGTGTCTCTTCTCACGCCGGTCTCCACAGCCCCGCCCTTCCTCTCCTTCTTCTTCCCTTCTCCGAGTCGTCGTTGTTTATCGTCTCTCACTCTCACAGTCCATCGTTCCATGCATGTCATCTCTTCCTCCCAGTCAATCTTTCCCCACTCCGACGCCTAATTACAACAACAACAACAATAATCTCAACACGTCGAACAACGGAGGTCCCTCGGTATCTCGTCCACCCAACGGATCAGTTGTACCTCGAACCAATCGAGTTCCCATCCCAGTCCCTCTTCCGATCGTCCCTCAGAAGCCCATTCCATATCATCCTCTTGCATCAGCAGTCGGAGTGGGATTCGGACGACCTCTTCATGGGAGTTATCCCTACCAGGTGAGACCATAGGGGTACAATCCACTTCCTCTTCTCGCCTCTCTTCCGAACGATCAAATTCCCCCACCTCGCGAACCATTTCACACCATTTGTGCGCATTGTTGTGACGACGTCGACGACTCAGCAGAAGCACGGTACGATTAAGTGAGAGCGAAGAGCTACTATTGTCTTTCGATCTCTCTCTCTCTCTCTCTCTCTCTCTCTTTCTCACTTCTCTCCACCTTCGATGGGAATGTGATAGACTGGGGAAAGAAGTCAGCATCATTCACACAACCATCGACACTCACAGTATATGCTCTTTCTCTCACTTTGCTCAGTCCTTCCTATCTCTCCATTCTCTTCTTCTTCTCCTCTCTCCACTAGTTCATGAGTGCCACTCAATCTCATCGTTTTCCTCCTTGAACGAATGGCACGACTTTTCATCATTCACGCTTCGATTCCCCAGTGTCATTCATCCGATCTCAGCACTGACTTTGACGGAAGTCGAGGTGGTTCCGATCTCTCTCTCTCTCTCTCTCTCTCTCTCTCGAATCGGTCCATGCATACCGGTCTATGCATACTAGCCGGTCAGGAACAATCGAGAGAGCAGCAATAGACTGGGTGGGGGATAAGCGGACGACGACTCCAAATTCTCCCAGGCAGCTTTGTACCCAATTGAGTAGTCGAATGAGGAGGAGAAAGATGAGGAGAAAAGGAAGAAGAAGAAGAAGGAGAGGTGCCCCCCAACCCTCGGCCATTCTTTTATTCGGAAGAAGATGAGTAGTGTGCATAATGAGGACAACGAGAGACACGCGAGAGTTTGTAGGGAAATTAAAGATGAGCGAGAGAGAGAGATCTGCTTTCCGAGTGATGTTGAGAGGTAAAAGAAGCAGGGGAGAGGGATGATCTGAGTGGGAGGGAAGATGACCTAACGATGTCGGTTCGGTATTGCTCATATCCGTTGTCAGTCTTTCTTTCTCTCATTTTCTGCCTTTTATCTACCATATTACCGATCTCTCGCAGGAAATGTCGGACTTCGAATACCGAACAGGCATTCTTACGATGACTTCGCCTTTGACTCTAGGTTGGCTTGTTCTCTGCATGATCATACCAACGGGTAGATCAATTGGTTTTGTCTGGATTGTTCTTTAAAAAAATGTCATCTTTATTTTTCAAACTAGGGAAATAAAAGCTCTAATGACTCTTCGGACGGAAGAGAACAATAGGAACATTGACAGACTCGTTGTCGTCTCTCATAAATTGGGTGGATGAAGTGACGATTGAGAGAGAGAGAGAGAGAGTGGAGTGAGTAATTAAACTCGTGTCTCTCACGACACAAATGGATCTTGATCCATATGATTGAACGACTCATTCACTTTTCTTCTCACTCTCTTATTTCCTCCTCCTCTCCTCTGTTTCCTCTTCTCTTCCTTCCTTTCCTTCTGCCTTCTTCTCTAGCTGTTCTTCTTCTTCTTCTTGACGATTCACATCATGATCAAACTCGCCTTCTTTTTCTCGTCCGAATCATTACACTCTCTCTCTCTTTCCTCTTCTCCTTCCTCTTCTTTCTGCCCTCCGTTCTCTCTTGATCTTTCCGTCTCCTTTCATTTCTCAGCTCAGTTGATATTCTTCAAATCCTCAAATCCCTCAACGACCATTTAGAGGTATTCAGTCTTGTCGCTTTCTCTCTCTCTCTCTCTCTCTCTCTCAAATATCTCTGATTCATATCTCTTCTCGACCCCCCACTTGCTTCCGTTTCATCTCTATTCCTTGAAATTGCTTGGCTTGGTCCTTTTACCGTTCCGATCTCTTCAGTAATTCCTCTCTAGAAGTGCAGTTCTCCTTCTTCTTCTGGTTTGTTTTTGTATTGAGACCTTCCTCCTCTGTGTCTTCTCTCTTCTTCTTCTTCATTCTCAACGTTCGTCGCGTGTCAACTGAGCGAATCTCTTAGGTGGGACTGGTATATAGGTGGCATAGGAATAAGGAAGGGGAAATGCAGGGGAGGAGAGAGGATTGATGTCTTCTATCGGTCCACGGGGTTCCTTCGTCCTTCTAGGATCCGTCTTCCTCCTCTTCTTCTTCTTCTTCTTCTTCTTTCCTATCCAGACTGAAGACTGCCCCCCTCACTAACAAACATAATACAATCAAAGAGGTCTGGAGAAAACAAAACTGTGAGACGGGGCTGCTCCTCTTGAGATTGAAGGGGCAAGAGGTCCAGAGGGAGTAGTCGGTTCCCTTCCCCCACCCGATCTAAGATGATCTACTAATGGAGATTTAGGGTGGGGGATGAGGAGGAGGAATTGGGAAGGGAGGGAGAGAGTGAATATTTCGACGACTTGAGTGGGTCAAAGGGTGCATCGGGACGTTTCTCAACGTGGTTCAGCAAGTACAAATTGGATGAGTCGGAGGGTGCTTCTTATTCATCTCTCTCTCTTGTCCCTTCTTCTTCTTTCACTCACTTCTCTTCTTCCCTCAATCATATGTCGTCTCTTCCCTCTCTTCTCACACCTGTATTCCACTCTCCTCCATTCTTATCCTCGTCTCTCTCTCTCTCTCTCTCTTACCTTCTCTTCCTTTTTCGAGACCACACTCACAAATGCATGTTCCCTTTATCCGTCTCACCAACGCCGCAACGGAAACAGTAGAGTACTAGTAGTTATGAGTATGAAAATGATGAAGGTCCCTCTAGAATCTTCCCCCCAGAAGCTTCTTCCCTCCAGTTAGGAAGGCCCTCCCCACCCGCTAGTTATGTTCCCTTTCGCGTAGTCGGAACTCCCACTAAGGGAATGCAAATTTGGAAGTGTCAGACGATGGACAAAGTGAGTAAGTAGGGAGGAGAGAGAGAAGCAGAGAGAGAGAGAGAGAGGAGGGGGAGTGAGAGAGGCGAAGAGAGTTCATAGGGTGATCATCATAACTCTCTTGAGATCTCTCCAATTAACATGGTGGGTGGTTCCTCTCTTCGTCTCTCTTTCAATTCTTCTCTCAACTTCGTCTATTTCCCTTCCTCTGATTACTTTCTCTTGTCTTATCTTCATTTGAGATCGTCGTTGATTCGGAAATTAATTCGGCCTCTTCGTTTCTTGCTTGAGTGGTCGTATACAGCACTCGGTCTCATTCCATCAGTCTCATTCTCTCCTCTCCTCACTTTGTCCCTCTTCTCATCCCGCCATAACTCCTTTTGCATATCTTCCTCAGAGGGCACAGCCGTATAATAGGAAAGTGTATCTGTCTCCTCTCTGTCGCTTCTTTGCCTCTTTCTCTTCTCTCTTTTCTTGTCTCTCTCACTCTCAGATACATAATTATATCACGAATCATGTACGGGAGGGGTCGTGTCTTCTTCTTCTCGACCGACTTTATTCTTCCATCCTTCCCACTCTCATCATCTTCTTCTTCTTCTTCTTCCCACCAATCTGATCGCCCTTTTCGTATCATCCAAAGTCTCCTCTACAAATTGCTAGTTTCCCTTTGCATTACGAACGGAGTCATGTCCTCTCCCTCCCATCTCTTTTCTTCTCAGTATTACGTTGCATCTCTCTCTCTCTCTCTCCAATGCTTCGTTCGTTTCGACTCTTCGTTCTGATCATAATTCTCCATTCATCGTCTTCCATTCACTTCTTCCACCAATTTCACCACTCACTTCATTCTTCCTTATCCCTCCACCTCGAAGGAGGCAAACAATGCCCGTGAGAAGCTCTCTGCCTCGAGCGACAATTGCTGTCCTTCCAGTAGTCTAAGTTGTCACTTCACGCCAGTCTTCTTCCTTCCCCTCTCGTCTCTCTCATGATCTAGCCCTGATTCCATGACCCCATGTGGGCCTCTGAATCAAACGAGCCAAGTCGACGCGAGTCCACTGCACCTCATAGAGTACGTTGACCCAATTGATATTTGATCTCTTCGTGATGTCTCATCCTTTCACTCCTATGTTTCTCGTGTTCTCCTTCCGCTATTCCGTCCTTTACTCCTTCTCTCTTCTGTCACTTTCGCCCTTAATCAGGCCTGTTGTGCACTGTTTCGATCACTTCTAATGAGGGAGGACGAGACTCCCTCCTTCCAATCTCGCTCCAATGTCGTATAGGCCGGCTAAGGTAAAAGAGTGAGGCTAAAATTGAGGGATTAGTAGTAGGTCGGGGGATGAAACTGGGTGGTCTTGTGCTGTCTCATCACTCTCATCACTTCTCATCAAATCTCCCTTTGCTTTGTCCGTCCATTTCACGCCCCATTGGATTCAGCTCAATCAGTAGTTCGAGAGGCAGTCGCTGTGTTTCGTCTTGTCGTTGTACTTGTGTCTGTGCTGTGATGAAATGCCATCAAAGGAAGGAGAGACTCGGTCGGACACCAAAAAAGGGCTAAGTGACCCATCATAATTTCCCCCGTGGGTCCCTTCCCCTTCCATGCCGATCATCCACAGTCACGCATCATTCACTCTTCTATAGTCTCCGCTTCCCATAATCCACTTAATTCAGTCCCCCGAGGGAGAGAGAGAAATAGAGAGAGAACCATACATGGAAAAGAAAAGACAGAAGCTCGCAAAAAAAACATCGTGGGGATAGGTAGGAATGAAAATAGAAGGAGGAAGAAGAAGTGAGTGATAGAGTAAGCCGAGTAGTTGAAGTTGAGGGTACTGCAATGGGACTCTAATCTGATCTAAGACTCTTCATTGGTTTCGTCCATTCCCTCTTCCATTCATCCTTTCCATTCCATTTCCATCCTTACATTCAACGAGCGACACAACAACGATTGTAGAGAAGGCACAGCCTCGAATGGAAGCAGTAACCATATGTGTTTGGTTGTATTTCCCCCTCGCTTTCCCCTGGAGAGAGACCGGGCTGCAATTCAAGCATGGTCCCTTCTATCAACTGTGGTGAAGGGAGAGATACCTCGTCGCCCCTTTCCCCCTCCGACTTCAACCCATTCCCATCTCCAGCCAGTCCCATATCACACGGACCCCTAATGGCCAATATCGCGATATCCCGGGGCGTACCAATTGCATTTCATCCCTATCAACGCCCCTATCCCCCTCTCCTTTCCTACATACATGTATGTATGTCTCTGGCTTTTCTCCTAACGCAACATGTTGAATGGCCGAAAAAAGGAGGGAGAGGAGGGGACCCTTCTGGCGTTTGTGCGGTGCACGAGTTGGGCAATGAGGAGATACGACGAGGGAAGACACCGTACACCCTCTTCCACCCTCCCTCCTCTCAGGTCTCCCCTCTCACAGTCGCTGTGAATGATAGAGTGGGAGGTCGTTCTCACGAGTGGGTAGATTCTCTCCCTCCCTCTCTCTCTCTCAAGTAACGAGATCTACAATGATCACCCTGTTTCGAGACCGGGGAATTGGACACATTTTCAGACTCCCCTGAAGAGGAGGGAAAGGGGAGGGGAGAAGACAGATACACAGAGAGAGAGGGAGAGGGAGAGAGAGGGGGGAGGGAGGGAAAGGGGCGGTTCTCTAATTGCGGCTTGACACCTTAGTGAATCGGTCATAGGAGGTGGGAAGGGTTAGTCGTCAGTTCTTCTTCTTCTTCACTCTCCGCCTTCTCTTCTCTTCTTCTAGTCTCTTCTATAGTGGCGGGTCTAATGTGATCTGGCCCTTCTACTCAATCTTTCTCTTCTGCTCACTTCTTTCGTCTCTCGCGCATCCTTCCCTTCGATGACATTCTGATGCACGGCCATGCAGCCTGGCAACGATATCTCGGACGGATAGGAAGATATAAGGTACCCCCCTCTCTCTCTCTCTCTCCCATCTTCAACTGTCACCTCGATCGTCATTAGTCTCTCTTGTTGAGGGATATTTGGGTGGACTCATGCCCTCACCTGTTCTGTCTCTCTCTCTCTCTCTTCTCTCTTCTCTCCAATCTTCACCTCCTTTCTTTTCTTCAATTCCTTCCGGTGTTTCGATCTCTTCGAAATAGAGGAAAAAGAGAGGAGGAAAGAGTTTGTCCTGTCACCTTCAAGGGAGACTCGCAATGTATCTCTTTCCATCTCTCTCTCTCTCTCTCTCTCTCTCTTAAATTCTTCACGGGTCATCACGATGTTGCCTTCCAGAGCAGATTCATCTGCTCGACACGAGAATGCAAAGGGTCGCCGTCCTCTCAGGGGAGCTCTTTTTCTCTTTCTCTGACCAGAAGAGAAGAGTCTCGATGATTATAACGAGCTGATAAGCCAGGGTTAGACATGGGAAAGAAAGACGAGAGGGAAAGAGAGAGTGAGAGAAACAGGGATGAGAAGGGCCATCAAATGGAAGTAGACGACACGCGTCTGTCCTTCTAAGCTGTTGCAATCACGGGTAGAGACCACCATTAGAGAGAGAGAGAGAGAGAGAGAGAGAGAGGGCTACTCAATCTGTGACTCCTTCCTCGACGTCGTTTCGTCCGTGGGAAGGGGCGCATCTTCTAAATGCCCATTTCCTGTTGTGCGACACTAGGAATACACTACTCGGCGACATCGAGTACGAACATTCCGATAAGAGTTAGGGTGGGTGAGAGAGAGGGGGGAGAGGAGAACGAAGAATGAATTTGTCGCCCCCGGGGGGAAAGGGTAACATCTCAGAAAAAGGGACGGGGCACACAAGGGGAAAGACGAAACTCTTTGTGATTCATGAAGTGTGAGAGTGTGGGTTCCTCTTAGTCTTCCTCCGACCCTTCCGACCGAGTCTCTTCTTCTCTTCGATGGATGGCTGGTTCATCCTCTCATCCTCATCTTCCTTCAACAGGCTCATGTCATCTCATGCACACTGGTATTCCACGTGAGCCGGCCGAGCCGCCTCTTCTGTGTCGTCTTGTGGGAGTCGCTCCTCCACCTCCACCACCCCCTCCTCCCCGACTACCAACCACTGTTCTAGTCACTCGACCACGTCCCAAGGACAAGGAACCAACCAAATACTCCAACTTCTCACCCAAGACTGAACCGACCAAGGCACGACTGTCCCTGTTCTCTCTCTCATTTCAGATTGGGGGGCTACTGCTGGGTGGTTTGGTGGTGTTGAGCCTTGGTTCTCTCTCTCGAGTGAAGTGTGGTCATTGCAGAGAACTCCTCTAGAGAAGGCCCATCACTTGGACAACCTTCCCTCATATCAGGTGAGACTTTCATTAGACTATGATCAACGACGAGACGAGAAGGAGAAGTGTGAGTGAGTGTAGAGTCCTGCCTTGTGTGCCGTGTTTGAGCCCTTCTTCTTCTTCTTCTTCTGCGCCCCCCCCCAACCACCATCAAATATTATGATGAGTCTTTTATCGACGGAAGGCCGAACCTTGATTCAATTTGAGTGCCCTCCGCTATGCAGAGTAGTCCATTTGAGACACGGCCGACACACGAAAAAGAAAAGAGGAAGGGAAGAGGAAGTGAGGAAAACGAGTTGTACTGCCCCCAGAGTCTTTATTGTGTTGACAATGAGGGGATCTCGATCACTCGATTGTTTATCACAACGAAGACAAGTGGAATGGGCGGTTAGAGAGAGAGAGATTCAGTCATGTCATTGCAGGCTCAGAAGCTTCTCGACGGCTCTCATCAACTTCGCATCAGTTCGCATCACGTCGGAGGAGGTCACGGAGGAGGTTCGAACACTTACTAAGATTTATGTCTATTCTTGATGTTCACAGCGAGAGTTTTAAATGAAAAAAGAGTGTATGAAAAGGAGATAGACGATTTCTTGTTCTCGTGAACTCACTCGCAAATTAGACTTTCACACTGTCGCTCTCGTCATATGGAGTCTCGAATTTTTTGAATTTTCTCTTTGTGAATTCTAATACTATACAACTATCGATCAGTTCCCTCTCTCAGGTGGTCACGGTCACAAAAAGGAGTTTGGACCGGCCATGATCCTCTACTACTTGGCTTCGGCCTTTCGAGCGTTGTACCCCCGATTAGACGATGACTTTGTGGACAAACTCAACTACTACTACACTACAACCATTCGTGAGTCGTCTTCTCTCTCCCTCTCTCTCTCATCTCACCTCTTCCCTTCATTACTCTAATCATCCACCTGTTTCAGTGGCCTCATTCGCTCTTCTCGTCTCGGCAAAACAATACGTCGGTGAGATCTCCAAGATGTTCTCTCTCGCTCTCCCTTTCTCTCCCACTTTCGCTCTCGTTCTATTAGTGGCTCCAGACTAATCCGTGCGCCCTTCTCAGGTTTCCCCATCCAATGCTGGGTCCCGGCCACATTCACGGATGCCATGGAGCAGTACACGGAGAACTACTGCTGGGTCCAGAACACCTACTGGGTGCCCATGCAGGTACCGTACCCGGGTTACTCTATCGCCTTTGAGAATACTGTAGCAGAGATAATGTCTTTGCAGGAGGACATTCCGCGTGAGATCTACTCCCGTCGGAATCGTCAGATTGGCTACTACCAATGGGTGCCATTCATTCTTGCCATCGAAGCTCTTCTCTTCTACGTCCCATGCATTCTGTGGAGAGGACTGCTCTACTGGCACTCAGGTATACTCGAGAGGGCTTCGAGAGGAGAGGGAAGGAAAGCCAAATAGAACCTATAATAAGATGAATATTTATGAGTGGAGCGGAGGGAGCGACACGCGATTCCTCCCAGAGCCAAAATTGTTACGTGAAAAAGTATTTTGTGATGATGGGTGGTAAGCAGGAGGGAAAACGAGTTGAATAGAAGAGGGTTTGAATGGTGGAGTGATGAGAAGTCGAAGTGGAAAGACGACACAACAAGACTCGGTTGATTCTCAGGCATCAACCTGCAAGGACTCGTCCAGATGGCTTGTGATGCTAGACTCATGGACAGCGATGTGAAGAGTCGCACCGTCTACACCATGGCCCGTCATATGGAAGACGAGGTTTAGATATCAACTCATTCTCTCTCTATCTATCTGGTGTGTCGTGTTTGTCTCAGTGCGATGATGATTGCGTGCTCGAAATCTGAGAGCGGGCGAGGAATGCGGAATTAGGGCTGAGAGTGAGAGAAGGTAAACTAGAGTAGAAAGCATTCAGATGCCGAGATCGAAGAAAGACGTCGAATACGTGAGTTAGCCTGTCCCTGAATGCGAAAGAAGTGGAAATCGCTTTCTTCACCCTTCGAGAGATGCCGCTTCTTTTACCCCCGTCTTTCCTCTTTTCCCCTTACTCTCGGCTCACTTTACTCAGCATGTGAACTTTATCTGAAGTGCCGCAGGTGAAATGAGATTGGAACGGCATTGAAATGAAAGAGAAACTCACTCGCTGAGAAGTTGCTTGAAATGATGAAAGCACGGCAGATATATGAATGAAAGGAGTGCACTACATCTCACACCCACAACGCTCATTTCGGTTTTGGATGCAAATGAAGAACGGTCGAGAGCAGTCGATGAAATGAGTATTGCAGTTGACACAAATCGAACGATCGTCCCACTCTCGAACATGCCTCTCCTCATTACAAATGGGAACCAGCTGTGGAAGACACTGCGGATGCTATGTGACCATGCTATACATTGGAATCAAGGTATCTTACACTCCTCGCAGGGAGATAATTCCACGGCACAACGCTTCTCTACCGAGGGACGACTTTAAAAGTCTACCCGCTTCGGTCAGAGGCGGGATAGCAACATGTTTAGACTTTTAAAGTGGTCGCTCAGTAGCAGAGACTTCTGGAGTCGTATACTTATTCCCCTCGTATTTCATCATCACCATGCAATCCTGTAGGTGCTCTACTCTGCGAATGTCCTTCTCCAATTCTTCCTTCTCAATCATCTTCTCGGTTCGAATGATCTCGCCTACGGCTTTTCTCTTCTCAAAGATTTGATGCACGAAGTGGAATGGGAGCAGACTGGAATGTTCCCCAGAGTCACTCTCTGCGACTTTGAGGTCTGTCTTTTTGATCGATGGATGAGAGAAGAACAGAAATCACTCAAAGAAACGAAGACATATCACCGAATATAGACAGAAGAAAGTGTAGGGGTAGAGTAGGGCCGAAAAGGGCAGATGGATATTTGAGAAGTCAGGTGAAAGAGTGTTTCGCGAGTCTGGCAAACAACGGGCCACCAATGATGAATTCACAGGTGCGAGTACTGGGAAACATCCATCGACACACGGTGCAATGTGTACTCATGATTAACATGTTCAATGAGAAGATCTTCCTTTTCCTATGGTCAGTGAAACACTACAAATATTATTAAACTTATGAGGAAGAAATACTTTTTTTAAAAAATCAATCGCGCATTTCCAGGTTCTGGTTCCTTACTGTGGGTGTCATCACCGTCTTCAACACGATATACTGGATTTTGATAATGTTCATTCCGTCACAGGTAAGAAATCGCAAAAATATAAACACGTATTATGGTAATTTTTATATAAGAGCTCATTTTTAAAATACAAAGAATGACTTAAAAATATGGCTATAACTGCAGGGAATGGCGTTCATTCGCAAGTACCTCCGAGTGCTCGCTGATCATCCAGCGAAGCCAATCGCTGACGACGTCTCATTGAGGAAGTTCACCAATAACTTCTTGCGGAAGGTGTGATAATCTATAACTATTATTCTTCGTGCATCATAATTTCAGCGAGCTTAATAAAATATTTTTATTACCATTTTATTTCTCAGGACGGAGTCTTCATGCTTCGAATGATCTCCACACATGCGGGCGAACTCATGACGAGTGAATTGATTCTCGCCCTCTGGCAGGTGAGAACTCACTCAATTCACAGAAATAGCCCCTTACGTGCGATAATACTAGCACCACTCAAACTTATGTTTCCAGGACTTCAACAACGTCGATCGATCACCCACTCAATTTTGGGACGCCGAACACGGTCAAGCAGGAGAATGAGTGAGTTAGTGATGATGAAATGCTTTGATAAATTCCTATTTTCAGTTTTGAACTCCTTTCTTCACGAGAATCTCCTCAGAAATGTCTATGAGCCGATCTTCTCATTCAATTCATCACAGCTTCATCTGTTCATTCCGGTGTTAGGGTTCTCCTCCCTCTTCTGATCTCATCTCTTTCTCCCCTTTCTCTGCCATAATGTTCAAATTATGCTTTCGCTCGAATAACCCAATTTCGCTTTGAGGATTTTCCTCGTCTTACGATATCCCAGGGTTACATGAAAGAGCTTTCTTTCTAGTTTCCAATCGTTCCCCCCCTCTTCTTTAGCAATATTCACAGTTTATATATTATTTTCAAATTGTTTCTTCAACTTTCATCGTGTTCCATCCATCCTAATGATAACTCTGTCGTCAAAGTAATATTTGGACATACGAGTCATTATCGTAATTTCTTCTTCTTTATTCTCTCATCCCGATATTCTTTCGCTAGTCACAAATCACATGCAATGATCTGCCAAAGTGAAACAACCCTAGTCTCTCTCCCTCTATTTCTATGCCAAACCATTGTAATTCACCTTGATCTGACTTCCGATTCACACGAGCTTACGTTCACTTTGTTGTCCCCGTGCAGTTATTGTGTACCAGTCTCATCTTTATTCCTCCTCATCTCTTCTCTTCTCTTTCCTTCTCCCAATCTTCAACGTGGTCAGAGTTTCCGATGACTCTCACTGCCAATCAATCATTTTCTCCTCCCTTTCCTGCTCATCTTCCTTCTTTCGTTCTTTTTCACCTCTTCTCCGTCTTTTTCACCGTCCTCGCTTCTCTCCGATTTATTATTATTACTTCTCGGCTCTCAGTGTCATACAAGAATAAAATAACGTCTCTCTGCACAGCAATGTACATATTAAGCAGCGGGGAATTGAGATCATATGGGGGTAAACAGGGCCTATGCAGTTAAAATGCTCATTCAACTGGCTGCTTCTGTGTTACAATCTTCTTTTTCTGTCGTGGGGGCCGAGAGTGGAACGGGTTTGTGACTTCGTCTTCTCACGGTATTCATCACCGTCTTTCGCATGACTGACGAACAGAGAAGAAGCGCCCACGGCTGGCAAGTGTAGATGAGATCGACCATCGGATATCTTCAATGATTTCAAGCACTTTTTAAAGACTTCACCGACATGTTATTGGCATCGGTTACAAAAAAACTCATCCTATCTCCCCCCTCCATGCGCCCCGGCATCTAATGGATGCTCTTGTAAATTGATGACTTCACCCCTCTCGCATCATTTCTCGGTACGAAGAATCAGTAATCTATCATAATAACGAGAAATCACGAGTGCCATCTTGTTATACACTTCAAACACAACTAGGGCACATCTGGAGCTTGTTATCCAATAGCTCAAATCAACACAAAGCCCCAAACTCTGCACTCACGACAAGTCGTTGATGAACATGACCTCCTGCATGCCGATGTGGTTCGTGATCACGGTTGCTACCTGAAAAGACTATTGAAGTCAATGTTGTTCAAGGGTGTTGGAGGATGACAATGTGTTTTTTTTTGATATGAAAGGTAGTAATCGATTGCCAAAGCACTCTATTTTATCTTTCGAGTTTGCGAAATCGAAAAATGATTTATGAAATCGAATGATCGAAAACCATACTATTCTCTCTTTCGGGCATGAAATACCCTGTTTTTCCCCCTTTTCGGTCCTCGTCTGCCGAGATTCGCGTGTTTATTCGGGGGGAGGGGGCCTACCTGAATGACTGTGTTGAGAGTGAGAACGACGAAGACGAAGAGAGCGGAAACGAGCAGACGAAGTTCCACCGATGCGAGACGATTTGTGCCCTGAGGAAGGGACAAATACAATCAGAGAAATATATGTTATGCTTGGCTCCTGAACGTTGTTTTTTTTTAAATATAGCATGTCAAACGTCGCAAAGATAACATACAGACACAGTTCTGTTGCGGGATATAAAACATTTTTTTCTCTGGCTACCACATTATGGATGTAAACCATAAACCCAATTCTTGAAGTCCTTCCCCCAATGCATTTCACAACATCGGAGCGAAACTTCGTCATCACGCGCTCTGCCCCATTCCGATGGGCAATTTCATTTGTGCGAAAGGGCGTCGTTTATAGTTTCTCTCCATTCTCACTCACAGCAATGACGCTGCTCTTGACGCTTCTCCTCACTAGCAGAAGAGTCCAGATGTACATGATTAGAGAGAGAATGGTGCAGATCACGGAACAAGCCATGTCGATGTACGCTATTATCTGAAAATTATAATAATTTTCCGTCATTTCGAGTGAAATTCAAAGAGTTCCACCATATTTTCCCCTTATTTCTTGTAAAATTTCAAAATGGAGCGGATGTTTTATCGGAACAGCCGAAATCGTGCGAAGTTGTGCCAAATCTTCGCACATGTTCAATAGTACGTGAAGAATGCATGGGAGTCTCCCTCGCTTCCCAGTATCTCACAGACTCTCAACAACATGCCCTATCGTATTCCCACCTCCGTCGATTCCTTGTCCGTTTCGAGTCTCAGCGTCGCCTGATCGGCGTATTTAATGTACTTCATCGTGAATTGCATATTAAGATGAACGGGGAGAACTGCGACGAGCGGGAGAAGCCATTGAATGCATGTAAGCACTCGGATTCGAATGAGTGTCCAGATCTGAAGAGGGATACGGTAGCCGTTATTGGAATGGAAATAGGAACTACACATGAAACACATTTATGTAGCTGATACTTTGTTCAGCATAGTGGATCAATGTTTGACGAGAAGGACAACGGCTAATTGAATAATTAGGATGCACTACATTGTTGTAGTCCAGTGGCATGAGGGCGGAGGTGAGACGATTTAGAGCAAAATACACTTGGCCAACGTAAACGATGATCTGAGAGAAAGCAAATATTGACAAATTCCGAAGGGACCACACACGCGGTTTTTCTGTGGAATTTGGGCAAAACAGGAAAGGCGCAGAACAGGGCTAAGAACGTAATTTACTCGCCTTTACATAGTAGTGGAGAGCATTGGAGATGCGGGGAACGATGTAGAGAGCAGAGGAATTATCAGGGAAGAGAAAGGTGAGATAACCGTACTTTCGAGCTCGGAATAGAATATTGAACTCGACGAACATTAGAAAATCAGCGACGAACTGAAAAAAAAACTTGATATTTAAGCCATTGTCCCATGAGGTTTTTAAAAAAAATTTTATTCTATGCGGTCGCCAATTGAACGAACAGTCAGGCGTCAGGACGAGATATCGTGTGAAAGTGAGAGAGTCCCTCTCGATTTTACTTTGATTCCTTTTCTGAGAGATTTCCCGGGCTAACGATTCAAACTCACATGAATGACAACTAGAGAGAAGAAAGATCCTTTGAGAATCGGTGAAGATCGACGTTGAGTGAGAATAGAGAAGATGATAGTGGAATAGACAATCATGGAGAGACAAGAATACACAAAGAGAATTGATTGGAGGACGTCGAAAGCCATTCTGAAGAGAAGACGACTGAGATTGAAGGGAACTAAGAGAACGAAATAGGAACAACAGGAAAGTGGCAATAGGGAAGGAATCGGAGGACAGTCGTGGAATATGATCTCTCCTATCCCCTTATTTTCCCCTCTTCTCTTTTGTAGTCGAAGCACAAGCCAAGGAAGAGGAGGATGACAAGGGGGGAAATGTGTCAACACAAGGAAAGGAGAGATAATGTGGAAGTCAACCCCGCCCGTTGATTCGGTCCTCGCACATCAATGTAATTACAGAAGAGAAAAAGAGAAGAGTGTCCCTTCCCACAAATTGTGTTCTAGATGAAATGAAGATGGATGAGAGGGTTTGGGAACTGTTTGAACTGAAGAGAGAGAGAGAGAGAGAGAGAGAGAGAGAGAGAGAAAAGCAGAAAGAGAGGGTGAATCTGCGAGGAAAAGTGCGAAAGGAGAAACGACATTGTATTTGTTTTGTGAGTGAGGAAGGAGGAGTAAGTCGAGTGGGCAGAAAAAGAGGCTACATATCATATTAACTCATAATTGAAGTTTTCTCGTATGAGTAGCCTCTCGAAGAGAGCAAAGATGTGAGAGAGAGAGAAAAGAGAAAGCGAAGGGGCGTAAGGGAATAAAGACTGTCGTGGAGAGGAAACACTCGAGAGATGGAATCGAATAAGCATCAAAGTGGATAGAGACGAAGTTCGTCCTCTTTTCTCACTCAACGCAATGAATAGACTCCACTTTCATGAGTATTTGGGAGGAATCCATCGGCGGCTAGACGGTCTAGTTGAGATCTGAGTGTGAACATGAGGAGAAGGAGAACGGGGAAAGAACCGGAGCACTGATTTGAGAGGGGGGAGGGAGAAGAAGCACTTTCGTCGCAATTTAACTGCCCGATCAGAATCACCAAACACTTTATCGCTTCTCGTGGGAGGTTCGGAGTGTGAGCTAAGCAGCGAAAAGCAGGAGAAGAAGAAGAAGAAGAGAAGTGAATAAGGGGAAGGGACTGGGAAATTCTCGGTTTGTTGCAAGTGAGATTAAGAAGTCTTCACGGAAAAGGAACGAGTGGCTTTATTGAGAACAAAAGAGGAGAATAACATAAACGAACATGTGGACCTAAGGAGAAGCCCAGGTCGAACGAATGGAGGATTTTGACTCGACGAACGTAGACATTCCAGCCCTTGTTGCTGTCTCGTATGACCTCCCTCGAAGGGTCGCCCAGATATGAGAACGAATGACTGAGGAAGAGATGAGAAGAGCCCAGGGTTGCACTGTGTAGATCAGATCGTTCACGGGATATCTGAATGAGGAGGAAATCGATAAAGAGATACTGTATCGAACGAAAAACATTCTGGAAACGTTATGATGCACTTAGTTAACCCGAACACCATCTTGATAAACGACTATTATACAAAAAAAGCATAAACACTCACGAAAGGTCTTGGATGAACATCACTCCCTTTAGGCCCACTTTGTTTTGAAGAATTGTTAGAACCTGAAAATGACACTCTCCGAGTATTGAAATATTGCGCCGCTTGAACTCTAATCGTCTTAGTTGTTCTCTGTCTTCAACGTTTCCTAATAGTCGTACCTGCATGACGGTGTTTACGGAGAGAACGATAAACACAATTACGGCGGATGTGAGAAGGCGTAGTTCAACTGAAGAGGGGAGTAATGGTTTGATCCTCTCAATTCTGCATGATCTCTCGAACTGTCTGATCGATGAGAGAGCATGTAGAATGAGGAGAGTCTGATCATTAATGGAAGAGGGAAGGAGAAGGAAGTACAGTGGAGGGAGATATGACACTCACACATTCGATTTACTTGACCGGCCATATCACGACGAACGACGGCGCAAGTGATAATATACATGATGAGAGAGAAGAAAGTGCCGACGACTGAAGTTGCCATGTCGATGTAGGCTATCAACTGAAACATTACCATATTGGCGTAGCACCATTCGAGTGTGCGTCAAATATGCAACTGGAAAAGAAAGCTCTCCGAACCGCATACCACAACACACATTATTAGTATTGCCAGGAGAGCGTAGAGCATTTTCCCAACTGCTAAAAGGCTCGTAAGAGCGCCTTTTTCCAGCTGCGAAAAGATCGTTTGTTTTCCCGACAGTCCTTCATGCACCAAAATTGTGAACAGAAATAGTATCTGACATCAGTTGAAATATTGTCGTTCTCAAGTCGAAGAGTTCCTTCGGCAGGATAAATCACATAACGAATGGTGAAATTCATGTTCAAGTTGATTGGAAGAACAGCGGCTAGAGGAATTGTCCATTGGAAGAACCAGATAACTACGAGTAGCTTGAAGGTCCAGATCTGGAATATTTAACTCGTCATTAAGATAATCTGACCACTCGTTTTTGTGGTTCATGGTTGCTTTGTGACTATTTTGTGAATTTTTTATTGAGACTTTATCTTTTTTCGTACGCACATGGTTGTAGCTCATGGGAAACATTGCTGACGTTAGGCGATTGATCGCAAAAACAGTTTGGCCGATATAGACGACAATCTGAAGATAACGAAAATTTTGAACTTAGCTAAAGATATTGATTACCTTGATATAGTAATGGATAGCAGTTGAGAACCGGGGCACAATAGTGAGTGCTTCACTACCCTCGTGGAAGAAAGACGTGAGATAGCCATACTTGCGACCTCGCATGAGAATGTTAAATTCGAAGAAGTAGATTACGTCAGCGATATACTGAATATATTTAGCATGAGTAGGTATGAAAGAGTGATGGGAAGTTTTCTAACTGCCGTTTAGGAACCCGAAAATGTTAACTTCCAAATGTTCTGAAACGCATCCCAAGAAAATCCTAAAGAAATCAATGGGGTACGGTAGTTCCAAAACTGTAATATATCAAAGATGAACTCTCACATGAGCAAGGACGAGAGAAAAGAAAGATCCTCGCATGATCGGCGAAGTTTTGCGTTGGTAGAGAATCGATACGATTATGATGAGATAGAGAATATGGGCGATGCAAGTATAGACGAAGAGAAATGTGTTTAGTCCGTTTAAGGCCATCTCTGCAACGATTCTTGAGTTACAAGTACGAAACCGAGCAGAGGAAAGGAGTTGTTTCGATAAGGTAATGGGATTGAATCGGAGGAGAGGCGGCGCTATCTTTAATGATACCGAGAATGCGTTGCATGGGCAATGGCTTTATGAGAAAATGGTTAAGCTCTTCTGCAAAACTGATCCCGAGTCCGCCTGAACACAGCGAAAAAATGAAAGAATGACGATAAAAGGGCGTGGAGCACGCTATGTGATGGGACTTTCCCATGCGTGGCATTTAGAAGCAACTGAACAAGTCCCCGCTCACTACCTGCTACACTCAAACTTATGCAGAAGACGCGATTGAAGTGGCGTGAGATAATATTTTCTTCGAAAGGAACATTATTTTCTAGTTTTGCATGCCGCGAGACTTCGCGACGTTCAACCATGTGAGGACTAGAAAAAAGATATGAAAAGAGTGGGAGTGTGAATGACGATATCTATGCTTGTTGCAAACTAATACTTCCTTTTATCTAAAGGTGCAATTATGTGCATGCTAATAACAGCGGTGATAAAAGCGATCGGACAAACCTGTAATCATATCTTGGACAAGAAGAGATCTTAGAGATTAACACTACAGAACGGAACCGTGTATTCTGCTAGCAATTTCCTATTTCACCTGTCTCCATGATTCTACCTGAATGTAGTTTCAAGAATCCCTCTCAGTATGCATAATGTTTTCATCTCAGTTTATACATTGTCAAGTCCAGTCAATGGAATTCAACTAATGGATGTATCGAAAATGTATCGCCCATAATTCACAGGACTTGTATCAGCCCTTCCTCATCTGAGCACTATTGCTTTACATGATACATATTTGAATTGATGTGTATTTGAATTCACATGTCTTCTTCTAACAATAAGTTTCAACCTAGTTCCGTCTCCTCCTTTGATCTTCGATCGACTCTTTCTCTTGTTCTCCTCTCTCTTCTCTTCCCTCTTTGATTGACGACTGATCCGAGGGAGGCAAAGACAAGGGACGAAGTCACAACTCGTCGAGGTTGTTTTCAAATACAAACCAGTCCTCGATTGCCACTGGGAATCGATCGACGCAGAGGTGAGAATGCAGTCGGGTGAGATAAAGAAGAAAGTCAATTAGAGACTCTCCTCGCACCTTCTTCATTCAAATGACTCTGTGGGGCGACTGTATCGGTCCCTTAGTCAACAGATTCACAGGACTTCCCACTGTTCTCACCAGATTCATCCATTCACTCCTTATTCCTCTCCTGCTCTTGTACCTCCATTCTCCATTGCACAACAGACATCTGCTCCCGTTCGTTCCGTCACTTCTCTCTATTGTATTCGCACCTCGCATTAATCCCGCCAGCTTATTTATAAGTGGGCGAGGCACCGCCGCCAAAAGGCGACAAGACATGTGTTTATTGCTAGCCGTTTTCGGGAGGAGTTGGCGAATTTATTGGATGGAGATTGCTTACAAAACGAGGGAGAGGAGACTGCCATAGGGGAGGATTAGTGAGGGGTCCCAGGAAATGGTAGACTTCAAGTGGGGGAAATGACAGGCATGTAATGGGAATCGGATTATCTCTTATTTCCGTCACTTAATGCACCTGTTTCATCCTCTTGGAGTCGGGTCATCAATCATGTGCAGACATGAGAAGTGCCTCTACCCAATGAGACACACTCGTTTACAATCACTACCGTAGTCCTTAGGTGATTAGAGAGGGCAATCATCAATTCACAAAAAAAAGTTTGAAACACAACTTTTGGAGACGGAGACTTTGAAACTCGAATTTTCAAGATAGTTCACGACTACGAGAGACGCGCTCTCTCATTTCCACACAATTTCTGACATTAGAGTTTCAAATTCGCCGTCTCGGAGAGCGGTGATTATTACTGTATGCCAATCTCTCTCTCTCATCATTTCGATTACTCAATCAGGGATGGGCACGACAAGTCAACGGGGGGATTAGTACACTGCGATCGCGCAACTCAGAAGCATCCCGACGATTAAGGATCGAGAGCCGAAAGAGGGGAAGGAATACTGTTTCGAGTCGATAATCGGAGACGATTCTCATAGAGAAAAGGTGCCGACAAATCGGTTAGTCGCTCCTCAAATGGACTATCAGTTTACACAGAGAAGGCACCTGTTACCTGTCTGTTCTCTCACTCGGGAGGGGGTCGAAGCCACCCTATGGCCCTATCTCTCTCTCTCTCTCTCTCTCTCTCTCTCTCTCTCTGTCTCCTTACACCCGAGACCACTCCATCTCCCATTTATTGCTTGCACCTCATAAAGTCATCAGAGACTTGGTTGACGCCTGGTCGAGAATCGAGAGCATCGTAAAGAGTAGCTGTTTATCTGCTATTACCTCTGTCGGAATACAATTATCGGAGATGGGGTGCTAAGCTCGAAGATGGAAAGGTAGGAGAGGATATGTGGCACATTTTTGGAACGGAAAACACTAACGAACTACTCCAGAATTATACAGTATGACGGAGAAAGAATGAGTGAAACTGCGTGAGAAAGGAGGAAGAGAAGGTACAGAGAGGATCACGGGTCCGTTGTCTACTATGCGCTAGCTCATTGGGAGGCAAGAAGGAATGGTTGCAATGGAAGGAGAGAAAGAAGGAGATCAGAGACGGATTAAGAAGTTGCCTTAGGGACAATACACTGATTCAGGTACAAACGGAGGAATTCCTCTTGAGCAGCGAGAGATAAGAGAGGATTTGAATTGAGGGAGGGGAGAGGAGTTGGGAATGTGGAGGGGATAGTGGTAGAGGACGATACTGTCGGGAGTGGGGAGAAGGTGGAAACTGGAGTAGAAGAGGGAAGGGAGGTCGGAGGGAAGAGGAAAGTAGGAGGACGAATGAGCATTCGAGGATCGAATCGAGGAGAGAAGAAAGAGGGAGTGGGAAATGGAGAGGGAGAAGGGTAGATACCACATTTGTATGCATCCATTCGTGCTCTCGCAATGGTCGATGGCCGACGACGAAGTTTTCCTGTTGTTGATCCAATGAAGATCTCATCCTCACAGTTCTGATCCAGTGTCCAGTAGTTGCCTGAATGATCCAATTCTGTGATTTCTTATAATTACTCGGCAAAGACTAGAGTAGTTACTCAGAAAGAACGGGATTGAGTACACACAGAAATATTATTGAAATCGAATTAAACGGTTCAAAATAACTCACCTTTGCCTGGATCGTTGTAGGTCCTTGGCACTTTGACGAAGCATTTGTTGAGTGAGAGATTGTGTCTGATTGAATTCTGCCATCCTTGTTTGTTGTCTCGATAGTACGGATAGTTGGACATAATGTAGTCGTAGATTCCAGCCAGGGTTAATCTAAAAAGGGATTTGAAAAGGGGGGAAAAGGTGAAAAAGGGTAATGAAAAAGAGTCCAGGAACAAAAGATCAAGAAAGGATAAAGCATCCCAACTCTCTAGGCTCAATGTCCTCAGGACTTGGTCAAGAAACATATGGAAAACGTTTTCTTGTTGAGACGATAAGTGGATTTGAATATTTTGCTAAATTTTTCAAGCTAATTAGAAGTGCCTAATTAATACTCACCTTCCCTCCTTGCTGTTCCGAATAGCCATCATGATGAGTGCATTGTACGAGAATGGCGGCTTTTCGTGTCCATTGATTGATTTCTTCTCTTCCTTTTCCTTACTCGACTGTGGGGAATCCCTCAACTCCTCCTTTCCACTATCCGAATCAGTCTTTGCCGGGGAGGAGTTGGGAGTGGTCGCTCCTTCTGAAGGAGAAAGTGCAGAGGATTCGTCAATTCCCTCGTCCACTTCATATTCACGAGAAGTGTCTGAAAAAGTAAGAACAATTCGTGAAAATCGCAAAAAATGATCGCAGCAAAGGATATCTCTCATGGCAACCCAGCTTTAACACCAAAAGCCAGACTATAAAGTTGTTCAAATGGAAAATGTAAAAAAGGCTGCTAAATATTAGTATTGGAAAAGGCTGCTAAACGTTCCTTGACCAAATGCCAATTTTGGCTCTAGCAGTTCTTTTTGCGGATTCCCTTGAATTATTCGTGAGTTGGTCCCATTTGTGATTTGAAAGAGAAAATGAACTAACTCTGCACAATTGTCGAAGTGAGGAGAGAAGAGGAAAAAGCAGAGACGAGAGATTGAGAGACGTCCAAATCGGGACAGAGATCGGCGATTAGAAATGACATCTTAATTAGAACGATTAGGATAATTAGTCGCGACTGGAAACAACTGCAAACTGTGGCATCTCTCATTTGCCAACAAATCGGGAGAACATAATGGGCGGGACTGGGAGGGGATCATTGGGGGGAAGCAGAGGGAAGGAGAGGGGGGACTACCGTATGACTGACTCCTCCCAGTTGAGGGACAACAGGCAGAGGGGAGAGGCACAACCAGATCGAGTGTATGAGATCATCTTGATTGAGATCCGGAGAGAGAGAATCAACGGAAACGAGGGAGAGAGGAGAGAGAGAAGAGAGAGAGAGAGAGAGAGAGAGAGAGAGAGAGGGGAGGGAGGGAGGGAAACGCCTCATTTGAAGAATACAATGAATATGAGGAGAATATCTGGTTGTGTTGCAATGAATGATACAGTGGGAAATGAGATTGAGTGGGAGAAATGAAGGGTGGTCGGAGAAGCCATTTATGTTAGAAATTAATGTTAATAAGATGAACTGGAGAAGGGTAGACGAAGCCCCAGAAGGAACGCTGATCATATCACATATCTAATATTCTGCTCTAATCTCATTCCGCTGGATTTTTGGTGTGGAATGAGAGGATTGGCGAGGATGAAAGAAGTTGTAATGGAAGATATTTGTATACACCCTGCGGATATCGGATAGTTGACGTTAGGAGAAGGGAAATATTGAAGGTTGATTGACAATGAGACAAGGGGGAAGATGACATGAGATGAGTCGAAGGGAGAGAGGGACACAGGTGAGTTGGAGAGAGATCAGAGGGGAAAGGTGGAAGGACGAAGGGACGATGTCGCCAAAGGGATGGAAGACTCATAATTGCGTGTCCCTAAGCAAGCGAAACACCTATTGTAGATGTTACCATAATTCATTTGTAGTGCAATTGACATAGCCATAGATATTGTAACTTAATTCTATCAAAGTGTCCGCAAATGAAAGAGTGGGAGGTGATGCGATGCAAGCTTCTATTTAGAAATAGCACTAATGAATGCTATTGAGAGTTCCGTAGAACATGTTAAAAGAAGGGTCGGAAACATATCCAAATGTGATCTGTGATTATGAGAAAGGCAGACTAGACTAATTAGTTGACGCTTTTCCAGATATGGAAAATCGTTCTTGAGAAACAATTGAAATGAAGAAGAATCACGAGAATCTGGCGCAGATAAACCGATATCTAGTAGAGAGAGAAGGTGTTATCGAGATACATTGATAAGAGACGGTCTTGTTGTGATATATTTCAGATCGATCAAGCGGGAGAGAGTCAATCTCTCTCTCTCTCTCTCTCTCTGCCTGTTCAAACCTCCTCATAATGGTGGATTAGTGAGGCGTGACAAAAGCCGCGGCTCGTGGTCTATCAAAGAAATACAATAGAGAAGAGGGTGAGAAACGCCTAATGGTCTCTTTGAACTTGAGGGTCATCTGCCATATCTAACCAATGGATGGGCGCAAAAACACGTTTTGCCCTTGTTTTTGCTCCTGATTAACCTCTGCCCAACGAAGGGCTAATCTGTAAATGGTGGGTTTTGATTGTAAGGAGGGGTGTGAATATCGTACCAGATGGGTGTGAGGGAATAGTTGGTTGTGATGATCCGAGAGGGGGAAAGGAGCTTAGACCAGACGAGAGGAATATGTGTTGACACTTTTAATCTCTCCATCGAATATACAACGACTGCAAAGTGGTAGTGTGGAGAGAGGAATTAGGCGACGAATTACACTATAACAAACGAGACGATTCGCATTCTCACATTTCACGAGACCAGCACAGATACAAGAGAGAGAGCGATTTGACTGCGATAATATTTGGGGGAATTGCGGAATATCATGGTATTGCGGGGATACCGACGTCGGGGGGTGCAATGTTCACCGTGTTTCAGATTCTGTTTTGTAAGTGCGATGAAATGGGAATTGGGATCTGACACTATGCACAAATGGGGAGAAGGAAAATATTAGTGACGGGGGAAGATTTGCAAATCGATAATCTCGCAGTTGCCCATCATTTTGATTGGAGGACCGAAGAAGTTCACTCCTGCAAAATAACAATTAGTAGTAGTCACGTCGTTTGATATAGAGTACAGCAAATTATGAGTGTTTGTTGTTTTCACGTTGATTGGAAGAGGCGATTTCGTTGTGAAGATTGGTATTGCTTACCGGCTGACACGTAGATCTGAGTATCGGTGGGCGCGTCGTAATAAAGTCCTCTCTTGTAGGCATTCACAGCCCAGACAATAGGCCAGAATACGTACATCTGCCCGTTGTGAGTGTGACCTGCAAAAGATCAGTTTTCAAGATAAATAATAATAAATTATTTTCCCAAATTATAATTTTACTGTGCGTACATTGTAATTTACATTCTTTGATTTCCCCAGTCTCTCTCTCATGTTTGTTGCACTATATAATTCCCTATAATCATAAACTGTCGGAAAGCTAATCGGGGGATTAAATATTACGAGCAATCAAAACATATATACTAAATATCCGATTTGGTGAACTTTGACATGTGATAGAGCTTTCAGACTAAACTATAAATGATTACCAGCATCTGTGCTATAAATGATATTTGCTGGCTCGGATCGGATGAAAAATATTCACGGTTGATAATTCAAATGCACAAGTACTAATGCACTGGTTGTAAATATGTAAAGAAAGGAAATGAAAGTTCGGATAACTTCTAATAGAAAGTTCTAATAGAAAATCTGTGCTCTAAGTGGAATTGATCGATTTGAATTTTTAGATTTTGAAATCCTGATGTTATTATATTTTGACTCACCAGAGAGAATGAGATCAAGGTGAGTTGCGAGTCCATCTCTGATTACTCTCTTAGCAGCATTTGGTTGATGGGCGAGAAGAACTTGGAGTTCTCCCGGTCGACAACCACGAAGAGCCTTCTCAGGATCCATTCCATGACCAGGAATGCTGCAAAGGAATACTTTTTATTTTAATTTCTTCCGTACGGTGGGATTCGCGATATTTGCTGCTGCCCAATTTTTCTGAAGTTTTCTTCAATATAAGTTTCTTCTCAACACCACAATAGCGTGTCTTGAAAAAATAAGAATAATCAAGAAATATAAAAATAATATGAACATTTAAGCCGTTCTTTGTTGAATATGGGTCCATATGAAAAATCACCATATTAACGCCATATTGGAAAATAATCAAGCGGTATTGTCCCTCTCTATATTCGCTATGTTTCTTTTAGGGCGCGGATAACTAATCTGGTTTCATCCGTTTTAATCACGACGGGGCTAGCTGCTGCTGTTTTGTTAGTTTTCTAGTTAGTTATTTCGTTACGGGACTACACGGTGCCAAACCTCGTGCTGCATTCTTCATTCAATATTGTTCCCACTCCAATATGTTAAGACATTTCTTATCAGCTCCGACAACCCTTCTAGTGTCGGCCACCCACATTATGGGACATTTACAATAATTTAAATCACTATTTTACAAGAAAGGCCCTAACCGACAAGACCACGACGTTTTTTGTAAAACTTCGGCTGATACACGATGATAGTCAAGTCACCGCTGGAGGCTGGAAGTTCAACTTCTACGCGCGAGGACTATCGACCAAAACCGAGACTAAAATTGAGCAAGGAACTAAATGAGGATCTAGTCTCTCGACCGTGTTACGCTGAATTCGAAGAGAAGGCCCGTTTCCCTGTCAGGATGAACCCTTGCGAACCTACGCCAACAACTAAAAAAAATCCACCCCATCAATAATATTCCTTTCATGTATTGATTTCAAACTGAAGCCCATGTTGCGGAAGTTTTCTGTCACTGAATATGACAAGTGCTCTCATTTTTCTGTGGAGGCAAATACATACTGTAGTTTGAGTGTTTCCAAATCGTCCATTCCAGCCATGCAAAGGGAAGCATTCTGGGGCAGAGCAATGTGTCTGTTCTCGTTGTGAAGAACCTGAACATGTGAGTCATGGATAGGGATTAATCACTTCCCTCGCTCCAGTATCCGTGTTTTGCTAAGATAAAAAGTTCGGTCACAGTTTTTTAGCATATGTAAGAGAGGTAAGCATGGCGGAACTAATTCAATAATCTTTCACGCTGGCTTTGATCAACCCACTCCCTCAACTGACCGTGATATTGCATGATCGGAGAAACGCGAACCACTCGTCAACGTTTCCGTGCATGTACTCGTGATTTCCTGCAATTATGAAAGAGTACACTATTTTATCATTCCGAAGAACTGAAGTAAGGTGAGTGAATATTCTAACTAATTTCACAACGTCACTGTATACTGAACGTGGGATAGTCATCTCTCAAAGTGGCGAAATGGTGGGAAATGCACGATAAGATGTAGTTCTTACCAGTGGCAAAGTACACTCCGTACTTGGTCTTCAGATTGCAGAGAGGAGCTGCGGCCTCTCGAAGATCCGATACGAAGCCATCAGCAAGATCGCCAGCGATAGCAACCACGTCTGGAATAATAATAATAATAAAAATAATAATAATAATGATAATAAAAATAAATTTGCATTAACCAATCGAACGTGACGGTGAGTTTATTAATGTACTTTATAAACTCTCCATCCTACACAATTTTGTGTGTTATTCGTTGCCACTTACAGGGACCAGGCAGCGGCCAAAAACAGATTTCTAATTTTCAAAAAATTTTAATCAGCTTTTCTCGCTATTCTCTGATGTAAAAATACATAGTAAGATGAAAAAAAAGTATTTTTAAGCATTAAAAAAAATTTTAATTTGAAATTTTCCTCAGGAACGGTGCGTCGCCTATTTCCGTTGAAAAATTTGGATGGATGATTAGATTTAGCTATAAATAGAGGAATGTAGGGGATTTAGCCACTCCCGGCTTCAGTGCGCACAACCACACTTCGTGAAATGCCTTGTAATCGAGATTATTGTGTATTCGCTACCGTAACCGGCGCTGGAGAAAAAGGCGAAACTTTGAAAATTCAGAAATAATCGACCCTTACAATCCGTCAGAAGTTCGCGAACTTTTCACGCATCTTTTCTTGCTCGTTTTAGGCTATTTTCTTTATAATTTGCGTTAGATCATTAGAGACGCATAAGAAACTACTAATGCCGAAGAATTTAACTTAAAATATAAACTAGGGAATTAGCCGCACCTCTTAGATGGTCGCGGAATTCTGCGAGTTGTTTTCACGCAGCTAGACAGTGACGAGAGAGCACGTAAACAGAGAGAGCGCAGAAATACAACAACAACATTGCTTACTTTTCCCTCTCCTCTCTCTCGTCACTGTCTAGCTGCGTGAAAATAACTCGCAGAATTCCGCGACCTTCTAAGAGGTGCGGCTAATTCCCTAGTTTATATTTTTTGTTAATTTCTTCGGCATTAGTAGTTTCTTATGCGTCTCTAATGACCTAACATAAATTATAAGGCAAATAGCCTAAAACGAGCAAGAAAAGATGCGTGAAAAGTTCGCGAACTTCTGACGGATTGTAAGGGTCGAATTTTTAAAATCGCAAAAATATGCGGTTTTTAGCATTCTTCCGGGAACAGGATTTTATTTTATTAAAATTACTCATTTTTTCACTGCCTGGTCCCTTTAATGATACTTTTGGTATCTTCTCACCTGGATTGATTTCATTTGTCATCTTCACCACCTTCTCAATTCTAGTTTTTCCGATTGAAGGACCGATGTGAATGTCAGTGAGGAGAGCAATTTTGACGGGATGTCCCATCGACGAAGGAAGATGCTGTAATACATTTACATTCGTCGTTTGAAAAGCATCATTTTATTTCACGGCTCGAACAGCTTCCGACTTCGCATATATGCTTTGCATTTTTCTTTTTTTTTACGAGGACCACGAACACTCTAAAACACGACTCCCTCGAGAATAAACTCTCCTCTATACATTCTGAAGAATCTACTCTTTCCATCTCGCATCCTATTTAGTCTAGAAAGTGTCTCTCAAGAGGGCACATCTAGGAATGTTCGTGCCCTCCTTAGGTCCATAAGGGAGTTTAAGTAATCTAATTAAATGACTAAATCTAATTAATTAATTAACCTTGCTGAATATCTGCTCAGTTTGCACGACGGGATCGCTGAGTGCTGTGAAGAGACCGCCACAAGCGAGAACAAATGAGAGAGCGAGAATAGAGACTGTGATCTGATCACGAGTCATCGGAGTCAACTTCCTGCAATTAAATAACCAAATAATAGCGAAAGAGATCTACTCTATGTTCGACTTCTTATCTCGTGTTATATCTACAAGTTCCAAGAGACGCAACTATCAGATTAGAGACTCTCATAGAGATCACAGTGTCCGTAGAAGGAACACTGCTCTACACAATACCCACACATTCCCGCACAGCGCCATTTTTCTACCCCGTTCTACGTTAATCACGATTTTCTCAATAGTGGTTGATTGTGAAACTGGTTGAGTCAGCTAGAGATCGGGATTAAACAACGTCTCACGTGAGTTTGAAGCTCTCCTCGCCCCGCCGATTCTCAATGAATTTGACCAAGTAGTAGAGAACCTCGAAGACAATTGAAAGAACGAGAAGATGAAGGTAGAGACCTTAATTATCTCATTTATAATTCTAATCTTGACATGCCCAGAGCGAATGACACTCTTATTTTTGAGAGCGCGTAAAAGTGAAAGAGCCGAACGATATTTTCTAGTTTTCGAAAAAATTGTTTCGAATAGTTTCAACCTTCTCGAGTTATTATTTATTTGTGAGTTCCCTCGACCATCGAACCAACTATATTTTCCCTCCCTATGGAAACGGAAATGCTCATTCCCCTTACCCATCGCCCAGAGAGAAATGAGAGAGAGAAGATTCGGCTCCTCCGATAGCCAAATGTAGTAGAAGAGGAAGGATACATGAGCGAGAACGAGGAAGAGAAAGACGAGCGCCCTGGAAGAGATGAGATGAGATGATTGAGGGTTAGATGAATGGTGGAAGAACAAGGAGAGTATATGTATAAGGAGAGATACGTTTAAAGTATAGTATAAGGAAAGCATATGAAGAAGATACGACTAGACTACTCGGTTCCACTGAGTAGGAAACCGTGTTCTTGCCGTCAACAGTCACGCGAATGTTGTTATCTGTGTCTTACCTCCAGATATCGGAGAGACAAATGTGACGCCATCGATTTCCCAGTGGAAGGAACGAGAGAGAACCATTCTCGGCGCGTCTGAGGAGAATATCGATTGAGTTGAAACTCATTGAAATTATAAATGAAATGGTTAGCTTGTAGCTAGACTACATGGCGTATTCAGTCAAGAATTTCAGAGTATCAAAAATCGATAAATGATAATAAATCTTACGAGTTGGGCAAGAAGAGATTGGCGAACGCCTGGCTCAATCGACCGAAGAGGATGAAACTACCGAAGAGCATGCCTAACTCGGCCCATGCTAGAGTGTGAGCACGCTTCACTCGATACGAATCCACTCCCGTCGTCTGAAATTAGTGGAAATTAGCTGAAACTAGTTAGATTCTGCTTTTCAAACTTTACTTACTGAAAACCGAAGAACGACGAAGAAAGTGTGGATGACCGCATGGAGAGCCGCGTAGAGACCGATCCAGTGAAGCGTTTTCACTAAATACACTCTTTGAATTCCGAAAAAGAACATATTTGACGATAGAGAACTCACTTGGAAGAGGGGAGAAAGAAGAGAGACGACTACGCTCACACAAAGACCAAGTGTAAGTGCGAAAAAGAAAGGGCGAGAGAAATGAATTACGAAACAGAAACAGACTGACTACTTCTCCTTCTCACTGGTCGATGACTCGATTGCTCTTCTCTCTCCTCCTTATCAGTAGATGGCGATGATTCGAAGCATGAAATAGAAGAGAAGGATACCAACGAGAGTGGGAAGAGAAAGGCTCAGTGAGGTACGCCTACTGAGTGCATTCAAACTAAAGAAGAGAGAGAGAGAAAAGCGTCCTACCGTAGGTAGTGAGTGTGCGAGCATCTTGGGTCACACTCATGACCGGGCGAGAGGAGAGGAGGGTAGAGGGAAGGGATGAATGAGGGATGGGAGGCGAGGGAGGGGAAGAGAAGGGAGAGTAGGCAGAGGTCAGGGCGTTGTTTTATGTGGATGAAAGAGTGAATATGAAAATGAGGGGTGAGGGGAAGCGAGAGGAGAAGAGATAGAAAGTGAATGAAGAGAAGAGAAAGGACGACTTCCTGTGAGTGACTCACGAAGGGAACGAAGAAGTGGTGTATGAGAGTGTTTGGATACGAATTCATGTGATAGAACGAGCTTGTGAGCAGTGTACCCAAAAAGGAGAGAGCGAATCAGTAAAATTTGTGAATGGCTTGACGAGTGGAGATACAGAAGAGATGAATAGGAGAGAGAGACACGTCGACATTTTTGAATGGAATGTTTGCAGTGATTCTCCCATACTGCAGCGTGTTTTCAGTTTCAGTTTTCCATTTCGATGACGAATCGACTTTTGGTTCTAGTATGAATGGCTATGATTCAGCACTGATTTCCTCATGAGGATGTCAAAGTATACCCTCTTCAAGTTCTAGTACGAGTGCAATAGACAGTAATCCAGCAGTGCGTCGTCATCATTTCAGTGAATTTGTCGATACTGGAGTGTGTATTCAGGATTTAGTCAATGTGATGTCGATATTCTGCCCAATCACAACAAAGAATACCATTGTCAGATAAGAAAGGCGTTGAATTGACGCTAGTCGTATCTTGCTTATTCACGTGACCATCGATCCATAGGATTCATACCAAAGGCATTTGTAAACAATCAATCTCATCCTGGGTGTTTCAATGGTTGGGGAAGGAATTCGATAATCTAAGCAGCGACGGGGGCGGGAGCCTCGACGTTGACGGCTTCTTCAACTTGAGCAGCGGCTTCAAGAGCAGCCTCAGCAGCAATCAATTCGTCACGAAGTTGGGTAGCGTACTGTAACATCCATATTTCATTTCATGATCACACATTGCCTTTGACCATCTACCGTAACCCATTATCGCAAAAATAACATTCATTGAGAGAACTAACCGAGTGAAGATCCTGCTGGTCTCTGATCTTCTGGCAGTCCATCTTGCACTTGTCATAAGCAGTGATGACCTTGAGGTTCTTGGGACGGACGATCTTGGGAACGGGAGCCTCACCGGGAACGACAGATTCCTCCACAACAACGACCTCCTCTTCCTGAATAGAAAGAGTTTAGTTTATTCACAATCGGGACAACCGTATTTCTTTTTTCTTGGCAATTACTGTATTCCTATAATATTATGCAAACTATATTACTCACCACGACGGGTTCCTCAACCTTCTCGACCTTGGGAGCCTTTTCAGCCTTGGGAGCCTTTTCAGCCTTGACGGGTTTCTCCTTGACGACCTTCTCTGCTTTGGGAGTCTTCTCAACCTTGGCGACCTTCTCAGCCTTCACCTTGTCTGCCTTGACTCCCTTCTCTGCTTTGACTGACTTGGGTGTCTTCTCAACATTCTCTACCGACTTCTCTGCACTTCCCTTCTTTCCCTTTCCTCCCTTTTGTTTGGCAGCGTCGAGGGAAGAAACGAGGAGAAGACCAACGATGGTGAATAGAAAGATCGTACGGAAGTTCATTCTGAATTGAAATCATATTATACAAATATTTATGCGAGTTATGAGAATACGCGGTACACTAAGATAAATTGAAAGAAATGTACGAATCACTAATAGACAACAAATACTCGGGGCTACTCAGGGAAACTGGTCAATTTTCGGGCATAGAACGCCATAGAATCAAAGATCAGAGGAAGGAATGTATAGGCAACCACGTTTTGGTTCTACTGATTGTCGAACAATGAGGGATTCAGAGGGGTTTAGAACAAAGAGAGCTGAAGGGAAGTGGGTCGAAGGAGTGAATGAAAGTGTTATCAGGTGGAGAATCGCGACTATTTGTAGTTGTCTTCGATCAAAATCTCTCCTGATAAGGGCCGAGTTATGACGTAAACATCTGCGTGATCAAGAAGGACAGTTCTACAATGACGATGCATTAGATTACGGGAATCGAAGTGCATGGAGCATTTCACATTGGAAAGTGATCAAACAGAGTCGGATTCAATGATCCCTGTACAGTGTTAATCGATTCACAGATCAAATGATAGGAAATAAAACTCTAAAGCTCAGCTTCAAAAAAATTGCTGCATATGTAACAATAACCAGTGGACATTTATATATTTCTGAGCGGGAATTTTGATTGTCACAAGCGGACGTTTATTAAAATTTAAAAAAAAGGTAGATGGTTGTATAAGAAATGCAGTAAAAGCTGAAGTGAAAGTATATATCAGGCTGACTCATAAGTTTTGTCCGATTTTGAAATTTTGTAAAAATCCCTCACTCTTCCATAGCAAGCCTCCAGGCGAATTCTTTCTAAGTACACTGTATTCAGCAAGTCTCTCTCTTTTCATCGCTCACTAGTTCATGGCTTCCTGTTCATACTGGCGAACACAATAGACTGACAAATTTACCTTGTTCGATTTCGGCACAACCCTTTCTATGCCTCACAGTTTTATGGTGGATCGAGATAGGACCAGAGGCATACTATCAACAAGAAGAGTGACTGTTGCTGAACATATTATATGTGTTTAGTCCATGTTTCACTGTCAGGCTAGGCAGAAACGATATCTCAAACTTAGACACTGCCAACGAAACATCTTGAAATTATGATTATACGTCTTATTAGCCATGCCAGAACGAATTCAGCTAATACTCTCGACTGTATTTGAAGCTCATATAGTACGGTAACAGTAATATTACTGGCTTTGAGCATCATGCTTTCATCGATGAACTTGCCCAGAATTCAAATAAGTACCGAATTTTGTGATTGAAAATGACCTTTCACCACGCGCCAAAATTTTCTGTCAGATTTATTCAATCAGCTATGAGGCCCATTCTAGAGAGAAAGTCCACTAGTGTAAGTGATAAATAGGGCGATCATAAATTTACTCCTACTTTGACGAGACACGCCTTTGCGTAAACCACCCAAAATTGAGATTTCTGCTGAAATTCGTCAAATTTGGAAATCCGTGATTTTTCGTTTCTTAGAAAGTGCGGTAGGCATCAGTTTAAACTAACTTAGGTGAAACCGAGTCATATCACCTATCAATGAAACGCGCACCATTAGGAGAAACTCGCTCGAACTAACTTTGGCATTCTGAGAAAAATGAGTTGTTGAGATAATCATGGCATGATGTGCTGTGACCCATGCTGATATGATCCGTGCAAAAGAGAAGTGCTGAAAATGCATCTACGCCTCAGGGCATTACGTCATAAGAACTTCCGGTTTTCAAAAAAAGTGGTTGTTGAGCTTCACAAGTGGTACCAATCGATTCCTAATAAAATTCTAAGACTTTTTTGACTCTATGCATTTTTCGATAATTATCGATCTACGGCCGGAAAAGTTGAAAATGTGTTTCATTTTTTTTTCACGATGAGAAGTTAAGTCGATTATCCCGCGCACATGTTGCATTAACAGGTCGGAGAATGCCATTGAGAAATCTCGACGGCATACTGTAAGGCACACCATAAATATTTTTACCTCCAATTTCTGCTTCGCGCGTATTTTAGGGGGAAATGAAAACTTTCCATACTAACATGGTTTACGTACCATTGTTGAAGGATCATTTTGCGAAAATAAAAGTTGCCATTTTCCAGAGGCAAAATATGTAGAAAAATTAAAAACAAAAAAATGAAACACATTTTCAACTTTTCCGGTCGCAGATCGATAATTATCGAAAAATGCATAGATTCAAAAAAGTCTTAGAATTTTATTAGGAATCGATTGGTACCACTTGAAGCCCAACAACCACTTTTTTAAAAGCCGGAAGTTCCTATGACGTAATGCCCTGATGCGTAGATGCATTTTCAGCACTTCTCTTTTACACGGATCATATCAGCATGGGTCACAGTACATCATGCCATCATTATCTCAACAACTCATTTTTCTCAGAATGCCAAGCTCCTGAACAAATATGTTGATTCGCTCAGATAGTCTCTCTTAGATCTCCATAACTTCACATTGGACATAATTATTTGGAACCGCCCAAACCGTACATTTTCCGGACTTATCGCATTTGAAGAATCATAACTTCATGAATCACGATAGCATCCGTTCATTCTCACCATAATATGATAGAAGACTGCTGATACTGAAGTACTGTTAAAATTGCTAGACCTCAAGGTAACTCGATGAAATTTTGATGCGTTTTCGAAAATTATCAGATATCATGTTTTCAATCAAATCTTGGAACTCGAAGTGCTAGCGAACCATACCATAGTTGGAAGTTGTTGTCTACCACTACTCCCACAACATGCCATGAGCACGTGAAATTCTGTTTTGAACTCTTCTAGAACCGAGAGCAGAAACTTCGCTGCCAAAATCGGACAAGACTTATGAGTCAGCCCTATAATTATCGTGAACAAATTAGGTTTTTGACACAGGCCGCATTGCGGTCGATCCCATAACCAGGTTTTATATTTTTTTATCCTTTCCATGTGTATTATGTGTTTGTTGACCCTGCGGAAAGTAATGTTACAATGATTTTCATTATCACATCGATTCCGACCGCGTTCCGCGAAGACACGAACACTAAATCACAGATTAATTGCCCAGAGAAATAACTTTCTTTCTTTATATTCTCGATAAACTACCACCTTTCAATGCACAAGGTAAGAATGCCATTGTCTAACAACTTCGGTATGAATTGGCTATATTTTTATTGCGTCACAAGTAAAAGAATGAAACTGGCAGACAATGACTGAGTTGAGATGACAATGTATTGAAAGGTGCCGGGTTTGAAACTATTAGGACACGGCCAATTAGTTTTTGGCTACAGTCCCTTTCACGAATGGGGATCGGAAAGAAATTTAACGGCTATGGAATGAGAATCTCGTTAGTGGTGTTTCAGTGCTTGGGGAGGGAAGACTTCTGTTTAGGCAGCGACGGGGGCGGGAGCCTCGACGTTGACGGCTTCTTCAACTTGAGCAGCGGCTTCAAGAGCAGCCTCAGCAGCAATCAATTCGTCACGAAGTTGGGCGGCGTACTGTAACATCCAAATTTCATTCCGCGATCACATATCGGGTTTTACTATCTACCGTAATCTGCTACAGAAAGGATTCAATAGTCTAAAAAGCATTGATTGAACTAACCGAGTGAAGATCCTGCTGATCTCTGATCTTCTGGCAGTCCATCTTGCACTTGTCATAAGCAGTGATGACCTTGAGGTTCTTGGGACGGACGATCTTGGGAACGGGAGCCTCACCGGGAACGACAGATTCCTCCACAACAACGACCTCCTCTTCCTGAAATGGGTCTTCTCAATAGGGACTACCATATTCAATCTCTTCTAGATTACAATTCTATAAATTCAACAATATTCAAACTAAACTACTCACCACGACGGGTTCCTCAACCTTCTCGACCTTGGGAGCCTTTTCAGCCTTGACGGGTTTCTCCTTGACGACCTTCTCTGCTTTGGGAGTCTTCTCAACCTTGGCGACCTTCTCTGCTTTGGGAGTCTTCGCAACCTTGGCGACCTTCTCAGCCTTCACCTTGTCTGCCTTGACTCCCTTCTCTGCTTTGACTGACTTGGGTGTCTTCTCAACATTCTCTACCGACTTCTCTGCACTTCCCTTCTTTCCCTTTCCTCCCTTTTGTTTGGCAGCGTCGAGGGAAGAAACGAGGAGAAGACCAACGATGGCGAATAGAAAGATGGTACGGAAGTTCATTCTGAACATAGATCAATTATTAACGAAGAAAGAGAACTCGGAAATTGTCATAAATAATTGAACAATGGGTGATGTTTAGATTGAAACAATGGACAGAAGATGAGAAGTGAATCGACTTGAAATGTTATCAGTGGAGAATCGCGGCTATTTGTAGAGACTCCGATCGAATCTCTCGTGATAAGGGTCGGTGCTGACGTAAACATCTACGTAGGAAGGAAGGTCGACAGTCTTATACTGACGATGCATTAGATTAGAGGATTTGAAGTTCAAAGTAAATTTCATCAACAATTTTTTTTTCACTTTCTCTGATTGGCTAGCCATTTTTGATTGAATAGCCATACTATTATGACCCATCTACGATACTCAGATCATTTCAATTATATTTGTTTTATTGCCTGCCTGTGCTACGCATGTTCACTTTCTACATGACAATAAAAGAAATCCATCCTGAACCTTCCGAATTCTCAAATTTAGCTTTATCGTGAGAAATACTAGAAATACTATGTGACAATTATATGACTCGCAGATATTGAATGACTCAGATTGGAATTCGGTCTGACTGGATGTAGTCGGGATCCATTGAAAGCGTTGGGATGATATCATTGGGATGTCTTTCCTTTACTTCGGTCGCTCGCTTTTTTCTCGGATTAGGCGGCAGGATGTCGGCTGTTCCTCTACACGGACTTCCAGCAAAATCCTGAAATTATTGAATTAGGTTCACATTGTTCGGAAGACATTTCACAGTAGTTTCTTGTTTTTTAGTCGGTCTGTTGAACAAATTTATTTTCTCACCAGCGCGTTTATGATATGGTTCTTGAGTCCTCGTGGAGACGTGTAAATGTGACCGCATCCACGACAAACAAAGCGAAGCATGTACTCCATTGCATGACATGTCATGAAGTGAGAATACAAGTGGAAGTACGTCGGTTTCGACGTCTGAAATTGTTTAGACATAGTTTGAGCTTCTGATTTTCGTATGAAGCTAGCATATTGCTCGTCCTTCCACTCGATAATGAATTACAATACGTCTGCTTCGAGATGGTCTGAATAAGATGGTTGACTCACAAAACAGATTGGGCAGTTGATGGGCTCGAACATGGGATGGAGGATGTGGTTGAACTGAGTGGAAGTGACGGGAGCAACTTCCAGTTTCTCTTTCGGTTCATTCAATTCCCTGATGGATACACAGTATCGATTCTTGCATAGCTGCTCCACGAGGTTGAGAGGATGCTCCTGCAATCTATACATTGAAGCCAGCTATTTTTTCTTCACAACTGAGTATCTTCGCTGTTAGGCGAGTCTATCAGTTAGATCCAAGACGGTAGACATTTTCTCTGATAGGGTAACTTTTTTCTCGACTGAATTGCCATCACCATTCGGGTTCGTTGTTTTATTTTCGGTTCTCCTTTTACAAGCACAATTATTATTTGCACCTATTTCTAAGCCCGTTTAAAGTATGAATTATTACGATGTCTAAACCTTGTGCATACCTTCAATGCATGCTCGCGATGGTCGCTCACGCTTCCGAATCTTTGCCCGCACGTATCACAATCAATGTACGACGTTCCTTCCGACTCCGCTTTATAATGTATTTGCTGAAATTACCAACATTGTGATGCATTTATTCTACTTTTGTTGTTGCAAATTTTTCAGACAGCATGACCACAGCTATTGGATGCTCCTCTCTATTGAAAGAATACCGTTGTTCTGCGGAACTTCAACAAATCAAGCTACTGACCACGCCTCTTTTAGACTTTGTTTGGTTGAAGAAGCATCCCAATTCCATCGAATGACCTCTCCATGACGGATCATCTTTAGTCTGCTGTACTCGATTGATCACAGGCATCACTTTTTTGGATGCAACTTGCGCCTTCGGTCGGACAATGTGCTGAAAACATAGATGTTGTATTTTGAACACTTTAGCGAAATGATTGGAAACCAGCTACAGTAATCTCGGTGGACTCACAATGTTATAGTGCAGTGTGAGTTGGAATCCGTAATTGAACTTCTCTCCGCACTGTCCGCATGTGAACGGACTCGAGTGCTAAATTTATACAAAATTTATGCTAAATTTATCTTTTCGACAATTTCCACAGAATTTCTCGCCCGCCTGGTGCATTTTAAAAATATTCTTGATGGCCATAGTCACTCACGTCGGCTTTCCTCACACCGTGGTACTTTTTCGGCGGATGTGCTCGGATATTGGAAGATTTCTTTGAGGAAGACGGTTCGAGAGACTCCTCTTTCACAAATCCTTCGTCCATGGAATAACCCTAAAGCAATCAACTGATTTTACGCGGAAATATGACTATAAAGAATTTTAGTAATTACAGTAGTAATCTCACCGGCATGGACAAATGCATCTGAGAGTCCAATATTCCTTCTTTATCGTCAATTGTACGGAGGAACTAAAGTAATATTATTTACGACTCGATGGACTTACAAAATCTGAAGTAAATCAGTCCGAATGTCACATGCTTTGGTTTCGGCTTATGTTTTATTATAGTTAAATTTACTCACATCTTCGTATCCCGCCATTTCATCTTTCAAGTTGTAGTTGTCGACGCCATTGTTCGTCTAAAATATCGACATGAATATATTATTAAGGTAAAAAAGGAAACATCTGTAATGTATAATCGATAAATATAAGTCGTACTTCATAGTTATAGCTATAATCGTCCTCCGGTTCTGTCTTGATCTCGTCCTGGAGTGATGAGGTAGCTTGGGAAAGAACCTGGAAATGGGAGCAGCTCGATAGCAACTATATTAGTTACGAATATTTTAATTAATTATTATGGTTAATTAACAATAACTTTCTTACTGGGTCATTTACTCGTCTTCGTCGCGTATTGTAGCCATGAATGACACTGGGACTATCGACGACCTCGTCCTTTACGGCCTTATCCATAGTTGGACTCCTGAAAAACCTGAATAACGGATAACTAATTAAAATAGTATATTAAAAACACAATTAAGGTAGTTTGTATAGTTGTGTTGTGCCTGTGTGAGCGTGGGTGTGCGGAAGGCGTTGTTTTCATTTCCGCGTTTTCTTACTCAGCAACCGCTACACACGCACGCCCTCTCTGGGATACTGTAGTCACACTAAAAATATTCTAGCGTTGTTTTTTTTCCTTCTTCTGTGATTTGCTTATTTCCACAGTAATTAATTAGAAAGCGTTTATCATACAAGTTAACGCGAATAGGGTTTTCGACCCGGGGTAAGTAAATCTCGATCGATGCTATAAAAGCAGACATTAAGAGTGGCAAATAAAAGAGCGGATAAGACACAAATGGAAATAAAGGAATAATAGTGACATGTCTACTTAGACAGAGGGAATCCGGGTATAAACTAAGAGAAGAGTCAAGATTGAGCAAGGAACGAGATCAAAGATATTGGAAGAGAACATCGGAAGTTGTTGTGATATGGCCGAATCCCATCTTTGCACGCAACTCAAGAATCTCGGCGTGAAGATTCATCGACTGAGTTTGAAGAGAAGCGTTTCGATCGGTGAGGTACGCCTGAACAACTTTGATTTTTATCGATCTCGGGTTAAAAATCTTATGAAAAACACATAAAAATATATAAAGAGGCCTTGTCTCGTGAAAATCTACTATATTAACTACAGTTCCCATTACCTGGTGATATAATAATGATAAAAATAAATTTGAGTTTTCTTTCAAATAGATGACCGACCTCCTCCTTCTTGAGTGACTCCAACTCTTCCTTCTTTTTAGCTCTGTATTTCAAGGCGGCCAATCTGTTCAATTCGGCCCGATCAACCTGCGACCCCTCGCTGTCCTGAAATCACTTTATTACATGAAGCCAAATTGAGGGTTTACTCCTTTTGGAATCGCTAAATCAAGAGAGAATGACATGGAAGGACATAATGTACCGGTCACTACTTACGTGTGAATCGGTAGAGCTCATCGATATGGAGGAAGAGCGAGACACTTTCTCCATCTGAAAACGGCTCCTTATCTAAGTGTAAGATTATGATATAGAACAAACCTCGAATGCGAACTTGGGAATGATATTGAACTTCTGCTGGAAGCGGCATTTCCAAATGTTGATCTCGTTGTTCAGTTCTACCACTTGTCTCATCAGGAACTTGTTCCTAATCGTTCCATGCACCTCAAATTGTCGAATCGTACTCTACTTCCATTCCTAGCTATAAATAGTTGGCGGCTATCCCTTTAGATTTAATCTTTAGGAACGACGCCATTTTTAATGGATTTTTAACGTACATAACCATTGCTAAATTACTCATAGAAAGATTGATTTGACAAACCTGTTCATTCTTTAGATCCATAGTCGCCAACTTCTTCTTCTCTCGATATCGAAGAGCAGCGTCTCGATTGCACGCAAGACGGCGTTTCTTCGGATCAGTGGTGACCTCAACAAGGAATGGTTATAGGTAATACTTTCTAGATATACGACAAGTTCCCCCTATTGAATTTAGCAAACTACACACCATCTTCCTTTTACATGTCGATTTACAATGTCTTCTTATCATAAGCTTCTTTAGAATTTTTCGAGCCACACCTCATCCCTCACGATGCCATGGCGTATTTTCAGGAAATAAGTTCAGATGGTTTCAGCTTCGCTCTGTTGTGGCTTGGCACTCTTCAGAACTATCTGTCCATCACAACTTGACATTCTATTTCCCAACTTCAAATATTTTTGTGTCGGTCACGCATCGCGAGCGGTTCCTTTCCAATTCTCCCTAATGGGGTCATCCCCTTCCTCAACCTCGTCTATCTGCCAACGATTCGAAAAGATTTGAAACTTCGCCCTAGACGTGGTATCGTGTGATGAGTTTCTCCCGCAACTTGTAAAAAGGTTGCTTGTTTTAACATATTTCAACATTAAAATAGAAAGACGATTAATCATCTACCCGATCTCAGAAGAAATTATCCGTCTAACCAAGAAGAATGACCCTACCTGAAACCACATTCTCTACCACGTTAACGTGTTTGTATATATTTCCCAATATACCTCACCTCCTGAATGCTGTACTTTCTCTTCATGGGTCTTCCTCTCTTCGGCGGAATCTTCGCAAAGAGTTCATTCTCGTGGGAAATGTACAACTTCTTCTCATCTTCTTCCGATGACGAGAAACGAAGAGAGAATGACTTTCGACGACGCACCAAAGCCTGTAAGCGATTTTTGAAATGACATTGAGAAGTCAGTATTCGATGTTCTCATCATTGTCAGCAGTGTCCATCTCCCATCCATAACATATGCTAGAATGGAGAAATTTGATGGCGTTATTAGCTTCTTCATCTACATGAGAATGATCCGTTTGAAAGAGTAAATTGGCCTTCGCATTCTAACGACACCCAATTATCACTAATCGACATAAAAATGAAAAGACGAGTGGAAACTCTGACCGGATCAAAGATGCTCGAGCCAAGGAGTGCAATATTATCCTCTGCTTCTCGATCGGGCAGAACAAATGCCTGCAAATTTGACCATGTTTCTTTTTCATAAATCGATTACACAATCAATCGATCTCTACCGAATCTGTCAATCCACTCACTGTAGCAGTTGCTGCTGTGTGTACAAGTGGAATGCCGTCCTTCGACTCCGCATCGATCTGTCCTCCCTTCAATCAATCAATTTATGTCATTTACACTTTTCACGTATTGTATGTGAGCGAACACAGATGGGCACTAGGGTATTTTACTGTGGCGAACTAAGAGAGTAGCTCAAAAAAAGAATGTTACAATTTCTGATGAAAGTTAATATTCACTTGAGTATTCACTCTTGTCTCTCTCTCTCTCCTCTCACTAGGTCATCTCACCTGTGGTACTCTCAGGGTCAGATCGAATCCCGTTGCGAGCGATAACAGAGTCGCCGCCTGCAATGATGATGCAATCAAGAAGAAAGAGAGGGTGAATCACGCAATCATACTAAACGATGTGAAGGGTGATACGATTGATACTAGCAGAAATTCAATCGCAAACCATGATAGAAACCGGATCTATAATACTTATGTTAGGATTTTTTTGCTCAAGTTGAAATACTCACTGCCCCAATATCATCCCGATTCATTGCAGCAAGATCGATGGATTGACGAAGGTTGGTCAGAGCCTGAAAACGGAAGATTTGACAATGTCGGGGACTAAAAAGCTTCAGCAACTACCTCTTCTCCCACGTCGATTGGTTCTTCCTTGATTGGTCTTGGTTCTTCTTTTACTTCTTTCTCCGAATCAGTGACGATAGGATCAATTGCAACCCCAGTGACAGTAGGCATCTGAAGATGGAGCCTCGATAGACGAGATTCAATCGAAGTTCTGCCCGGGGGAAACGTAAACATACGCGGGGGCAGGATGGAGCCGAGGGAGAAAGGGAAAAAGCGAAGTTGCCAACGTCTTGATCTTTGATCAGAGGAGCACGAGAAGGAAAGAGAAAGTCGAGAGCCATCACTGAAATTATTTAAATGAATTACGAAAACAGCTATAAACATTGATCGAGTATTGCAAAGCGTGAGGTTCAAATGATGCAAACAGCGCGGCGATATATCGTAATCGGCACGCATTTTATGCCCGCGTGCAAGGTCACACAACGCATCGCAAACTGATGATATTTTCTAGTCTTTCGACCTTTACTTCAATGGTTTGTTGTCACTTTTTTATTAGTTTATACATCAAATTATATTAATGCAATTACAATAGTTAGTCGAAATATTTACAAACTATCTATCATTTACACGATTATGATTTTATTGTGGTCTTCTAAATATTTTCTCCTGTAATATTGATCACGTGGAAAATTCCACTTAATTAAGACGAGAATTATGTTGATCTTTGTTTCACGAAGATACAATGAATGTGTTTTATTCTTTACATATTGCAAATTGTGACTATACATGGACTAGACTCGCTTTATCGCATTCAACAACCCCGTGATCAGAATCTTCAGACGCAAACTCTCTTCTGCAGGCGGTGGGCAACGTCCATGATGACCTGAATAAGAATAGGGTTAGTCTGTTACTAAGAAAACATATGTCACCGTACAATATCAAAAGAACACCATCTGGAAAAGTATGAATTCGAATTAAAAATATCCGTAATCTTGCCGTTCTCACCTCATCAGTCGGGTGCTCAGGGATGGGGAGGACGTTCGCCTCGACTCCATTAGCGATAGCGAAGAGCTTATCTGTGTAGCGATCAGTCGAGGAGACGACGTACGTTTCAACTCCTGCAATTGAGCATAGTGAAAGACATGGAGATACCGATATAGCTGGGTAACAGGGTAAAGTTTAAAGGTGCTAGGTCTTCTACACGGAAGTCGATCCCGCCCTCCCCGATTGTGTGATTCCTAATATTTTTCTAACTAACCGAGAGCCTCAAGATTAGCAGCAGCAGTGGTGATCTCGTGGATGTAAGGAGGAGAGTGGTGGACTGAACCGTCAGTCAGAACGATGAGCACGTGCTGCGAAGTAAGGATTAATTAAGCAATTTCTAATTAGTGAATGTTCCATAACCACCGAAATGTTCGTACCTCTTCGTCTTCATTCTCATGAGTAGGCTGAATAAGTTCTGCCTTGACTGCTTCCATTCCAACGCCGAGATTTGAGGTGCCACCAATGTTGATCGAGACGATTGAAGTTTGGATTGCAGACACATCATACGAGTTGGGTCCCCAGTTGATTCTGATCTCGTAGGAATTGGAAGCAGTGATGACCGACATTCTGTTTCCAGCTTGTTTCAGTTGAAGGAACTGTAATGATATGGGTTGCTTTCTGTAAAAGTATGTTGGACAAACCTTGATGAAAGGTTGAAGGAAGGCGAGGAAGGTGTCTGCCGATTCGGCCATCGATCCAGAAATATCGAGGAGCAGAACAATGTCTGAATAGGATTTGGTCGATGGACTAGGGTAACTTCGACTTACTCAGCTTCTTGTTTCCACAGTTGCTGCAGAGTTGAACGGGAGACTGGAAGCTGTTCGTGACGTCGACGTAGTTGGGCTGAACCAGATATAGTGGTCAGTGGAAGGAAAGAGAGAGAGAGTTTGTGAAAGGGAGAGATAGAGCGAGAAAGAGAAATAGGGGAGAGAACCGACTAACATTGCAGACACATTGGAAGTTGCCATCCTCGTATTTGATCGAGGCGTCATCGTCACACTCGAGATCTCCCGCTGAAGATATCACAAATATGAAACTTTCAATTATCATTTTGTTTTGAGTTATCGAAGAGGTGTTACACGACCAACGAGTATAATATCTAACATCAAATATGAAAGGGACGGTGTTCTATGTCAGGTAATTTTACAGTAGCATGCTACTACGCTGGGGAAGCCGGTAGGCCAGCTAGATATATACTTACGAGTAATGCACTGAGCTACGCTCGTCTCCTCAAGGAAAGCGGGATAGCCGAAGTGCCTGAGAAAATTATTCATTCCTCTTTGAATATCGAATGAAATTTGTATTTGAATAATGTACTGGCACTCACCATTTTCCTTGGAAGCATACCAGACTCTTGTACTCCTGTCCCTCCACGATCAGAGTTGCGTTCTCGTTGGCGCACACTGCCTCCTATACACTTTCTAATTTAAATTTGGATTTGATCTGTTCATATGTGTATGCTGAAGGTTGCTCTGTTATGAACAGTTAATAGTCATGAATCGCATAGCTATCGATCACTCGAGATAATTCCTCTCTTCGTCAGAAATGCATTACAGATACAATATTATAAATAAATATGAAAAGCTTTATAAATACCTTGCAGTCTCCAGCCTTGCGGAATCCGTATGCGAACACAGAGGTGCCATTGACTCCCTCTTCTCCCTCATTCTCAAGGGGACCACATCTACGGCAGGCTGCAGATTCAATCAGTTTCTCACTGGAGATACTATTCTAATTTCTATTTTTACATTCATATAAATGTGACAATCCTCTGTTGTGATCCCTGACCTTTGAGGCAATCTCCTCCACATCCTACGTCTCCATGTGTGTGCGCAGCTGCGATAAAGGAAGAGATGAAGACGAGGAACAGATTCATCCTGAATTGAATGAATCAAATGGAAAAGCGAAGAGTGGATGCTGAATGACAATGAAGAACTTCCCTTTTATAGTGGTGCAACTCTGACATTTATCGTCACTGCACAGAGCAAAGGACAATTCGACTAATGAGATCTTGGAGAGGATTGAGTCAGTGGTTGAAACAGTTCAATTTATTAAAATTACAAAACATAATTAGCCACTTATTCAAGAATAATGTTTTACTGTTCTTCAACTATTTTAGCTTGATAATATTTATATTAAGAAGCGGTTCAGTATTTTACAGAAAAGTTGAAGGAAATATGAAAATGCGATATGTAATTTTCATATTCTGCGTATTCTGTTAAAATTATACGAAAAGACACTTTTATTGATTGTCCAATAATCTAAAGATAACTCCCACAGTTCGAATTGTCTTTGTCAAATTTGGCGTGCACCGCAGACAAAACATTTCCGAACAGTATAAAACCGATTCGTTCCAATTAAATTCCACATCAATCCCACTTTCCACTATTCATACTTTAGTACGTTTCAGATGCGTCTCTGGGTTCTTCTATTAGCCCTCATTGCGATCTCGGCAACTTCTTTCGCTCAAGACTTTGATGGAGATGAGGTCATTTGAATAGTTTTATTTGATGTTGAACTTTTTTTCATTTTTGATTCATAACTTTTTCAATTCAGTATATTCTTTCAATATCAGCACTTCTTTCAGGAACCTCAAGATGCCATCGCCACTGGAGAGGAAGTAAATGGAGGTGAAGAGGAAGGAAACACCGTCGGAGCATCTGAGGATCTTCCTGAAGATGACGTCACTCCCAATGAAGAAAACGAACAGGCTCAGATTGAATCTGAACTTCCGGATGATAATGATGAGGCACATGTTGAGGAATCTAATGGAGATGGAGTTAATGAGGCCAGGAAGATGATTGAATACATATGATATGATATGAACTATATCCAATCAGATATGAAATTACAGGAAGAACTCCTTGGCGACGACAAGGAAGGAGAAGAAGTTGAAATCAATGAGAGCCAGGCTAAGGATATCGAGACTGAGGTAATAGTTATTTTTATTCCGATTATGAAATAATTAAATTTAGGAAGGTGCATGGGAAGTCGCTCATTCGGAGAAGGATGGTGAACCAGTGAAACCTGAGTGGAAGACTTACCCTCTCTATTCCGGAAGTTACGATGTTGAACGTGACTGTGGATGCAAGATCAAGTGGATGAAGAAGGTGATAATATCTTTTGATCTTTGATCTATCTCTTGCCTTGAAGGTGTACACTCGTCCCAAACCCAAGCCGAGATTCTACCACTTCCACAAATCGGTTGGATTCCACAACCACCATCACCACATTGGACACAACTTCCACCATCATCATGTGAGTTCTATTATCGATTGATTGGAATTACAGTACTCTTCTTTGTTTAGCACAGACGCGTTGTTCCTTTCCCCCGTCGTGCCCATGTTCACCATATCGTCAGGTATTCAATCAATCTATCCATTCATTCACTATCGTTCATATTTCAGACACCACGTTCATCACAAGAAGCCCTGTGGATGCCTCAAGAAGACCGTCGTTAAGAACATCGTTGTTCATCATCCGAGACCAGTGAAGCCTTGCCATGGAAATCACCATAATCATTATCACAAGAGAAACTGGAGATTCGGAAGATACATCCCTCATCATTAATATCACTGATCCCGCTGATAAATATGTCTTGCTAATTTTGATAGAATAAACATTAACTATTTTCAATAAGTCATTTTTACATTAGTGTCTTTTTTTGTTTTTTTTCTTCTTAATCCTTTTGACGTCTTGGATGGACTATACGACGTCGAGTGGGGGCAAGGAAATCATTTGTGAGGAAGATAGTAAGGTGTCCAGGTGTAAATGGGCCGATATAGACCTTGAGGAGAAGGGTCACTTCTGCTTCATCCAACGAGCGAACCCGATCGTACTTGGTAACAACGGGATCAACGTACTTCCTGTATTTGAGCGATTTAAAATTACACTACGAACACGGCCTTCTAGAGGTGTAAAATGGTGAAGAAAAAAAGGTTTTGAAGATTTCGTGGAGACTAGGAATTGCCATAGTTCGAAGATCGGAGAGCAATGTAAGAATCTATCGGCGATAGTACCTTCGATGGTGCTCGATTTTAACGACTCTTATTCACGATATTTCCAGTGATCACCGGAAGCGTGCGTTTGCGGAGCGAAAATGTACCCAAGCCAATTAGAGATGGTCTCGCACAGGTTCCCGTCAAGTCTGTCCGATCTTCCTCGAGCGACAACAACATTAAGTGCTTGATTTTGTGCATTTCCACTTCTTCTCCATGAAAATGTTTACATTCTTCTATCTACATACAATATTCTAGACTGGTTTCCTCGTGTACTTCTACAACGCCCTGATACAGGAAGGACGCCGATATAGTTGTGACAAAGTACGATACGATACGCACTCATTCGGTGAAGTAAAATTGATCGTATAGTACTATAGCAGCCTTTTACCGTGTACCTGAAGACCATTAAAGCTTCCTAGTTGTGGATTTGATTTGGATTTGATTGGATTTTAATAAATTTATTCGCCTCTCTCGATGTCGTAGCGCCGATTCAAGGCATGCAGAGAAAAAACAAGAAAGGAGTGAGCGTTTATTCAATCAACATTAGCAAATAATATTTATCAAATTTATTAATCTTAATGATGAGGGATGTATCTTCCGAATCTCCAGTTTCTCTTGTGATGATGATTATGGTGATTTCCATGGCAATGCTTCACTGGTCTAGGATGATGAACAACGATGTTCTTAACGACGGTCTTCTTGAGGCATCCACAGGGCTTCTTGTGATGAACGTGGTGTCTGAAATATAAACAATAGTGAACAATAACTATTACCTCAGATTGATTGAATACCTGACGATATGGTGAACATGGGCACGACGGGGGAAAGGAACAACGCGTCTGTGCTAAACAAAGAAGAGTACTGTAATTCCAATCAATCGATAATAGAACTCACATGATGATGGTGGAAGTTGTGTCCAATGTGGTGATGGTGGTTGTGGAATCCAACCGATTTGTGGAAGTGGTAGAATCTCGGCTTGGGTTTGGGACGAGTGTACACCTTCAAGGCAAGAGATAGATCAAAGATCAAAAGATATTATCACCTTCTTCATCCACTTGATCTTGCATCCACAGTCACGTTCAACATCGTAACTTCCGGAATAGAGAGGGTAAGTCTTCCACTCAGGTTTCACTGGTTCACCATCCTTTTCCGAATGAGCGACTTCCCATGCACCTTCCTAAATTTAATTATTTCATAATCGGAATAAAAATAACTATTACCTCAGTCTCGATATCCTTAGCCTGGTTCTCATTGATTTCAACTTCTTCTCCTTCCTTGTCGTCGCCAAGGAGTTCTTCCTGTAATTTCATATCTGATTGGATATAGTTCATATCATATCATATGTATTCAATCATCTTCCTGACCTCATTAACTCCATCTCCATTAGATTCCTCAACATGTGCCTCATCATTATCATCCGGAAGTTCAGATTCAATCTGAGCCTGTTCGTTTTCTTCATTGGGAGTGACGTCATCTTCAGGAAGATCCTCAGATGCTCCGACGGTGTTTCCTTCCTCTTCACCTCCATTTACTTCCTCTCCAGTGGCGATGGCATCTTGAGGTTCCTGAAAGAAGTGCTGATATTGAAAGAATATACTGAATTGAAAAAGTTATGAATCAAAAATGAAAAAAGTTCAACATCAAATAAAACTATTCAAATGACCTCATCTCCATCAAAGTCTTGAGCGAAAGAAGTTGCCGAGAGCGCAATGAGGGCTAATAGAAGAACCCACAGACGCATCTAAATAAGCGAACTGCAAACTTAGGACGCGGGTACGATTAATACGTTGCGGGAAAGATTCAGGTGAACTACACATTTTCTTTGTATAAAAAGTGATTGATAAGAACATAATGAAATCCCCCATTGTTCTTCGTTTTATACGGATTCCTTGTTGTGACTGTTCTTCTTCTCATTCAAAGGCCATCTTCGCTTCTTTGTCCTTTCAACATTGTCGTTTCAACTAATTTTCTTTCAACCAAACTTCAATTGTCGTTCGAGAATTAATCAAATGTTTATCATTATAATTGGATTCTATAGGTAATCTCTTGTGGGCAAAACCGGCGCTGCTTCGACAATTCTGAAATAGAAACGATTTCGAATTGTTCGTTGTTGGCTATTCACCGTTGCCTGTACATTCGCAGTTGATCTCCGATTACTCGCGCGTCTGCTTTGAGATATTCACACGAGTCGTTGGTCTAAAAAAAATCGCTTAATCTCTTCCATCATAAGCGGAAACTCACTTTGAGACAGATAACAGTGAGAGATTTGGATTCCGCTTCTCGTCCTTGTCGTGAAACTGTGCGAAGAGGGGGAGAAGAGGAAGAGAAAAGATCGACAGCGAAGGGAGATCGACAGTTGGATGAGGAGAAGAGAGATTGCTGGTAAAGATGAATCATTCATGGTCATACAACGAACTCTCACGAAACCGTAACCTGACGGAATAAATAACTGTATTTGTCTCTTACCATGGAAATTCTGACTTGTTTCTTTAGTTTCTTATGCACCGCATTCTGAGCACTGTCTGATAGCACTTCGATCGTGAGAGTGGATAATTTTCGTAGATCGGCCTCGATACCTAAATTGATAGAAATCACTTACAATTTTTGGAAAAAAAACTCTTAAAAGAAGAGATCTAGTCTCTCTGTTTCGCGTGCTCTCTCGCTACTATTTTTGCTTACAATCAGTGGAACGTTTACTTATTTCTAACGAAAATTCATGAATTTGTGAAAGCATTAATACCGGAATCAGCAGCTGACGAATCGCTGTCGGTTGGAGACAATTTTCCTCTCGACTTTCCTGCGTCGAGCAGTGAATTCGCACTTTCTATCACGTAATCTATCAACGCTTCCAGAAGAAGAGTGGCGACGATTGCAGCACCAAACAGTTCCTGAAGTTTAAGTTTTGCTATCCTTCTGATTGGAATGCTCTACATTTGTGCGGTATGATGATGTAATTGTGGAGTGGAGATGGTTGGGTGATATTCCGAGTAGCGCCGATGCATCGACGAGCGCTGAAACAAATAGATAATAATCAAATTATCACGTATATAGTTCGAATAGAGGAAAACATTTTATTCCCTTGAAGGTAGTGTTCCTTACTTATTTTTTTACACTTCCTTACAGTGTCCTTACAGTTCACAGTTACATTCCTTTCAATTACAGTTGTTCCTTACGATTGGAAATTTTATACATTTTCAGAACACGACAATATTTTGAATTTGTACATCCTCGAATATTTCTGTTCGCTCCTAAGCTGATCTCGTCTTCTTCTCCATGCCATTCCCTTCCACTAACCCTTTGCATTCTCCGCATGATTCACAGTGTCGATTAGACCACTTGAGGAATTGACAACCATTGAACGAATCAAGAGTACTGCACAGAGAATTTTCTCCGCCTCAGCAGTTGAGATGAAGAGTCGACCAAGTGCCAATCGGAACTAAAGAAACATTGTTTTTTTTAGTAAAACTAACGTCCCACTAACTTGCTGAAGAGTGTTTCTTGATTCGGTCAGAAAGAGGTCACCGGGAGTTTTTCGAATCTCGCTGATTCGATAACGGACTGAATGGGGATTAGCATAGATTGGATGGGATGAGTCATTCACTTTTCTCTTTCTTCTCCATTCCATTCTCAATCGCACTGAGGATGAGAGGTGTCGCATCTCTCATAATGGAGATGGCGCCTTTCGATATTGTGGAACGAACGACTTTCGCACCCTCGCGAATCGTTTGGAAGCTGAGTTCCTGTGAAAAAAAAAAGAGAGAAGAAGGATAATGGAATGGACTTACTCCCAATGATGAAACGGGGTTCAGTCGACTGCCACATCTAATTAGCGGACGAAGAGCCATAATGGCAGCATGAGAAATCCATTCGTGAGTTCTAGACGAGTGTAGAGAACAAGATTCGAGGAAAAGCGATTCTGCTTTCTGCGATTTACCACTGCCAGATTTTCCCCTAGAATTATAATGAGATTATCGAAAAATAGCGAGAAAGAACCTTAGAATTATGTGAAATAGCTCGTGGTTGACTGATTCCTTTATTATTTCTGCTTCTTGAGGCGATCGTGTGACATTCGAGTGATCGCCGGTGAGATTGTCAAATGGATTCAGAAATAATCTTACATCTTCTTCGATACTGATCTAAGATTTATTATTTTTGTTTTCGTTTTTTATTTACTTTGTTTTCGTTTTTTTTATTTTTTTGAGGGGTAATAGTAATTGAACGAACCCAGTATACTCTACTATAAATATTACGCATTATTCTCTCTCTAAGCATGTCGTTTGACCATCGTTCAATTCCTTCTCCTTTTGATGGTACCGAACTGATATCTGTAAGTGACTTTTCGTATTATCAAAGATCGCTTCGAACTCACTGATATTCTCGCTCGAATTGAATCTCTTCTCCTCGAAAGTTCTCTTCGGTTTTCGCGGCGGATGACTCGATGTCTGATATTCACTCTTGCACGCAATCAGGCGAGAGTTCACAACTTACCCTCTTATATTTTCTCGCTGCTGGATAAGAAGGGGCACATTTCGCCACTCGTCTTCGTTCCTCAGAATTGAGAATAACAGAGGAAACTCGATGCATCTCACACCATTTCTGGAATTGAGGGATTACAATAAAATGAGAGAGAGTGGAATCACATGGTAGTTCAGGATGGAGGGAGATACAATGGAAGGTGGGAGTGCATGAGCTAGTTACTGGTTGTGAATAGAGTGATGCCTCCTCGCACAGTCGAAACAATTTGCGCCCTGTTTAACCCAGTCAACTAGAAAGGGAACACGTGGAGTGAAATGGAAAGGTCGAGTCCTTTGTTATGATGGAGAGAGATAATGGAGAGTGCTCACTCGGGAGTAAATCGTGGAAGGGACCATGTGTGTGAGTGTTCTTTGCAAACTCCATTGACACGATTCCCCTTCCATTCTCAATCAAATCTGCACTTTGAGCACGAGATTTGGAAAGAATATACAACAGACTAAAGCAGCTCCGGTTGTGTTCTCCCTATTTCGGGAGTGATCTTACGACTGTTTTGAGTGTAGACACATTTCTCGGGAACTACGATAACAAGTAAAGGGCGAATTGATAGGCGAACTCGAGGGAATTCAGTCGAAAATAGCGGCATTGCGAAAGGAGAAGAAAGGCGGCGAATGAAGTGTTTCTCTGAACGCCTCGTTATCGTAACGACGATCTCCCGGATTCCCAAATCCACTTAATTTCACTTTTTCAACCAAAAATGGGCTAATGTGAGTGAGTGTGCTCCCGATTGAAATCTGTGCGAAAGATACAACTTCGACCTTGCGCATGTTCAAACCATTAGTCATTCACTCCTATCTAAACTCTCGTGTAATCGCTCTTTTTCTAGTCAATTCTTGACTCAGATCGTCATTTTCTCTTCGTCTCTCGAATGACAAACGAGTTTGTAATGGTTGTCCCAATCGGGAGGAGTAGTGGCAACATTCATTCATTCATCCCACCCATTGACGGTTATCACATCTCTCTCGAATGATCAATCACCTGCTCAGTGCATTCATATACCTCCCCTATTCATATACCTCCCCTATTCATATACCTCCCCTTTCACTTGCAATAGCAGGAAGTCTCTCTCTCTCTCTCTCTCTCTCTCTCTCTCTCTTTCTCTTCCATTGTCGCTGTTGTTTCTCTCTCGCGTGAACGCGCCTTCCGTCGAGGCGACGCACATAATGCATTCTTAAGGTGCTACTTCGTTCAGACGACGACCAAACGAGACAAGATGGCCAAGATTGATGAGAAGGGTACGTTTCAATGCAATACAATGTATATTAGCTTTGGGGTGGTGATACAGATGGGCTTTCGTACAATTTTCAGACGTGAGCTGGTTTTCTGAGTTGCAATGACAATTCCCCTCACAGTGTTCCTCGACTCATGAGGAGGCAGTTATTTCGGGGTTCTTTTTGTGTCTACAGAGAGCACATCAGTCGTTGTCGTTGTGTTTGGTGTGAGTCGACGTGAGATTCCCGAGGGAGAAGGAGAGGCAATGGACTGCATAGTGTGTCATTCGATGAATGATGCATCCCCCTTGATTCCTCCTCCCTTTTTCCTCATTTGACCTCTCCTTTCCAATTTTCCGCCCAGTCGTCGTCTCATTTCCTCTCTCTCTTCTTCTTTCCCTTCTGAGCTCCTTCTCCTCTCCTCAAGTCTTGTCGTGTAATTGCCTCTTGTTCTCTTCCACCTTCTCCTTCATCTCTCCCATCTTCGTCTTCTTCTCTCTCTTCTGTTTATCGCTCTCCTTCTTCTTCTCCGTCCATTCGTGCACTCTCAGGCGTGAATCAGGGGCGGAGACTCGAATGAGTGCGAGAGAGTCGACAGAGAGCAGCTTCCAACAGCAACGCCGTCTTCCACTCTCCCAATCTCCCCCAGTCATGATAGCCAATCCACCCCGTCCCATGAGTCCGTCAGTTGTGTGTCAACGGTACATTCTGAATGACGATGGTGAGTCGCCCTCTCTATTCGATTACCCTTAGAAGACTCAATTAGAGGACACACACTTCTTTTTATGTCTTCCACTCCATTCAAAAGAGATGGCAACGTGGAGTGTTTGGAAGACCAGTGGCCGACCGTCGAATTGAGAGATTTGGGAGAGATTCGGGAGAGAGAGAGATAATGAATAGACGATGAGCAGGCGTGCGACACACTCAGGAAATGCTTTTGTTGTTTGAGTTATCGAGTGTCAATTCATATGAAAATGAACGTGACGTGAGAGAGCGAAGCAAGCAGCTGACGTCTACTCTGACTGTCAACGGATAGGAGCTAACGATGAGAATAGACGATTATTGAGGCGGCAAGGGGAGTGTAATGGAGAGAGATCATTTCCTCACTCTCAGGAAGTCATAGATTTCCCCTTTGTTCGTCCTTCCAATCATTCTTCGGAATAAGTCAGCTTCGACTGAAGTTCTCTATGCCTTCTTCCATCTGAGTAGAACAAAGATTCCATTTGAGCCCATGGGGGGAACTCACTATGCTCTTTTCCTTCAAATGTCTTTGGAAGACTCTAACGAGAGACACTGGGAAGGAGAGGGGATGTTGCATAGTTGGTTGATGTTTGAAAGAGCGCAAATGTGTATTAGGAGTGGAAGAGCAGGGAGAGAGAGGGAGAAAGAGACAATCATCATTTTCACTTAGTGAAAAACTCGGGAGGGGATAGGGCACAAGTGCCAACTAGAAAACGAATGGTTATTCAGAACTCTCCGAGACCTTCGATCTTCTGGACGTCGATAAAGATGGGCGACTATCGAGAGGAGAGATCTCCGCTCTTCTCAGAACTGTCAACGTCGAACCGACCAGAATCGAACTCGACTTTATCTTCCAAGAAATGGATGTCAACGGTACTTTTTAAAAAAATATTTTTAATTAATAACCTTCATTTTGACTTTAAACTAGATTTCAAAGTTGCAAAAAAAGATTTCAAAATCAGCAAAAGTGTTCTGGAGGCATGGGGAATTGAACCCCAGCCCTCTCGCATGCTAAGCGAGCGCTCTACCACTGAGCTATGCCCCCACGTATCGGCATGGCAGAGTGCGCCCGTGAACATGAGTGCAGTGAGCGATAAAGAAAAGTGAGAGAGGGGAGAGGGAGCAGCTAATCTTTGCTCCGAACCTTTCACGTGAGAGCAAAGCGCGTGGGGCTTTGTTTGTTTCGTCAATGAACAATTCAGTGTGATTGAATTCGGAAGTTCAATCTCCCTCTCTCTCCATCTCGTATTCTCGAGATTAGGACTCATCCCTCATTCATCCTTGTCTTTCCTCCTCGTTTTTGCTCTCGAGGGTTCTCTCATATCAGGTCTTCTTTGACTGGGGGGCAAAGGCTCGTTTCTCCCCTGGGAGAACAGAAGAAAAACGAAGCGCAGCTATGAATGATAAAGCGGAGATTGCAAAAGACGAGAGGGGATTTGAAAAAGGGAGATCCGGCAAAGGCAAAGAACACATTCAAAGGGGTGTTTTAGATGCTGCTCGAAACGTATCCCATTCGACCTTGGAGCATCTCCTAAAGTAAAAACGCAATTCCTTCTCTCCGTTTGTGTAAAGGGTCACGTCTCACTCTCCCTTTCCTTATTTCAGAATCGGGACTCATAAACAAGGAGGAATTCGTGCGGTATATGAGAAATCCGCCCGTCCATCGAACAACTCTGAAGGAATTGGAGAGTCAATTCAGAGACTTTGACACTGATGGAGACGGGGCGATTACTGAAGGTGAGCAGAAGAGAACCAATGAGAGTAGAGGGTAGGAAGTTCCCGAAGGGAATTAGTGGAGAATAAACCAAGGAATGACTCTTCTGCTCAACGAAATGGGCCCGGGTGACAAAGTGTTGCTTCTATCGAATTTGCCCTTTGGAGACCACTCTAGGGGTATTTGTGGTTGTGTGTCTGGAGGGACAAATGTTGCTCCACTTGTTGACGCCTCTCCACAATTCGACGACTTCATCCCGGAAGGCAGAGAAGACGAATAGAAAAAGATAGACACTGAAAAGAGAAAAGAGTGGAGGGCGGTAGAGAGAGAGCGGAAAGTTCACGCTCAATCTAAGTGGATTTGTACTCGATGTCTCCCTAATTTTGTTTTTGGTTTTCGTCGGTGGGCGAAAAAAAGAGGAGACGAAAATGGGGAGAGATGAGGTTGTGATTCCACAGTAGTGAGATGACGAGGGGAAAAGGACAAGGACAAATTCGATCGGGACGAGGAAGCGAAAAGGGGAAGATATATGATGAGGAAGTGAATATTGCAGAGGAGATGGCGAGCATTCTAATGAACACGACGGATTTGACGGATCGAGAGACGATCAAAGAGATGTTCAAAGCAACGGATGCAGATGGAGATGGAAAAGTCTCCTTCTATGAATTCGTCAAAATGATGCAGGAATGAAGAGGTATTTCTATACTTGCAAGCAATATTTCAGTAAAATCACTTGTAGGTCACTCGACCACTGTCAGAATGCTCTCACGTATCAGTCTTTTCTCCCATCAGTCGACGCTTTTCCTTTCCATTCTCTAGCTGCCTTCGCTCGCATTTCCTACCCGCTTCTTGCCCATTTTCGCTGTCTTTTCCCTCCTTGGTTTGTATTCCAAGAGACGCGATAAAGAATTATTTCATTTATTCACTCGAGACTACAACGAGACGTTCCCTGAGAGAGAATCGTGAACTAATCGACACTAAGGGGGGAGAGTTTACTCTGAGTGGTACACGTCGAGTTGAGAAAGCGACTGAATGACGTTATGGGCGAAATTGGATATCAACTATGGTCATGAGTTTTCAACTATTGCTCCTCTCGATATTTTGGCTGTTATTCTCTCTCCTTCATTTTCTCAGAAACTCGGAGCTCCGACGAGTCTTCTGATCTCTTCATAAGAGACCCAGAACGTGAGGGACCACGGGGCCTGTAAAGAGTAAACAGTCAATCAAACTTGGGAGAGAAGAAGGAAGAAGGAAGATGCTCCATCAATGTCATCAGTCGAGGCTCACCATTCTGATGTAGATGGGGATGAATCCTCTATAGAGAGCAAAGAACCCTTCCTTCTTCACTATGTGAACGAGACAATCCAAAGATCCCTTGTAGATACGGGGAGGCTTCGACGAGGTTCTTTAAAAAGAGAGTGTTTATAAATTATTTGAAGTCGGGAATTAGCACACCACAATTACGATATCGTCACGATATGCTCAGATGCCTTTTTCTACTGCTCCACACCGATACATTTCACTCAAGTTCGGTAGCTACAGTAAATACCAAGCCCTCCGATTGAGCAAAGACGACTAGATTTCAAATGTAATATCTACTCACGTGTGATCATGATCATGAAGATGTCTCAGCTGATCCATAATTCTCGTTTTCACTACATCAGCGGGAGTCGAAACGACGGCAGCAGCAAAACCTGCAATTATAATATCACAAAAGCTTTGTAATCTTCTCCTATTATGTGAACGATTTCAGATACCGACTGGTAAACTATCAAGAAGTAAGAAGTGACTTTTCGCCTTTGGCCTTGAAAACATATTTCTATTATTTTTATTAAAATTATCATTTTATTAGGTCGAATTTTGTAAAGGAAGGATCTGACCTGCGAATGCCGACGACATAGCGTGAGTGAGCCAGTTATCCTTCAGATTCGTCTCTCTCAACAACCAATGCTTCACTCGATCATACGTCGCAAGATCTGAACGATCATCACATAATAGATACTTTTTTTGAAGATAAATGTACTAAATTAAATAGATTACTCTCCAGAAACCGGAAATAGACACGTCATATGACATTCACCTAACGGGAAAGTGCAGCACTCAACCACGTGATGTGATTTGTTTAGTCGAATCTTTCGTCTTTTGAAACAATGACGAAATGATGATTCATCAGCGACCGGAGATCGCTCGGTGTAAGTTTGAACGACGTACCGGCCATGTTTAGCAATGCTGCTCTCTGACAATTGGGAATCCATCCCATCCACAGACCACGGAATCCATGTTGCTTGTGGAGAGAAGAGAAGGCGTGCCACGTACTCGTGAATCTGAAGTAGACGATAGATCTATTCCTAGTGGAACCAATACTGTAATATTTTCCCATGGCTAGAATTATAATATCTGGAATAATGGAGCCCATCTATTACACTATTAAAGTGACGTGCATGACATGGACCACTGATGTAAGTGCGTTCTTTCTATACCTCGGCGTTTCTCCCGGTTTGACACGCTCTCTCACCCTTCATTCATGTGCTGATCAGCGGATTTTTAGATTATCTATTACGACTCATAAGAAGATCTGCTTTCTATTCGATTTTCGAAATACCAGCTGCTGTTCATAAGAAGACTCATAAGAAGATCTGCTTTCACTTTTGCGAAGTCACTGACCTCGGAGGTAGATTCTGCATTTTCCTCAGTCCTTCCATCTGCATTTGAACCTTTACGAGATCAGTGGGAGAAGCGACGAATTGAGCAACGGCGCCTGAGATCAAACCGCACGACGCCGACTTCCTGCAATATTATAACTATTAACTAACTTAATCCACCGTAGCACTACATAATATTAAAAATAAGGTGTTACGTTAATGACTACCGAAATACCGGGACCGTACCTTAGTTCACCCTATTACCAATATAACTATTACGTATAGTATTAGGGTTTACGATATTGACTACCATATTCGTATGACTACCGTAATCCTCTCAGTCATCGTTCAACAGAGATGACGACATGAGTGTTCACGGATGAGAACTCGGATGCCGTCACTGAACTCTCTCTTACCACAGCGGAAACGACTTCTCCTTCTCCTTATCGAACCAACTATTCCGCATGGCTTCATATGTTCCCAATCGAATGCCAGTATAGACTGCAATGCACGTGTCAGTGGGCTTTCGAGGGGTCTATGTTCCATGTAGCTACTTTTTACGTTACTTTTGGCGAACTTCAAGCTTTCTGGCACATTGAGTAAAGGTAACGGTGAACTAGCTATTGTTTTTCGAGTGTGAATTGCCCAAAACCGAGTGAGTGACAGAGTACGTACTGTAGTGTCGATAAATAGCAGGCGCGACTCCTCGCCACAGACTCGACGCTCCCTCGTTTCGCACTGAATCGATGGTTGAATGGACGATGAGGAGGATGGGACCAACCAATATCGTACGTCACTCGGAACATTCCCGTCTTTTGACTCGCAGCCGCTCCTTTTCTTGCGATTTGCAGACGAGTTTTCGTAATATCGAGTGGATACGTCACTGGAAAGTATCATTTCGTCGTGGTCATACTTTCAACCATTATAAAAACCAGATATTTGCCTCGTTCTCCGTTGTTTCGCACACGAAAAACGCCTTGTACATTCGATTTTAGCAGAAACTGAAAGGAAAGAGGAGCAACTGACCACTCTCGGCGACTAGAGCAGCTGAACATGACAAGAAGTACTTGAGGGCTATTTGCTGGATGGAGTTTGCCGGTTCCGAACCCGGTCTGACGAAGGGCTTTGGCTCTTTTGAGGAAGATGGTAACTCCCCGTCACTCATTGACTGGAAAGAACGAGTAAATAGGAGGATAAAGAGAGGGAAACACAGATGAGAAGGGCGAGAGGACGAGTTTCGTCAGCTGTTTCATTCAAGAACGCGAATTTACTGTGTGAACGCTGAATAAATATTGATTGCGATAGTGAACATTCGTGAGTTATCACTCAAAGAGCATCCTAGCAACAATATACAATTGAAAATGTGGCCAAAAAGAGAAATATTAGACATTTTAGGTAAATGAAAAGCTTTGTCCGCATAGTGCTCTGCTTGCAACACGCAAGATAAACAGCGTAAGTCTAATCCCTCGTACTAAGAAAATAGGAGAAAGCGCAGAGTGAGGGCACAGTGTACTGACAGATGATCTTGCGAGTGGAGACAAACAACGCATCTCGTGTATATTTATTTATCGTAATAATTTGATATTATCATTAGTAATCTGTACAACATGACTTAATTATGTGGCAGTACCAGTATTTGTGATATCTCTCGGGAGGAGGAAGGGGGATAATACGAGGTTAGCAGGGGTGATTGAGTGTTAATCTCTTCTTCATTCTCTGGCACAGTTTCCCTCATCGGGGTGATCACATTGCAGAGAATTCTTGTTGAATGAGAGAGACGAGGGACAATTGAAGGAGTGGGCAGTGCCCCCCACGCAACGGTAGAATCTGAAGAATGGGAATGAGGGATTATGCACAGAGAGAAATCCTACTAAGAATACAACATCAAGTTGGCGCCTACTAGTATATAAGTAGGCGCATACTTACATACAAGTATGACATGCTTAAATGTAAGTATGCATTTCTCTGAGTGTGAGATACCTTTTGCAGTCGCTCTTGTCAGCATAGAATCCATCTACTGCGCACTTGAAATTCGGTCCTGAAATAACACCATGAAATGCGTTCGATCGCAATCAACTCTGAGAGAACAAATCACTAGGATCAGGACACCAAGTGAAGATATTCGTTTAAGATATTAGTCACTAGAAATATGAAATTTTTCATTTACAGGTAAATGAACATCTTCAATTGGCGCCATGATCATAGTGATTTTTCTCTGAGTGTAGAAAAAGATCAATCGATGAGTACCATTTGATGAGGGAGGTACTGTGCTCGGGGGAGGAGTGGGAAGAGGAGGGGCGCATCCACTTTCCGATGGTTCCACACAGTGTCCCTTTGTGGTCGAGAAGTGAAGTGAGGAGGGACACGAGAGGACGTGAGACTTTTCTGCAAAAACGGTTGGGAGTCATCACTCAAAGTGATCGATACTTTCTCGACACGGTGTTCTTTAGGAGTGGTTTCACAAGAAATGACCTCATCATTCTCCCTACCATCTTAATGGTGTGTTCGAAATGAAGAAGCCGCAGCCATCCCCAGTGTTCTAACCTTTGAGACAAAGGATGAAGTTGGTACAGTCTCCTCCTTCAATGGGAAAGAATCCATCGTCGCTTTTCTCGCATTGCTTCAGTATTTCCGCCGTTGCCGTCGTTGTAGTAGGAGCCTTTGTAGTCGTTGTAGTCGTAGTTATTTCAACTGGCTTGGAAATCTGAAAACACTCGCATTATAAGATTCTTGTAGTCTTGATATGACAAGGTATACTTAGGTTGATTATGTGTTATACCGAAGTGAGAGAAGCGGTCTGAAAATCATGATAAAAGCAATCGCTCCACAACTCTCACATCGGTTTTACATACAGAACCAGAGGATTGCAACTATCTAGCTCTTTATTACCTTGGGAATCGTGACTCCTCCCAGTTCCTTGGCGATAATGCTAATCAGCGGGTATGGTTGTCCATTGGATCTGCTGCATTTTGCATTGAAATCGTCGAAATCGAGTGTCCATACGAAAGCGCCGCCGAAATGATTCCGCTTGATCCATGCGATCTAAAAGAAGGGTAAAGAGAGTCAATGAGTAGACTGCATACTTTATTCATGACGGACTCCTCATCGTCGTATCCAAACCACTGATCGCCATGGACGAGGTACGGTACTTGCTGCTCCGAATCCCAATATCTCTTTCCTCCTTCGGCGAGCATCTCGCAGAACTGAATGAAGACTATTTTTTTTAAAGATCATTTAATCGGCTTGTTCTCCGCTTTTTTATGTTTATGACTGTTGTGAGTGTGGCTGATATGCACATCATACGTTTTAAGATACGATCATACTCGTACCTCATAGTACGCGCCGACTCCCGCTTCTCCCACAAACTTCGTCGTCTTAGCCGGTGTTCCTTGAGCGCCAACAGTGAAGTTCTTTGGGTCCTTGAGCGTCCACCCTCTTCCATACGTAGCAATGCCCACAATAATCTTCTCTTTCGGCATTCCCTTCGTGGCCCAATGATTCGCTGCCCAATCCTGCACAAACCAATGTATTTGGAATGTAATTTCTATATTATATTGTATATTTTATTTATGTTGAATGTAATTAATTGATATTGAATGCTATTTCCAATAATTACAAAACTCACGATATTCCACACTTTCTGGTACTCGACCATATTCTCCCTTGCGTAGAGGGGTGAATTGTGTCCAGTGTCCGTAGTCCACGCTCCGTGGAAATCGTAGTTCATGAGAAGGATGAAGTCGAACTTCCTAGAATACGTCTAATCTTTCCTTCATTTTTGATGGCCATAATTTGGTAAATTTTCATTCATTAAATCCGCAACATAAGCACTAGTCCAGATCAAAGTATTAAAACCTATTCTGAACTTAGTTCTTACTCAGCGAGAGATGGGATGTCATATGCTTGATTGATCGTAGCCTCTCCACCAGAAACAGCGGCAGTTACTAGAAGACGATCCTTCGAAGAACGACGAGACTCCGCCTCGGTTCCCTCTCGGAGCTCCTATATTATCACGAACTGACGGGACTACGGTAACTATATTGTACCTTGATGAGACTAGAGTAGTTCTCCATGTCCTCCTTTCCATTTGGATACTCCCAGTCGATATCAATGCCGTCAAAGTTCCACTTTCTCACGAAATCAATCGAAGAATCGATGAACTTCTGCCTGCCGTGCGGAGTCGACGACATGTTCTTAAAATACCTATTACATTTGCTGATTTCAATATTTATCAACCTTGAAAAGAGCAGTTCCAAAACTCCATCCTCCAATGGACAACAACGTCTTCAGTTGTGGATCTTTCTGCTTCAATGCGTTCACTCTTCGAAACATTCCCTGTCCGGCCCAGTCATTTGGCAGATCAGCCGGATCGAAGGCCCTGCATTATTAATTTGTCTTCTCCACACATTATTATATTATATTATTAATATTGTAATGTATATTATTGCATGCCTATTCTCTACCTGACGGTGAAATCGTCGTTCATCCATCCGAAAGCGAATAGAATGTGCGTGCACAGCCCCGGAATGTAGTCTTCCGGCATGTACTTTGCTCGGCCATTTCTGCACAAATCGATAATTATTGGGGTTTCGGTAGGTTTCCCTACCGATACTGCGCCCAGTTGGTGAAGTAGCAGGGTCGAATGTACTTGGGTTGTTCTCTCATCACCGAAACTCCCGCGTCGTCGTGAATTCCAGTGTCGATGGGCCCTTCAAACAGAGTAATTCTCTCCTCTTTCTTTCTCTCTCTCTCTATCTCTCTCCCCTTCTCTTTTCACGTCCAAGAACGGTCATTTGTTTGTGTACCACCGTTTTCTTTGATGGTCACTCGGACGATCGACTAAGCGCTGCTCCTCGGATGAATTCAGACTGGTCCGAAGAGATTGATAATGATAAATGATAAGAAACAACTGGAATGTGGTGCAGGCACAAACAAGGAAGATAACGGTGGATCAAAGAGAACGGTCTCAATCAACAAAATAATGTTTTTCTCACACCTTCTGCAAAAAATGTATCATTCGCTGCTGATTCTCTTATGCAACCCCCGAACAAGTTGGATTGTAGGGATGGCGTTTCGGTAATTATTTACGGCACATTGCTTGAGATATCGGTGATACGGCTAAGGCCCAGAGTATCAGAGAATGCGAAGAGTACGCTCAACAACGAACGCTTAAAGTAGCTCACCATTCCTGACCATGGATCCGTTCTTTGCTTGTGCTATGGAGCAGAGGGTGACTATGAAGAGTGAGATGATCATCTCCAGAGTCAAAGAAATACTGGGAGTGAATGGAGGTGAGAGTGGTCAGAGTGTGAGGAGTGGACGACGACAAGGAGAAGAGTCAAACGAGTCCCTCCCATCTGTTTATTCACGTACGGAAACAGGAGCACACACCTCCCAGTGAAGGGAACAGAGAGAAGAGAAGAGACGACCAACTAGAGAGAGGAGAAGAACACTAATTGACGCCGCTGACAACGAACTCACTTTATTTGCTGAGCACGGGAATAGTTAGGTTTGGCTATTATCAGTGGTAAGGGTGTGAAACGACATGTAAAGCTTTTTTTTGGAGAATTAACCGAGTTGATGGTGTTGAATACTGTAGCCTATGGAAGCTGAGATCACAGTGATGGATGCAGGCAGGGGATTAGAAATCACTTAGGCGTTATTCTTCTCGGTTGTTTCCTCCTTGAGAGGATCGCGAGCGTTCATTTCCATCTGTCGGGACTGCTTGATATGCTGAAACATGGGGATGAATCATATCATGTCTCCTCTTATTCTTCTTCTTCTCTTTCTTTTTTGCTATCTCACCTTATGGCGTATGACCCTCGTACAAATGTAGAGTGCTGTGCACAAAATGATGAATCCGATGAAGACGCAAATGAGAGCCAATTCGGCCATTTGAATGACAGACGTCGTTTCCTCCTGAATGGAGGGGTAAAACATCTCCATTCGGCGCCCTTTTACGACTCTCTTTCTATTGGACTCTATCAGATATAGGAACGAATTGTGGTGACTTCGACTCCAATATACGGAGCCTATTTTTCTTTCTGTTTGAGCGTGAGAAAAATTCGAACTCACATAGCTCTCGAGGGACGTTGTTGTGTTAGAAGAAGACCTTGTCGAGTTCATTGGAGAAGTATTCAAGGGGATAGAAGATGAGGGAGAAGGAGAAGAATGGAATCGGGAGAGAAGTGGGGGTGAACTAACAACTGCTGCAAGGTGTTCAATCGAATCGACTAGCTCACAAGTGAATAACACGACAACACACAGAGAAAATGACTGGATACTCAGTCACTGGAAACTAAACAAATAAAGTGGTGGTAAATGGAGCGAAAAGAGATAAGTTTCAGCACTTGGAAGTTCGAAGTGTACTCAAGTGGTGAAGCGTAGTGAAAAGATGATGAGAAGAGGAGAAAAGAGGAAAGAGTCAAGATGGCGAGGAGAAAAGGAGCAAGAAAGAGGAGAGAGATAGAGAGAGAGAGAGAAAAGAGAGAGGGATCAATGAAGTAAGGATGGATAAGTAAGGAACAGAAGGAGAGGAGTGAAATAGCCGTCGAGAATGGCCTGGTGAGAAGACTCGTAGTGTCCCTTCCATTCCTCTCTCTCTCTCTCTCTCTCTTCTATCCATCTGTCCTCCTTTTCTCTCTCGACTCTCTCACTTTCTCCCACTCTCTCATCTGCCGACTACCTCTTTTCGTACACTGTTTACGCCGCTGCTCGAGCTTTTCCCACAACAGAAGGCGCCGTGGCGACATTGATTCTTCTGATTCATATCTAATACAATAATCCACCACTACAACTTATTTCCCCCATTCTGCCAAGCAATGTTTGCTTGAATTAGTGACACTCCAATGATTTCCGCTCTTTACCTTCTACATACCTTTATCTGGACATATCGAAATGTAATAATATGATGAGATTAGCGCACTCTCGATATAATAGCACGTCGAAACAAGTATGCGGAGTGAGAAACAATGAGTGGTCGTTGGTAAGAGGAGGGATACGGAATCAAGCTCATATTGAGGAGGGAGAATCTGTGAGTATTGACTAAATAATGAACGAGGAGAAGGGGGGAAACCACTTCGAATCGAGTAATCTCCTACTCTCTGAGAGTGTTCGCATGTGTGGTGAGGCAAAAGAGGGAGTGAATAGGAGTAGTAGCGAGTCAAAATTGAGAGAATAGACACAAACTACCGGATAGTCGAACGCGAGAGAGAGAATATGAGTGTGAACAAGTGAGTGAGATAGAGAATGCGGATGGGAGACTAATCATGGAGGATGCTGACTAGTTGTGGGGAATTGGGACTCTGATGGTGTCAGTCCCTTCTCGTTCTTCCCATCAAGGATTCTCGGGAGAGACAGGCTGGACGAGTGGACGCGCCTGTTCGACGTGGACAGGAGAAGAGGTCTCCGAGGATCTCTTGCGAGAACGTTGGATTCTAACACAGAAGGAGATGGCGACAACGATGAGAAGACCGATGAAGAGACCAATGAGGGCGAATACCCAGAAGGGAGGGAGGGAGGAGACAAAACTCTGCAAATAAACTGTTTATCGATCCATAATCAAAGTTGGGTCTATTTTTTGGGCTATTATCCGTAAATAGACCACATCTAAACGTGTAGACATCAAAAGCTTGCTGAACTTTTCATCGTTTTTTGCTATTCTCATTAATGCCGCTATTCTCATTAATATCATAGTGTCACTCACTGAGCTCCCGACATTTTCCTTCTGCGCCTCGGTTGGTCTCACAATATCCAACTCTTCCTTAGGCATCTGAAATGAAGCTTATCATCTTCTTTCATAATTATTTTTCACATTCTATTTTGTGCAATGCGCAGTCCACAACTTCTAGATTCCAGTTACTTTATATATTGGTCCCATTACAATTTTTGCATACGACTCTGACGGAATAAACAATGTATAAATGAAAGAAGTTCTCACCTCGGGTGCTCTCAGCAGCAGTCGCGTCGTCGTCTCCACAATCGTAGCCACTGTCGTCGTCGTTGTCGTGGGAGCGGCGGTAGTCGGTGGTGCCCGGGTGGTCGTGGTAGTGGTAGTCGTCGTGGTAGTCGTGGGTGCAGCGGTCGTGGTAGTGGTAGTCGGTGCCTGCGTGGTGGTCGTGGTAGTCGTGGTCGCAGCCTCGGTCGTCTCCACGACAAGCGCAGCAACGGTGGTGGGGGCCGCAGTGGTCGGAGGCTGGGTAGTCACTGGGACAGGGGTGGTAGTAACTACGGCCACAGTGGTAGAGGGGACGGGAGTGGTGGTGGGAGGGGCGGTCGGAGTGGTCGCAGCCACAGTAGTCGTCGGGGCAGCTGTGGTAGTAGGCTGCTCAGTAGTGGTCACTGGCTGCACGACAGGGACAGTGTTGGCTGCAGCAGGTGCGACCGATGCAGCAGCTGCAGCAGGGGCGTCAGTAGAAAGGGGAATCTCGGTGGAGGGCGCGGGAGGCTTGAGTGCGAGAGGGGCTGCAGCAGCTGATGTCTCGGGAGTAGAAGTAACATCGGCGTCCCGAGCAGATTTGTGATGGACGGGATGGACTTCCTCAGAGGGAGAAGGAGAAGAAGCGGACTTCGCCTTCAGTTGATCCAGACGAGACTTGAGCAGATTGAGCGATTTTCCATTGCACACGTTGTTGTTGCAGCAGCAAACGAACTGAAATAACACTTTTTCGTATTTTGCAAGATTTGACCCCGCCGCAAAGTCTGCCCTGTCAACTCGTGGCTCGTCGCAATTTCGTCATGTTTTGCTACTACCACAACATGCCTTTCTCCAACTGCCTTGTTTTGTGCCAAGACGTGATCAACATCGTAAATCGGCCCACAAGTAGCGGGAAAATGTGTGTGTGGATTTCAATGACAGTTGCCGTGCATTACTCATCGTATTTGCCCTTTCAACTCCCGATTTCTCACTCTCTGTGAGGTGTCACATTAAGAGGTGCCACTCAGAGTGTCACTTGCTCGAAGAAGTCTACTCACCACTCCCTCCTTCATTTCACAACCGGAAGCCGTGCACAATCCATCCTTTGAACAGCTCGATTCCACCGAAGTCTGCAAAATTTCCATTAATCGAAATCTCAATCTCATCCAGTATTTCGAGTGTGCGCTCTTTGAATAAGCTTCAATCAACCAATCCTCGTGTTCATTTGTTCCCGAGAGAGGGCGAGGAAGGGCCAATAACCGAGTGATCCAATGGTGGACAATAGACGCACTCATGAACAGTCTCGGTATTAGAGAGAGAGAGAGAGAGAGAGAGAGAGAGAGAGGCGAGACAGATCAGAGCAGTGAGGTAAACCATTGCCCCTTCGTTTGTACTACTCATAGAAGGTCAATCAACGTGTTCACTATCCCGGCTCTCTCCCTCCATTCACGACCTACTTTCCATTGCAACTACTAATGGAGAGCAGGCATGACTAAACACGCTCCAAGGATAACAGAGAGAGAGGAACCCTCTCATTACTCAATTTGAGAGAAGGACAGATCGAATATCTCACCGAATCGGAACTGAGTCGGTCGTAGCAGAATCCACTCGGGCATTTGTCTACCGTACCCACACAGTCGATCTTAAATTAACTTTATTTGTCGGATGAATGCCAAAATAATGCAAACCTCAGCAGTTCTGATGAGTGGAACTGCCAGCAAGAGGAGAAGGAGTGGCTTCGAGATCATTTCTGGAAAGAGTGAATTATTTGAGGGGGATACGGTGGAAAGGCGAAAAAAGTGGAATACGAAGAGGGGAGCGAGGGAAATGAAATTGAGAGAGAGAGGGGAGAGAAGCAGAGATATGATCCTCCACGGTGGATTGCCTTTGTTGCAGATGGAGGATCGTAAAGAGGAAGGAGAGAAGGAGGGAGGGAAGATTTCGTTTGTGTTTCACTACTACCACAGAACAACAACCACCGCCCAGCTATCTCTCTCCGCCCTAAAATGCCCTCTCGAAGAAGAGTGTAACAACTATTTTTTAGCCCGGGGGAAGATGAATGGGGCAGGTCGGAAGCTGAGAGAAGTGACCAATTGATGACAAGGAAAGAAACAGGAGGGAAAAAGGGGGCAAGAAGTCGAGAGAGTTAAAGGTGACCGACTGAGAGTGGAATGGAGAGAAGAATGGGAGAGAGAGAGAAGAGGGAGAGGATGAAGATGAAGTCAATCTCGAATATGAGAGACTCCATCCAATACAATTGAGAGTATTGTGTGGAGGGGGACAGGCGGAATATGGGAAAAGAGCAGCTAAAGTATTGAAGAGAAGTGAGGACTCGAGCTGTTCTCTCCGATTGAGACTTCCCCCAATGGACTCAAGCAATTACAGTGGAGAAGGGGTTAAGTGGAGACGAATTAGAGGAAGAGGTGAAAAGGCGATTTAAGCGCCCCCTCCTTCGCAGATCGGAGTGATCGAAGTGAGGAAGTGAAGAGAGAGAGAGAGAGAGAGAGAGAGAGAGAGAGAGAAGGGGGATCACTGGCATGATACTCTTAGACCACATTAGTGTGCGTGGAATACGCCATGAGCATAATCTCGACTCTTGAAATGGCCCGAAAGTGCACTCAAGCACGGTATATTAGTGATTGAGACTGAAGGGAAACAGAGGAAAGTGGGAAGGGATTGGAAGTATAATGAAAGGCTGAAGGACTTCCTGAGTCCAATTGAAGAGCGAAGAGAGAGAGAGAGAGAGATCACTCCATTCTCTCTCTCTACGAATTAGCGACATTAGAGAACCGATCAGTATCGCTTATCGATATGGTAAGAGATGGAATTGACAGAAATGGAGGCGATTCGTCGCATGTTTCCAGTCCGGTCTATTCTTCTTCTCTCTATTCACTCTAATCTGTCGTTATCCCTCACAGGAGGGGACACACCTTCATATTAAAGAGTGTGAGGAGGGCGATCAACTCTCTCTCTCTCTCACCTACTCATTGCACCATTAAGAACTTGAGCAATCGGGGGAAAGAGTACGATATGGATGAAGTAGACATCGAATGAGGGATGGAGAGAGAGAGAGAGAGAGAGAGAGAGAGAGAGACTGGATACCCGACAGGAGAAGTCTGTTGTGGAATCAGCGGTAATCCAGGAGGAAGACGAATGGAGAGGTCAAGGGGGGGGGCAAGTTGTCAGCAGACATACCACAGGCAGAGATACGGTGGTCTATCCCGAGGGGAACAAATCCCTCCCCCTCCACACTCCCGATTACATGTGAGAACACAATAGGGCGGGACCGGAACGGACTGAATAGAGGTGAGACAAGTTGAGATAAGTTGTGAACTCTGTGAATGGACTGGGAAACGGGTTGAGACAAGGGAGAGAGAGAGAGAGAGATCTGATACTGAGACAGTTGGACATGGGAAGTGCTTGTAGTAGTGCAATTAGAGGTAAGAAGCTGCTCATCTCGGATTTCTAGTAGAGAAAGTGGAGAAGAACTGGCATGTGTTGCTTCGGGATTCTCCGTATAGGTGAGAGGAGAGGAGAGTACTAGGGGTGAGTTCCCAAAGTGTCAATCATCTTAGAGAAGATTTAAGACGAAATATGAAGCTTTCACGTTCGCAGGTCGCAATCCCCCGAAGTGAGAGAGAGAGGAGAGGACGTCATCAAAAGATTATGATCACTAGTGATGAGCGGGCATTGTGACGACATTCTTGGAGAGTTTCGTACTGTGTGGAAGGGGAGAAATATGAATGAGGGAAGGATTGAATGGAACACCGGAATAATCCTGCAGTGGGGGAGACAGCGTGCAATATATATTGGGAACCCCGGGAATGGTGAAGTGGTAGAATAGCAAAGAGTTGAATGCAAATGAGAGTAGAGGTCGAAGAGAGCGAGAGAGAGAGAGAGAGAGAGAGAGAATGGAATTAGTTGGAGTGAGAATCAGAGCGAAAATGTGGAATCAGAGTCATATTGAGAGTGGGGAGAAGATCTCATTCCATCGAGAAGATGAAGTGATGAATGACCATTAAGAGATGAAGATGAGATGGTTGACAAGACGACTAAATGAGAGGGGAGAAATGCCAGCCATCGATTACTGTAGGCGACAGGGGGGAATACAGTGGGGGGAGGAATGCTGCAACCTTGTTACGGTTGATATGGTGATACATAAAGAGACGCGGCTAGTTTGGACTACAGCAGAGAGGAGGAAGATGAGAGAGAGAGTTGTTGATTAGAAGAAGAGTAATTGTTTTCCCACCACTCGGGACGAGAATTCACACGATGATTGCCATTATTCCTTGTTGAGAGAGAGGGACGAAAGAAGGGGAGGAACAGGTGAGAGATCACCGGATATTCCCCCCGTCCTGAATGAATGAATGGCACGGATAAACTATCTGCCTTGTTATTGTTCCACTTTTGTTTGTTTGTGCTTACTCCCTGCGGTCATATCACACACCGGAGAGAAAGAGAGAGAAGTTGTGGGAAGAAGGGAATGGGAGACATGACATGTACATACTCGGTCCTCTACCTCTTCTCTCACCTCTTTCCGCTACTGAGACTGGCCTCATTTGGTCTCTCCTCTCCCTCTTCCTCTCTTTTCTCGTCTTCTTCCACTTCAATCTGAGGCCCCGCCGCCTCTTTTCCTTTCACCCCCAGGCGTCGACCCGAGTCTCAATTGATTAAGTAGTGTATATATCGAGAGCAGAGAGTCTCTAAGCGAGGGGATCTCTTTTCCCTCTCTGGAGACCACTGGAATCTCCCTCCATTATCTCTCCTCTCTCTTCACTCTTTCCGTTGACCCTTGAAGGAACTCTTATCTCCAGCTGATAACACTCTCCATACTTTCGTGTCTCAATCGATACCAGTTGCTTCCCATCTTATTCTTCTTCCTTCATCTCCATAGTAACTGACCACAAACGTGTCGACATCCTCACCCCTTCTTCTCCTTTTTATAGTCTAAGCATTCTCCACATGTGGGGGTTGTTTATGATCTGAGTCTCTTCTTCTCTCTTCTTCCCTTTCGCTCTTTCTTCACCCAAGTTCACATTCGCGCACAGTCTCTCTCTCTCCTCTCTCCTCTCGTTACGATTGATTTGACTCTTCCCTCTCTTCTCTTAGCTACCCTCTGACTGAGCAAACCTGTCTCTCTCCTGTTTCACTCTGCCATTTCATATGCATATTCGCTGCTTCAACCCAATTTTCCTCCCTCCTTCAGATGGAAAACGAGGAGAACAAACGACTGCTCGTATTCATCTTCTGTGTTATCATTTTCGGTGCCAGCTTCGCTTTTTGCCTTTTCGGATTTCGCAATAATAATTGGATTCATGCTACAAATGGAACGCATCAGTATCAGGTATGAACATTTGTTTTTTTTCTAGATTAATCCTGCATATTTCGTAACTCTGCCCATTCAGCGAGGTCTCAATGTCGACTGTCAATCGATAATCGAGGCTCCTCGAACTCTTTCGTGTCGAGGATGGGAGAATCTCGATTGGAAACCGTACAACGGATCGTTTGGAACTCTGATTGAGCCCGATTTCGGTGAGATTTCGTATTCCTCAGCTGTTGTTGACATTGACGATTGCGATGAATCATCAGCAAAACACGGTTAGGGCATGTCGAAAAGGGGGGAATAGCGATTGAAAGATTGATTGAGATTGAATATTTTGAGTTAGCAAGCGAATCAGTCATAGGAATATCTTTTTTTGCCGGATTAACTCGGAAGTACGAGCTGAAAAAGCTGAATTTCGTAAATTTTAATTAAGATTCAATATTTGCAGGATGGTCTGTATGTCGATTCCTTGCATGGATAACCTTCATCGCTCCTCTCGTCTTTCTCTTCCTTTCTGTCGTCGTTTGCTGTTCACTCGACGCTGAGAAAGTTCTTCTGCAAGGGAAATACTTGAGATCCGTCGGTGGATTGGCAGCAGTCACTGGTCAGAATTTAAATTTACTTTCGAATTTGACTTAATTAAACACCAGTTGCTACTATGATATTTCAAATGATAATAATGAGAGATTACTGTTGACGCTGTCGATTAAAAGAAGATTAAATCAGAATTTACTGTAACTGTCACACAAAACAATCAATTTCGACATTCTCTCTATACAATAAATACAATTAAATCAGCGACATTCCCAGCTGACTTCATTATATTGCACAGAGACTGTATTACGGTATTGAGTGACTAAGCATAGGGGATTTCAAACAGAGAACTTGAACAAAAAAACTGAGTTTGAGACAATATTGAAGAGAACTTGGTTATGTTCATGTTTTTTTGGAAATGTTTGAGACAATATGTTTGAAGTGGTACTCAACCTTCTTCTCATCGTGATCGTCTCACTGTGGAAGAGACACGTCGTCGATCCCATATACAAAGAACAACCCACCAATGTTGAGGTATATTTTATTTTAGAAATTTATATACACCTCTGACGATATTTCTGCACCTTGTGGTGGAAATCAGAGTTAAATGCTAACTGTTGTTATTAAACGACGTACTAATGGCAAAAATAATACCAAGAAAGGGGTTGTATAAGAAATATTGAATTGATTACAGATCGGGATCGGGTTCGCCTTTGTTCAATTCTCGGTAATTGGATTCGGTCTCTACTTCTTCGGTCTGATTCTTCTCCTTTCTCCTACAGTCGGACCTCTTCTCAAGATGCTTCCATGCTTTAAAACCTCGACACACCAGCCAGTTTCAGTAATCGCTTCGTAGTTAGCCAAAATCTCTCTAGCCGCTATCAAATTCGCCATTTTACTCAGTGCTTCTCCATATTTGACATGCATACCAGTGATCTCAACTCTCCCGCTTTCACTTTGTTTACCATTCTTTTCCACAATTCGCAACTCTGGGTATCATATGTACGAATTTCGTTTATATTTTAAGACCTTGTTGCCAAGAATTATAATAAATATTTCTGTCATGAATATTATTCAGATTACGAAAAGACACGAGACTAGCCAATCTTCTCTTAAATAAATAGTTGATTTATTTCATTTCGAAAAAAAATATATATGAAAGTACAAACAATATTGAACAAATGGCAACAAATATTGTTTCTTTTGCGGATCATGAGTGTGACCCACGCACAAAATGTTGCGCACCACCGTAGTTAGCTTGTCTTGTTTGGCTTTCTCCCTTCTCTTCAGGGAGTGCTGACAATTAGAGAGGGAAGGAATGGAGAGAGTACGGACGGCCAGAGGGAGCGTCATACCGTAACTCGCCGAGAGACTGCGCACACCACAAAGCGTGGTGTGCTACGTATTTCGGCCACGCCGTTGCGATCTAAATTGCTTTAACTCGCCCGTTTCCACGTTTTTGTTTCACTTTTCACTTCATTTATGGTCCCCATCGATTTGTTGTCGTTGCTGTTTGCCCGATCTCTATTTCTTTCTTCAGGAATGTTCCATTCTGCTCGATAGGAAGCGGAAACAAGTCTCGTGATGTCTTTTTCGTGGGCTAACCTCAATTTAGCGAAAGAAGCACTCAAGAACGCGCAAAAGAAAATCGATGCCGTAAGTGTCTTGCTATGTTAGTGCCGACAATCACATGCATCACTAATATGGCCTGTTTCGAACAGCAATTTACATCGAACGATTGATTGTTATTGTGACTCACATGATCGATACTCACCTGGTTATTTGTCCCTTACACATAATGATGCTTACTTCCTTGTTAACAAGCTTAGGTGTCAATCTCTTCACTTTCAACAATATCTAGTGAATTGATCGGTCGAGAGAGTGCGTGAAATTGACACAATTTTAACAACTCAAATTGATAAACTCATGACAATGAATTCAGTATACAATTTGCTTATTTGCAGGTTCTAGATATTCGTGACGACGACGTCGAAGGAGAAGAAGAAGAAGTTGAAGAAATCGAAGAAGATGAGAATTCGATCACTCAATCCAATCAGGTTTTCCTCTCTCACTTCTTCTGGCTTACTCTTTACCCTTACTGTTTTACTTGCCATGGAATACTTGAGTTAGAAATAATAATTTATCTACGCCCGAGGCACAACATGATTTGAGATTTAACATGAAATTGTGGGAGTTGCTAACGGCTTACCGGCTTGCCCACGTAATAACTTGCTACCGTAAAATCGCTTGACATGGTACACACTTACCTTTATACTGCAGTAGATCGTGCTGCCGTAGGTCGAACTGTCTAAGCACCCCGTGTGTTCCTCTTCGTACTCGTTACCCGACTGGAGTCGTATCGAGTTTGCACACAGAGGGCGAACTCTCTTAGATGTCGATATCTATTATATAATAGATACTCAGTCTCAGTGTGAAAATGAGAGAATAGTGGAAGAAGTCTAAGCAGAAGTCTCAAGATGTCGACTTCTAAGACAGTCCTGTGCATAGTAATCTCTCCCCTTTTTCAGGTAACTCCGATCGTGTCTGAACAGCCTTCGTTCTCCACTGTCGACCATGCAGATGCGAGATCTGAAACAGCGACGAGTGAATGCGACCATTGGAGTAGGGAATTGAAGCATGAGGAGTCAAAACAGGTGAGAAGAGGTTAATTGAAATGACGAACTGAGTTTAAACCGACTGAGCACAAATCAGCTAGTGCACTAATCGCATTATTCATTAGCCGAATAAAGTGCGCGAAAGGGAGGCAGCCAGACAAAGCGAAACGGCGGATAAATTCGTGCAAACATGGATAATACATTTTAAATTGCTACCAATTGCTGATTGCTACTTAAATTGCTACCAACATTTTAAATTGCTACCGTTGCGCAAATGTCGGATACTTTAGGTTAAATAATATAATATTGTAGAAAATACAAAAGCTTTCGAACAAAATGCTAAATTTGAACGACGAGTTTAATCAAGCATGACGTGCTAAGTGTGGACCGCCGTACTCTTGTCATTAAACATCTGGAATGCTCGCTTTAGATTCGTTTCATTTTTTTGAAAATTCATTGTAAGCGGAATGGTGCTTGATGTTTTGCTGACTGTGAAAAACTTCCGATTCCTAGAACAGTCTCCTAGATAAGAGTTGGCTTTAAAATTTGATAATGAAGATAACATGCTAAAGATACAAATGCACGTACGTTTTAGTCGGGTTTGTCCGTAGCGTATAAATCCCAGTGATATTGCGGATATATTCAAGCGCTGATAAGTACTTGTTACAAACTAGTTAAAACAAAAAAAAATGAATTTTCGTTTTCGCATTTAATGTATTGTTCAAATTGTAGAATAGGTGGCATCAGAAGGAGTGCCAGTCCCTCATATAGTATTCTTATGATATTTATTGAGTGCGAATGCCACAAATGTTATTGTTTCCATCGGCAATAGAGTAGAGTGTGCCGCGGTGTTTTGATCCGGGTGCACAGACACACTATCATATCTTAGATTCTATTTACATCACAACTATCTTAGTGAATGGTCCCTCATTTCTTCTCCACAGTTGTACCTAGTTTGATGGCTAGCACTAAAATACGTGGATCAGTGGTCAGTGCTGTGTGTGGTCGGGCGATGAGGAGAATGGGATGAGAAAGTGGAAAAGAAGGCGATCACTGGTTCACGTGTTATTCCTAAAGTGGAAAACAGTGAGTGTAGTAGACATCTGACCATCGATGGCCCGAAGATCGAACGTTCTTCAATAGTGCACAGTCTTACAAAGATGTGCAATGGAAACTAAAACAGAAATGCGCGGAATTTGAGATATCTAAAGCAAGATAAGAAGAGAAGCGATTGCCATTTCGATTTTCTGCGTCGCACAAAGGCTTTCATTTCGGTTTTCAAAGTTACTTTCAAAAGAAAGAGGAAAATCGTTCCAAAACGAAAGTTAGGTGGCTAGAGACTGTAGCAGAAAGTGTAGGAGGGCGTGCTATGGGTTGTTGAATACACAAAACCACGTCTGTCTTCGAGTTAGCATTGCTCCCATACTATGCAGGAAAGAACATGAGGACTATAAAGAGTGAATCATTGCAAGATTACAAATATAAAAAAGTAGTCAGAGCATAACTCCTTTCATATAAATATTATTAAGTAGTCAGTCCTTTCAGATAAATAAAGCACTATCAAAGGTCATTGGAATATTGGTTAACTTTGAGTTAGACTAAAAGTGTTTTGGAACATCAAATATTCGAGAACTTAGGTTAACTTGATAATTAATAGCAACAAGTGTGCGGTCACATTCACTAGATGACTGAACAAAATTGTTGATGCTTGCAGGTAGTGGTGGACACAGAACCGAATCCGATCCATGACATGGTCCCTCATTCCTCTTCTTCTCTTCTCAATCACTCGCCCAATTCGTCACCCGACGAGGCCGAGCATGAACATCACGGGCACAGACCATCAGAGCAGGTCACTCACTCACTTATCTCTCTCAATCTCCCCCCAATGGTCTGACTGAAAATCCTCATTCCGGGTGTAAACACAGCCATCCCTACACGGGAAACTCGCCTGATTCTGATAAGACGGAGCTGCGTGAAAAACATGCCATCGGGCCTTGCAGTTAATCATGACACAACAGCAGTTTCTGCGCGATAAGGATCTTTCAATGTGAAACTCGTCAAATGGCGTGGAGCAAAGCGTAGTCTCATAACAACGACAAAGCGAATCGTGCGAGTGGTGTGATCAAAGCAACGAACGACCATCATTGTAGGATTCGTCTGAGGAGAAAGAATCTGTCATCGTCCAGGAAATCGATGATGGAGGTTTCTCGTCCATTCCTCTCGACGCCCCAGCACCTCCTGAATCCCATAGAGGAATATCGAGGAGAAGTAGTAGACACGAGGATGAAATGACGGTCGCCAGCAGTGACATCGAAGTCATTCGGAACATTGATGCATGGTGGGATAGAGAAAAAGATAGAACACAAAACAAACATAAAGACGAGACATGCAACAATCAATTGCAGGTCAATCGCTAGCAGTACAATCAGAGCTCCGAGGAACTACGGAGATGATCCTGCTGCAGCTGCGGTAAGTGGACTGGGGCTACAGTATCTGAACAAGAGTGAACCTTATGACAACAAAACCTCATGAATCTCAGCCTTGAAATTATGACTACATACTATTACTTTGGCAGATAAGGCGATATTGCATGTAAGCTAATCGCTCGTGTGAAGTTTCGTAATCGGCGTAAGTGTAATTTGAATGTTCTTGTTTCAGATGTGCCACTCCTTGGATGCCCTCAGGGGTCAACTTCGTCACAACGAACAGCGAATCGACGAATTGACTCTCATCAATCAGAAACAGCAAGAAACAAATGGTCAACTTCAGCAGAGAATCGTTGCACTCAATCAGACGTTAGTTAAGACCTCCCTTTGACCCTTGGGAACTCCTCTCTCGGACTCCCCTCCATTAACCTTCGACCGTTAGTTCGACCCCACCTTCGGACCCCCGTTGGTCTCTCAGCCCATGTCGTCCTCTCGTTCATTTTTTTCTATTCTCATCATTCGCCGAGTGCTCTCGGATGACTCATTGCCTTCAGCGAGAAGTCGCTACGAAAAGAATTGGCCGAGAAGGAATCGGCCCGAGTCGAGATTCTCGAAGAGGGCAAGAAGATGTCTGACTACAATGGAAAACAATCGAGGGAAATAAGACGATTGAAAGCGCAGGTTAATATCGAGCTACATGATTAGCCACCTTACCTCATTACACAGTAAACAACTATCCATCTATACACTTCCACAAAGTTCTTATTATGTGTTGCTGAGATACATGAATTGAATTGAGGTCGGACAACAAAATGATTCCATTTTCGTAATTTTTGTTTCGCAGGTCGCCGATGTCGATAAAATCAAGGAGGACAGGAAGAAATACAAGGAAGAGAAGACAGCGGCAGAAGAGACGATTGAGAATCTGAGAGAAGAGATGGAATCACTCCAAGGTAGATCAGAGACCATGCCACATCATCTCACTCACTGTTATCTCGATCTCTCTTGTTATTATGTGGGGTGATGTTGCCACTCCCGACGTGTGCTTCACGTGTTCTTATCAGTGATTCTTATCTGGCCAGAGATAATCGGCATGGTCCGATCAGAGACCCGTCGGCAACCCCCGTAATGGTCACTCTCAACAGGGAAGTTGCAAGCGGCCGAGCGCGCGTTGCAAGAAGAGCGAAACGAGAAAAGCGCCAACGAAATAGCATCCGAGGTGCGTCTTATCTGATGGATCGCACTCGTTTATTCAGTGTGTAGAGTGGAGAGAACAAGAAGAGGAGAGTGAAAAAGAGGAGAATTTGAGATATTTCAGCACCACAAGAACCAGTATGAGGGAAACTCGCGCCGAATCGCTGACTTAGAGCGGGCGAACACAGAAAAAGAGGAGTTGATTGGCAGTCTGAAGGAGGCTAAAGAGGTGAGTTTTGTGGTGAGATCGGATAGTGTGCAGTTGGTAGAAGTGAACACAGAAAAGATACAAGTACAGTTGATCGTGCGATAAGAGGAGAAATCTGTGAAAGGGCTGAAAATGACAATGAGACAGGTCATTAAAACACACAAAGTTGCAAGAACAGTTTATCGCCGTCACAATACGCTACCGAATTTTGTGAACATTGGATACGAATGCAAATATACAAATATGAATATGAGAAATCTGAAGTACGCGTGGATTGATTACAGGCTCTGGAAGAGAAGCTGTCGTCTCTGAGTGAGGAGGAATTGGCTGGTAGACTGGCGAGTGATCGCGCCTCTCACACTGCTGCAATAGCAAATCAAGAGGTAGATCTTGCGCATTCCAACTCAATTCAATTCAATTCATTTCTTTATTCCCCCGAGAGATATTAGATTTGTATCAGGTGTGTCATTGATTGTCGAAATAGTTGTTGGGCCCGTCGTCTCCAGAAGATTCACTTGCTTGTTGTTGTTGGTTTCGTTTCTTTCAGAATCTCATTTATCACCACCGTGCCATTCGCTTTATCATTGAGTAACATATTGATCTCTGTCCCTTCACTCTTACCCTCTCTCAGTTGCTTCAACTCCGTCAACGAAATGAGCAACTGCGTCTGCAACTGGCCGAGGCCCATCTCAAATTGGAGTCTGCCATGGACGGCAAGAGTAATCTCGTCGAGGCAGTTGCTCGAGGTGAGACGAGACTAGAATCAGTCTGCAATCGTGTCCATTTGTGTCTCAGTGCACACAAACAAGTGCAGGCCCTCTCTGTGTGCCTCTGAACCTAGACGACCACAAAAAACGCGCGCGCCTTCCGTCATTCCTGAGTGTTCTCTGATTCCAGCGACCGCTCCTCTGCTGGCGGAGATTGACGAACTGAAGGGAAGTTTGGCCGAGGAGAGGAACAATTCGGACGACCACGATAATCTCGTGAGAGGGCTGAAAACGCGATTGGACGAGTCAAATCGAGAATTGAATCGACTGGCGGAAGCTGTGAGTGTCTCATTCTTCTTCCTTTGTCTACTCCACCCTATTACAACTGCTGCTCACTTCTCTCCTCGATCGACTCTCCGCTGCTTTCTCACTTCTCGTTCCTAATTTTGCGTCATGCTATAATCGTATCAGTGACTTCTCGCTGTTCGCTGCTCTGCTTTCCGACCCCCAATCGATCTCTTTCAGTTGAATGGAGCAAACGAGCGATCGTCCACTGAGCAAACCCATCTCTTGCAGAGAATTTCCAAGTTGGAAGGACATCAATCCAAGTGAGCCCTCGTGCGACCATTTGAGAGAACCCTCCTTCGTTCCTTTGCGCCCCCTCGACCGCGTCCCTCTTCTATCAATTGAACTTTGTTCGAGAAAGAAGAGGGGGTCGCGAGCGTGATTAATAGCCGAGAAACGGATAGGATAACGAAAGAGGGGAGGAAGGGGGATATTCGACCGTTTCATCATCCCTACTGTGTAATGGTGTTCGATCAATTGCAGTCTGGTCGCAGCTCATTCGACTCAGCTGGAAGGAGAGAGAGAAGAGAGACGAAAACTACAGGAGGAATTGAGAAGAGAGAGGAAGAGAATTGAAGAACTCAAGGAGGAAAGCGAAGCTATTCGAGCTGTTGCTGCAAATCTGGTATGATATCAAGGGAAAGGGCATTACGGTAGGACGGAATGGGGTCAGGCTACGAGAGTTCCTCCATTTCCCCCGTTCCTTCCTTCTCTCTCTCTCTCTCTCTCTCTCTCTCTTAACTCTCTCAATGTCATCCATATCAGGAATCATCGCATGCTGCACTTCGAGAACAAGTGAACGAATTGAGGGAGAAGAGCATAGAGAAATCAGAGGAGGAGTACGGCCAAATATGTGATCTTGCCCCCTCGCCCCTTCCACTTCGATCATCTCAGGTATATTCCATTCCTCCCTCTCTCTTCTTCTCTTCTCTCGATTCTTATCGATTCTCTCTCTCTCTCTCGGCTACAGATTCGATGAAACGATAAGTGATCTCTCTCTTATGGTCCCTTGTCTCTCTCATCTCTTCCCTCAACCCCACTCTCTCAAAGAGAATCCGAATACTATCGAAAGTCTTGATCAAGAGATGATATTTCTCGGAATGGGAGAATGATGACTAGACTATTGCAGAGTGGACATGAGTCAATTGCCGCTGCCAGTCCACAGCCATCCCATCCATTGGGATACTCGCTGACTCATGGATCGAGTGCAGCAGAGGTGAGATCAGATCAAGAGAGAGAGAGAGAGAGAGAAGCACGGAAGAAACACGATCGAAACAGAGACTACGGTCACCATTCCAGAGCGAACTGTCGTCGTTGCTACGCAATCACGAACTGAACACGCGACGAATCAGTGAATTAGAAGTAATGGCGAGACGATCGGAGGAACAAATCGAAAGAAGAGATCAACGATTGAAGGAATTGACGGGCAAATACAAGGTGTGCTAAGTGGCGTGAAACAATGAGTAATTGTTGTTCCTCTTTCAGGAAATGGAGTTCCAATACGAGTCGCTGCTTGAGATGGACGGAGAGAAGCTGGAGAAGATTGAAGAACTGCAGAACGACATTGTCGATCTGCGACAGCTATTGAAAGATCAGCTAATTGCTTTCGCCGAAGCTCGAGCAATCGAAGACAAGTAGCGATCTTTTCCTCCCCGAGACGGGTCGTGTATTGTACATTAGAGATTGTGGCGGCGCAGCTCTCCCCTCGATTCACTTTCAATGCCCCCTGTGATATATCAGATCCGCGAGTGTCGATCACACTCACAGATCGCCCATAGTACTAACGATGGTCATATGAGTAGTCTAGATCAGATTGGGAAAGATAAAGCATGTTTCACACTCACAAACTGTCTCTGGTTCAGCAGCAGCACACGGTTGTAAACTGTTTCAAGCTCCTCTCTCTTGTTTCCGGTTAGATCGAAGTCGTCTTTTCCTTCCTGTCTACCCACTTTCCATTCGCACCTGCACTCTCACCTTCTGTTCATCAAATTCCTCTTTTGGGTGAGAGAGAGAGCGAGTGAACGATTAGCACGAGATCCATCCATCATCTAATTGCGCTACCGTCTACACTTTATCAGATCGGCAGTATCATTTATGACTGCCCGAAGGTCGACAACTTGTCACCAATATATAACCGAAAGCTGAGATGACTATCCGAGCTTACGCAATCGGCGGTTACTGTAGATGATCCATTCTGGAGGACGAATCATCTTATCTTGCGTGACTCGAACGGGACGAGTTCCCCTCTCCCTCTCCCTCTGACCCACTTGACTGTCCACTACCTCTGCCATATAGTTAGTTACCAGTTGAGGGATAGAGTAAGACGCGGCCTTCCCAACTCTCTGTCTTATCTCTACACATCTCCCCTGTCCTCATTCGAAATTGGAAGGAACGTCTCCGCAGCCAAAAGAGAAGTGAGATCTACTCTGTCAACTGTGTCTCCAATTGATTGAGGGGGCGGTAAGAATGTCCTTCTCATTACCATACCAGCTCCCCCCTCCCCTCTCTTCTCTCAACTATCATTCCCCTTCTTCCTCCTCCTCCTTTTTGTTTGTCACACTTCTCAATTCACATCTGAAACTTTCGCCTCCCTTTTCTATAGTTGGATTACGACAGTGTTCCTCCACTCATTTTCCTCCACTTTCTTCGTTGTTACCTCGCATTCTTCCACTTTCCTACAATGTTCTCATGCAGTGAGCCTCCATGGTGATTCCATAGACAATAGAGAGAAAGAGAGAGATAGGACTTCCTTCTCTCTCTCTCTTCTCACTTCGATCATCCTTTCCCTTCTCTACCCCATTAACCTTGGTTGTTTCTTTTACTTCGTCCATTCTCGCCTTTTCTTCGCAGTTGTATTCTCAGGACTGTCATAAGGGCAGCAAATCTTTCGTCCTTCGGTATATCTCTATCGATAGCCTTGAACTGCTCCAGGATCGTCCCTCCCACTATCTCTCTCATTATCCCCTCCTCCTGCTCCTCCCCTTCCTCCTCTAACTCCATGGCAGACTACCGCCCCTCCTCCCCTCCCTCCACTTACCCTTCCTACCTCCTTCTACTCTCGCCATTCATTCATACCATCGCCCCTTCTATGAATTCAACCCCCTTCCTTCCTTGCTCTAAGCCATTCTTGACCCACTTCGATCTCTTCCCTCACACTCTCCATGTCCCACCCCCTTCCTCTCTCTCTCTTCTCCTATCTCCTCCTAGCTGCTATCCGTTCGTACTTACTCTAGCACTATCCGTCCCATCGGCTCTTTCTTCTTCTTTCTTTCTCCGAGATGAGTTGGAGCATATCTGCTCTATATCCATGGGGTCATCGAATGGTAGATCATTCAATGTCTCCTCCCCCTTCTCACTCTACTCATACTCTTCCTCTATCTCTCCCTTCTGCCGTCCACAGTTGACCGTGATGCGATCTCTCTCTTGGGTAGAGTAGAGGGCACTCCCTTCCCTCTCTCACCATTTCATTAACTCGTTCTAGAACTTCCATCTCATCTTCCTTATCTCACCTCGGTGTCCTTTCTCTTACTGGTACGCTTCTCTCTCTTTCTCTATCTCTTCTTCCTCTGATCCAGCGTTCCCTCCTACTAGTCTCGATGTACTTTCTCTACTACGGTACTCTAAAGGACGATCGCTCCCTTCTCTTTCCTCATCTCTTCCATCCATTCGTCTGTCTTTCTATGTCTTCCTTCAATGAATCATTGTCTCTTACAGAAGACCATCGGTCTCTCAACACGAGTTCAACTCTTCACTAAATGGACAAGACTAGCGGCAACTCTTCGGAAATCTCATCTGGCTGGGAAGGAGTTTCTGAGGACGCGCAGGTTAGTTTTTGAATGGAGTATTAGGGATCTTCTTCCCCTTCCTTCCTACCAACCTTTGCCTCTCTCCCCTCTAATCGACTACCTATCATTCCCGCATCTTCACATTCTCATTCATACCCACGTTGATCGTATCTCACACACCTAATTGTCGTCGGTGTTTCTCTTTGCCCAAGTGAAGAGAGTCTCCGACATATTTTGCGTAGATGACGTATGATAGGAGGGACCGATGGAGATGAGATCAGCGTGTCTTTTCCCTCCTCGCCCCTCAAATTAGTCGAATTGTTGTTGCCACACACGGTCTCCTCACTCGCTCGATCATCCACATTATAAGCACGGTCGTGAGAGGGTATCAAGAGTGTTTTGGAGTGTACTTTCCGCCCTCTCTTAGAGCAACGAATGAATTGAGGAGACGAGTCAAATATGTGACTCTGTCAACCTGTTCTCGCCTACTTCAACCGTCTCTCTCTACGTTTTCGTATGAGTTGGAACGGCGCGCGAGCGTGCTCTTTGATCTTTACCACCTCATTTATCCGTTCCTCGTCCATCTCATCTCCTCCTCCCCTTTTCGACCTTTCCACACGGTCAATGTCACTCGGAGTGGGTCCTCTGTACCTTTGGGGTAGATCGATGAGATAACCTCCGCTCGTCTACTTCCTTCACTTCTCTCATCTCCATACCCGACGAGACAACTGACCAATTTGTGTCCTCGTCCAATTATGCTCGTTTTCTCTCTGAAGTCGACCGGTTCAATCCCTATTTTGTGCCTGTCAACTGCCTTCTTCCCATAGCTAAACTCATAAGTGAGAGAAGAGGGAGTTCGGGAAACCATCCATGGGGTTTTCCATGAGGTGTAACACGTGTTTCGCAAGTGGTTCGAATTGTATCTGCTGATTCAGCAAGGATATAGATATCTGCAGCCGTTATCAGGAACGATGCGAGAGAGTGTACAGGAGAGGGAGAGGACAGAGATAGAGAGATGCGGTGACTATCTGATTACACCCAGACTCCGCCTCCTTATTCTGGATAAAGTCGTGGATCCGACACTCTTCTGTATGCTCATGGCTGGCCTCATTCCCTCTCTCATTTCACCGTTCGAACTGCAACTCTCGATGTGTTGTAGTGGAGAGTGAGAGTGGGTCGACGGTCCGCCTCTCTCTCTCTCTCTGCTCTCTTCTCTCTCTTCCTTTCTCTCTCTCCCTCTCTCTCTCCGTCTCTCTCCCTCTCCCTCCATCTCATCCCCACCTTGGCTTGACCTTACGGCGATTGTGGTGCATCGATCACGAGAACAGATCACCGTCCCCGATAGGGCCTTACTCTCTGTGTGTCTCATCTCTCCCTTCCCTCACCCGCCCTCTAACTCGATTCTTCCCATTGCAGTCGCATGAAAGTATGAATACCTCGGGTGACTCGTGCTTCTGGAAGGACCAGCAGGATATCGTCATCAGCGGAGTTTCTGGCAGATTCCCGCGGTAGGTCATTGATCCTTTTCCTTCTCTCGCTCTCTTGTATGTCCTTTCCCTCAAGGACCTTCCATATGACTGGATAGATGGGGGAAAGAAGGGGCTAAGGAATGGACTGGATGTCCAGTCGACTGTGACTCATTCCTATTGAAACAGCCGATCGAGAGAGAGAGAGAGAGAGGGGCGAACTATCCATGTGATCTCTGCATTGGGACAATTTCAGATGCGAGAACGTCGATGAGTTTGGAGATTTGCTGCTGGCAGGCGAAGATCTCGTAACCGAAGACGACCTCCGATGGCCTCCTGGTGAGTGATCAACTATCCCTCCTCTGATAGACTACCTTTTTCCCTTCGATCTCTAACTAATTACTTCCCTCTTAGGACTCTTCGACCTCCCCAAGAGACACGGAAAGCTGAAGGAGCTCAAGAAGTTCGATGCTCAGTTCTTCTCCGTCCCGCCCAAGCAGGTGAATACTTAATCCATCGATCAACTTTGGCTTTACTTTGTCTAACTCAGTCTTCACTAAGTCTAACTAAGGCTTGGGCGGATTGTGATTCATGACTTGAGGCGAACTACATGGACCCTCAAGTGCGTCTGCTTCTCGAGGTCACCTGGGAGGCGCTCGTCGATGCTGGTGAGTTCACTGATAAGGGAATGGATAAGGGAGTGGACAGAGTGAGGAGGGGAAGGGAACTCCGGGGGATCTCGGGATTAAAGGTGCGCGATGAGCGACGCGAAAGTGAACGAGAGAGAAGACAGAACGAGGAGAGGATGTGCTCTCTTGTACCATGTAACCTTGAACTGGACGATTGAATGCACGTGAGAGAGAGGAACGGGAGGAACGAGAGTGAGCGGGAGGAGTAAGAGAGACCGAGAGAGATAAAGGAAGAGAGAGAGAAAGAGAGAGAGAGAGAGACAAGGGGATATGGGGATTGAGTAGCCGATATGAATGAGCTCGATCCCGCGGGGATGAAAGGGGAACACGAATTCACACACTAAACATACTCAAGCTAATCAATCGATATCTCAGGAATCAACCCTGTTGACTTCCGTGGCTCTCGCACGGGAGTGTTCGTGGGATGCTCTGCTTCCGAGACTTCTGGTTCCCTTACGATGGATCCCGAGACTGTGACTGGCTACACTCTCACGGGATGCGTCCGCTCCATGTTCGCCAACCGTCTCTCTTTCACCTTCGATTTCAGAGGTTGGTTACAGTGGCCAACCATCCTCTTCTACAGTAACCCGACCTACCGTAACCTCTGATTCCCCTCAGGACCCTCGTTCGCCGTCGACACGGCTTGCTCTTCGTCTCTTCTGGCGCTCCAACTGGCAGTGGACGCCATCAGAACGGGACAGTGCGACTCCGCTGTTGTCGCTGGTGCTCATCTCACTCTCACCCCTACTGTAAGTTAACTTCGTTATCATTCAGCTACACTATCCCTCTCATAACTGTATTCTAATCGATAATTCTTCCAGGCGGCCCTCCAGTTCCTCCGTCTCGGTATGCTTTCCGACAGAGGCAGCTGCCGTTCCTTCGACGAATCTGGTGAGTATTATCGATTAATTTTGTCCTCCACTTCATAATCACTTGATGGAACTTTACCGAAGTATGAGTGAGGTTCTCATTCATCGTTTTTGAGTACTTGAGATGTGTGAGAGCGCGTATATGACGATTTCATAGTCACATTTCTCGCTCACTCCAAAAGAGCATTGAGACAGACTCGATATTCAATCTCACCGCGAAGCTTGAAAAGCGATAGCATCAAAAGGGCGCGCCGAATTGAGACAGATAGCGCCGCTAGATATTCAGCTCACTTCTTTTGCTACATCTTTTGCGTGTCGGTCGCATTCCAACTGGATATCTATCGAGGAAATCTATATGAAAACGAGAGTGAGCAGCGAAAGCTGTCTAATCCATTGCACAATCCGACCATTCCCAGTTAAATCGATATCATGGGCTAACTCATTTGAATGTGTTCAAATTGCAGGTGATGGATACTGTAGAACTGAGGGTGTCGCAGCCATCTTCCTGCAGAGAAAAGACAAGGCAAAGAGACTTTATGCCACCGTCGTCCATGCCAAGTCCAACACTGACGGCAACAAGGAACAGGGAATCACTTTCCCCTCTGGAGAGAGACAGGCGACCCTCCTCGAGGAGGTCTACGCTGAGGCCGCCATCGACCCCAACCAGGTCTACTACGTCGAGACCCACGGAACCGGCACCAAGGTACGTTTGGTGTGGCACTCCAAATCCGGTACCAGATGATCAGGCAGTAATTGATCCAATTACAGGTCGGAGATCCTCAGGAGGCAAATGCCATCTGCCAGATCTTCTGTTCCAACCGACCGGCTGACCAGCCTCTCCTCATCGGTTCCGTCAAGTCCAACATGGGACACGCCGAACCCGCATCCGGAGTTTGCTCTCTGGCCAAGGTTCTGATGGCTATCGAGAGACAGACCATCCCTCCCAATCTCCACTTCAACACTCCCAACCAGTACATCCCCGGACTCGTTGATGGACGCCTCAAGGTGAGCTAGTCATGATGAAACCAATGCTAGATATCTGTTCATGTCATAAGATCATTCGCTCATCCTATTCATTCCAGGTCGTCACTCAGCCCACTCCCCTTCCCGGAGGAGTCATCGGTATCAACTCGTTCGGATTCGGAGGATCCAACACTCACGCTATCCTTCGTGCCGCGTGCCACGAGACTCCCAAGCCCGATGAGGCCGGATTCACTCGTCTCGTCACCTACTCTGGACGTACTCAGGTGGGTGCACAATACGGATTGATTCTTGAGAGAGATACTATTGGTCTACTTCTAAGCAATCATTCTGATCTTTGATCTCTGCAGGAGGCGATGCAGTACGTGTTCGACAAGGTGGAGCAGCACAAGGACAACGCTCACTTCCTCGCTCTTCTCGCTAATCAGGCGAATCTTCCTCCCAAGGACACCTCCTTCAGAGGATGGAGTCTCGTTCACAGAGGAGGCGATGCTCCCACTCTCAAGGATATCCAGAAGGTCGCCATCACTGAGCCTCGTCCCATCTACTACATCTACTCGGGAATGGGATCGCAATGGCCCGGCATGGCTCAGAAGCTCATGGTCATCCCCGCCTTCGACAACTCCCTCAAGGAGTCCAGCAAGTGCCTCGAGGAGTACGGCATTGATGTCTACGGTGAGTAACTGATCAATCGACAATTGATATGGAACAACCGAATGATCATTGAATTATGATTCATTTCCAGGAATGCTCTGCAACTCCGACGCTGCTCAGTACCAGGGCAACCCTCTCAACTGCATTCTCGCCATCGCTGCCATCCAGATCGCTCTCACCGACATCCTTGAGCTCCTCGGAGTCACTCCCGGTACGTTTCAGTACTCGATTAGCATATGATTCATCACGTTACCGTATTCCCCGTTACCGTATCCTTCTGTTCAGATGGAATCATCGGTCACTCGACCGGTGAGATGGGCTGCGGCTACGCCGACGGTGCGATCACTCGCGACCAGACGATGAAGCTCGCGTACCACAGAGGAGCGACGATCATGGCCAAGCGTGATCTCATCCAGGGAGGCATGGCCGCCGTCGGTCTCACATGGAATGAACTGCTGGAGCAGCTTCCCGAGGGAGTTGTGCCCGCTTGCCACAACGGAGCCGACTCCGTCACCATCTCTGGAGACGCCGAGAAGATCAAGGACTTCTGCGCCGATCTCGAGAAGAGAGGCATCTTCGCCAAGGTACTGCATCCTTTCATCTTGACCTTCCAAAGATGCATTTTCGATGGTGAATAATGTAATAATATCGATTGATTGTAGATCGTCGACTCGTCGGGAATTCCTTTCCACTCGCCCGCTATGCTGCGTGTGAAGGAGGACATGCTTGCCTCGATGCGTTCCATCGTTCCCGAGCCTCGTCCTCGCTCTTCTCGCTGGATCTCGACCTCCATCAAGGAGGAGGACTGGGATTCCGATCTCGCCGCCACTTGGTAAGCAATATTATTAATATTCCTGCCAAATATGTATTTTCGAAATGCTCATCTTATATCAGAGATCATACATTCACCCATTTCTCTCTCTTTCAGCTCTGCCGAGTACCACGTTCACAACGCGTGCTCGCCCGTGCTTTTCTACGAGGCTCTCCAGAAGATTCCGGCAAATGCCGTGACCATCGAGATGGCCCCTCACTCCCTCATGCAGGCCGTTCTTCGTCGTTCTCTCCAGAAGACCGTCATCAACGTCGGCATGATGAACATGAAGGCCGAGAACGAACTCGAGTCGTTCCTCCAGTCCATTGGCAAGATCTACCAGGCCGGAGTGACCGTGTACGCTGACAAGCTGTACCCGGAGGTCGAGTACCCCGTGCCCAAGGGAACTCCCATGATCGGTCCCATGTGGAAGTGGGATCACTCTCAGGACTGGCCCGTCATCGACGGTCGTCAGATGGCGACTGGAATGGGAGGAGGAATCGCTGCCTCTGCTTCTTACACCATCGATCCCTTCGCAGCTGATTCGAAGGAGGCTTATCTCCTCGACCATTGCATCGATGGTCGTGTTCTCTATCCCTTCACTGGCCACATGGTGCTCGCCTGGCGCACTCTGTGCAAGCTGAAGGGACTGGACTACCTCAAGACGCCCGTCGTCCTCGAGAACATCAACGTCTACTCGGCGACGATTCTGTCGAAGCCGATCAAGTTGGACGTCGTCGTCACTCCTGGAACCAACCAGTTCGACATTATCTTCGAGGATCAGGTCGCTGCCTCTGGCAAGATCTATATCCCCGAGGATGCCGAGAGATTCTACTACGACAACCTCGACGACATCCGCACGTCGAAGCTGGCTGACAGAATCGAGCTCGACAACGAAGACGCCTACAAAGAGTTCCTCCTCAGGTAAATATTTCAAACCATTTGGATTACACTAGCTCGTTGGTTTTATAATTGTACTGCGGAAAACAATCCTAGCCAATCAAAAACATGAGATCACAAACCAATTCTTTCTTCTTGCAGAGGTTACGAGTACGGACAGGCCTTCCGTGGAATCTACCGTACCTGCAACTCCGGAGAGCGTGGAACCCTCTACTGGACTGGCAACTGGGTGACCTTCCTCGATTCGCTCCTCCAGACTGCTCTGCTTGCTGAGAGAGCCGACACTCTCCGTCTGCCTACTCGCGTTCGCTACCTCCGTATCGACCCCGAGAAGCACCTCAAGCACGTCGTTGAGAAGGACGGAATCCAGGTGGTCGAGCTCAGAAACGACATCGCCACCAATGGATGCGTCGCCGGAGGAGTGGAGTGCTGTGATCTGACTGCTCACACTGTCGCCCGTCGCATGCAGACATCGGGACAGTTGTACCACGAGAAGATCCACTTCGTCCCTCACTTCGATGACAACGCCCTCATCGAATTCCCCAAGGAGAGAAAGAATCTCGAGGAGTACACGACCATCCTCAAGCAGGTCATGAGCAGAGGACTCGAGGCATGGAACAAGAAGGGACTCATCTCTTCTCTTCCCAACTCGGCCATCCTCGAGAAGGCACTCAAGGAGCTCGCCCCGCACTCCAAGACTCCCATCAACGAGGTCGCTTACAAGAGGTAATTTGAGTTCTTTCCTTTCTAGCCCACTATTATAGTAAATGGTTTCTATTCATCCCTCTTCAGATTCTCCGAGGACAACAAGTGCTCTCTGCTCAAGTCGTTCGAGGAGGCCTTCAAGATCTCCACTGCTGATCAAACTCCCGCCGAGTTCGCGACGACCGTCAAGAACCACATCAAGGCCGTCAAGACCATCTTCGAGACCGATCGCATGTGGGCCGCTTGCCTCGCCCAGGACAGAGTCGTCAAGGCTGTCCAGGTAATCGATTACTTTTCGCAGTCTACAGTAGCATTATCTGAAGTAATACCATAATAAACAAAAGTAAAAGGTACTAATCAGATGAATTCCAGGATATCGCCATCGAGAACTCTGCTGGCCACAACAACAAGTTCTGCGGAATCGAGCTCAACTCGACCGAGCAGCTCAAGCTCATGATTGAGGCTCTCTCCTCTCATCCTCTCCTCGAGGTCGAATGGGTAAGTATTACATGCCTTGTATTCAATCAATATACCACTCCATCCTTGTTTGAAAGTGAATGAATTGTATCCTTTTAGGCATGCGCCGGTCCCTCGGTCGACCATCTCGACGAGAACACTCTGGAGCAGTTCGGAGGTCGCAAGGTCAAGATCGACCTCGACAACCCCGATTTCACCGGCCACGGAGACGCCAAGAACTTCGACTACATGCTGCTGGATAAGGTGCTCGCAAGGTGAGTCGCGCTTCTATTCTTTAGCAGTTACAATAATTCCACACATAATATTCAGTAGCTAACCCTTTCCTTCTTGCAGAAAGGCCGATCCCGCTGCGTACCTCAACCGTCTGAAGTACACGATGCGCGACGACGGATTCGTCATTGTGATCGAGCCGATCAAGAACCACGCTCTGATTGCATCCATCCAGGCCTTCATGGTCGATGATCTGGCTGTGACTCCTTCTCGTTCCTACTCCACCTACTTCACGGACGTGGAGCTTCGCGCGCTCTTCGAGCAGTGCGGATTCCGTCTGTGCAACTACCAGGCGGACGAGTCCATGTCCACCATCGTCTACCTCATCCGCAAGATCCCCGAAAAGGCGCGCGAGCCCGTGTTCGTCGATGTCGATGACATCCAGGAGTTCTCGTGGATCGAGCCTCTCAAGGAGATCATCGAGGCCAGACTCAACGAGCCCGACTACAAGACCATCTGGCTCACCAACACCAAGGTCCGCAACAATGGAGTCATCGGAATGGCACTCTGCTTCACTGAGGAGAATCTGAAGGCCAACCGATTCCGCACTCTCGTTGACATGTCAGTCGATCCCGCGACGAGAAATGGACCTCCCGTACTCACGATGGAAAGCGATGAGGTGAAGAAGATGATCGCTCTTGACCAACACGCCAACAACTACAAGGACGGAGTGTGGGGATCCATGAGACACATCACCGTCAGAGATGGTCAGTTATCCTCCTCTTTCTGGGTCTGGTACCGGGGTCCGATCTGGAACCAAGTATGATGGTTTGCCATTTCAGAGGACAAGAACATGTACAAGTCGTGCGAGCACGCCTTCATCAACACCCTCGTCAGAGGAGACGTGTCTTCCCTCACCTGGTTCGAGTCTCCCAACCAGTACTTCCATGACCAGCCCAACAAGAACTCGAACCACGAGGTAAGCAAAATACAGCAAAAGATTTGCGACCACGGTAGGGATCGAACCTACAATCTTCTGCTCCGTAGGCAGACGCGTTATCCATTGCGCCACGCGGCCGATGTTTTCTAGCTAGAAACGACTGGGAGAGATGGCAAGCATTTTCGCACACACGCTAGAGAAAGAAAGAGTGTGGCGAAATAGTGAAGAGAGATTGGTGCAGTAGAGACCCCTTGTGTGTGTTTTCTCTCCCTCTCAATAATTTCTCCTCTTTTCAGCTGTGCCAAGTGTACTATGCCGCCATCAACTTCCGTGATGTCATGCTTGCGTACGGTCGTCTTCCTCCTGATGCCATTCCTGGCCAGTTCGCTGACCGCGAGTGTCTCCTCGGAATGGAGTTCGCCGGTCGTCTCAACGACGGATCCAGATGGATGGGAATCCTGCCTGCTCAGGCTCTCGCCACCTCGGTCGTCATCGACAGAGACTACGCCTGGCAGGTACGAAATTGACCATATTTACTGATTTGGCTACCATTGAACAAAACATAGTAGAAGAAATGAGTAGATCGGTCTTAATTCTCTCCTCTTCAGATCCCGACTTCGTGGTCGTTGGCCGATGCCGCCACCGTGCCCGTTGTCTACACGACTGCCTACTACGCTCTTATCGTGCGTGGTCAGATGAGAAAGGGCGAGTCGATTCTGATCCACGGAGGATCGGGAGGAGTCGGACAGGCAGCCATTGCCATCGCTCTCTCCATGGGATGCGAGGTGTACACCACCGTCGGATCCCAGGAGAAGAGGGACTTCCTCCAGAAGAAGTTCCCTCAGCTCAAGGACCACAACTTCGCCAACTCGAGGTGGGAATCTGTCCAATCGACTAGAATAATATCACTCATCCCGATCAATCAATAATCACCCATCTTTTCAGATCGACGGAGTTCGAGCTGCACATCCGTCACATCACTCGTGGTCGTGGAGTGGATCTCGTTCTCAACTCTCTCGCTCAGGAGATGCTCCAGGCGTCCGTCCGTTGTCTCGCTCAGCACGGTCGATTCCTCGAGATCGGAAAGGTTGATCTGTCGCAGAACTCCGCCCTCGGAATGGCCGTCTTCCTCAAGAACGTCACCTTCCACGGTATTCTGCTCGATGCCGTCATGGACCAAGGAATCGGCAAGAAGGACGACTGGAAGGTTGTCGCCGCTCTTCTCCAGGAGGGAATCAAGAATGGCGTCGTCGTTCCTCTTCCCTACTCTGCTTTCCCCGCCGACAAGGCCGAGGAGGCATTCCGATTCATGTCTGCTGGAAAGCACATCGGAAAGGTCCTCATGTCGATCAGAGAGGAGGAGGCCGAGAAGGTGTGCGTCCCTGCTCCCATCTCCGTCCAGGCCATCTGCCGTACCCTCTGTCATCCCCAGCACGTCTACCTCATCACTGGTGGTCTCGGAGGATTCGGACTCGAGTTGGCTCAGTGGCTCATCAACAGAGGAGCTCGCAAGATCGTCCTCACCTCGAGAACCGGAATCCGCACTGGATACCAGGCGAGATGCGTCCACTTCTGGAGAAGACTCGGCATCTCCGTTCTCGTCTCCACTCAGAACATTGCCAAGGCGGAGGACGCTCGTGAGCTGATCCGTCAGTGCATGGAGATGGGACCCGTCGGAGGAGTCTTCCATCTTGCCATGGTCCTTCGTGATTGCCTCTTCGAGAACCAGAACGTCCAGAACTTCAAGGACGCCGCTGAGGCCAAGTACGACGGAACTCTCAACCTCGACGCCGCCACCAGAGAAGCGTGCAAGGATGAGCTCAGATGGTGAGAAACACTTAATCACTTTCATTATCTTAATAATACGGTTCTGTATTCTGAACATATCAGAAAATAATCCTTTCCTCTTACAGGTTCGTCGTGTTCTCTTCCATCACTTCCGGTCGTGGAAACGCCGGACAGACTAACTACGGTTGGTCCAACTCCACCATGGAGAGAATGGTCGATGCCCGTCGTCGTGATGGATACCCCGGTATCGCCATCCAGTGGGGAGCCATCGGAGATGTCGGAGTCATTCTCGAGAACATGGGAGACAACAACACCGTCGTCGGAGGAACTCTCCCGCAGAGAATGCCCTCTTGCCTTGCGGCTCTCGACCTCTTCCTCTCATGGAACCATCCCGTCGTGTCCTCTTACATCAAGGCCGACCTCGGAGAGAAGAAGAAGGCCGGCGGAGGAAATCTGCTGCAGACCATTGCTCACATCCTTGGTGTGAACGACATCTCGCAGCTCAACCCCGATGCTAACCTGGGAGATCTCGGACTCGACTCTCTCATGGGAGTTGAGATCAAGCAGGCGCTTGAGAGAGATTACGACATTGTCCTCTCGATGAAGGACATCCGTACTCTCACCCTCAACAAGCTCCAGGCTCTCGCTGAGAATGGAGGAGCCGCCGGAACCTCCCTCCAGAGTTCCGAATTGGACATGAAGAAGGTACGGTAGTTGATCTATTACTGACTGAATACTTTAGATCGAAAAAGAAAAGTATAATTGCCTAATCAATATAATCTTCAGGAGGGTGAGCGTGAGGCTGAAAACAACACGGTCGAGCAGCTCGAGAAGCAGATGAACCAGCTCTTCAAGATGCGCGTCGACGTCAACGATCTCGACCCTCAGGATCTGGTTGTCAAGGGTAACAAGGTGGAGGAGGGACCAGTCACCTTCTTCCTCCATTCCATCGAAGGAATCGCCACTCCTCTCAAGAGGTATGTTATATCACATAGAACATAACATAAGAACGGTAGAAATTTGTAACTGACCTCATCATCTCCTCCTTTTCAGAGTGATGACCCGATGCAACTTCCCCGCGTACTGCTTCCAGTCGACGAAGGACGTCCCTCAGGACTCGATCGAATCCGTCGCCCGCTGTTACATCGCCGGACTGAAGAAGATCCAGCCCGTCGGACCCTACAGACTGGTCGGATACTCGTACGGAGCCTGCATCGGATTTGAGATGGCCTGCATGCTGCAGAAGTCCGACGGACCCAATGCAGTGGAGAGACTCATCCTTCTCGACGGATCTCACCTCTACATGCAGACGTACAGAAACGTGAGTAACCCTTCCTACCATCACATCAATTCAGTAGTTTACTCTACCATTCTCGTTAATCAATCGATATTCTCAGGTCTACCGCATGGCGTTCGGAGTGACGGGTGACACGCTCGTGAACAATCCTCTCTTCGAGTCGGAGATCATGTGCGCCATGACTCTCCGCTTCGCCAACGTCGACTACAAGAAGTTCCGAGTGGAGCTCTTGCAGCAGCCCGGATTCAAGGCTCGCGTCCAGAAGGTCGTCGACACTGTTATGCAGACTGGTCTCTTCAAGAGCTCAGCCACCGTCGCATTCGCCTGCGAGGCAATGCACTCCAAGTTCCTCATGGCCGACAAGTGAGTACTCATTCAGTGGTCGATTATCTTGTTTGACTACTGGGATACTGTAGCCTGAGAGACGAACACAGACTATTCAATATTGTTCAGGTACAAGCCCGATGGCAAGTTCGCCGGCAAGATCACGCTTATCCGTGCCGAGCAGGGAGCGGCTCGTGAGGAGGACGTCGGACAGGACTACGGAGTCTCCGCCGTCTCCGACGACCACCAGGTACTGTAGCTGATTACGGTAGAACGAGTTATTGGTGCACTGTAACATTTTTGATTACTGCGACCGGAAGTGGAAACCGGAAGTGATTCATTCATTCCTTTCCTCTCGCAGGTCTTCGTTGTCGAGGGAGACCACGACACGTTCGTCCAGGGCAGGACGAGTGCCAAGACGGTCGAGATCATCAACCAATTGATTGAAGAATCACACAAGGCTTAAGTGAATACCCCAGTACCATAACCACACTTTCCTATTGTTCTCTATCTCCTCTCCATCGACTTCTCTTTAATGTTCCATCCCCGTTCCTGACCCATTCCATCTCAGCCTCCCCTCTTCCCCCTTCCTTCTCTGTCTTATTCTTCCCCCTCTCCCTTCCCTTCCCCTGACCCATCCCGTATCCATCGCGGGTTCTGCTTCTCACTCTATATTCATCGTATCGGTATTCACTTGAGTGCGCGACTCCTTCCTCTATTCATTCTGATTAGAGATCGGTGTGATCCGCCATCCCAATTGTGTGTGTCATCTCAAGCCCATCCAATCCGTCTTCTAGTTATCTCTATTCGACCTATACCGTACTTTAGTCCTCGATCGACACTCATCTCATTAGATTCAGACTCCATCTCTTCTTCTCGTCCTTTAATTTCTCAAACTTTCATTTTTGTTTTCTTTTCTTCTTCTTTTTTTTCTTTTTATTACTTTAGCGTTTTGCCACATTTCCATATATAGGCCAGCCTCCACTCAGTCAGCCAACAAAGATTTTGAGAGACTATTTCAGATTCAGTAGATGCTAAATAATATCGAGATTCATCCATAGTAGGGAACGTTGTTTGTATAGAGCCATTAGTCAAAAACCTTTCCCTATTGCCAGTTCGGATTTGTTTCTGACCGATTGTTCCATACTAGCAACTGTTCCACCAGCAGAGTTTATGATATGCCCCTCACAGATAATAGTTCTTTTATATTTCATTTCTTCGTGTCCATTCCATATCAGCCCCCTTCCCCTTTCCCCCGACAAGTTCGAAGTGTATCTAGGAGTGTCATCTGTTGCCAGCTTTTGTCGTCTCCCAGTCATTCTTCGCACTTTCCCCTCTCCCGATAGGTTCTCCTTCCGAATTGAGTAGGAGGTGAGAGATGGTTCCATCTGAAGGTTGTCTGCCAGCAATCATCCATCTCTTTCTTCCTTCTCTTTTCGCTGTTCCATCTGAGTTCCTCCGTTCCACCCTTCCCCTTCTTCTTCCATTTCTCTCTGCATTTCAACTCATTCGATTACTACTGCTTTTATCGCGTTAAGTTTTTGTGTTATTCTATTGTAAGAGTAATTAGAGGAGGTGGATTAGTCTTGTCCAGCCCACAGTCTAATTCACCTCCTTTCTTCTCCCTGTCTCTCACTTATCCTTTGTCGCCTCTCATCAAAGTTTAATGAAATGTTGGCAATACGTGGTTCTCGTGTCGGGGTCACACATGCACACAGGGGAAGGGAGAAAGAAGCGATGAAAGTAGTGTCCAGTGGGAAAGGAGGTTACTTACCCCCGATCGTAGTATCTCAGAAGGAAAGAAGAAGGAAAAGGTCGTCCTTTGCGGGGTCGAGAGAACATGTAGATGAGAGAGATCGGCCGGGCTATGTCGATAGATACAATCAAAGGTTGATGGAGAAGAGATACGAGAAGAAGAAGAGGGGAGAGTTCATCGAGAATCGAGATAAGAACACACATCGAAATAATGAGCAATGGGGCGAGATTGAGGGACCGTCAGAACCAAGTGACGAAAGAATCGAGCGAATGACAAATTGACTCGTCTTTGCTGCACATTTCAAGGAATTCTTCACGTGTGATCACTCCGTCCTTGTTCATGTCCATTTTCTGAAACAAGTGACGATTGACAATTCCATAGATCACTACTCTTCCCCTCTATCTTTCTCTCTCCTTTCTATTCCTCGTGACCTACCCGTCTCACCCACCTGCACAATAGTACTCGCTTGCTCCAGCAAATGTTGATAAGTGACGGGCGGGCCAGTATTCCGCCCCATCAAATCGTACATTGACTGAGCAATTTTCATCAATTCCGAGGGGCCAATCGCGCCTGGGAATGAAATGTGGAATGAAGTGAGTGAAATGAAAAGAGCAGGGTGAATTCCTCACCTCGTTTTTCGATATCGTAGAGAGTGAAAATCCAGTTTAGTTTCTCATCCGTCGAACCTCGTGAGATCACAGAAAGGCCGGTGACGAATTCCTGAGAAGAAGTGAACGGCTATGCATTAATAATTGGAGGAGGAAGAGAATGAGGAAGTGGGGAGGAGGAGGAAGTAGGAAGAAAGAAAGATCTCACCTCGAAACTAATGATTCTGTCGCAGTCGCTGTCAAATGTCCGAAAAACGTATTCTGCATACTTCGTAGTCGCTCCATGAGGAAACAATTGGGAGTAGATTTCTTGGAATTGTTCCAGAGCTATCGTTCCATTCGGGCAGCACTGAAATTGTATTGAAATGAAAACGGACAATATGAAAATTGTGTTACCTGCTTGAAGGTGCGATAGATAATCTGTATTTCCTTCCTGGAGAACTTGGTTTGTTTACAGAGAGACTCGATGGTAGGCGGTCGATATCTCGGGACGGGCGCTGGTTCGATCTCAGGCTCGCAGTCTTCAACCACCATTGTTGAGAGAAGAGAAAATCGTGGGAGAAAAAAGAAAGAGGAGAGAAATTGAATCTCACCACCTACCATTTAATATAATCTCATGCATCGCGGAATCCTCGAGTACGGAGTAAACAAGAGTCCTAATCATGGAGAATACCTAGTGGAAAGGGACGAGAAAGAAAAGCAGTGCAAGAACTCGCTATTATGTCGGTTTATTTGGACAGAAGTCAATTACGAAGATTGGATGGACCTTCGTCTATCAGTTCTCAATTCCCATGCTTGCTATTCATGGGTTACAATAAATCTTGGTATTCGCGACTGGAATGCTATTTGACTTAACATTAATTACCGATTGGCGCTATAATTGTCATCTCCGATTTTCTCCTCAATCTCGCGTCTGTTTTCATCATCTTCACACGAGCGAGAATAGTTGAGGAAGAGGGGAGTGAAATACTACGCAGAAACTAGTGTCGTTGCTGGGATGAAAAGGAGAGAGAAAGGATGTTCTTCGTCTCGCACTAAGATGAGGGACTAAATGAGGCACTCGATCTCCCCTTCACCATCCATTTTCTGTCCCTTCCCACACAACGACGGAGATGAATGACTCGTGAGGCTAATGGAAGTGAGAAGAGAGAGAAGCAAATTACCGTAGAAGAATTGATTTGAGCTGTAGTACGGATCCTCGTTTATGGGAATTGCCATGTAGAAATCCACTGAAATTAGCGAGAGAGCTGTGATGTGAATAAAGGCGACAGTGAAGTGGTTAATGTGATTGTTATGGAATACATTTGTAGACAAGATACGATGGAAGAAGTAAATGAGAAGAGAGAAGGATTCGTAGTAGACAGAAGAGAAAGAGGAGGAAAGTCTCATTGAGTGGAGGGGGAAGTGCCGTGATCGCGAGATCATGCATGCATAATCAACAAGAATGGAGTAAGGTGAGAGAAGAAAGTGAGCGCGAATCGAATCCTGCTACACAAAAGAAAAAGAGAGAAATCACGAGTAGAATAGGGCGTGAAATAATGCAGACTTGCTATGGAGGAAATGGCCGACAAGCGGTGTGAGAAAGGTAACAGTGGGAGAGCGAGAGAGTAGTTATTATCGTCTCAAGACCAGTGATTAGAGCAGTCTCTCTCGTGTTCGAGACTCAAGTAGAACTCTCTCTCTCAAGCAGTTTCGCCCTTTTGTTTCCACTGGTCGATTGGTGGCTGCAATTGAGTGCCACGTGCATTTGTCTCGTTGAGAAGAGCAAGAGAACAAAGATGACGACAGGCGAGAAGAGAAGAAGAGAAAGCAATGGGACTCACCTGGACTAAGGAATGTCCAGTATGAGAACAATAATAATAATAATTCATTTAGTAATAAGTATAATAATGTTAGACTAAAATTAACTACTGCAAAGATCTTGCATGATACAACTGATACTCTAAAAACGAGAATATTAATTAAATTCTACCAATTATCACATCAGGCGATAATCTGGAGAGGATGCAGTTTCAGGCCATGATATTTCTTTTCAGTAAAGATCATTTGCAGAGAGCAGTAATCATCTCACACTGGATGATTACCGTAGTGCTTCAAGCTATCATCAACCGTATACATTAGCCGTGATTCTTCATCATCTTTGTACAAACCGCTTGCTCTCCCTCCTTAAAGAGCTATATTCACAAGTTGATTCACTACATGATGCTTAAAAGCGACTCTCTCTCTCTTCACGCTTTCATCCTCTCCCTATGTGTTGTATACGTGGAGCAGCTATCATCCTTCTCCTCTCCCTCTCAATTGCCCATTGCGGATTATGGGAGAAGTTCAGCGAGGTTGATTATTATCAATTTTTGTCATAAGTAGAATATTGGTGTCGTCAGACCACTACGGAATATTAGTGTCGTCAGACCATTCAACTCCTTTTGGAGATCAGCGAATTTTACAATGAGTTGCATTAATTGTACAGATCTTAGAACACGTGTTGTTACATTTTCGAATTAGTTTATATTTTTCATCTCGTCCACTTCATTCTAGGCAGCGTCTTCAGTTGGGGAGAAGGTCGGAACTGCAATCAAGGAGTCGAGTGTTCGTTATGCCCCTTAATTCAAAATCAATCGATATTTCTCTAGGTAGGTCAAGCGGTTGGTGAGGCAGCAGTAGCAATTGGTGAAGAGGCTGAGAGCACATTCAACGCGGTCAAGAACAGTAAGGTACGGGGAGAAAAGTGGGGTTCTTCTGATGACGTCATGAATCGATATTTCAGGTAGGCCAAGCGGTGGGCGAGGCGGCCGTCGCTATTGGAGAGCAGGCAGTGGAGACGGCGGGACAGATAAAGGACAGTAGAGTGAGTGAAATATTGCTCGGATTGAGCACTCACGCTAACCTTTTTCAATATACTACGTATTCCCCCTTTAATTGAGAGGAATATCGATTGATTCCACGCTATCAATGCATATTGTTGTAGATTGGCGTCGCTGTGGGAGAAACGGCATCGGACGCCTTTCAGGGTGTGAAGGAAAGCAGGGTGATGATTTGTCATCAATTATCGATTGACCTTCTCTTCACTCAGAGAAAAAGCATGGGAGTTAGCAAATGAATTACTTTTTTTAGCATAGAGAGCATGGGAAATGAGGAGAGCGTAAGTAATTTATTTACTAACTCGCATGCATGGAGAAGTAATTTTTTCTCTGAGTGTTTAAAAAAACACAGTAGAGTGAGTGGAATCAATCGATATTCCACTCACTATACTGTCGCTTGTCGACGTACAGCCCTCTTGATTCCTGATCGACTTTACCTTTGATTTTATCGATAGATCGATTCCCCTTTTGCAGGTGGGAAAGGCGGTCGGCAAGGCGGCAGTTGTGATCGGGGACGAGACAGTCAAAACCGCTCATGCGATCAATAATGCTCAGGTTGGCGCGAAATCATGCGCGAACTGAAGAGAAATTCATTGTATTGAGGTTTCCGAGAAGATTGGAGATGCACTTGTGGCGGGCAGTGAGAAATTGTAAGAGAGAAGAATGAATCTGCCCCGTGATCTACCCAACTATCGATTGATTGTTAGCATAAAGCTGCCCTGGCCCATGGGCTATCGCATAAACATTGAATGAGATATCGGGGGGCGTGTCCTCCAAGAGCAGTAACTTCCGTCCTCTGACGATCGTATTAAAAACAAAGATAGTTTATACGCTGATTCACGTAAATTCTCGAGGAGGAGAATCATACCCTCATTCCCTCTCTCTGTGATTCATCGATTGAGAGAAAGTCACCCCCTTCTGCCCTATAAAACGACTCGAGTTATCTATTTTCTCATCTGACCATGGCTCGTTTCGCCCTCGTTCTCATTGCTTTCGTTGCTATTACCGCCGACGCAGGAATCTGGGATAGTATCAAGGAGGTCAGTTTACCCATCGATCGATACCTATAACCTCTTTATTGCAGAGTGCCACCAACATCGGTGGTGCGATCGCAGACTCGTCGGTAAGTATTGTAACTATTATTTCAATTTAACATACGCGAACGACTCTTTAGGTCGGGCAAGCGATTAGAGGAGCTGCAACTGCCACAGGAGGTGCCATTTCTTCTGCTGCAAAGACAGTTGGAGATACCGCCTCTGACACCTTCCATGCCGTGAAGAACAGCAGTGTAAGTGCATATTAAGCGGTACGAAACGGCAAATGACGTCATCCAGGTCGGACAGGCAGTCGGAGATGCAGCCAACTCTGCTGCAGAGGGAGTCTCCAATGCAGCCACTGCCGTCAAGGAGAGTGAGGTCAGCCTTATTTTTTAAAATTTTTTTATGAAGTAGCACTATATTCTTATTTTTTCCTTCAAAACCTCAAATGACCCATAATTTCAGGTCGGAAAAGCCGTTTCCAACACCGCCAGTGATGTCGCCACTGGAGTGAAGGACGCTGCTGTCTCTGTGAAGGAGAGCTCGGTGAGAAACAAAAACCGCTTCTTATACCGCAACTTTTTTTATAAAATTAGTAAACAATTTGTATTTGAGGTCGGTCAGGCTGTGGGAAGTGCTGCAGAGTCAGTCGGAAGTGCTGCTGCATCTGCTGCTGCTGCAACTGGACAGGCTGTGAAGGACGCAGCTCATGCCATTGATGATAATAAGGTTATTTCTTTCCCTTCCCCAGATCTTGTTCATCTTGTCCAATTCATTTTTTTTTACATCTTTTGAATTTCAGGTGTCGAACTCGATCGGAGAGTCACTCGTCTCCGGAAGTGAGAAGATCACTGGAAAGAATCAAGAGAAGGAAGAGTAATGAGTATTCGTTCGTCCCCTCCCACTCACTCTTGCCACTTTTTTTACTTTAAAGAAATGCATATATTCATGATGCTTCGGTTCGGTTTACATGAATGACTAACACACACATCCCAACATTTTAGAAATATGAGATTGAGAATGGAGAATCTTAGAAATAAATTGGATTACTGTATTCAACGTTACGGATGTGGTGCAGAACTGGCTCACTGACCTTATACGGGGAAATAAGTATGTGTGAACGCTTTGAATTCGGAATTCAGCAGTATATTTATCAGAACGCATACTTTGGATTTCATTATACATCTTGAAGGGAAAAAGTGAACCACCTTCGCTATTTGATGCATGGAATTGGAGTATTGGAATATTACCCTCATTTACCTCCTCATCTTTATCTACCCTTACATAAATCTTTAGACGGATATTCGAGGCTGTAGCAAGGTTTAATGACCCCAGTTCCTGATGATATGTTGTGATACTCCGGCTCTCGTCCCCTGTCTTGGCCTGACAGAAGAATCATTCATCTTAATTTTTAATGCACATCATACATTGACCAGCCCGGCCCAGACAGGGATTCCAATTTTGTCGAGTGGTTGATGGACAAGGGGTCCATGAAGCTAGGGAAGTTCTGTTTCCTTCGGAGCGGAAGGAAGGTGTACCGTTCATGACGACTGGCAGATATAAGTAAGAATAGACCCTAAAGACCCTAAAGGAGAACAACCTATCAAAATGCAAAGAATTTGCATCGCCAAAAATCGATATATCTTTTAATAAGTTTTTCCGTTAAGGAATCTGAATCACACAAATCTTCCCGAAAATTTGTCAAGGACACCATTATTATTCATCTACCATAATAACGCCGAACGCATCTACCATAATAACACCGAACATAAAATAGATCGTTTGCTCCTTCGTTCACCATTCTGATGATGGCTCGTTTCGCGCTCCTCCTCGTCACTACTCTCACTGTTGTCTCCGCCTATCCGGGAATATCGGATCCAGTGGTCAGTACGATTAAGTTCTCGAACCAGCTAAACTTAAATAGGAGTATAACCGAATTTTTTTCAGAATGGAAAAGACCCATTCGACAGAAGCCAATTCGAAAAGGCTGCTCGCGATGGATATCTGGCTGGTGTTAAGGTGTGTGCGATTTATCCCGAAAATGAAGAGAACTCTGATTTCCAGGTAGCTGCCAAACTTGCGGCTCAAGAAAAAGCAGCAGCAGATGCCGCAAGACGGGCTGCAGAGGAGGCTAATGATCGGGCTGCGGCGCAAGCAGCGATAGAAGCTGATAAAAGGGCTGCATTACAAGCAGAATTGGAGGCAGCTGAAAGGGCTCTAGCAGACGTAGGGGAGGCAGAAGCAGCAAATGTAGCCAAGGCAAACGAAGTTAGTACTCAAGAATTCCGTGTTCCTTGTTCCTCCTAAGGAGGAACGTTCCCGGGAACAAGAGGAACATGACCAGAAGCAACGGAACACTGAAATATTGTCACAATGCCTTCATTCGGAATATAAGAAAAATCCGTCACCATCGATTTTTTGGTGTGGCAGGGCGACGATTCCGAAAACACACCGATATAGTGCATCATTGGTCAGTCCTATTCAGAACAAGTCTCGGCCTTTTAGGCATTACATAAAGACAACATTTTGTTGTTGTTCCTGGTCATGTTCCTCATGTTCACGGGAAAACTCCGCAGAGCGTTCCCGGGAACAGTCAGAAATCAGGAACATAAGGAGGAACACAAAATTCTTGAGCACTTCAATTAGCTGTCGAATAATCTACAATATTTACAGTTGTGGAATAAAATGAGCAACGTACTGCAGGTCGAGGAAGTTAACGGAGGAACCACAACAGCTCATGAAACCATGGAAACGTCGACTTTGGGAGAGATCATTATCGACAACAACCAAGCAACCGCGAATAGCACTGAACTTATAGAAACAGCGACTACTACAGAAGACATGGATCACACAATGCTAAATGCGTCGCATGTGAGTAAGTTGCTTAATACACGAAAAAAGAACGCTGTTGATCATTTAAAATGCTATCAATGGGTTATAATTAGTGGAAGGTACGATTTATGATCATAACAATGAAACAGTTGCAATGAACGAAATTTTTACATTAAAAGTCGAATAAAGCAGTTTGTCGTGAACTGTTCCTAGACGCGATGAGGTTTGTTTTATTTAACAAAATCGGATAGTTTCTTTCTCCGGATTTTTATTTGATATTTCTGCTGAAATCAAACCAAAATGTGTCAGGTGGGGCCCGCAAATGCGACTGAAGAAGCTTCCAATAACACTTCATCCTGGACTCCTACGACTCAAAGTGCAATGGTTGCGCAAAATGTCACTTCCGACAGTATTAAGTTGAGCAACGCCGGAAAAGGAGTGAAGGATATCGATATCGAACTCGACATGCCAAATATGAGACTGAGGTACGAGATATTTTGTACCAGAAGCTAAATGAATATTCAATTGTCACTTCAGAATCCGCGTGACCTCAGGAAATTCGATTGTTTCTGGGAGTGCAGACATATCGGGATTAGAGAATGAGAAAGAAAACAATTGAGTGGCACATTTGCTTGCTTGACTCAAGATCACATTACAATAAATGCATTGCTATTTCCATTGCCGGCAGATCATATATAATAAAATATGATTTTTTTGGTTTACACGCGTGCAACATTGGGCAGACGAATTCCCGTTGAAACACAAGAAAATCTCGCCAGATTCACGATACTTGAAATTGAATCGCTCATTTGCCATATTCCCGTCATTTTATTCACTACCGATCAATATTTGGAGATTCTATATGAGCACGGCTCAGCAATTTGCGTAATATGATTCACGTAAACGCCAGAGACCATTGTCACGAATATTAATCATCTCTTTAAACCTCCCGAAACGAGCTCCATAAATACTTTCAGGTTGTACATATGTCTCACACAATCATGATTCGATTCGCCATCATTCTCATCTCCTTCATTATTATTTCCACAAATGGCAAGGACAGCGGGGTCCATCAGGTCTGTTCATAATCGACCCTCGTAAATCGAGAAAAATTGGCTAGCATTACCCACAGCATAAGTGTGGTTCGTCTAATTATACTTTCATCTAAGATTTGTAACGTAAATTCTAAATATGGCAGGACCCGAAGTCGAACACGCTATATCTGGGCGCAATATCACTCAAATAAAACTAGCCCGTGTGAGTTGTTTACCTGTTGGATTCAATATTTCTGCATACAATTTTTATGCAATGGAATAAACATCTAGATGAAAACATAAATTGATTCAATTACTACTCAAAAGCCGAAGAAACACGAATCAACTGGTGAGGGCGTGAAATCAACCAATATCGATCTTGAAACGCCGACTATTCGACTAAAGTTTGAATCTCTATAATCTTCTAGGTAATAAAATATTTGTTAAAGATTTCGAGTGAGCACGGAAGATTCGAACGCATCGGGAGGAGAAAAGACAACCAAAAAGAATGTGGACAAGGATGATTGATTTTATGGACATTCTATTCATGTCTTTATTCTTGCAACAATATTAATTTAATTCATCGATAAAAAGATTTCATCGGACAACCATTTATAAAAACATTGCAAAAAATAACACTTATTTAATAAGCAAGATCAACCTGTTAAAAAAAGATATATCGAATTATTGTTTCCATGGTTTGTGCTGAACATTTTTGCTCAGTTCACTCCAAGTACACAACATCTCTTCGTACCGATTTCATCTGGACGGACTTTTGTACGTACAGTCCATTTTTCATGCCAATCTTTCGACTTTTTGATTAGTTTTGCCCACTTATGAAAAAATTGGGAACTGATTTTTTTAGGAGTACCCCATAATCTGAGAATTCCATCCTTTTTTCTCATTGTTGACATCACAATTCTCTTTATGACCCATGGTACCCTACCTATCTCTGAACATTATTTTGCCGCCCGTTAAAAGTATATAATAAAAGTGCGCAATATTCAACGAGTAATTGTTCAAAAAATAAGTTGATCTTCATATGTTTGATCATCGCATCTAATTAATTACGGTTGTCAGTCATGTTCCCCCCACTGCAAGGTGACACTGTGTGTTTGCGAAGCGGTGCAGTCAGACGAATATTTCCCGCTGAGAGAATGCACTTAACAGCACGCCAAATCCATTAGTTCAGACATCTGCTCTGTAACCATGAAGTCCGTGGTTGTTCACGGTCGGTGAACAATCTGCGCTGCTTTCCAATATTCCTATAATCGAGCGTCAAACAGGCAGATTGGATCGTTTTATAATTTAGAAATCCACTCGATGTTATTCGGAAAACAGATTATAATTGTTGCTACAACAAAAGCGGAAACACCAAGTTTCACAATTATCATATTTTCGATTTACATATGGTGCATCAATTGTCGATAAATATTTGGAGATCCTGCCGCCCTTCTCTCTTTCACAATGATGTCGAATGTGATTCACGCAAATGTTTTAGAGGAAAAGACAATAAGAACCTATCATAATCGCTCAAAAGCGTGAAAGATGTCAGATTAATTATTTTATCGATTTCCAAGATAAAAAAAACTTTAGAAGAGGTTTCATTTGATAATGCAATTATCGCTAGTTATCGTCATGTAGTGTCTTCCTGTTATGGGAGAGAGGATGTTGAGTCTTTCATGATGATGAATCTTTCATAACAAAAGATCAAAATGATAGGGATAAGAAGGATGATTAGAGACATAAGAAGGAGAGAGCTTTCCAATAAGGGACTTTTCTATTTCGGGCATTGATTTTTGCGGTTCGCGGGATGGAAGCTTAAAGATCGGTCATCTGACATATAGACATTTTCACAGCTAGTACGCAAGTTATCGGTGCGGTCGCTAACTCGTGCGTATAACAATAATAATATTTTCAACATACGAACAATCGCTTAGCTCGGTCATACAGTCGGAGACTTTGCCTCAGACCGTGACTCCTCAGACTCAGACCTCAGACCGGGCCTCGGGTGGGGGCCTCAGACCGTGACACACTGTGAAGAACAGCAGTGTAAGTGAATATTAGAAGACACAAAATGATACATGTCGTCATCCAGTTCGGACAGGCAGTCGGAGATGCAGCCAACTCTGCTGCAGAGGGAGTCTCCAATGCTGCCACTGCCGCTAAAGAGAGCGAGGTGAGCTTTATTTCCATAAATTGTTTTTTTTAAAATTTTGATTTTACTCTTCTTTAAATTCAGGTTGGACAAGCCGTTTCCAACACCGCGAGTGATGTCGCCACTGGAGTGAAGGACGCTGCTGTCTCTGTGAAGGAGAGCTCGGTGAGAAAATTTTTTTTTCTGATATATTTTTAAGAAATACAGTAAACAATTTGTATTTCAGATGGGTCAGGCAGTGGGAAGTGCTGCAGAAAGTGTCGGAAGTGCTGCTGCATCTGCTGCAGCTGCAACTGGACAGGCTGTGAAGGGTGGAGTGCAAGTAGTCAGCGATAAGGTCATTAGAACAATAATATCTGCAAGTTTATTAATAAAAGGGCTTAGTAGACAGGATTCGAATGCGATAGATACGCTGAAAGAGTCAATTACAGATATCGGGTACGACAAGCGATACGGTCTCCTCTGAAACAGAAACAACCAAGAATCATTCGAGTCACTCTCTACTTTTCATAGCAGTTCTTGCAACATTTGCAGCAGTCTTATGAGAGGAGAAGTCTGTGCTACTACGCAAAATGATTTTGATTCTCTGGATAACTAATTACTTGTAAATTAAAAAATTAAAAGTTGCGAAATTAAGAGTGTTAAGCTTTACTTCTGATTAATATTGTGTTCGTTTTCCGATCGTTGTCGTAAATATCGTTTTTGACGCAAAGAACTCAAAGGCGGCAAAGCTCCAGGCGGCAAAGAATCATCAAGAAAACAAATACTTAGCACATCCATTTCCATCAGGATGAAAGATTTCAGCAAACCTCTGATGTATATATGAGCTATGCACACAGAATGGTGCGTCATAATAAATCTGATTCATCCGCAAATCCATATTCTTGGATCATGCCTCCGTCTCTGTTCTAATAACACTTTTCATATATTGGTGATAGTTTTATAGCGATAGTAGTCAACAAAGTGTTAGAATATTATATATAAGTAATTTATAACACCATAGTTGATCAGGAAATGGAATGGACCAAATGAGTCAGGTGCTTGAAGACAGACAAGTAGCCATAATATTTGTCACCATGCGAAAGAAAGAATAGTTACATAAAAGGCGCGGGTTTCTCGTTATCCCTTCCTAGAAATGGCTCGTTTTGCCATTGTTCTCCTAGCCTTTATTGTCGTTTCTGTCTCCGCTGCCGGAAATATCCGTACGATGTCACAAAGCGACGCATCCCATCGCTACGGTAGCGCTCCGCGTGATCCAAATGCAACAATGTCGGAAAACGATAATACGGTGATTTTTGCATCAATATTGTTCTCCATTTTATATTGAATTTTTTGCGATCGATAAATATGACTGTAATCTGAAGATCATTCGTGTTTCATTGCTTTTTTCATTCGTGTTTCATTGCTTTTTTAGTATTCCTTTCTCTAGTTCTCAATTTCTCTAAAAAAAATTTTGTGAAAAATATTTGTTCCAAGCAAATTTCAGACTATCGCTGGACTCAATATGACTGCATGCAGACTTGTGAGTTCTCAGACTGATTTCCTCGTTTCTCGGAAACATAAAACACATATTTCCAGACACAACAGAGAGAAATGTGTTCGGCAGTTTCCGGAAGTCATTCTCTAATCTGCACCTTCATTCTCGCAACATTTTTCGATATTTCATGATATCGTCGTTACGCTACTCCTTTTTTATTCTGCTTGAATCATAAATATTCATCGAAACACACACGCCTTAAAAAAATCTTCGAAATCATTCTTTTTTAAATTTTCCGAAAAGAAATATGATCCAATAAGACAATCAAGGCAAAAGCATGCTAATACTGATGTTCCGACGTAAAAATAGTATATATAGATTTTAATGAACGATCTCCAAAGCAGTTGAAACCATTCTGCGCAAAAAATCGAACAATATATATTAAATGTCGTTTGTATCATCAGCATCTGATTCACCCCGTAGAAAAAGTCCGGAGAAAATATTGTTTGAAAAATTCCAGAGCTTTCTCTCTTCAGTCGAACAACGGCTTGTGTGTTGATGTAGCTTTAGTTTGTAGTTCTGTACTATTGGAGGAAGTTAATGGAAAAGACGACGTATAACATTACCTACGAATGACGCCTTTGGCATATGTCTTTCAGTATATCTATTTGACGGTGTGCAATACAGATTATACTGGCCCATCGAGTTTAATCTTCCACACAATTCATTTTAGAGCGCATAATACGTTGGACGAATGGTGAATGTTTAGTTTCTTTGATGCTGCAAATTCCGGCATAATAGCATTTAACATTCCATAATTTTCAAATGAAATGCGACACGTGTGCTTCCACTTTAATGGTTTCATTCAACGATAAAATAAACGCAATATTTTGTCATGCGATGACTGCTATCAGAACGAAGGCAATTGCAGTCCATCCACAACGGATCTGAAATGTCATCTTAGATCATATTTCAAAATGCGCGGATACTCACTGAGGATTGTGTTGATGTTGTAAAGGTATTGAGGGTTGGCGTTATAAACGATGCGGTGTTCTGAATCAAAATGTATATTATTATTTTTTTTGCAGAGGAATACCGTGGATGATTGCGACGTGGTCTTTATTGTAGTCAATTTAGTGACCGGAGGTGCAAGAGTCCCATCATTTGATGGTGTACACATATTGTCGAAGGGCAGAGAATCTGATGTGGTTTGCATGGCTTTGATAGGGAATATATTTTATCGAATTGGATAATTACAATGTACATTGAGACTTCGTACTTGATTTGATTAGGTCGAAGTCTTCTTTTGAGATTGTCGAACTGTTGAATTGAGAAGGGAAGAAGTCACCATGAAGAGCAGTTAGAACCTGCACAAAACATCAGTCGTTATTGAGAAATAGCTGCACCTGGTTCCAAATGATATTGTCTCTCGTCTTGTATCCCGTATCTCTGTTCACAACAGGTTTCGGTCCGGTAATGTCCATGTATATTTCGGTTCCAGTCAATGGGAGATTCGGCCACTCATCATTCAGATACGGTCGGCTAAAATCAATTGTTCGTCTGTAGGTCATATCTCGCGGAGTCACCCGTATTTAGCGAAGTTTGTCCACGTCTCTCCGAACCAATCAGCGAGATCATAATCATCCTGATTGATGTAGCCAGACTCCACAGCTTCGTCGAATTGATTCTTTCTCTTCCACAGATAACTGACCTCAGCAGTGTGGAACACGGCTGAATCATAATTCCATTTGTAATATCAATATCTTAATTACCCTCAGGGAATCCAGGAAGGTCATAGATTCTTCCTATCGCTTTTGGATAGGTCATCTCGTACAACCACATTCTCGTGTTTCCATTTGCTAGATAGTCCATGAAGTCTCGCAGGATGAAAGAAGTAAAACCAGCGGCTGTGAAGGCCTGAATTTTCCAAATTATTTTCAGCATTGTTAATCATCGTTCTCACAGCAGAAGTGGATTTCAACCACAGGACGTGGTCGTGTTCAGGAGCGTTCACCCCGACGTAGACATCTTCGAGGATATTGAGCATGTCTTGCTTGCGATCCCCAAGGAAACCAGCCAGAACCTGCAAATTTCATGCCGAAACAATATCACTCATTAATTTGTTGTTTGTCTCACATTAAACTCGAGCTCGAACAAATCACGGCCGTATGAATCTAGTGTGGTCAGGTTGAGATTCATTAGTTGCATGTCTGCAAATATAGAGTGATCGTAAACATCACTGATAAACACACTCTCTCTCGGTCTCGCTACAAACCATAATATGTCCATTCATCGTGCATACTGCCGATCAGAATGGGAATATTGTTGCGGAATTTGGCGAGATGATTGGGAATATCAGGCATGAAATCGTCTCCCGCAGAGATTTTCCAGCCAATTATGTTCACCTGAATATCATTTGATTAACTTGAATCTCGCGATAAGACTACCGTGTCTAGTTTAACTAGCTCCTTCGCATCCATACTGTAAACGCAAGTCTTCAGTTTGTCCCAATTGCCATTATCGAAGTCCTGTGGAGACACTTTGCAAATCTGAAAGAGCCACACAAAATTAGTAGTCGCCAAGGGCCCGAACCTCTTCTGCTCTCTTTTTACTCAGATTATCATATCCGAGTGATCCTTCAAAGGTTGTGAGAGCAACTCCCGATTCCATGATGGCTTGCTGGAAGAGATCTAGAACGACTACTATAGTAGAAGTCTACTTTGAGTATCACCATTTTAAAATGATACGTTCATGAAACGGACTTCTGGAGCGCGTATTTTCTTTCTATACCTCGGCGGAGCGGATAGATTTATTATTTTGAACTAGTGTTTTTGAATTTATAAAAGCTCACCTTGTGAGATTGGGGAGTAAGTGTGAGCAGAGACGGAAGCTCCGCCTGCACTCTGACCGAACAGTGTGATTCTATAGGGATCTCCGCCGAAATGAGAGATCTGATCCTTGACCCATCTCAGTGCTTCCACCTATAAGGAGACATTTTCAATGTGAAATTTCAGATATTCTAACTTGATCGAGCATTCCAAGGTTTGCTGGGAAATCATCAGTCATTGTAGTGAAGAATCCGAGCATGCTGAGTCTGTACTGAATAGTGACTACGACGACTCCACGATTTACGAGATTTACGACTGCTCCGTCGTACGGATATTCATCCGCGCAACCGTACTGTAATCACATCTTCTCTAATCATAACTTTTACATTTCTTTCATCTGTTTTCGATTATTTCAGTAAATGTTGCCGCTCCCTTGCGGCGTACTATAAATACATAAATTTGCATTTCAAGATATAGTTTAAATTTGTCGTTCTAATTACCATGAGTCCTCCTCCGTGAATGTACACCATTACTGGGTACTTGAAGGTTGATGAAACCTGGAAAACGATTATTACATGCGCGTGACCACAAGCTTCTATCTCTCAGTGGCGCAGATATCTTTACGAGCTGAGATGTTTGATAGAGAGCTCAATAAACATACGTCGGGAGTGAAGACGTTTAGCGTGAGACAATCCTCGCTCATTGGAGTTGTCGAGCCAGGGGGGCAATTTTGACCGGCTTGGTAGCACGACGGACTGAACACATTCTAATTATATTGAATTTATGCGAACACTAACCCGTATTCCTGTGTTATTAGCGTTTTCCCCTCTTCAGAGTACACACAGGTCGGAATCGGTTTCTGAATAAAATTGTAAAATTTCGAGAGAGAAAATGAGTTCACCTTGAATCGCATATCTCCCACAGGTGGAAGCGCATATGGAATGCCTAGGAAGATGTCAGCTTCTCCATAATAGAAATCGGATCGATTGCTCCCGAAATTGATGTGTCGTCCTCTAAGGCGACCACGAGGGGTGTCCACTTCCACATCCGTAGACACCTATGCTTCTTTTTTCAAACCGACAAAGACACCAACAACGAATTGTGTTTTTGCATTTATAAAATCATATATACCAAAAAGTCAAAACACAAAAAAACAAAACTTACACATTGTCGACCCTCTTACATTTGTGTGATCTCTCGCAATCGGTAAACACAGGAATTAACATTTTCCGTTTTGTTTCATCGTTGCATTTTATGAATCAAATATGCGTACCTCTTCCCATGCTTGTGAGTGCACGAAAGAAACGATGAGGAGAAATACTAACCGCATGGTGATAAGAGGACCCGTCTCGTTCTAGTCTCAGCTTTATAGCAAAACCGTCTCAGATGATCGTAAAATGCGGAGTCTATGATATGAAGAAGCAAAACAGAAAATTTGTTTGTCACATCAGAAAAGAAGAATGTAGTCTTCTGTTCTTCCAAAATGGGCTTTGAGTGACCTGCACTCGAATAAATAGCCAAAAAATATTCTTTCTCTACGCTGTCAAAGGCTTAGTGAATGTCACTAGTTTCTAGTGGCAGTAGCCGACCCTTCAGGATTAGTAAATATTCATTTACCTCCCCCTTTCGGCTTCGCCGTTGGCTTTTCGCTTTGCCGCAAAAGTTTACAACGTCTATACTTGATATTCCGGAATGGCGTAAAGGTCTTCGTAATCCGGAATACACCGGCACTAATGCCGTCAGTGGGTTATACATAAAACTCTGCAACAGTCTTTTTCAAATGCAAAAGATTACTGAAGAGAGTGGGATTCGAACCCACGCCTCCGAAGAGACTGGTGCCTTAAACAAGCGCCTTAGACCGCTCGGCCATCTCTCCATGGAGTAAAGGCATTCGTAATCCGGAATTCACCAGCACTAATGCCGTCAGTGGGATATACAAAAAAGTCTAGAACAGTTTTTTTCAACTGCAAAAGATTACTGAAGAGAGTGGGATTCGAACCCACGCCTCCGAAGAGACTGGTGCCTTAAACCAGCGCCTTAGACTGCTCGGCCATCTCTCCATGGAGTAAAGGCATTCGTAATCCGGAATTCACCAGCACTAATGCCGTCAGTGGGATATACAAAAAAGTCTAGAACAGTTTTTTTCAACTGCAAAAGAATACTGAAGAGAGTGGGATTCGGACCCACGCCTCCGAAGAGACTGGTGCCTTAAACCAGCGCCTTAGACCGCTCGGCCATCTCTCCATGGAGTAAAGGCATTCGTAATCCGGAATTCACCAGCACTAATGCCGTCAGTGGGATATACAAAAAAGTCTAGAACAGTTTTTTTCAACTGCAAAAGATTACTGAAGAGAGTGGGATTCGAACCCACGCCTCCGAAGAGACTGGTGCCTTAAACCAGCGCCTTAGACCGCTCGGCCATCTCTCCCTGGAATAAAGGCATTCGTAATCCGGAATTCACCGGCACTAATGCCGTCAGTGGGATATACAAAAAAGTCTAGAACAGTTTTTTTCAACTGCAAAAGATTACTGAAGAGAGTGGGATTCGAACCCACGCCTCCGAAGACACTGGTGCCTTAAACCAGCGCCTTAGACCGCTCGGCCATCTCTCCATGGAGTAAAGGCATTCGTAATCCGGAATTCACCAGCACTAATGCCGTCAGTGGGATATACAAAAAAGTCTAGAACAGTTTTTTTCAACTGCAAAAGATTACTGAAGAGAGTGGGATTCGAACCCACGCCTCCGAAGAGACTGGTGCCTTAAACCAGCGCCTTAGACCGCTCGGCCATCTCTCCATGGAGTAAAGGCATTCGTAATCCGGAATTCACCAGCACTAATGCCGTCAGTGGGATATACAAAAAAAGTCTAGAACAGTTTTTTTCAACTGCAAAAGATTACTGAAGAGAGTGGGATTCGAACCCACGCCTCCGAAGAGACTGGTGCCTTAAACCAGCGCCTTAGACTGCTCGGCCATCTCTCCATGGAGTAAAGGCATTCGTAATCCGGAATTCACCAGCACTAATGCCGTCAGTGGGATATACAAAAAAGTCTAGAACAGTTTTTTTCAACTGCAAAAGAATACTGAAGAGAGTGGGATTCGAACCCACGCCTCCGAAGAGACTGGTGCCTTAAACCAGCGCCTTAGACCGCTCGGCCATCTCTCCATGGAGTAAAGGCATTCGTAATCCGGAATTCACCAGCACTAATGCCGTCAGTGGGATATACAAAAAAGTCTAGAACAGTTTTTTTCAACTGCAAAAGATTACTGAAGAGAGTGGGATTCGAACCCACGCCTCCGAAGAGACTGGTGCCTTAAACCAGCGCCTTAGACCGCTCGGCCATCTCTCCCTGGAATAAAGGCATTCGTAATCCGGAATTCACCGGCACTAATGCCGTCAGTGGGATATACAAAAAAGTCTAGAACAGTTTTTTTCAACTGCAAAAGATTACTGAAGAGAGTGGGATTCGAACCCACGCCTCCGAAGACACTGGTGCCTTAAACCAGCGCCTTAGACCGCTCGGCCATCTCTCCATGGAGTAAAGGCATTCGTAATCCGGAATTCACCAGCACTAATGCCGTCAGTGGGATATACAAAAAAGTCTAGAACAGTTTTTTTCAACTGCAAAAGATTACTGAAGAGAGTGGGATTCGAACCCACGCCTCCGAAGAGACTGGTGCCTTAAACCAGCGCCTTAGACCGCTCGGCCATCTCTCCATGGAGTAAAGGCATTCGTAATCCGGAATTCACCAGCACTAATGCCGTCAGTGGGATATACAAAAAAAGTCTAGAACAGTTTTTTTCAACTGCAAAAGATTACTGAAGAGAGTGGGATTCGAACCCACGCCTCCGAAGAGACTGGTGCCTTAAACCAGCGCCTTAGACTGCTCGGCCATCTCTCCATGGAGTAAAGGCATTCGTAATCCGGAATTCACCAGCACTAATGCCGTCAGTGGGATATACAAAAAAGTCTAGAACAGTTTTTTTCAACTGCAAAAGAATACTGAAGAGAGTGGGATTCGAACCCACGCCTCCGAAGAGACTGGTGCCTTAAACCAGCGCCTTAGACCGCTCGGCCATCTCTCCATGGAGTAAAGGCATTCGTAATCCGGAATTCACCAGCACTAATGCCGTCAGTGGGATATACAAAAAAGTCTAGAACAGTTTTTTTCAACTGCAAAAGATTACTGAAGAGAGTGGGATTCGAACCCACGCCTCCGAAGAGACTGGTGCCTTAAACCAGCGCCTTAGACCGCTCGGCCATCTCTCCATGGAGTAAAGGCATTCGTAATCCGGAATTCACCGGCACTAATGCCGTCAGTGGGATATACAAAAAAGTCTAGAACAGTTTTTTTCAACTGCAAAAGATTACTGAAGAGAGTGGGATTCGAACCCACGCCTCCGAAGAGACTGGTGCCTTAAACCAGCGCCTTAGACCGCTCGGCCATCTCTCCATGGAGTAAAGGCATTCGTAATCCGGAATTCACCAGCACTAATGCCGTCAGTGGGATATACAAAAAAGTATAAAAGAGTCTTTTTCAACTGCAAAAGATTACTGAAGAGAGTGGGATTCGAACCCACGCCTCCGAAGAGACTGGTGCCTTAAACCAGCGCCTTAGACCGCTCGGCCATCTCTCCATGGAGTAAAGGCATTCGTAATCCGGAATTCACCAGCACTAATGCCGTCAGTGGGATATACAAAAAAGTCTAGAACAGTTTTTTTCAACTGCAAAAGATTACTGAAGAGAGTGGGATTCGAACCCACGCCTCCGAAGAGACTGGTGCCTTAAACCAGCGCCTTAGACCGCTCGGCCATCTCTCCATGGAGTAAAGGCATTCGTAATCCGGAATTCACCAGCACTAATGCCGTCAGTGGGATATACAAAAAAGTCTAGAACAGTTTTTTTCAACTGCAAAAGATTACTGAAGAGAGTGGGATTCGAACCCACGCCTCCGAAGAGACTGGTGCCTTAAACCAGCGCCTTAGACCGCTCGGCCATCTCTCCCTGGAATAAAGGCATTCGTAATCCGGAATTCACCGGCACTAATGCCGTCAGTGGGATATACAAAAAAGTCTAGAACAGTTTTTTTCAACTGCAAAAGATTACTGAAGAGAGTGGGATTCGAACCCACGCCTCCGAAGACACTGGTGCCTTAAACCAGCGCCTTAGACCGCTCGGCCATCTCTCCATGGAGTAAAGGCATTCGTAATCCGGAATTCACCAGCACTAATGCCGTCAGTGGGATATACAAAAAAGTCTAGAACAGTTTTTTTCAACTGCAAAAGATTACTGAAGAGAGTGGGATTCGAACCCACGCCTCCGAAGAGACTGGTGCCTTAAACCAGCGCCTTAGACCGCTCGGCCATCTCTCCATGGTGTAAAGGCCTCCGTAATCCGGAATTCACCGGCACTAATGCCGACAGTGGGTTATACAAAAAATCTAGAACAGTCTTTTTCAACTGCAAAAGATTACTGAAGAGAGTGGGATTCGAACCCACGCCTCCGAAGAGACTGGTGCCTTAAACCAGCGCCTTAGACCGCTCGGTCATCTCTCCATGGAGTAAAGGCATTCGTAATCCGGAATTCACCAGCACTAATGCCGTCAGTTGGTTATACAAAAAAAGTCTAGAACAGTCTTTTTCAACTGCAAAAGATTACTGAAGAGAGTGGGATTCGAACCCACGCCTCCGAAGAGACTGGTGCCTTAAACCAGCGCCTTAGACCGCTCGGCCATCTCTCCATGGTGTAAAGGCCTCCGTAATCCGGAATTCACCGGCACTAATGCCGACAGTGGGTTATACAAAAAATCTAGAACAGTCTCTTTCAACTGCAAAAGATTACTGAAGAGAGTGGGATTCGAACCCACGCCTCCGAAGAGACTGGTGCCTTAAACCAGCGCCTTAGACCGCTCGGCCATCTCTCCATGGTGTAAAGGCCTCCGTAATCCGGAATTCACCGGCACTAATGCCGACAGTGGGTTATACAAAAAATCTAGAACAGTCTTTTTCAACTGCAAAAGATTACTGAAGAGAGTGGGATTCGAACCCACGCCTCCGAAGAGACTGGTGCCTTAAACCAGCGCCTTAGACCGCTCGGTCATCTCTCCATGGAGTAAAGGCATTCGTAATCCGGAATTCACCAGCACTAATGCCGTCAGTTGGTTATACAAAAAAAGTCTAGAACAGTCTTTTTCAACTGCAAAAGATTACTGAAGAGAGTGGGATTCGAACCCACGCCTCCGAAGAGACTGGTGCCTTAAACCAGCGCCTTAGACCGCTCGGCCATCTCTCCATGGTGTAAAGGCCTCCGTAATCCGGAATTCACCGGCACTAATGCCGACAGTGGGTTATACAAAAAATCTAGAACAGTCTCTTTCAACTGCAAAAGATTACTGAAGAGAGTGGGATTCGAACCCACGCCTCCGAAGAGACTGGTGCCTTAAACCAGCGCCTTAGACCGCTCGGCCATCTCTCCATGGAGTAAAGGCATTCGTAATCCGGAATTCACCAGCACTAATGCCGTCAGTGGGATATACAAAAAAGTATAAAAGAGTCTTTTTCAACTGCAAAAGATTACTGAAGAGAGTGGGATTCGAACCCACGCCTCCGAAGAGACTGGTGCCTTAAACCAGCGCCTTAGACCGCTCGGCCATCTCTCCATGGAGTAAAGGCATTCGTAATCCGGAATTCACCAGCACTAATGCCGTCAGTGGGATATACAAAAAAGTCTAGAACAGTTTTTTTCAACTGCAAAAGATTACTGAAGAGAGTGGGATTCGAACCCACGCCTCCGAAGAGACTGGTGCCTTAAACCAGCGCCTTAGACCGCTCGGCCATCTCTCCATGGAGTAAAGGCATTCGTAATCCGGAATTCACCAGCACTAATGCCGTCAGTGGGATATACAAAAAAGTCTAGAACAGTTTTTTTCAACTGCAAAAGATTACTGAAGAGAGTGGGATTCGAACCCACGCCTCCGAAGAGACTGGTGCCTTAAACCAGCGCCTTAGACCGCTCGGCCATCTCTCCATGGAGTAAAGGCATTCGTAATCCGGAATTCACCGGCACTAATGCCGTCAGTGGGATATACAAAAAAGTCTAGAACAGTTTTTTTCAACTGCAAAAGATTACTGAAGAGAGTGGGATTCGAACCCACGCCTCCGAAGAGACTGGTGCCTTAAACCAGCGCCTTAGACCGCTCGGCCATCTCTCCATGGAGTAAAGGCATTCGTAATCCGGAATTCACCAGCACTAATGCCGTCAGTGGGATATACAAAAAAGTATAAAAGAGTCTTTTTCAACTGCAAAAGATTACTGAAGAGAGTGGGATTCGAACCCACGCCTCCGAAGAGACTGGTGCCTTAAACCAGCGCCTTAGACCGCTCGGCCATCTCTCCATGGAGTAAAGGCATTCGTAATCCGGAATTCACCAGCACTAATGCCGTCAGTGGGATATACAAAAAAGTCTAGAACAGTTTTTTTCAACTGCAAAAGATTACTGAAGAGAGTGGGATTCGAACCCACGCCTCCGAAGAGACTGGTGCCTTAAACCAGCGCCTTAGACCGCTCGGCCATCTCTCCATGGAGTAAAGGCATTCGTAATCCGGAATTCACCAGCACTAATGCCGTCAGTGGGATATACAAAAAAGTCTAGAACAGTTTTTTTCAACTGCAAAAGATTACTGAAGAGAGTGGGATTCGAACCCACGCCTCCGAAGAGACTGGTGCCTTAAACCAGCGCCTTAGACCGCTCGGCCATCTCTCCATGGTGTAAAGGCCTCCGTAATCCGGAATTCACCGGCACTAATGCCGACAGTGGGTTATACAAAAAATCTAGAACAGTCTTTTTCAACTGCAAAAGATTACTGAAGAGAGTGGGATTCGAACCCACGCCTCCGAAGAGACTGGTGCCTTAAACCAGCGCCTTAGACCGCTCGGTCATCTCTCCATGGAGTAAAGGCATTCGTAATCCGGAATTCACCAGCACTAATGCCGTCAGTTGGTTATACAAAAAAAGTCTAGAACAGTCTTTTTCAACTGCAAAAGATTACTGAAGAGAGTGGGATTCGAACCCACGCCTCCGAAGAGACTGGTGCCTTAAACCAGCGCCTTAGACCGCTCGGCCATCTCTCCATGGTGTAAAGGCCTCCGTAATCCGGAATTCACCGGCACTAATGCCGACAGTGGGTTATACAAAAAATCTAGAACAGTCTCTTTCAACTGCAAAAGATTACTGAAGAGAGTGGGATTCGAACCCACGCCTCCGAAGAGACTGGTGCCTTAAACCAGCGCCTTAGACCGCTCGGCCATCTCTCCATGGTGTAAAGGCCTCCGTAATCCGGAATTCACCGGCACTAATGCCGACAGTGGGTTATACAAAAAATCTAGAACAGTCTTTTTCAACTGCAAAAGATTACTGAAGAGAGTGGGATTCGAACCCACGCCTCCGAAGAGACTGGTGCCTTAAACCAGCGCCTTAGACCGCTCGGTCATCTCTCCATGGAGTAAAGGCATTCGTAATCCGGAATTCACCAGCACTAATGCCGTCAGTTGGTTATACAAAAAAAGTCTAGAACAGTCTTTTTCAACTGCAAAAGATTACTGAAGAGAGTGGGATTCGAACCCACGCCTCCGAAGAGACTGGTGCCTTAAACCAGCGCCTTAGACCGCTCGGCCATCTCTCCATGGTGTAAAGGCCTCCGTAATCCGGAATTCACCGGCACTAATGCCGACAGTGGGTTATACAAAAAATCTAGAACAGTCTCTTTCAACTGCAAAAGATTACTGAAGAGAGTGGGATTCGAACCCACGCCTCCGAAGAGACTGGTGCCTTAAACCAGCGCCTTAGACCGCTCGGCCATCTCTCCATGGAGTAAAGGCATTCGTAATCCGGAATTCACCAGCACTAATGCCGTCAGTGGGATATACAAAAAAGTATAAAAGAGTCTTTTTCAACTGCAAAAGATTACTGAAGAGAGTGGGATTCGAACCCACGCCTCCGAAGAGACTGGTGCCTTAAACCAGCGCCTTAGACCGCTCGGCCATCTCTCCATGGAGTAAAGGCATTCGTAATCCGGAATTCACCAGCACTAATGCCGTCAGTGGGATATACAAAAAAGTCTAGAACAGTTTTTTTCAACTGCAAAAGATTACTGAAGAGAGTGGGATTCGAACCCACGCCTCCGAAGAGACTGGTGCCTTAAACCAGCGCCTTAGACCGCTCGGCCATCTCTCCATGGAGTAAAGGCATTCGTAATCCGGAATTCACCAGCACTAATGCCGTCAGTGGGATATACAAAAAAGTCTAGAACAGTTTTTTTCAACTGCAAAAGATTACTGAAGAGAGTGGGATTCGAACCCACGCCTCCGAAGAGACTGGTGCCTTAAACCAGCGCCTTAGACCGCTCGGCCATCTCTCCATGGTGTAAAGGCCTCCGTAATCCGGAATTCACCGGCACTAATGCCGACAGTGGGTTATACAAAAAATCTAGAACAGTCTTTTTCAACTGCAAAAGATTACTGAAGAGAGTGGGATTCGAACCCACGCCTCCGAAGAGACTGGTGCCTTAAACCAGCGCCTTAGACCGCTCGGTCATCTCTCCATGGAGTAAAGGCATTCGTAATCCGGAATTCACCAGCACTAATGCCGTCAGTTGGTTATACAAAAAAAGTCTAGAACAGTCTTTTTCAACTGCAAAAGATTACTGAAGAGAGTGGGATTCGAACCCACGCCTCCGAAGAGACTGGTGCCTTAAACCAGCGCCTTAGACCGCTCGGCCATCTCTCCATGGTGTAAAGGCCTCCGTAATCCGGAATTCACCGGCACTAATGCCGACAGTGGGTTATACAAAAAATCTAGAACAGTCTCTTTCAACTGCAAAAGATTACTGAAGAGAGTGGGATTCGAACCCACGTCTCCGAAGAGACTGGTGCCTTAAACCAGCGCCTTAGACCGCTCGGCCATCTCTCCATGGAGTAAAGGCATTCGTAATCCGGAATTCACCAGCACTAATGCCGTCAGTGGGATATACAAAAAAGTCTAGAACAGTTTTTTTCAACTGCAAAAGATTACTGAAGAGAGTGGGATTCGAACCAACGCCTCCGAAGAGACTGGTGCCTTAAACCAGCGCCTTAGACCGCTCGGCCATCTCTCCATGGAGTAAAGGTCTTCGTAATCCGGAATTCACCGGCACTAATGCCGACAGTGGGTTATACAAAAAATCTAGAACAGTCTTTTTCAACTGCAAAAGATTACTGAAGAGAGTGGGATTCGAACCCACGCCTCCGAAGAGACTGGTGCCTTAAACCAGCGCCTTAGACCGCTCGGCCATCTCTCCATGGAGTAAAGGCCTTCGTAATCCGGAATTCACCAGCACTAATGCCGTCAGTGGGATATACAAAAAAGTCTAGAACAGTTTTTTTCAACTGCAAAAGATTACTGAAGAGAGTGGGATTCGAACCCACGCCTCCGAAGAGACTGGTGCCTTAAACCAGCGCCTTAGACCGCTCGGCCATCTCTCCATGGAGTAAAGGCATTCGTAATCCGGAATTCACCAGCACTAATGCCGTCAGTGGGATATACAAAAAAGTATAAAAGAGTCTTTTTCAACTGCAAAAGATTACTGAAGAGAGTGGGATTCGAACCCACGTCTCCGAAGATTCGAACCCACGCCTCCGAAGAGACTGGTGCCTTAAACCAGCGCCTTAGACCGCTCGGCCATCTCTCCATGGTGTAAAGGCCTCCGTAATCCGGAATTCACCGGCACTAATGCCGACAGTGGGTTATACAAAAAATCTAGAACAGTCTCTTTCAACTGCAAAAGATTACTGAAGAGAGTGGGATTCGAACCCACGTCTCCGAAGAGACTGGTGCCTTAAACCAGCGCCTTAGACCGCTCGGCCATCTCTCCATGGAGTAAAGGCATTCGTAATCCGGAATTCACCAGCACTAATGCCGTCAGTGGGATATACAAAAAAGTCTAGAACAGTTTTTTTCAACTGCAAAAGATTACTGAAGAGAGTGGGATTCGAACCAACGCCTCCGAAGAGACTGGTGCCTTAAACCAGCGCCTTAGACCGCTCGGCCATCTCTCCATGGAGTAAAGGTCTTCGTAATCCGGAATTCACCGGCACTAATGCCGACAGTGGGTTATACAAAAAATCTAGAACAGTCTTTTTCAACTGCAAAAGATTACTGAAGAGAGTGGGATTCGAACCCACGCCTCCGAAGAGACTGGTGCCTTAAACCAGCGCCTTAGACCGCTCGGCCATCTCTCCATGGGGTAAAGGCCTCCGTAATCCAGAATTCACCGGCACCAATGCCGACAGTGGGTTATACAAAAAATCTAGAACAGTCTCTTTCAACTGCAAAAGATTACTGAAGAGAGTGGGATTCGAACCCACGCCTCCGAAGAGACTGGTGCCTTAAACCAGCGCCTTAGACCGCTCGGCCATCTCTCCATGGAGTAAAGGCATTCGTAATCCGGAATTCACCAGCACTAATGCCGTCAGTGGGATATACAAAAAAGTATAAAAGAGTCTTTTTCAACTGCAAAAGATTACTGAAGAGAGTGGGATTCGAACCCACGCCTCCGAAGAGACTGGTGCCTTAAACCAGCGCCTTAGACCGCTCGGCCATCTCTCCATGGTGTAAAGGCCTCCGTAATCCGGAATTCACCGGCACTAATGCCGACAGTGGGTTATACAAAAAATCTAGAACAGTCTTTTTCAACTGCAAAAGATTACTGAAGAGAGTGGGATTCGAACCCACGCCTCCGAAGAGACTGGTGCCTTAAACCAGCGCCTTAGACCGCTCGGCCATCTCTCCATGGTGTAAAGGCCTCCGTAATCCGGAATTCACCGGCACTAATGCCGACAGTGGGTTATACAAAAAATCTAGAACAGTCTCTTTCAACTGCAAAAGATTACTGAAGAGAGTGGGATTCGAACCCACGCCTCCGAAGAGACTGGTGCCTTAAACCAGCGCCTTAGACCGCTCGGCCATCTCTCCATGGAGTAAAGGCATTCGTAATCCGGAATTCACCAGCACTAATGCCGTCAGTGGGATATACAAAAAAGTATAAAAGAGTCTTTTTCAACTGCAAAAGATTACTGAAGAGAGTGGGATTCGAACCCACGCCTCCGAAGAGACTGGTGCCTTAAACCAGCGCCTTAGACCGCTCGGCCATCTCTCCATGGAGTAAAGGCATTCGTAATCCGGAATTCACCAGCACTAATGCCGTCAGTGGGATATACAAAAAAGTCTAGAACAGTTTTTTTCAACTGCAAAAGATTACTGAAGAGAGTGGGATTCGAACCAACGCCTCCGAAGAGACTGGTGCCTTAAACCAGCGCCTTAGACCGCTCGGCCATCTCTCCATGGAGTAAAGGCATTCGTAATCCGGAATTCACCAGCACTAATGCCGTCAGTGGGATATACAAAAAAGTCTAGAACAGTTTTTTTCAACTGCAAAAGATTACTGAAGAGAGTGGGATTCGAACCCACGCCTCCGAAGAGACTGGTGCCTTAAACCAGCGCCTTAGACCGCTCGGCCATCTCTCCATGGAGTAAAGGCCTTCGTAATCCGGAATTCACCAGCACTAATGCCGTCAGTTGGTTATACAAAAAAAGTCTAGAACAGTCTTTTTCAACTGCAAAAGATTACTGAAGAGAGTGAGATTCGAACCCACGCCTCCGAAGAGACTGGTGCCTTAAACCAGCGCCTTAGACCGCTCGGCCATCTCTCCATGGGGTAAAGGCCTCCGTAATCCAGAATTCACCGGCACCAATGCCGACAGTGGGTTATACAAAAAATCTAGAACAGTCTCTTTCAACTGCAAAAGATTACTGAAGAGAGTGGGATTCGAACCCACGCCTCCGAAGAGACTGGTGCCTTAAACCAGCGCCTTAGACCGCTCGGCCATCTCTCCATGGAGTAAAGGCATTCGTAATCCGGAATTCACCAGCACTAATGCCGTCAGTGGGATATACAAAAAAGTATAAAAGAGTCTTTTTCAACTGCAAAAGATTACTGAAGAGAGTGGGATTCGAACCCACGTCTCCGAAGAGACTGGTGCCTTAAACCAGCGCCTTAGACCGCTCGGCCATCTCTCCATGGAGTAAAGGCATTCGTAATCCGGAATTCACCAGCACTAATTCCGACAGTGGGTTATACAAAAAATCTAGAACAGTCTTTTTCAACTGCAAAAGATTACTGAAGAGAGTGGGATTCGAACCCACGCCTCCGAAGAGACTGGTGCCTTAAACCAGCGCCTTAGACCGCTCGGCCATCTCTCCATGGAGTAAAGGCATTCGTAATCCGGAATTCACCGGCACTAATGCCGTCAGTGGGATATACAAAAAAGTCTAGAACAGTTTTTTCAACTGCAAAAGATTACTGAAGAGAGTGGGATTCGAACCCACGCCTCCGAAGAGACTGGTGCCTTAAACCAGCGCCTTAGACCGCTCGGCCATCTCTCCATGGAGTAAAGGCATTCGTAATCCGGAATTCACCAGCACTAATGCCGTCAGTGGGATATACAAAAAAGTATAAAAGAGTCTTTTTCAACTGCAAAAGATTACTGAAGAGAGTGGGATTCGAACCCACGCCTCCGAAGAGACTGGTGCCTTAAACCAGCGCCTTAGACCGCTCGGCCATCTCTCCATGGAGTAAAGGCATTCGTAATCCGGAATTCACCAGCACTAATGCCGTCAGTGGGATATACAAAAAAGTCTAGAACAGTTTTTTTCAACTGCAAAAGATTACTGAAGAGAGTGGGATTCGAACCAACGCCTCCGAAGAGACTGGTGCCTTAAACCAGCGCCTTAGACCGCTCGGCCATCTCTCCATGGAGTAAAGGCATTCGTAATCCGGAATTCACCAGCACTAATGCCGTCAGTTGGTTATACAAAAAAGTCTAGAACAGTCTTTTTCAACTGCAAAAGATTACTGAAGAGAGTGGGATTCGAACCCACGCCTCCGAAGAGACTGGTGCCTTAAACCAGCGCCTTAGACCGCTCGGCCATCTCTCCATGGAGTAAAGGCATTCGTAATCCGGAATTCACCAGCACTAATGCCGTCAGTGGGATATACAAAAAAGTCTAGAACAGTTTTTTTCAACTGCAAAAGATTACTGAAGAGAGTGGGATTCGAACCCACGCCTCCGAAGAGACTGGTGCCTTAAACCAGCGCCTTAGACCGCTCGGCCATCTCTCCATGGAGTAAAGGCATTCGTAATCCGGAATTCACCAGCACTAATGCCGTCAGTGGGATATACAAAAAAGTATAAAAGAGTCTTTTTCAACTGCAAAAGATTACTGAAGAGAGTGGGATTCGAACCCACGCCTCCGAAGAGACTGGTGCCTTAAACCAGCGCCTTAGACCGCTCGGCCATCTCTCCATGGAGTAAAGGCATTCGTAATCCGGAATTCACCAGCACTAATGCCGTCAGTGGGATATACAAAAAAGTCTAGAACAGTTTTTTTCAACTGCAAAAGATTACTGAAGAGAGTGGGATTCGAACCCACGCCTCCGAAGAGACTGGTGCCTTAAACCAGCGCCTTAGACCGCTCGGCCATCTCTCCATGGAGTAAAGGCATTCGTAATCCGGAATTCACCAGCACTAATGCCGTCAGTGGGATATACAAAAAAGTCTAGAACAGTTTTTTTCAACTGCAAAAGATTACTGAAGAGAGTGGGATTCGAACCAACGCCTCCGAAGAGACTGGTGCCTTAAACCAGCGCCTTAGACCGCTCGGCCATCTCTCCATGGAGTAAAGGCATTCGTAATCCGGAATTCACCAGCACTAATGCCGTCAGTTGGTTATACAAAAAAGTCTAGAACAGTCTTTTTCAACTGCAAAAGATTACTGAAGAGAGTGGGATTCGAACCCACGCCTCCGAAGAGACTGGTGCCTTAAACCAGCGCCTTAGACCGCTCGGCCATCTCTCCATGGAGTAAAGGCATTCGTAATCCCGAATTCACCAGCACTAATGCCGTCAGTGGGATATACAAAAAAGTATAAAAGAGTCTTTTTCAACTGCAAAAGATTACTGAAGAGAGTGGGATTCGAACCCACGCCTCCGAAGAGACTGGTGCCTTAAACCAGCGCCTTAGACCGCTCGGCCATCTCTCCATGGAGTAAAGGCATTCGTAATCCGGAATTCACCAGCACTAATGCCGTCAGTGGGATATACAAAAAAGTCTAGAACAGTTTTTTTCAACTGCAAAAGATTACTGAAGAGAGTGGGATTCGAACCCACGCCTCCGAAGAGACTGGTGCCTTAAACCAGCGCCTTAGACCGCTCGGCCATCTCTCCATGGAGTAAAGGTCTTCGTAATCCGGAATTCACCGGCACTAATGCCGACAGTGGGTTATACAAAAAATCTAGAACAGTCTTTTTCAACTGCAAAAGATTACTGAAGAGAGTGGGATTCGAACCCACGCCTCCGAAGAGACTGGTGCCTTAAACCAGCGCCTTAGACCGCTCGGCCATCTCTCCATGGAGTAAAGGCATTCGTAATCCGGAATTCACCAGCACTAATGCCGTCAGTTGGTTATACAAAAAAAGTCTAGAACAGTCTTTTTCAACTGCAAAAGATTACTGAAGAGAGTGGGATTCGAACCCACGCCTCCGAAGAGACTGGTGCCTTAAACCAGCGCCTTAGACCGCTCGGCCATCTCTCCATGGTGTAAAGGCCTCCGTAATCCGGAATTCACCGGCACTAATGCCGACAGTGGGTTATACAAAAAATCTAGAACAGTCTCTTTCAACTGCAAAAGATTACTGAAGAGAGTGGGATTCGAACCCACGCCTCCGAAGAGACTGGTGCCTTAAACCAGCGCCTTAGACCGCTCGGCCATCTCTCCATGGAGTAAAGGCATTCGTAATCCGGAATTCACCAGCACTAATGCCGTCAGTGGGATATACAAAAAAGTCTAGAACAGTTTTTTCAACTGCAAAAGATTACTGAAGAGAGTGGGATTCGAACCCACGCCTCCGAAGAGACTGGTGCCTTAAACCAGCGCCTTAGACCGCTCGGCCATCTCTCCATGGAGTAAAGGTCTTCGTAATCCGGAATTCACCGGCACTAATGCCGACAGTGGGTTATACAAAAAATCTAGAACAGTCTTTTTCAACTGCAAAAGATTACTGAAGAGAGTGGGATTCTAACCCACGCCTCCGAAGAGACTGGTGCCTTAAACCAGCGCCTTAGACCGCTCGGCCATCTCTCCATGGAGTAAAGGTCTTCGTAATCCGGAATTCACCGGCACTAATGCCGACAGTGGGTTATACAAAAAATCTAGAACAGTCTTTTTCAACTGCAAAAGATTACTGAAGAGAGTGGGATTCGAACCCACGCCTCCGAAGAGACTGGTGCCTTAAACCAGCGCCTTAGACCGCTCGGCCATCTCTCCATGGAGTAAAGGCATTCGTAATCCGGAATTCACCAGCACTAATGCCGTCAGTGGGATATACAAAAAAGTATAAAAGAGTCTTTTTCAACTGCAAAAGATTACTGAAGAGAGTGGGATTCGAACCCACGTCTCCGAAGAGACTGGTGCCTTAAACCAGCGCCTTAGACCGCTCGGCCATCTCTCCATGGAGTAAAGGCATTCGTAATCCGGAATTCACCAGCACTAATTCCGACAGTGGGTTATACAAAAAAATCTAGAACAGTCTTTTTCAACTGCAAAAGATTACTGAAGAGAGTGGGATTCGAACCCACGCCTCCGAAGAGACTGGTGCCTTAAACCAGCGCCTTAGACCGCTCGGCCATCTCTCCATGGAGTAAAGGCCTTCGTAATCCGGAATTCACCAGCACTAATGCCGTCAGTTGGTTATACAAAAAAGTCTAGAACAGTCTTTTTCAACTGCAAAAGATTACTGAAGAGAGTGGGATTCGAACCCACGCCTCCGAAGAGACTGGTGCCTTAAACCAGCGCCTTAGACCGCTCGGCCATCTCTCCATGGAGTGGTAGTCCGGGATATATTTACCGCTATCTTCTGCATTGTATTAATTACCTTCCCACACATAACGAATCCAAAGTGAGAAAAAGTGAGAGTGAGAAAAGATGCATTCGATACTCGATTGATAAGTAGTTCTCTACCATTTTCAGTGAAACTCAGTGTGCGAGAAAGATGGATGGATGAATTAGAGTAATAGTTTGGTTGATGGAGATTGATCGTCCTCACTTCTTTCCTCGTGATGAAAATCTTTCTCATCTCTTTCCCATTTCATTCAGTTCTTTCAAATCGTTGTCCGCCTACAGCTCTAGAACTGGATGTGCTTGCGTAAGTTCGCATTTCCACGTGCTCTCGTTACGAATGTTCTAGATCTGACAATAATTAATTTGATAATATGTCATTTGCGAATACACAATTATGTACGTGGTGCATTTCTTATCTTGCTTACGACAACGCATATGAAGTACAATTTCAGTTGGCTCGTGTTTTTCATCTCGAGAATAATTCATACAATCCTTGCCGACCACCATATCGAAAGGTATTACTTGCAAAAAATAAGATAGTCTTGATTAAAAATCTTTTTAGGATTCAAGAATGGACTCGAGAGATGCTCTAAGTCGTCTCACTGATTGGGTAGATCACATTGGGGATTCCATCGTCGCTCCTCAACAAATCGCCGATCCCAAAGGAACCGTCAAACCAATCGGAAAATCGAGAGAGAAAGGGAAACGCCCTTATGTACGACGCAATTTTGCAAACTACGCCAAATGGAAAAGGTCGATTCCCAATTATGAATACGTTAGACCGGAAGTGAGAAAGCCAATGACTGCCAAACCAAAGAATGATGTTCCCGAAGACCCGAAACACTCGGCTCCTCTTTTCTATCCATCTCCCGAGTTGAACCGCACAGTGTACGGTATGGCGCCCTTGCAACCTTTCGTTCCACTGACTCCTACTCCTTTCGGATGTCCAACTCCCATTGCTGAAGAACTGGTTGAATGGAGTGCGAGAATTCGAGATGAATTGCAACTGTTGAGCATTACTCGGCCAGCTCATGAAACTATCGCTTACCTTCTCACTATGCTCCCTCCTAGAATCTGAATATCACTTACTTAGTCGCTATATTGTTACAATATCCCCTCAATCGATTGTTTCTATATATTTAGTAAATTTATGTAAAAAGAATAAAGAAAATTTATGTAAAAAGAATAAAGAAAGAAAATAGCCATAACAAAATAATTATTTGTTTGAGAGTAACAAACGTGACCCACCAATACTCTGTTCCGCCTATAGTGCGCGCTTACGGGAAAAGACAGAAATTAGACGCGCACTCACCTTAGAAGGCTTTATTTTGTCACCTCTGGCATATGTTTTCGCGTGTTTATTGATTTTCTTACTTTTGAAAGTTACTTTTTGTCGTTTTAGATCGCTAGCCTGGCTTTACTCACTATTAGTCTGACTGGCGATGCCTCATCCTGCTATTCTGAGGAAACGAGGACCCAAGAAAACAGATGAACCTGGACCGTCGAAAGTAGCGAAAGAGGAGAGCGTCGAGCAGGTTTGATTACTTTGTTTTCGTTTATTCGTATGGTTGTTTGTGACAAATCGACTGGTTCAGGATGTGAAGAACATTGCCCCGATTCTGGCGAAGGAGGAAATAGCGGACGGGAATGGAGGAGAGGTCGGAGGATCGGCTAACATTCAAGTGATGGGACCGATCAGCAAGGAACTTTTAGCGCCTGTTAGTCACTTTTCTTTTTTAGCTTAAATTGAATGTTTGGTGTACGTTTTTGTCGCGTGAGGAAACGAATTAGAGAAAAAAACGTTCTAACGTTCTTTTTGAGTGATGGATTGTTAATGGAATGGGATTGATATTGATTACAGAGAAACACGTATCACTGCGAGTACTGTTCCTTCACTGCGAATACTGAAGATCGGAGGAACGCACATAGGGAGACGAAACACAGGGTAAGCATTTAAATGCTAAATGACTCCACCGATTCTTTAAAATATAGACGCTGTACAATAGCGAAATAATCGCGCTTAAAATATTGTGGAGCTAGATAACATACGAAACAATCTTATCAGAGCGTTCAAGCTTTTTTTGCAATTCTTAAAATGCAATTCATCTAGATCTTTCTCTGCCGATTCTGCCATACCAAGTATCCTACCAAGTTCGATCAATCAAAGCACCTTAACGTAAGTTTCCTTTATAAATATTAGTAAACACTATCACATGGGATAAAATATAATATTGTGCATGTCATATTGTTCATGGCCACGACCTGGCTCTGGTGGAAAATTGTAAGTTAGTTCTGGAAGCTATAAACTCATGGCATACAACATTTCCCCCAAAACTCTTGTTGGCTGCTCCTAAATCCCTAATTTTGATAGGTGGCTGAACGCAAATACCATTTTATTTCTGCAGGTATGTGAGAAACTGCTGGAGATGCGTGAGAAAGTGAAGAAGCAAGTGGCTCAGATTCAGGACAGAACAAGCCAGCACATCGCTATTAAGTGCATGCATCAGCAGATCAAATGTCCCATCTGCAAGGTGAGCTGAGAAAGATGCTTATGGTACGGACAGTGTCTGTCCATGGTCTTCACTTTTTCACCTTTCTAGTATTTTCTTCGACTTGATGTGAAGACTAGATACACTTTCTGCGCCATCAATAATTGCAAAGTATGGGAGCTGCTTGGGATTCATTTAGTTATGTTACACATCAATCTAGAACGAAAGAATATCGCACGACAGATCGAGGAAAGAGACTAGGATAGAACGATTCATTGATTTGAGGGAATGTTCGAGTCGATGTTTGAAATGGGAGATCATCGTCAACATCCATGCAAGTCGTATGCAGTGCGTCTCTTCGCGTGCAGTGGATGCAAGACTCAATTCTCAACCTCCAATGGACTCAAGAGCCATCTAATATCCAGATATGTAAGTCAATTAAATTTTATCTATTCTAAATATAAAAATCGACTTTTTGAATCTGGTTGCAATTTCGGCATCTATTTCAAATGTACTACGAGTTACATAAGTTCAAAACTATAATAGATATGACATTTTCGCGTCCTTAGCGCCAGTCAGTCAGAAAAAGTGATCAATTGTAGAACGAGAAGGCCTACAAGTGCTTCGATGCGGGCGTTCTTTCCTTTGAGAGCATGAAGATTCCCAAATTCAAGCGAACTGCCAGCCATATCTACCATAGGGTCGGTGATACTTTTTCTGTCTTGAGGATTTGAGTGGTGATGAAACGGTGATGTTTTAGCCCGAGAATGAAACGGCTTCTCCCGTCACTCTCAGCCTCGTCCCGATCAAGGCTGAACCCACGGACAAAGACGAACTACGTGAGTGACATTTATTACATTTCATTCACAATGCGTCTCTTTATGTTGCAAAATGAGGAGTACAAGAAAATAATTACTCGGAAAGGGAAATATAAGAAAGTATAATTTGAGTATTTTAGTACGAACTGCAGAGTGCTCTGCAGTTCGAACTAAAATACAGCCAAGGGATGTCAAGGTAGAATATGAATAAAAATTTCGAAAGACACTTCAAAAAATGATAATTGGTTTAGTTTATGCCGGTTGTGATACTCATTCCCCATTATTCAGACGACGCAAAGACTCAGCACGCTCTCGTTGCCGCTCATCTTCTCTCTGATCACGACGGCAACCTGAAAACTGAGTACTACTACGCTATGAGAAGGATGTTCTACAAAGTCAACTGTCCCTACTGCGGAGTAAGTAATATAAAATAATACTTCATTTATTGTTAGTCCATTTCCTTGAGCCATTTACATATACTTTGTTTATAAATGATGGCTCTTCGAGAAAGAATCACTCATCAAACGCACTTATTGCGTTACCTTTCGCAATCACAGTTGCTACCAATTTATCGCCCCGGGATTGATGGCAGGCTTGATTGGCCTCTGTTGGGACCAAAACTTTACCTTTTACGCAGATTATTTCATAGATAGAAACATAATCTAATTCTTTCAGATTCTGTGCCGTACTCATGCTGCTCTTCATGCCCATGGTCTCATCCATCATCCTCCTCATGATCGATGTCTCTATCAATGTGGAGGATGCCAGATCACATATCAGACTCCCACTGGACTCGGACAGCATCTCAAGAGAGAATTTGTCAGTTTCCACTCTCATTGTTTGTTTTTCCCAAAAAAATCTTTAACTCCCGCTACTGTGAATGAAATTATAAGTATAGAGTGAACACGAATTGTGAGGGGGGAGCGAAACAATGTCGCGAAAAAAATTGTTTGCAAGAGTTCTCGTTGTCGCATCTCAGTGTAAAAGTTACTCAACATCAGAGCGAATTCAGCAAGTGCCGCCGTAATAACTCAACGTAATGTGTGATAAACAATGCAAAGTTTGCAGGACAACAGCAACTCTCGGTGTTACAACACTGTGAATCTTGTGAGGAAAGAAGACTATCTCGGTCCCGTCACTGGATGGAACAAGAGACTCAAACCCGGATGGAATAAGAAGACACCCGGCGAAACTACTAATGGAGAATTGTTGAGCAATGCTGTCGAAGTGAAGGCCGAGCCAAATGTCATCTATGAGGAGGTAACAGGATCGATTTTATTCATCAGTCTCAGTTACATAAAAGTGTCTAGTTTCGTGATCAGTCAAGCAAAGTATAAAAATAGAACACAATCTATTCAAATTCATGGAAATTTCGAAGGAAAAAAAAGAAAACGGTAATTGTAAGCCAATATGGTACTCTTTGCAGATGATAAAGAAGGAAGAGCCTGACAGTTCCGATTACCCCACTTCCTTCCCATCGACATCATCTAACATGAATCCGTCGAATGGCCCTCATTCATCAAGGAATTTTCCATCCGACACTCTTTCAAGTCGACTCAGTTCCGTCATGAACACTGATCCGCCCTTCTTCTCTAACGAGAGGGAAGTGAAAGAAGAGCCTCTTGACGATTACAAAGCCGATGATCTCTCACTCTATTGCTGATCTAATAAACCTCAGCCTTCTTGACCACAAAACCTACGGGTTCGCATATGTTTCATACTGTATTATGCTAGTTGTCCTGTTCACATACTGTGTCTGTTGATAAATCGATTCCGTGAAGTGTACATCAGAGTATCCTAGCGACAGAAAGCATCTTCTTCTTTTTGAGACAATAAACGTGCATTGAGAGCCGTGCCTTCCTCTCTCCTTTGGATTTGACACATCATAAACCGACGTGGATCCGTCTCCTCCCTAGTTTCATCCCCTTCTCTCTCTCTCTCTCTCTCTCTCTCTCTCTCTCTCTTCCTCCATCTCCCCTCTCTCTCTTCTGCCTCTCCTCTCGACCACTCGGTTGTGTGTACAGTGACGGCCGGCATTGATCGTGTGTCCCTCTCGAGCGAGTAGATAGACGCTCGACCCCTCTCGACCCCATCAACCTAATCAACATGTTGGATATTAGGAGGTCAGTTTGCTTCTTCAGGCTTTTCCACTTCCGCCTCCGTTTCAGATTCGATATCTACCGTAAAGTTCCTAAGGATCTGACTCAACCGACAACGACTGGCGCTGTTATCTCCATTTGCTGCGTTGCATTCATCGCCTTTATGATATTCAATGATCTTCTCGCATATATCTTTATCGATGTGTCAGTGATAAGTATATAAATTAGAAGAGTGTAATTCGTTAATTTAGTACAAGTTAGAAATGTATTCTTTCCAGTCGATCCGAGTTGTTCGTGGACGATCCTGGAAGAGAGGGAAAGATCGATGTCTCTGTCAACGTGTCCTTCCCTGCGTTGCCCTGCCAATGTAAGTGCCGTCGAGAGATCTCTCAAACGGAGAGGAAGAGGAAGACTACCGTCTCTTTCCTTTCCAAGGATCCTTTGATTCTTTGCACCAATGAGATACCAATGGGACCTCCCAGTGGGAGAAACATGGTGCCACTGTAATACCACAGGGAAAATTGGGCTCCCATTTTCCACGATTGGGATCCCATTTGACGTTTCTCCCATTGAGAGGCGAGATTGGATCCTGTTGGGGCATAACACCAGAGTTTGAGGGGAAGTTCGTAGAATGACCGCAAAGAAATCACTATTCATAGAACAACAAACACATTACAGTTGTGGGAGTGGACATTCAAGACGAAAATGGACGTCACGAAGTTGGATTTGTCGGAAAAACGGACAAGATTTCACTTGAGGGCGGAGTTGGATGCAGATTTGAGTCGACTTTTGAGATAAACAAGGTTAGACTAACGCCAAACTGGTAGGAGTTGGTTGATCAATCGGTTAACGGATAAACCGACCAATCAGGTTAATGAGTGACATGGAGCTTCCAAAGTATAAAAGAAATACTAATTGATATTAAATTATCTTTTCTAAGGTTCCGGGTAACTTCCATCTAAGTACGCACTCAGCTCAGTCTCAACCTGACACTCCCGATATGAGACATATTATTCACTCCATCAAATTCGGCGATCAAATTGTGGTGAGAATTCTATTTATATTATTCCTGAATATGACATCCATCCGCTTCAGGACTACGTGAAGGGAAGCTTCGACCCGCTCTCGAACAAGAACTCAACAGCTTCTCAACCACTCGCAACCCATGAATACATTCTCAAAGTGAGTTGCTCAGCATCGACATTGCTGTCAAAAATAGAGCAAAACGGCAAAAATGTGCCAGCCCGATGCGGGGCTCGAACCCGCGACAGCCAGATTAAGAGTCTGGTGCTCTACCGACTGAGCTAACCGGGCACGTGTTGGGCAGAGGCAATGATGGGGAGAAGAGAGAAGCGAGAGAGGCATTTTTGCGTGTGTTTGCAGATGGGTGAGAGGAGGGGAAGAATAGAGGAGGAAGGGCAGAGTGTGTTCGCAGTTGTGAAGTCAAAAGAACGGAAAGAGTAAGTAAGTGTTCGGCTCTGAGATAGGCAATGCACTTCATGTTGACACTCGAGATCAATCGATGGCCATGGATGCATTCAATTCCCTTTCTCTCCACATTATTCAAAATCGACTGACTGATGGGGGTCATGGCGAGAGAGTCGGCAAAGCCAAGAGAGTCTTTCTCGTGGGTACACGCTTTTTCACTCCAAAGCCATTGATGTAAGGTTGACCGGCCTGTGGAATGATGTCTATCGCTACAGATCGTGCCCACTGTTTTCGAGAGTATTGGAGGATCGATGACTACCGCATATCAATACACATTCGGACACAGGGAATACGTGTCATACCATCATTCGGGAAGGATCATCCCGGCGGTAAAGAAACAAACTAGAGAATAGAGAAAAGAGAGAAATGTTGCAGGTGTGGTTCAAATACGAACTGCAGCCGATTACTGTCAAAATGACGGAGACTCGACAGTCGTTCTACACTTTCCTCACTTCGGTAATTTTAATTCCCTTTAACATCATTGCACAGCACAGGGAAACCTCCAGAGAAGATTTGAAATCGAGAGAGAGAGCGAAGAAGTGAGAGAGATTTCTTAAAACTCTGTCTTGTTGTGATGATATCTTGCTCTTAAGGGCAGGATCTGTTTAGGGAGCATTGCAACTACAGTACATTTACAATGGTTTTCAATCATTTCTCTTTCAGATCTGTGCCGTCGTTGGAGGAGCTTTCACAGTCGCAGGAATCATCGACTCAGTCGTCTTCACTATGTCCGAGATGTGGAAGAAGCACGAATTGGGCAAACTCACCTAATTATGCCCCTGCCCATTCCATATTATCCCACCCCAAATTTGCCAATTTCCCCACACTGCTTTCCGGTTTGACTATCAGATACACTACTTTTACAATCAATTAGTGCAATTTACTTACCGCAGTTGTTCTCTGTTATAGCTTTTACTTCAAGAATTATGGGTGAATATACATCGGCTTACTTACCATGAGCTTCCACTGTGTTGTAAATGTTTTCCGAATAAATAATGAGTTTGGGAGCAAAATATCGATCTTCAAGGGTCAGAGCTGGGATGTCGTTCTTCCCTGTCTGCTATACCTCTCACGTGTCTCTGCTCTCTATCACGTGCTTTCGTCGTCTCGCCGCTCTCCTCTCCACACACTATCTCCTCTCTTCCTCTTATCAACCGCGCGTCCTATCCACTCTCTCGTCTCACCCCGCTCTCTCGCGCGTCTCTTCCTCGTCGGTCTCTCCCCTTCTCTCTCGCGCGTGCGCAACGCACTCAGTTCTCGATAGTTTGAGCTTTTTTAGTTTAAATTTCCTCAATAGTCAATAGTCGATCATTTTCGCCCGAAATCTAGATTATTCTTGTTTGCTCATCACTATCTGGCCTCACATATGCCATTCTTAGTCTCGACAAGCGTTTTTACTCTCCATTTTTACGAATTATCGCTATTTTAATCCGAAAAAATTAGAATTTACAGGATGAGGAGGGCTTACGTTCCTCCAGGAGGGAGAATGCCTATAAGGACGTTTGCGGCTCCTCAGACCTGGCAATCCTACCCCAATGGTAAGTTGTCTCGTCCGTTTCAACGAAGTTTTGATCATTCATAGACGATTTCGGCTGGATTTTGCATTAACTCTTTGCTGAATGGTCTCGATATCGGGATAAAGTAACTGGAATTTAGTTAAATCTCTACTAATCTAGTTGAAATTTGCGCTATGAAAGTGTATTTCAAAACAAGAGTGAGTATTGAAAAGATAATTCCTTTAATTTCAGCGTGTCGTCGTGTTTCTTCCGATGTGGTGGCTCAGTTTGGATACTGGGAGCCGACGACTCTTTACAGTGCTCTCATTCGAGTTGTGAGAAGACAAATGACGTTCAAAGAGGCGAGCGCAGCCTTCGAAGTACCCATTCTATCCATACAGGTCAGCATTCATTATTATGAATAAGTTTTCAAGTGCGAAAACGATCATCCTACTGCGTATAACTGATTCCGAGCGTCCCGTATTCTAAGTTTTAATTGTCGATTGTCTATTATACGTAACGGGTATTACTGTCTTTTCCCTGATATATTCGCGGTTATAAGTGAAGATGATAGTGACGACACGAATAGTATTGTAGTAATCGATGAACATAGTGGATGAAAATCACGCGTAGATGGTTACAGACTGCCTTCAAGCGAGTCTTCCCAGTGATGAGCGCCATTATAATGGAGTTGATGGACAAGAAACAGAAGGACGCCGTCTTGACTGGGGCAGAATACATCGAGAACCCACTGAAATACGTGAGTTATCGTTTGACAGCCAAATAATAACAGTCAGAAAAATAATAGTAGTATTATTTTGTTATTTTTATTTTGTATCACAGTATATCAAGAAAATGCAAATTAAGGTGTGATATGCATTTAGAAATTTGATGATTTACATTTAGAATATTAGTGTGCACATTAGAGGATATTCCGATATTGAGACACTGAGCGATTTGCAAGCAAAACAACTGTGTATTTAAGTAGTTTTCATTTCAGTCTATGGTTCTCGAGCATGAACTAACAACGAAGATGGTGGGAGAATTCGAATTCGCCGTTCCAATCGAACATGGAGTGAAGGCAGAAGAGGAAACAGAGCAGCCGTGCTCTAGCAAGGTCAGGATCTAACCTCGCACCTAGTCATCTATAATATTTTTTTCATTTATTCCGCCAAGATTAGGGGTTTCGTGATAATTAATAGTAGTTTGTCGATATAGGAGACGACAGATGCCCGTCGACGTTACTATATTCAAAGTATAACACAAACATCGGCTAATGATAACATTCTGAGGGGCTTCCTCGTGATGTAATCTAATAAAGCTATCTATACTATCATGAAAAATCGTATTCAATTGCAGCAAGTCTTCGTTACTCAAGAAGTGCTTCCGTTGGTTCAACCGAAGGAGGAGGAGTACTATGAGATGGAGAAGGATGTCAAGGAAGAACCACTGGATACTGGAGAATACTGGGATGTGAGTGGTCTCCTTCAAAGTAACTATTGAAGAAAATCTGCTAAAGCACGTCAAAAGCAAAGTGACAATGTTTATGGACGTTTGCATGGTATAACGGCACTCAGAGAGATTAATGCTGCGCAAATTTCAACAGGGGGGAAATTTCCCCACCAACAGTGGGAAATTGCCCTGCCAGAAGGGGGAAACTCGTGTAACTCAGCTCAAAATGAACTAAATTTCTCCAATTAAAAAGGAAAATGTTCCAAACGTGTTTTACCGTCCCTTTATCGAATTTGGGAGCTGTAGCTTGACTAGGAAGAAAGATATGAAAAGGGGGACAAAATTGATGGGGGAAATTTAATTCATGAAATTTGCGCAGCCCTTGTCACATGGGTATCGTTGTACACAAGAAGTCTTTTATCACGATGATATTCCGGTTCAAAGAGCTCATGACCTTAGTTTGACTTGTTCATTAGACGGAGTAATTTCCCTCGTGAGGAACATTTCCCTTCATCCCTGTCGAATTAATGGACGTTCGGCAAGATCACGATTCGTGAATAAGAAGTGACTCGTTTGAATCTATTCAATGCTGGAAATCTTAGATTTGAGCTTCAAAGAGGGTCCTTCTAAATCGAATCACTGATATTTAATTTCAATCAATGAATCAAATCAACTTCGGTGTATCAAACGAATTTCGGGGGGGGGGGCAAAATCTTCTTGGGCACAGTTTATTAAAGTAGCAACAGGGAATTCGAACAATTTTCCAGAGCTACAAAAATCCACCTACTTACAAAAATAAGTTGAGTATTTCACAATCTACTATGAAAGATAATTTCATAAGAAGTTGTACATTAACTCATTCCTTTGCAGTCCAACCCCTCAGACTATCCTGCCGACTTTTCAATTCCTGAATTCGATTTGTACGAGCAGAGGATGAACGAGATCGGAGAAGTGAAAATGGAGGGAGCAGATGATGAAATGCTTGTGATTGAGGATGAACCGAAGCGTACGTTTATCCATTTTATACTGTTGATCTCCCCTGATTGTGGTGCCTACTCAGATATTATTGATTTTATAAACGTATTTCAGAGCCGGAATCTGATCTCGATCGAGCCATTGGAATGGCTGTCGAGAGTTCAGATTTGGTCGGAGAAGCTGTGTTTGCTATGCAAGAAGCAGTCAGAGATGTCAGTTATCATGATTTTAAGCAATTGTTGAATACTGCAAAATGTTGACGCATTCTTACTGCATCGAAATATATAAATTTGGTAATTTTATTCGATTAATTAAACGTACCGTTGTTATCATCGGAATAAAAAACATTCGGAACAACACCAAAAATGTTAATAACAACGAAAGCAATTGCAGGTCATGGTTCGCTCTCATAACCTCTCTGATGTGATCAAAGTACACGGATTCACTGCACAATCAGTCGCCAATATGATGAACAAGACGAAAGTCTACTATAAGAAGATCACACGACAGGATGCACCTTGTGAGCTTTATCATATTCCCAAAACCGAACCTTACCATTTTTTTGGCTTTTGCGATAATCAATATTTCTTGCAGCCAGCCAGCCCTTGCTAATTCCCAATGCGGCCCTTCGGATGGATTACATTGCTGGCGAGCCTCTCGACCCTGCCGACACTTCCAGAATACTCAAGATTAACAACACCGTACGCGACATCGTCAAACGAAGCAGCAGTAGAATGGAGAGCAAGGAACGATTGAGAAAAGCCGTATACGCGTACGTTTCAGCATTATTGTAACATGAGAAGGTTAGAGAATAAGTAGCAATCTTCAACGCCATCCCCTCATTCCTTTTTTTGATTGTAAATGGCTCAAGGCAATTGGAACTGGCACTAGAAAATAATTCCTTTAACTTTCCATGTTGACAAAATAATCTCAATAATGTATTTCAGGGTGTGCTTGGGAGAGATGACCGTGAACGCAGCCGGGAATAAGTTCAACGTCCCCGCTACGACCATTCATACCTACACATACAAAGCGAGGAAGGCACTCGGATCGTGGCTGCCCCCTCAGGCGGCCGGGCCTGCTCTGTGGGCTGATCAGATTAAACAGACTGATAGTGAGGACTTTCTTCTTTAATCAATCGAGTGAAAATGGAATAGAAAAATATTTCGTTTTAGAAGAACCAATCATAAATTAACAATTCAACACTTCTCGTATCTTGACTCATACAGAGAAAGAAAATATATAATAAAATATCTGACGATCTTACGCCTATCGTTCAGCTCGTCACAACATGAATACCCTCATGCCGAAGAATACCTTTTCTCTCGACGACGTTGACGACATTGTCGCAGACGTCGTCATCTCCAATTCCCAACACGATAATCAAACAAAACAATCGATCTTCGATGCCGTCATATCGGTGAGTACTGGTAATCATATTGGAGTTTATGCACAACTGTGAACAGTGATACAATAGGGCATGCAACATTGGAGTATCGGTTGTATAATACAGACACAAAATATGGACAGTCGGTAATAATATCAGTAAGGCAGGAAGTTTGAACTGTTAAACCAGTTATTGGAAAAGTTAATAGTGAGAATCGTAAGGAACTTCATGGAAGTTCAGTTGGTCAATGGCTCAGTCGTCTTCTAATGCACATAGCGAGATATAATACAGGGTAAATAGTTATCTAAGCGTGCTGAGTTCTTCCATGGGGAATCGAGTGAGGGGCAGGTTTGTCCATCGAAGTCGCGATCGAATTAACGTGGACCATAGAGGCGCGACCGGACGGATCCTGGTTCGCCTGCCACTTGGGAATCCATTTCCTGACGGTTCTGGCTGCCTCGTCGGATGGGAAGTGCTTGTGGAAGATCTTCCTCATGAAGAGAGCCTCCTTCGAGTGAGGAGTGTTGATGGGGAAGGTAGCGGCAGCACGAGAGAGCTGCAATCAGGGTGAGATTAGAGAAGTAAGGTTCATGTTATCGATAGAGGTTAGGGGAATTAGTAGCTTACCTCCTCATCGGTGATCTGACTGGCGCAGTGGTTCATGAGTCCATCGATCCACGAGTAGCCGACTCCGTCCGAGAACTGCTCCTTCTGACGCCACAGAATCTCGCGAGGAAGGTACGGATCCTCCTGCAATTCAAATCTGACTTATCTCTAAACTCAATGACATGTCTCTAGTAACTAGGCAGAAGGTAGGTAGGTTGATGAAGTTAGGTAACATGTGCTCACCTCAACATCGAATGCCTTTCTGATGAGGTACTTCTCGACATTTCTTCCATTGAACGCCTTCGGCTGTTTCTCCGATGGCTTCGTCATAATGGAGACGTCGAGGAACTTCTTGTCGAGGAAAGGAACGCGCACCTGAAATCAGTCATTGTTATCATAAGTGTAGGGGCAGGTAGAGCGTATCGATTCACCGCTTGACCTAGTCGATAACTGACCTCAACGGAGTGAGCCATGCACGACTTGTCGGCGCGCAGACAGTCGGCGGTGTAGAGATGGAGCACGCGCTCAATCGTTTCCTGCGATTATCGATTAGTTTTCAAGACAGTTGTAACTCTCGCATCTAGATAGATAAGTTATTGAGAATCTCTCACCTTCTGGAACTCCTCCTCATTGGGCGCATTGTGGAAGTAGAGATAACCTCCGAAGATCTCATCGGAACCCTCGCCCGAGAGAACCACTTTGATGCCCATCTTCCTGATGTACTCGGAGAGAATGTACATTGGAGTAGAGGCACGAATGGAAGTGACATCGTACGTTTCCAGATGCCACACAAGCTTCTCGAGAATGGCGATTCCCTCCTGAAATGAGACGAGGATTATTGTTTTAAATATTAAATCATTTATTCAATCGTTAGGTCATGTGCCTGTTTATGTATGTTGCTAGATATTAGATTATTAGGATTGACCGACCTCAAGAGTGAAGTGGACCTCATGGTGGTTGGTGCCGATGAATTGTGCGACTTTCCTGGCGGCGACGATATCGGGAGAGTTCGCATCGACGCCGACGGCGAAAGAATGAATGGGAAGACCGAGACGACGCATCTCACGAGCAGCGATCGCACTGCAATACTTTTGTATTTTATTAATATGCTAATATCTACAGCTATTTCTATAAGTGCAACATGTGGTAGTGTTGGAATAGCGTGACTATCAGAAGTTACTCTATATTGAAGCGTACGTTAAAGATTGGACGATAGTTCTCACCTGACAAGGGAAGAGTCGAGTCCTCCCGAGAGGAGAATAGCGATGGGAGCATCAGACATGAGCCTCTTGATGGTCGCATCGACGAAAGTCTGACGGAGCAGAGTCAGATCGGCCTCCTTAGTGCACAGACGGTGATCGAACCAGAGAGGCTGCAATAGGGAACGTGTAAGACTGCGGTAGGGCAGAGCAGTAATATCTACTGCACAGTCGTTGGTACGAGCGAATGTCATGAGGTACCTGATAGTATCTCACGAATCCCTTTCCTGGCTGGAAGTAGTGACCGGGCGGGAAGGGAGCAAGCTTGGTCTCTCCAGTGATGTCCTCGATCGATTTCATCTCGTTACTGTAAATGGAATATTATTGATTGCATAGGTAACTAAATTGATTAACGTAGATAGTCGATGTAGGTGATACCTGAAGAAGTGTCTGCCCTCCTTGTCGAGTCCGTAGTACATTTGCTTCACCCCCAGAGGATCTCTGGCAGCCATGAATTCTCCATCGCAAATGAGAGCAAAAGCAAAGACGCCATCGAGGAGATTGCAGAAGTTTCCGTCGCGGAGTTGTTCATAGAGGAAGATGATAACCTGCAAATGACACAGATTAATTATTTTCGTTTTCTCCATTTCCAAACTTTAAGTGCCTTTCAACCTAAATCAAATGAATAATTGCGCGACCAACCTCAGAGTCGCAGTGAGTTCTCAGCTGCTTCTCGGCAAGTTCATTCTTTCTCAGTGCACCGTGGTTGTAGATCTCTCCGTTGTGGACGACCTCAAAGCAAATAAGTTATTCGATTGTTAGCTTAGGTGCCAGATGAATGTTTCTGTCCCACGGGGCATCTAGAATGAGCGTTTGATCGTTGCCCCTTTGATCTCACGAGTGCTTCTAAGTCCTCTGTCCATCTCCATTTCACGTGGACTCATTACACTAAAGTCCCCTCCAGTGATCACTAGCTGTCCTTTCCGTCTCTATTCTCGCCACGTAGCAGCTGTACTTTGATACGGGGAGCACACTTTTCAGGCAGTTGTTTTCACGTCTCAGAATGATGAAAGAAATTCGTCTTCTTATCAGTGCATGTACTCTGTCTCTTTACTTTTACCACCCCCGTCACTTGTTGAGAGATAACACGGGCGAGTGAAAGAAAGGGAGAGTCATCTTTCAAGATCTCGTTCTGGGTTATCTATAAATAACCAACGGTCGACCACCAAAACACGATCCCATTTCGTTAAGGTGTGGTCAATCTCGGGGTCAATATTCATACTGGTTATTCAGATGCATAGCACCCCATATAGACTAATCGATCTAGTCGACTACACAGAGCGGAAATTCTTCTACTTCCCTTAATTTGGAGATATTGCATCATTCTAAGATATCCTGCAAAAGCGAGAGATAATCTCTCACTTTCTCTCGACCGCTTTCCCAATTTTTTTATATTTTCTATCAGCAGGGGACAACATCTCCAAAGTAAGGGAAGTTGGAGACTCCCCGCTCTGTATACATTGATTTTCTCCCAGAACTGCTCCATTTCTAATCTAATAGAACATTCGAAGGGTCATGAGTTTGATCGCCGATGAGGCCAACCAAGCATCCATATGAAACGGTAAACAACTATGATTGTGAAAGGTGCCTCGATGCATTGGGAAAGCTTGGGTTACGTAATCACACGTTGCCTATCGGCTTGTTTTACTTGTTATTCAGGTCGCTAATGCCGCATACAGAGTAGTCGATCGACTCGAATGTCTCTGATGCTTTCCCATACCTGATGGTGCTCACTCGATCCCTGCAGTGGTTGAGTGCAGCTGAGATCCATGATGGCCAGTCTCTCGTGCACGAGAATATCGCCCGTCTCGGGATGAACGTACCATCCACGACAGTCGGGACCACGATGGAACTGACGACTGAAAAAGCAGATGACGTTAGCCAGTGTCAATTTCAACAGTATCCCAACCAACGATGCTGAAGGGGCTACTGGGTGGACACTAGGGATAGCTTCGCAACAATAGGCCTAACCATTCTGCACACTTTCTCGTTGGTCAGACCGGCGTGAGGGTGTGCGAAATGATGAGGGATATTTCTTGCTAAGGCCATCCCTATACTACAGTATCCCAAAGCATGTGGCTCTAACGATGCCGATTTTTGGGTCTACTTGCTGGGAATGGATACAGTAGGCTAACTGAGGAGAGGATACGGTAGTTAAACTCACAGCGAGTGCTCCTTGGCCTTCTCCAGATCGTATTTGGGGCATTGGCTGGAGGGATCGTGACAGACTGCGAAGATTCCGCACATTGTGAATGATGATGAAGACGAAGATTAGGAAAGTAGGATGTGAATGGTTGTTCCACCTGGTCTTGAATGCTTTTATACGGAGGACAGAAATGGGCGGGGCGCCGTCTCAGGATGAGGAGGAGGATGATAGTGAGAGAGAGAAGAGAGGGAAGAGAAGTGAGAGGGGCGGGAGAGACACGGGGGAATCCCCCTTTCCCATGTGATGACGGTGCCAGGTCAGTGATTGATCTTGTGGCCTCTTCACTCTTTCGTCTCTCCATCGTTCCGAGGGGTGGTAAACAGGGCAACTGTCCAAGTCATCTCTCTTATCAGGGGAGAGGAGGGACTTTGAGGGGAGTGGACTTTGAGGTGAGAGTGATGCAAGGAGAGAGAGAAAGGGGGAATCCCCCTTCCCTCGTGATCAAAGTTGCACGAGTTCTCTAAAGATATCAGCCCTCTCTCTCTTCACTCTCACTTGTTCCTGCTCTCTGTTTTCGATCTAAAGGGAATGATACTAATAGTGAATAACACGCCTCGACGGACAAAACAAATGAGCGGAAACTTCTACGGAGACGGATGGGAATCTGCGGATGGGTCAAAACATCTGATATTACGTGATTGGGATAACAATGATTCACGCATGGGGAGAAATTGGAATGAAATTTAGAAGATTTGGAATATAAAACTGAGGGATATAGTGATGAATGAAATTGAAAAAATTCTACAGATGCTCCTTCCAATGGCGAGAGGACTTTGAGAGATGATCAATATTTCAGGTTATCACACGGGCGACTACGTTGGTTGATGCGGGAAATGCGACGGGTCTTCCTCCCTCGACTATCGGCCCGTATGTTCACAAGAGTAAAGCGAAGATGGGACTGCAGCAACATACGAGAACGAGCAGACTCAAATTCCTTCCAAGGGTAAGTTATCATGAGAACTTGACAGCAAGCATTCCGTATAACATGAATACATTTTCAGAGAAGAAAATCGCCTAAAATCGCAAACCTCGTTACAAATGTACCGGCGTCGAAAAGCGAGGTCGATCGACTCATTCACTCGGTAAGAATCTACCAAGAACATTATGAGAACCGATATAAATCAAGTGGCCTATGCATCTACTCAGGACATTCTTGGGTAGAAAATGATATGGGGGTGAATGAAATTGAAAAAAATGTTCTGCAGATGCTCCTTCCAATGGCGAGTGGACTTCGAAAGATGGGCATTCAAGCGGCAGTCCTTGACTCTGTAATGGGAGAGAAGACAATCAAGGAAGCTTGCACTGACGAAGGCCTGCCCGGTGAGTGAGACTGAAGGATGCGAGCCATGTCATAAAGCTTTTTTTTGTATTTTCATCAATGCTAATTCGCAGCGTTTGATCAACTTTTTATATTTTTAAACCGTTCTTAGATCGCCTATAAACTCTGTGAGAAAATATATTGCCAACCAACATATTTTACACCCCGTTTTTAGCATCCACAATCCATCCTTACGTGGCGAAAGTTCGACACCAACTCGGCAAGCGATGTCCCGTTCCGAAATATTGCGTATCTGTGAGTTTCCTAATGAAGACGACACAAAATTTAGCTTTTTTCTATTCCAGGACAGGGCTGCTTCTCAGTACTACGAAGAGAAGGAACGTCTGAGATCGGATGACTCATATATCAATTCAGAAGAAGTCGACAAAGTTACCATCGATGGAAGTGAGGCAACGAGATCAGTGTTTATTATCTAATCTTTACTATTTATTCTCCAATGGGCGATTTGGGGGATATGAAGTTATCGTTATGTCAGTGTAGATTCTTCGGCTCTGTAAAACGAGAGAGAATGCTTTAATTTCAGTAACCGTTCCCAATTCCATTCGTCTGCTCTCCCGTTCTCTCACTGTGAATCGAGTTGATTTCTCCCGAGCTATTCCATTCGATGGCACGAGGGATGAATTGAGGACAAAACTTGGCAAGGTGAGATAAAACTAAGTACACAAATTAAGTAGATAAATTGTTATTAAGTATTTAATTAAATGAATTAAGAAGTAAAATTATGTAGTCATCAAATGATTGCAACACCATAAGAGATCAACAAATCCCGTCCCTGAGAATGATTCTGATTAAGTATTTTTTTATTGAATTGGATAATATTAGTGTGAAAGGGAAAGAAAATCTTGACAATGAGCCCTCGGCAAAATCGTTTCTATATTACTCCTATTTTACAGATTCTGAGTGCATTCCGATACAAAGGAAATATCGCCGCTCTCGTTGATGCTATTCTTGCAGTTTACGTCGATGAGAAATCGATAACCGACGTAAGTTTTCTTGATTGTCTTCGTATAGTAAAATATATTTATTGAATTGTCCATTGTTATGCGCATTGCACGTGATATTATTTGACTTTCAATTCAGGCCAGTTATATGTTCGCCATGTCTCATTCATCTCTTTCGATGTACATCCGAGTTGCCAAAGTATTCGTCGATTTCGGCAGATCTGCGGTAAGTGTCTTCGGCGTAAATAATTAATCTACCTGCGTTGCGAAATTGGACAAGAAATACCAAATCTTTGAGCGCATCTTTATTTTTTTTCGGTTACGCAGGAGATTTTATTACAACATTGACGAGTTTCGTTTGCAGTGTACTGCAGAGTTCAAGCGCAACGCCGCCTTTTGGGGTATGGAAAAGGCGCGAAGTGGAGACATGAGAATCGACCACGTACAGTTTCACATTGGAAATCAAAATAATAAGGAGGAGGAGAAGCCTATTAAAGAAGAGAAAGAAGAAGTAAAAGACATAGAAGAGGTTCTTGTACCGGAAGTGAAGGAAGAGTTGGAACCGATCGAAATCATGAGAGAAGACCTCATCGAGGACTGCAAACCAGAAGTGATTGAAGAAAAGCTGAATGTTGAGGTACGCAAGTCACCATTGTTATTAGTTTTAAAAAATTCAGAAACAGCCGCCGTACCAATTGCCCATTTCGCGAAACGACCTCCACCTTTTCATTGTCTTTCAAAATCATTTTGCGGAGCAATAATTTTATCGAGTGGTCGGAACGTGAAATTTTGACGTAGAACGGGCTTCTCATCCTCGGGGTTTTAGCAGAAGGTGGGCGAGCCGGATTGGAGCCTGAATAAAAATAGGTCATGAACAGAAATGGGAAATATAACTAGTACAACGGTATGTTGAAAAATACGAGAAAAAACTAACTTTTTCACACTCTGCGATGATGTAGGAATTGTGTAGTCAAGAACATCATACCTACTCCGTACCTCCTCGCATCCGTACCGTATACCTCCTCGGGACTTGTGCCGGTACTTCTACGTGTAGAACCATCAAACTAGCGTCTCGGGGCCGGTGCCCTTCTGGAAGAGTTCAAAGATCAAACTGGATCGATAAGTGAAAGATACCGTACTTCCTCGGGACTTGGGTCGGCCAATCTCCGTGTAGAATCAATTGACTAGCCACTCGGGGCCTGTGCCCTTCTGAAAGAGTTCAAAGATCAAACTGGATCGATAAGTGAAAGATACCGTACTTCCTCGGGACTTGGGTCGGCCAATCTCCGTGTAGAATCAATTGACTAGCCACTCGGGGCCTGTGCCCTTCTGAAAGAGTTCAAAGATCAAACTGGATCGATAAGTGAAAGATACCGTACTTCCTCGGGACTTGGGTCGGCCAATCTCCGTGTAGAATCAATTGACTAGCCACTCGGGGCCGGTGCCCTTCTGGAAGAGTTCAAAGATCAAACTGGGTCGATAAGTGAAAGATACCGTACCTCCTCGGGACTTGTGTCGATCCAACTCCATAACGTTGATGACGACGACGATTTAAGGCTAGATAGAGTCATGAACATTGTCTTAATAATGATAATATCACCTTGGGCTCAATTTCCCTCCTCCGAGAGCGATTTGCCGTGCAGAACGTCAATAATTCGGCAGAAATAGAGAGGGCGACCGTGCGTCGCGGGAGAAAAGAGTGAAAATGAAGGGAGGAGAGGGGAGGGGACAATGGATGATAATTGAATTAGCGATGCAAAGTGGGTGGAAAAGATCGCGATCGTGAGTATGAAACGACCGCGAACTCAGTCGAGCCAAAGATGGCGAGAGAGCGTGGTTGATAGAAGAGAGAAAACGACCACCAAAAAAACCATGTCTGATGGAGGTTTTTTGGAGGTCGTTTACTCTCTCGTCTTTTGCCTCATTTTCCACTATCTCTCGTCGGTTTAGAAACGACCGCCAGATGTGACTCAATTCGACCACGACATGGGGGTCGAGAATGAAAGGGTTCGACCGCTCTAACAAAGGAGTTCGAGGTCGAATTGGAGGGCTTTTTGAGGGCAATTAGTACGGCGGCAGGTTTTTTTTCTGCGACAAACGTAATTATAAATTGCCATGGATGCTGCAAAGGTGTAATATTCGTTAACATGTAATGGCATAGAAAAACTGTGCATGATTGCAGCCTCAAATCGAAATCGTTCTTGATGCGTCCTCTCTCGTGCTGGAGAAACATTGGAATGGAAAGGGAAACGACTATATCACGAGAAAAATGAAGAGCCGATTTGTATCCAAGGGATGGAAATACGATGACAATGGGGACAACAACACGGAAGTAAGTCACACTTCCGGTTTACATATAAGATATCTTTAATTAATGTGCACGTAAGCAGTCACATTTACACGTTTTTCTGTAAACACATAATAGTAATGCATTGGCATTATGCTTACGTCAGAGCTCTTTCATCTGTAATATGTTTATTTTTCTTTTGTATATATTAATTTGAATTCCAGCTGCTCCCTCACATTCTCAACTCGCAAAATCTTTCCGATCCGAAGAAGATTGACAAAATGAAAGCAATCGTCCAATATGTAGTCAACGATAGACACGCTAATGAGAAAGAGAGACTGGTTAGTTCAACTGTCCAGAATCACATTGTTGTTACAAGTTCCAATGAACCTAACTACTTCGAACAAAGTTTGGAGAAAATGTTTCTGATTGAAGGTTTCAATTATTGGTTTGGTATGGTTAGATAGTACACGCTAGAAGGACTGATGATTGTTTTCGCAACGTAATACGATGTTGTCTTTATTCAGTACCTTCGTCCTATGCTGATTCATCATTTCTGCAATGGTTTCGCTCTGGATCAACTGCGTCGATGGTACGGCACTCGAGTTCCGTGCACGGCCAACCAAATCGAAGTGAGTCATAATAATCAAATTGATACATATGAGGAGAGCCGGTTGTCAACTGAGTGACTGATTATGATGTACACGCCTAGATTGCGTGCACTCTGAAAGTCCGCGCATGCCAAACATGCTGAAAACAGAACTACCTATGCCTTTTTAAAAACTTTTCATAAGACAGGATCGACGAAATCCGTTGAAATGCAATTATTACGATTGATCGCATAGATATCGTGAAAATGGCTAAGTTTGCAGGAGTACTGCAGTCTGATTGAGAAAATCTACTTGAACGCCGGTAATATAATGGAAGAGCTCTTCGCTGATTTCCTCCACGCCGAGAAGGTAACGTCTGTCTATATTTATACGCGGAGTGAAAGCCGATTGACGCACAACAATGACCTCCTTCGTAGTGATTACGTCCTTGCAAGAATGCGCCTTTTCTCTCGAGCAAAGTCCCCTATTTATTCGCGCCGGGTGCAAGGCCGTAAATGTGCTTATCTTCAGCTCATCGATAGTGACGAGAAGGAAGATGAAAAGGAAGTGGAGAAACTGATTGCTTCGATGCTCGACGACTACCCTGTAATAGGCGGTAGAAAGGTTCCTCCCAATGCCGAGAATCTCAGTGAAGAGATGATCAAGAGGAGACAAACCGTCTGTGATCTCTTCATGAATTACGCACTCATCTGTCTCTCGTTAGTTTTTTTCACATCATTCTTTGGTTATCGAGCAGTCTCTTACATGGTGACGATTAATGAAGAAGTCTTTTCAGGAAGCTTCAAGAACTCGGCATCATTCTGACTGATACAGTACTCGATTCGATCGTCCAGATAACTGTCTACAACATTCCCATCAGTATCTGCTCGAACGAAACAGGCCGAAATTGGGCGACGATCTACATCAAGAAAGTCATGTCCAGATTCAGTACTACCCCTCCCCTAATAGAGAGCAACAATGGGAAGAAAATCGCCTAGAAAATCCCCTTCAAACCACCCATCTCAGTTATTGTATGAACCTGCACAGGTGCTTCGCACTCTTGTCATTTGTAATTGTCACATTCGGTATTGCTCTTTCCTGCTGTTCAGGGAACAAACATGACCGTCCACTCTCCTGCTATTTCGGGTTGTATTCTCCACCACTACCCATTTTATTCGTTCAGTAATTTTATAGTTTGCGATAAAGCGAGTCGGCAGATAGTTTGATCTCACTTTTGAGCTTGATATGAGGTGTGATGGGCGAGTTCACTATTTGCATTTCAACTTCTTCTCCCCTCTCTCTCACGTCCTCTTTCTCAATCGAACTTCCATCCCTTCCTTTCCCTCTGTGTCTCAATTCCTTCTCTTTATCATTCTCTGTGCCCTCATCCTCCTCTTATCGCTCAGTCGCTCCTTTCTCCACTTCATGACTAAGTCGCTTTCTCGACAGCTCACATGGAATAACATGGAGCTCTCAGTCGATGATCACAATGGCGAAGAGGCAGAGCACAACGACGATCTTCCCAATGGATTCATCAAAGATCCACCCGGAATTCTGATCAAGGAGCCTTCTCACCCTGGCATTCTCACCAAATCCGATTCGTATGCTCGATTTCTCGCGACGAATCAAGGAAGGCGACGAAGTACACTCCTCACTCACACATACACCAATGTCAAAGTATCCTATTGGGCGACAGATCCATATGCAAAGTGAGTCCCTTTTCTGTTCTCTGCCTTCTCATCTCTTCTTTCCCTTCAGAGACTACGCTTTACGACTATTCACGTGTTTCTATGCCATATTCATCGTCATTGTGGGCGTCGTTCTCGAACTATCGAATCTGATCGCCTATGGGACGGAACAAGTGGCGCATCTTAAAGATCTCGTCAGTTTTTAGCCGTCAATCAATCATTGAAAAATCAAATCCTAATCCTGAGCACTGATCGGAGCCGAATTCGTGACCATCATCTATTTATAGTTCTTTTCAACGTACATGTACGGTTGTTCCATTGCTGTCATCGGATTTTGCGCTCGAAATGTACTGGTCGACCATAAGAATCTCAAGAGGGTGAGAAAAAAACTTGTCGGGAGAGAACAAACGAGCGTGATTCAGATCCGGCGGAATATGGCAAAGATGGATATTTATCAAGAGGAACCCGAGATGCTCACAAACACTTCCACGGGTAGCATGTACTTGCGTATCGGATGTGTCGGTTCGTAACTTTACATTTACAATTTTATAAGTTTATTGTTTATTTTAAAGATATTGACCAGATTCAGTTTATGTTTGTTTGGCGCCTTTTCCTCGTGATTGTGCGTAATCTGTATCCAAAATCTGTGCGTGGATAGGTGGAATCAATAGATCGTTGTGCTTGCAGTCTTCGGGTTGATTGGCGTCGTCTACTACGTGTTGATGTCTCTCGTGTGCACATTTGGATGGGAGGGAATCACTGCGAATGAGTGCAATGCCAGTGGAATCGCCATCTCACTCATGGCTGCAGTCTTTGTCTTCTTCCAGATGTGGTTCGTATACTGCAATGGAAAGGTGAATCAAGAAAAGTGAATCTTCAATATGGATAAAAACTGAACGATTGTGCTTTACATTACTGAATCTCATTGGGGGGCTGATCAATATCTGCTTGCGAAAGTTGCGAAAGGTGTCGTGCACAAGATGCGTTGGGAAAGCATTGGGTACGTAATCCCACGTTGCAGCTGACTTACCGGCTTGTCCATCTAGCGTGGTGGCTTGCTCTTTTAAAATCGCTTGCGATGGAATACATTAAATGACTAATCCAGATCGCGATCAATGGGAAGTCTCGTTACATCATATCATTCGGTCTGATGCATCTCGTTGCGACGAATCTCTGGTTGTGGATCCGATACATTCTTTATGAAGAGGTGCAGACTCTCAAGGAGATTCGAGTCAGTTTTTTCTCGCTTTGTTATCAGTCGACTCGATTTATCAGTCGATAAATCATCAACTGGTGAAAAAGAGTCGACTAATTTTTCTGCGGTGGCTCGAAACTGCGCTTGCAGCTTGCTAAGTTTCACGACAACTCCACATCTTCTGATATTTTGCAAGAGTTTCTCTCCATTGATTGGGGGTCTACTGGAACTACAGATCATCATCATGATCATCATAATACAACTGATCTCATTCATGCCGTTACAAGTGGCCACGAATGCCAAGGAATCCAGTGTCTCTTTGGGGATTTCTCCGAGTTTATGTGAGTGTGGATTTGATCAATATTACGATAAGAAAGCAGTACAGTCCTTCCTTTTATTGTTTTTACAATAATTCATTTATAGTAAACTTGAAATAGCTAAAGGTATTGTAACCTAATTCTATTATTGTTGTTTTTGCTGATTCCTATATGTTTCGTGGTTCCATGATCCCCGCTAGTCAGTCTCTTCAATCCCAAACTTCAGGTACACATGCGTCGTCGAGTATTCGCTCATTTGTGCCGGTGTCGCTTTTGTTTTCTGGACGAATTGCGGAGTTCACGGAGAAGGCGAGAAGATCGAAGAACCGCGACAGAAATTGAGAAAGAGAAATATCGTGACGATCGATTGCTCAAGAACCGCCGAAGGGCTCTTTGCAGGGTAATTTGAGATTAGAGGACACAAAGGACGTCATCTCTTTTCAGTTTTGTCTTTCTTATCTGCACTATTCTGGCGGTCTCTCTCTTCAACGCCTACTCCACATCTGCTCACATGGCTCAGATTGTAAGGCGTCGTTGAGTGTCTGGCCTCTCTTTCTAAATCTCTCTGTCCATCCTCAGATCTTCTTATCAACCAACATATTCTTCTATGCCGTGGCGATCGTCGTATGCTGCTATGCATTCTGGCGTATGAAGGTGATAAGGAAGAGAGAGAGAGAGAGAGAGAGAGAGAGAAAGAGAGAGATTAATTGAATGTGTCAATCAACTCTCATTAATAGGTTCTCGCCTTCAATCACGAACCAGCAGAAGAAGATGAGAGTGCGGAATTTCTCGATGAAATTCTACTGGTGGTGGGACTTTTGGGAGAGTTGGTATTCTGCTTAGGTAGGTCGCAGAGAGGTAAACATGAAATCAATAAATACTCTCCAGGTGGTCTACTTGCTTTCATAAACAACCAAGATATTCACGTCCTGTCAATTCTCCTATTCGTCTCGAACTTTCTCAGATTGATACAGGTATTTGTGGTTATTGATGATTGACTAACTCGAAAGCTTTTGACCTCATAAATTTGTATAACCCCATCATTGCCATGGCTTTGTTTCAGCACTTGCACTATCTTATCCAAAAAAACAGGAAGATAACTAAGTATTCCATCTTCTATTGTGGACACTATTTCACTCTATCATCGACATAAACATCAGGTGGCGATTCAATCGGGTCTCATCATGATTGGGAGTCGTCTCGTGCTCGACATCGAAAACCCCAAGACGATAAGATACAAGCCAGGCAAGCAGGTTTGTTTTGGAAAGGAGAGGCTTAGTTGACATCATTCACCCTTTTGCAGGTTATCACCCTTCTCCTGATTATCAACCTTGCATTATTCTTCATGAATATCTTCGAGGCGCAAAAGGTCGATTACGATCTCATTCCAATCATTCCACGATTTTGATTTGACAGGCAGGAGTCACTGATGAAATAGTGCAAATGTACGGTGGAAGATCATGGGCTCTGATCGTTAGAGGATGCTCGCCTCTTACTGTATTCTTCAGGTAATCGTCAAATGATTCTTTTGATTATGGTCAAGGTTTTGAAACTGGCGTTTAAGGATCCCGTAAATACAAAAAAAAACGAATCCCAATCATATCCTGAAAAATTAGGGTTCTTAAATGAGAGTTCTTAAAGTAGCTATTAAATATCCTATGACCTTGATTACTGTATCTGATTCCTTCTAGATTCCATTCCTCCGTGTGTTTTGCTGAGATCTGGAAGAAGACCTTCAAGGTGCAGCGAGCGAGAACTCGCAGTGTATAAACTGTCTATTACTGTACTCATCGATCCCATGGTGCTGCTTCTTCTTTTTCTTGTACATATCGCATGATGAATAATACCGATGATTAATATTTATTACTGACAACAGGATTACGCCGAATGACAGTGATAAAAGCGGGGAGCATTCAGTGGTCGACGAAAACAAGAAGAAAAGGGGGAGGGATGGAGTGAAGTAATGAGATGCTCGGAATGGAATAGACAAGAGGGGCGGGAGAGGGGGAGGAAGTACAGTTTGAAATTCGGTAAATAATTGAATTAGGTCTTTATTTCACACTCTCTCACCGGGCGGCGTAAAGAGTGTACGAAATGATTAATCTGATCGAACTATCAATTCGAATTTCAAACTATCGGAGGACGGTAATAGCTGCAGAAGGACTGAGTATGTAGTAGAGACAACTCGTAGAAGTTGTGGGATTGGTCGATGAGATGAAAGAAACTAGTCAAAACTAGTGGGAGAGAGGGGCTAATGACCAACACTAAGAGAAGAGCGATGAACGCATAATGAGAGAATGAAAGAGATGTGAGCAGGACTCAAATGCACGGTTTGGTAGATGTCATCAGTGGATTTGAATTTGGTAAGCATGGGGATGGTGAATTACACTGTGCGGCGAGGTTATCAATCAGTTCACTAAGAGAAGCGATTATGCTAGAAGGGGATTAGTCTAATCAGTACATACGATGTCGTCTACTTCCTACCTAACTTCTTCTCCCTCTTCTTCCTCTCTTTTTCAGCCTTCCTCTCTGCTTTTTCGATCTTTTCCAATCGTTGTCTCTCCTTCTTCTCTTCCTTCTCTCTTATTCTTCTCTCAATCTTTGCCTTCTCAGTTCTCTCTTTTCTCTCCTGAATCTCCCTCTTCCTCCTCTCTTTCTCCAATCTCGCAGCACGCGTCGTCCGAATAGTCAAGAATGGAATGATACCGAAGAGCTGCAAATTCAGAAACTCAATTATCGATCGCCTACCGTACTACCAATATCGTCAGCTATCGATCGCCTACCGAATTGTGTATATATATTCTGTTATCGATCGCCTACCGTATCTGATAAAGATATTTCTTCATTGATACAGTATCCTCACCTTCGTGATCTCAATAATGTCATCATCTTCATTCTTGGGAGTTGGCTCATGGAAGTATCGATCTCTGATCTTGTCAATGGCCGAGCACCATTCGGGAGCCCGTCTAGCCGGGTCGAAGAGGTAATACGTGCGATTCGGCTGCAAATAAACATGTTGACTAGACGGTTACCGTATCCATTCTTCTCAAGGGAATTTTTCTAATTTTGTCCTTTCAAGCCGTGTACGGTATAAATGTGTTTTTCTGCAGACCTTGTTACCAAATATAGTATTTCCGATAATAGAAAACAGAATTAGCGGGGCAATAATACTGTGTGGATGGTTTTCGATGTGATCTCTCTCTCCCTCTCTCTCTCCCTCTCTTTCTCTCTCTCTCTTTCTCTCTCTCTCTCTCTCTTTCTCTCTCTCAGTGGTCACAACATGCTTACCGTATGGACGAAGAAAGTCCTGAAGTTCTTCGCCTCGGTTTTGGTCTCGAAGCACAGTGGAATCTGCCCCTGTAAACACGTCCTTTCCCGTAGTTTTTCCGCACTCATCAGACATCCCTCCTTTCTATTTGTTGATTGTGGAAGACCAGAAATTCATGACAAAACATCTCGTCTAGACGTGGAGCTACTGTAGAGGCATGATAGCTTTATTACATTTATAAAATGACCCGATCTAACAAAATGTAAAAATGACTGTTTGTTAAAGAACTGAAGTCCATGTTTTGGCTTGATCGTATCATTTTATAAATGTCATACCTTGTAGACCATGTTGACGGGGTCGACGTAGTAGATGTGTGGTCCCTCAGTCAACAGAAACATTCGTCGTCGGGCGAAAAGTCCCTTCTTCTTATCGACAAATCCAGTGCGGAGGATGAGATTGTCTTCCACGAATCTGACAAACAACAAAATGTAATCTCGTTTTCTATGTTTTCGTCAGATTGATATCAGTTCCTCTCTATCTCGTGAGTGCGAATAAGAAGAACACACAGACTTGTTTGCCGCTCTTACAAGGCTTCGCTCCGCTGGTGGCTTAGCATCTTTTCTCAGTCAATATTGATAGAGGCTTCAGAGAGAGTGGGAATTGTAGATAAAAGTAAAGATGTTCCACGTCAAGCTATTTTACGGTAGTAAATGGGGCAAGTCCGTAACCCAGCAGAAAACGTGGGATAAAAAGCGTTCCCAAGGTATCTGGGGCATGCTAGTTGCCGAAATGAAAAAAATGAGAGAATTGAAAAGATGAAAGAAAAACACAATTCGTACAGCTCGCAAAAACTCTAGCAAGCAATGGAGATCCTTCATGGCAACCCAGCGTTTTAATGTGTTAAAAAAAACACAAAACCAGCTGATAAAATTGTTCAAATATATAATTTCAATATAACGATGATATTTACTTGTGCCATTCGCTCTCTGCTACTTGTTTCTCCATTCGAGCAGCTCTGATCCTCGCAATTCTCTCCTCTTGAGTGTCTGGTTTCTCGTGGCCTGGAGGAGCAGAGGTAGGAGTAGCCACTGATGCAACCTCAAATAATTAAATTTATAATACAATAATAATAATCATCATCATAGTTATTATAATCTCCGCCAAAGGCTAAACAGAAATAGAACGATGGACAATAGTTGATGCGTTAAAATTGAATGATCTCGCTACAATTAGTGAACTTCGAAAGTTCGGGATTTGTAGCGGGTTGAATTGTATGCATACAAACCTCGTACAACTTCACGTCTCTACCGAACAACAATTCAAGGGGGGTCGTCTTGTCAGGATCCTCTTCGAATCTGAAAAATAATCATGATTCATCGTCCTTGGATTGAAATTTGCGTCATCACTAGGAATTTTTTTAGAAATGGTCTTGATACGGTTTCACACTCCACTTATGACACTCGATTGCAGCAAACGGTGTCCTTTTTTCGAGTGAACAAACAATCATGGCGTGTTTACTACAGGTTCGTAGCGACCAACTCGTGAACGGATTATCTATAGCAATGTGATCGACTCATGACAACTAGACTATTCTTTTCGAAAAAAACAACATTTCGTTCGCCCAGTGACCGATTGCATACTGATGACGCAATAAAATGGCGTTGGCTTCGTATTTGCGACAAAATGAACGAACACTGATTCTGTTAGATGTCCCATGGTAAGTCGAGCGAGAGCGTCTTTGTCGAATCCCGGTTCGACCACCATATCGGAGTAGAACTCGGGCTCTCCGAATGATGCGGGCACATAAGGATGAATCTGCGGGAATAGAGTGATCTTTGATCTCCCCCTCCTAGTACTACTCTGAGAAAAGAAACAGGATACTAGGTCGCGTATCCTGTAAGTGAAAAAAACACTAGAATATATTTGCACTAAGTGAATATGATGTCGTGATCATTTTCTGAGTGTTCTGTTTATGATCTCTCATCTATCATATTCTTTTCTCACCTCAGGTGGTGTCTGCTCATGCAATGTGTCAAAGTCGATTCCCTCATAAAATTCATGTGTACGTGCCATTGGCTGATTCGGGTGTCCCAATCGCTGAGTTGGGTCGAGAACCTGTAAAATCCCCCTTGTTTCTCCCTCTATCATTTCATCGTTCCTTCGAAATGGCACGTGGTCGTTCTTTCCTCTCTCTCTCTCTCTCTCTCTCTCTCTCTCTCTCTCTCTCTTTTTTTTCGATTCTCGTGCTTCTTCTTCTTCTTTCTCCACTTGTTTGTTGCATGGACGGACGGGAGAAACTCGCGAAAGAGACAAACAAGCGGGAGAAACGGGCGAAAGAGCACTGATGTTGTGATGGCAAGAGAGAGAGAAGGTTTAGGGTTCGGAAATAGACGAGGGAGAGAGAGAGAGAGACCGTTGATGGATGCAAGCGATACTCCCGACTTCCGGCATTTCGCAAGGAGCGTAAACAGTCTGGCTATGGGCATATGACTCACGAGAAACTTCTTGACGAGATCTAGTCCGACAGGAGGGAAACCAGGAGGGAAAGTGAAGTCTAGAAGGGTAATCTTCTTGAGGAGATGGTAGTCGTTGACTGCTCGGAAAGGAGGCTGGCCACTCAACATCTGGTAGATCATCGCTCCCAACGCCCAGTAATCACATCTGCAATTCACTCGATAAATGAAATACAGAAACAGAATTATTCATGACTCAAGGTCTGGACACTATGAACGACGATACTTCTCTATTTGCGGGGCTATTTGAAATGGTTTGCAAATACCTATAACTATTGTAATACGTACTACAAGTATTCGACACTGCTATGAGTATTACTGTTTTGCTCCATTAGCGCCTTGCCCCCTCCCATGTTCTTTTGATGTATTTGCTACTTTTGGTGTGACCGCCCTTCGAAAGTGCAACAGTGCGTGTTTGCAAGACGGTTTCTCCTCTCTCTCTCTCTCTCGTCTCGTCCTTGGTACAAAGGTGCTTATGCTGTTTCTTGCCCTATCTAAATGAGCCCTCTCATGACCAGATGTTCCAGAGACACGTCTTCCCCCCATTCATTCAAAGTACAGAGAGGAAAGTGCAAGTTTGAATGGGTCCTGGTCTCTACATTTCTCAGTGTAAATACCAACCGAGTTCTCTAAGCAAATGATTTTGGAACTTAAATAATCCCATCGTAATCCCTCATATCTCAATCCTGCCCCCAAACCACATGTTATCCATCTAAATATCTATCTCTCTATTGTTTCTTACTCGATTCCGACGGGTTCGTCTTTGAGCATCTCAGGGGAGACATATTGGGCAGTTCCCACGAAGGTCGCCCTTCTCTCTCCTCTGTCCTCTGCTGTCTCGACGTTGAGTTGACGAGCCTGCTCTTCCTGCGCCTCCTCTGCAATTTATACGAGATAATCCCTGATAGTCCCAATAATCTCTCTCTCTCTCTCTCTCTTTTGTTCATCGACCAAATGGCAAACAGCGCCGACTGCCACTAGCAGTTTCAACGCCCAGCAAAAAAGCGCGTGAAGGGAGAGTCAGGAACAACTGTAAAAAGTGTCGGAAGACTAAGACAACAAAGAAGGGAAGATGAGTCAAGTGAAATGAAAAAAGAGAGAGAGATCTGTCATCGAATGTCACTTAAGATTGGTTGACAAAACCGAAACGCGTACGATAAACTAACGATACAATTCCCTTCGTTCTATGATTCAGCATTCTTACCAACAAATTCAAAATATTTCCCAAAAAAATGGAAATGTCAAAAATGTTCACGTCATAATATGTCTCACCATTAGGATCGGCGAGAATCTTTGCACTGCCAAAGTCAGTTAGTTGAATGTGTCCATCTCCCTTGAGAAGAACATTCTCTGGTTTGAGATCTCGATGGACGATTCCACAACGATGAATAAACTCGAGAGCACAGATGATCTACAACGTATTTATACATTTTATCGACGCAGGAGGGGGAGTTTCAATTCAAAATAGTTCTTTATTCCACCAGGGGGGTATTATATATCTTCGAATGTATGTCGTTGATATGTGCATCAAAATGAGAGAGTCTATGCAATCATTATTCGATCTCTCTCTCTCTCTCTTCCCACGAGTACCGCAATCCCTCTCACGATTCTACCGTAATCCTCGTTCCCTCCGGCATTCTCTACCCTTCAGATGCACTCTGGCTTCTCAACGGTGCCAGGTACGAGTCGTCTTCGTCTCCGTTCGAGTCCAAAGGACACCAAAACATCTCCCTCTCGTTCTCTCTCTCTCTCTCTCTCGTTCCCTCTCATCCATCCACCGAATTCTAATTATTTTGCCGCTTCTCACAAAAACATAATATATAAAGTGTGGCGTTGCTCACTGCGTCTCACTCTCGAATGTTGCGAGCTTAGAGTCGAGCATTACACAAGGGGAAGGAGATAAGAGACAACGGCAAAGAAGGAGACGGGAGAGAGATAGGAAGAGAGAGAGAGCAAGCAAAAGGGGAAAAATAGGCATGTGTTCACGTACCTCAGCTGAGTAGAACTTGGTGGTCGCCTGATCAAAGGAGGAAACACGCTTGAGAGTATCGAGAAGATCACCACGAGAACAGTAGGAGAGAGCGAAATCTGAGAGAGAGATAAGATTGAGGGAAGAGAGAGAGAGAAAGAGAGAGAGAGAGAGAGAGAGAGAGAGAGAGAGATCACTTACATAGTCGTTCGTTGTCTTGGAAGGTGCAATATAGACTGACAACGAATGGGTGAGATCCATGTACATAAGTGAGCAGAGCCATCACATTCTTCTCTCGGATAATCATCTTTGTCTGCAATATCTCTCGTGAGCAATGATCAGACTCTCCTCGTTCTACATGCTCTCTCATCGATCAGACAGCGTGAGAGAGCATGCAGAATTGAGAGAGTCAGACGATTACTCTCTCTCTCGTTGTTGTTGACCTCTTCTTCCTTCTTTGCGAGTCCTTTCAAGGACTCTCCAGTTTCCTCTCTCTCCCAAACACAATATGAGAAGAGAAAGAAGAAGAAATGCGGGAAGAAAAGAATAAGTCAAGAAGGTTTACATGCATTTGCTTCTCTTTCTTACTCGAAATGATCTGACTCTCTCAATTCTGCATGCTCTCTGTCTGATCGATGAGATAGCACGCAGAATGAGGAGAGTCTGATCATTACTGTTTTTTCTTTATATATTTTATAGGAAATGTGATACCTTCTGATTTTTGGCGACATGGGCCTTGACGACGACTTTGATCGCGTACTCTTTGTGAGTTTTGACTTCTCTCGCCAGATAAACCTGGAATCCCCTCGATTGGCATAATCAGGAGAACAAACAATGTTATCATGAAAACAAGCGAGACTCTCGCCCGATCACAAGATTGCTCTTGCTCATTCACTTACGAAACACTTAGTCAGAGAGAGAGCGAGAGAGAGAGAGAGAAGGAGAGAGACAGTTTCGATGTTTACTATTATCTATCAAAAGGCAGTAAACAACTCACAGTGGAGAAGGCGCCATCGCCAATCTGTCGATGAAATTCGAAATCTCTTGGTTCCTTATTCTCAATTGGTTGCATTCCTCTCTTCGATGCGTTTCTCTCCACGTATTCGTCCATCCACGAGGGACGAGCGTTCTCTGCCGAAGACTGTAAAAAATGGCGTTGAGAGAGGAAGAGGCGGTATACCCTCTGGCACGACTCTCTCTCTCTCTCTCTCTCTCTGGGTAGACCTACATGAGACTGGTTGGGGTCAGATTCGAATCCGAGATCCTCTGGAGACACTGAAGCGGGCGATTCGTCCGATGAGGAATCACTCATATCTACAGAGACAATCGAAGAGAGGAGAGAGAATTGATGAGAGACGAAATAGGTGTCAATTTATGAAGAGAGACCACTGACAGATAGTGAGGAGAGGAAGAAGAAGAAGGAGAAGAGGGAGGAGAAAGGGGCGGGAAGATGAATGGCCATCCAGAGGGGGGAGGAGAGAGAGAGAGAGAGAGAGAAGGAGAGAGAGGGGATATGAGATGTTGATTCAGTCGAGAGTACGATGGAGAGGAAGAGGAAAACAAGGAGTCCAATCACTGAATGAGAAGAGAGAAAACGAAAGGAACAAATTGGATGGAGGAGAGAGAATATTCTACTGTGATCGACTACACCATTGACATCGTTTGTTCAGATGGAGAAGCAATGAAGGGCGAATCAAGGAGAGTATGTAGTGTGGATGATAGGAAGAGAGAGAGAGAGAGAGAGAGAGAGAGAGAGAGAGAGAGAGAGAACAGATATAGTAGATAGGATTGATAGAGGGAGAGAGAGGTCAGATATGACGGAAGGTCCTAGAAGGAGAAGATACGAGAAGAGGGCGATAAAGAGGGAAAAGGGCAACGGAGGGAGGATGGTACGGAGAGAGAGAAATGACCATGTAGTTGAAATGGGCGAGAAGATGGAAGAATGTCATCAGAGATACTCTGAGTCAACACTAACAAATGCATTGGTCAGGGTGGGAGAGAGAGAGAGAGAGAAAGAGAGAATGATCCCCTTCTCTCGATCAGAGATATCTCCACTCACTCTGATAACTCCATCGAAGGTATGACTCCGCCCCGTCATCCCAATCTCTTCCATATTCATTGATGGATCCAATACTGCAATGGGAAGAATTGGGGTGGGAGAAGAAGAAGAAGATAGGACTATTATGAGTGGTCCCTTGAGGATCTGAGGACGTCTTCATTACGAGTCTAATCTAGTAGAGAGAAGGAAGGAATGGAGGGCCACTCACCCCATGGATCCACAACCCGTGGCTTCCTTCGTTCCACCATCTGAAATAGATCACATGAGCACACGATTGTTCTCTCTCTCTCTCTCTCTCTCTCTTTCGTCCTATCTCTCTCGATACCACCCAATCACACGACTATCAATATGATTGTTCATCTATCGAGATAAGAGAAGATGAGTCTCTACGCTCTCTGAAATTGGTGTGTGATTGAATTGTGATCGAGAGAGAGAGAACAAAGAGGGAAACCGAGGCGATGATAAGAGAGAGATCGTACCGGGAATGTATGAAAAACATTGAAAACAAATGAAATCATATCTTTGGCGCCTATGATACGGAAGAAAAAGAGAGAGAGAAGGTGAAAAAAGGAGAGTGGAACGATACATGAGAGAGAGATCAAATGAATCACTCCCAACTTCGTAAGATAGAGAGGGCAAAAAATATGAGATTAGATAAGAGAAGGAGTGAAAAATTAGTCGCTGCTGAGATAAATGATAGAGATAGCGGAGAAGGCGGAATATCTCAATTTCGGATAATGGGGACCGAGTTAAGAGCTTCTTCTCCTTGTTTACATGAAGGAAGAGCAAGACTTCGGGATGAATCTCGGAAGCAATTATTAATGTAGAGATGGAATGAGCTAAGGTGAGAGGAGAGGAGAGAGAGAGAGAGAGAGAGAGAGAGAGGGGGGAGAGAGATAGAGCTTTAGTGGACAGAGAAGAGATAACTGAGGTCAACTCGAGAGGATAGAGAGCCCATCGGAGTTGTTTTGTGCGCGAGAGTTGGTGTCCTGGTGTGAGTGACAGAGGAAAGAGAGACAATCATGGAAGAGAGAGAGAGAGAGAGAGAGAGAGAGAGAGAGAGATCAGAGAGGAACAGTCAACAATCGACAACAGACGTGTCCCATTGTAAAGGAGTACGAGTGGAGAAGACAAATGGAAATAGGCGAGAAGGAGAGGATTTATGGAAGAAGAGAGAAGAAGAAAGAGGCAAATGACACTTGCAGATGAATGCTAAGTGTCATTCCATCGTCTCTCTCTTCTCTCTCTCTCTTCTCTCTCTATCGATAACTGTACGCTCTACTACTATACGAAGGGAGAAAGGAATAGTAAAGCATGGATGCGTTCCCATACGAGAGCGAGGGAAGGAGGCAAATACAGTCTCATTAGGAGTGAGGAAACTACCAGAGGGTTAGAGAAGAGATTAGAAAAAGTTGAGAGAGGTATTCTCTCTGTCCAGGAACACTATGAGACTCCATCGGAATCTTTCTCTTCCTCTTCCCTTTTCTCCTCCCATTTTGCTACCCTCCTCCTGTATCCGAGCGTCGTCTTTCTCCCCCTTCCCACTCTCCACCGTTCTCCCATCTCTCCTCAACGTTCCCCCGTTCCCCTCCCCTTCCCTCTACCTCGCCTCCCGTTTTCCTCCCTTCTCCCCCTCCCCTCTCCTCCCCTCCCTCTCCCCTCCCTCTCCTCCCCTCTCTCCTCCCCTCTCCCCTCCCCTCCCTCCCCTCCCCTCTCCCTCCCCTCCCTCTCCCCTCTCCCCTCCCCTCCCCTCCCTCCCCTCCTCATTCCTTCTCCCCCTCCGTCCTTCCGTTCTGTTCATTCCCCTCCTGTATTCATGTTGTCCTTCGTCTGTTTGTGTCAGGAAATCGACAGCGGCGCAAGACGAAAACATTCTTATTACTCAAGTCGAGGAAACTATGAGGCAATAATCGGATGATGAACAAAAGGGGGTCGAATTGAATGAGAGGGATGTCAACACGGGGAGGGGCGGAATATGCACAACAGTGGTTATACTCGAGAGAGGGATTATACTGGATATAGTATTGATTGATACGAGAAGAATAAGAGGAAAGAGACCACGCGGAAATCACATCGGGAAAATATTGCAACGATTGAGAGAAGATGGGAGAATTGATAAGGATGACTGCTGTGTCTATGATTCTTCTACGAAGATCGTGACTCGATCTAGCAGGGGAGCGTGCAATATCGGAAGAATGGACCCTGGCACTGGGAAGGATCTTTGGCGACGCACTCACGAGACTCGAATCCAATCATCTCGCCGTTATTGCACGGCTGACCGGAGGCAAACTTCTGAAAAAGGGCGGGAGTCAAGGAGATTCGAAATGGTGTTCGATGATTCACCGGTTACATTTCTATAATGACATCTTCTAATTTTCTAATTTAACATCTAATTTTGTAGACTTCAATAAATGTTTGGTCTTACCTGGCAGGTTCCCAACCAGGGCGACCAAATGTATCCATCTCCAACATCGGAAGTCGCTCCCACAGCAGCAATCTCTACTTCAGGTTCAGGAGGAGAAGTGACAGTGTCCATTCCAGCAAGAGGATCTCCCTCAAGAGGAGCGGCAACGATCGAATGAACCGACTTGCGCTCCTCTGCAAAGATTATTGATTGATTTGTCCCCCTACGGATACCGTACCTTCTCTGACGAGTTCGGGCGATTTGGTGGTGACTGCAGGGCAATTCTCTACCTGCAAAAAGAGGGAATGTGTCTTGAATGATTTGTTATTTGCGTGTTGTCTCTCTTTCCCACGTCGCAGTTGTTGTTGACGTGGTTCTCGTTTCTTTCTGTTACCTGCATGAGTGCTCCGAGACATCTTCTCAGATCGAGACACTTTCTTCTTCTGATTCTTCTCTCGCCCGAAGTCTTGCAGGGTGTCCAATCACTCCACTCGGAGAAGAATGTCGTGTACGGCTGTAATTGTTGACTGGGTGGTCGTCGTGTCCACAGTGCACGACTTCACTCGCCTTCCCCATAAACAATCCTTGTTTTCGGTTGTTCCATCGGGGGAAGAAGCCCTCTTGTTATCCCTCTCTCTCTCTCTCTCTCTCCCTCTCTTTCTCTCTCTGTACTTACATCACTGGCAACTTCCGTTTCGTCGTCGACAGATTCAATAGAAGCCTCGGCAGGATCAACTTCCTCCTCGGACGACTTTGTTACCTCAAGAGGGGTAATTGTTAAAGAGAGAAAAGATGGTTCTTCATCTTTTTTTTTGGAAATCTAATTGCCGAACTAATTGCAAAATCTCCCGATGTCGCTCATTATAGGGTAATCACTTCAGTGATGATGGATTAACTAATCCGAAACACTTTTGACCGGATAAACTAATGACACTACCCTTCATTCTCGTGGTAAAGGTAAAGTTGAAAGGGAATTACGAGGACTTTACGTCGACAAGCGACTACTCGGCCGGGCTTACTGGTAAGGCCGGATTGCTTGAATTTTTTTTGCCTTCCTCACTCAAGAGGAGACATTTTAGGCATACTAGTGAACGTGAAGCCCCGTTCAACGTCCGGAAGAAGCCTCATTGAAGCCACTCTCGGGAGGTCTTAGATTAGGATTAGCCGAGGCCACAGACTCCCCGAGTAGATCTATGGATGCTCGGCCGACAAAACAGGGTTGTTTTTGAGCTATTTTAATATTGTAAAAACGACGCCCACAGTCTGGCTAGCGATTGTGGTATTCTAGACTAGTAACTACAATGAAATGGACGGGCGAACCTTGGGAACGTCGTTCTTCTCTCCCTTCTTCGTCTTGTAGTGGACGGTCTTGGATCCAAAATTCTTGGGGTGTTTCTTGAACTTCTTCAGAGCCTCTTTCTCATCTCCTCTCTTCTTTGATTCTTTCTTCGATGCAACAGTAGTGGAAGGCTCCTCCTCAAAGATTCCCACGTTTCACACAACTTTTATGCTTGACATGCAAGCAGGTGCAAGATACATGAATTATTCGTGCCTCTTTGCAATTTGGAATGGTTACGAGCATCTACCCCGCACCTCTCTTTGATCTATCTTATACTGCTCAAATTTCACAGGTGGAAAATGTAAATTCGCAGGTGGAAGAATTTTAATTCCCGAGTTTGGGTATATCGGCTACATTGGAGCCAGATAAATGCTGTGTTGCTATCTTGAGTTGGAGCTAAGATACCGAATAGCGGGAATTGAAAAAAATGAACTTCCACTTGTGAAGTTTGCACAGCATGAGAGAGATCCGGGTGCGAGGATGATGTTGGTCACTATCCCAAATTACACTTAACTACTACCTCCTTCAGAAAACTACCTCCTTCTCCTCCTCATCGTAAGTCTCCTCGAGATCTTCGGGAGATTCAGTGGTCGTTGTCGTCGTGGAAGGAGCAGCAGTCGTCGTCTTCGTCTTCTTCTTCTGCAAATATATATATATATATGCAAATATATTGAGAATTAATTATAAATACTTAATAATTATCAAAACTGAATGAATATGTTGAAATTTTCTTTAATAGAAATGACTTGGGATGGAAGCATTGGATGTGAAAATACCTTGGGTGCCTTAGTAGTGGTCGTGGTAGTCACAGGCTCTTCCTCCTCATCCTCAGTGGAAACAGGCAACTCAGCACTGGCAGACTCTCCTCTCGTCTTCTTCGTCTCAGAATCTGAACATTGATGAGAATGAATGACTCCTCCTTACTTTTTGTTTACTGTGCGTTTTCTTATCGACACCCTCTACTTTTCGCATTTGATTGTATTCTACTCGTAATCACATTCGAATAGTATAAAACGTGAAGTGTATTGCTGATGGAAGCTGCAGCTCATGGACTCAATTGTCTAGACGCCCACTTACCAGAGTCGATGTTGGCAACGGGTCTAGACGAGGACGATTCTGGAACAGGAAAATGTCAATGCAAATTAGTCACGGGAAGTCGTCAAGGGTCCCATTCGATTTCCTAGAAGGCCCTCTCGACTCTCAGAGAAATATAAACGCAGGGGATGTATGGATTTCAGTGTACAATTATGCTGTTCCTGATTGTCATGATAAACTATTGTTATTGTTATTATTGTTATTATTTTTATTTCTCACCGACGAATGCCGATCGTGCGAGACATCCATTCTGGAAGTAGATGACCTTCTCAGTGTCTTCACGAGCGAACGAAGCAGGACGAGAGAGGGCAGATTCGGTGTTGGTGATGCACTCGCCCTCCTCGTAGAAGTACATGGCGGACTGAAATATGATCGATATTCTAAGTAGTGGAAGAAAAAAACAATTATGCAGTAAATAAAGCAAGAAGCAGATGATTGTTTCAATGATTGAATTCTACAATGAATAAAGATTTTTTTAGTATTGAAAGTAAATAATTTTGTGAAATTGTAGGATGTATGATGAACCAACCTTGCATGCAGTCTCCTTTACACAGGTAGAAACGCAATCTTCGAGTGAGTCGACGAGGGAAACATTGGCAGCGAAACCAATGAGAACTGAGTCATCCGAACGGATGAACTGAGCCTCGGAGCAAGTGGGAACGGCCGACTCTGACAATTTGTACTCTTGAAAATAATTTCTTGTACTTTATAATAAGATACAATGGCTTTTATTTTATATTTAAATGAACAACATGCTGCACTTGATTGATCTATTGGTTAGCTATGATGAAATAGTTGGTCAGTTGATCTGTGTGTCGATATCACTCGATTGTTAGTCTCCCCCACCATCACTTTATCAAGGATGACTCCATCTTTGTCCTTCTCCTTCATATCAGTGTTCTCTTTATCTATCCTTTCCCTCACCCGATCCCTCATTCGATTGTAACATTTTGTGTGTGCCTTCGTAGCGTCTCGGACACAATGACCACTCACATTATTCAATGCCACTTAATTCCGATTGCAACTAGTCCCCAACTTGATCCCCTCGCTCAGACTAGCTATACTACTGCAGTAATAACTAACTCACACTAGAGCCTGTCATAATTACGAGCCTCATTCAATCGAGAAAAAAGTGGATCTGTCGATGGGAGTTTCCCCTCTTTTCTCCACTGTTGCCATGATAAGACAACCGCCGATCAGTTAAACGGGTTCTACACAAAAACTCGCTAGGCTTGCATTTGATGATGGCTCAAGCGGGAATGGGAGGGAATGGATCTCGAGCTATCTAAAGGAACAACGAGAAGAGGCCGAGAATTAAATGAACTGGAAATGAAGTCGTCCAATGACTGTCAAGGAGTTAATGAAAGAGCGCATTGAAAGTGAGAGGAGAACAGTCACAAGATTGAAAAGGGAAAGGGAATCACTCACCGGATAGGCAGAATTTCTCGAAGAAACGCTTGCCGATCGAGTGCTTAGTCGTTGCCTGCAATTGAGAAATGTGAATGGGAGATCAGCAGATGATTATTATGGGAAATAAGTCCCTAGGATCAGGACAATAAGTGAACATCTTCACTTACCTGTAAGTGTTAGTCACTAGAAATATCAGAAATTTCGCTTACAGGTAAGTTTTTTTTTGTTCACTTGGTGCCCTGATCCTGAGGACTTTGAGTTTAAAGATCAAAGATCACTCACCTTGCCCTCAGGATGGGACTTGGTGGCGTAGAGAGTGCAGGTGAAAGATACGTGGTCGTACGCAAACGAGGCGCACTCAATCGTCTTTCCCGCGTTATCCTGATCAAATTATTCTTATTGGAGTATTTCATTAATGTTCACTGTTATCATATCACAAGCACACTATGATGGCTAATATCAACTGTTTCTCTGCCTTAGCGCCCATGTTTCATTTCCACAGAGTTTTTATACTTTTCAACTTTGTAATTAGCATTGGCCGAGGGAGAACCGTTCGATCCTCCGCAAGTATTGTTTATTCCCCCTCACAGTAAGTGAACCGAGAGTAACTGAACCAGAACGTGTTCGCCTTCCTTCCCCATACCATCCGTGATCGCGCCTTAGATTAAGCAGCGCCTCGAATGACTAATTGACTAATTACCTGACCCTTGTGGAATGCAATGACGCCCCCACAAAGTGAACACATTTCGTCTCGTCTCACTCTCTTATCGGCGGGTTATCAAAGCGAAAGGCATAGTATCAAGCGGCGATTATAACCCCGACCAGACGAATGCACAAATGATACATGATAACAGACGATTACAGCGTCTCATTTGTGTGCTTTCTATGGTTAGAAATGGAAAGTACAAATGATGCAAGAGAAATTGACTCACTACATTACTGCTGCAAGTCGATTGACATTCTTCCTCACTGAATTCACTCAATTCGATAGACTCGGAAGTTATCAATTCAGTGTTGTCGATAACGAAATACGCCGTCTTCGAACTCTCGGGACAGGCTGAATTACGGTATTAGACTACAGTATCTACAGTACCCGGCAACTACAGTGACCCAATCGATAATCGACCTACCGGTGGAAGCAGCAGAGATAGCTGCCAGAGACAGCAAAAGGATGGCACTCCTCATTGGCCCTCGGGATTAGACTGATCCAGTAGCTCGGCTCTCTCCTCTCTCCTCCCCTTAGTGGGTTACACCCCCTGGAGGAGGGACGATCCGGCATATCCAGTAATTCCCCCTGTCTCATCCTCGTGTCTCTCTCTCTCCTCTCGGTCTCTCACTGCTTTGTCTTTTCTCCCTCACACCGTCCCTCCTCCTCCCAGCATTTCCTCATCAACTAGCCATTTCCACTCTCTCTCTCTCTCTCTCTCTCTCTCTCTCTCTTCTCTTCGACGGTCTCGGAACGAGATCTTGCATAGGTCGAGAGGATCATCGCTTTTCCTCCTCTTTCGGCAGGGAATGGCAACAAAAAAGGCAGAAGAGGGACAATGGTCCGTATGGGTGATTTGCATACGAAAGGCATGGTAACCGGTCGATGAATCAAGGAGTGAGACAGGCATGTCTCCCTTCAAATCACCTCCTTCACAGTGCAAATACTCCATGCTGCAACTGTTTGTATACAGTTTACTCCTTTGTAGAAACAGGAATTGGTAGAGGTCCGAGGGAGATTGGATAGTAAAGAATGGACATGAGGTCGATCGATCGTACTATTGGGAATTGAGCAGAGAAGGACTAGAGACGCTCCACTCATATAAAAGATTCCGTGATAAGAGACAATCAGTGATAGTATCAATCTCTCCGATGAGTCTCATGTTCCCCACGTCTCTTGCCATCCAATCAAAGACGACTATTGGTATCGGTTTCTGTGCTGTCGTCTACTGCTACGTCTCATTCTGGCCGAGCCCGATTCTTCCACCGACGGAAGTCAATGGACAAATTCAGCCCGGCTACGAGCGGTTGCAAGAATTATTCAAGTGAGACAGCATTATCCGAGAGATGTCGAACGGCGTTTTTTTAGAAATGTGTCTGTGCATGAGAGAGGAGGAGTAGCTATGGTTCTGATGAAGAAGGGAGAGATTGTCGCCGATTTATGGGCAGGCTACGCAGATCCGTGAGAGAAATCCACTCGAGATTCCAGAACAAACTTCCACTTTAGTAAAGCGAACAACAAGTGGAAGAGAGACACGCTGGCTCTTGCTTATTCTACTACCAAAGTCTACATTGGAATCATTTTCGCCTTTCTGGCGAGAGATAGACGGTTCACGTACAGCGATAAGGTTTCTCTCTCTGTGTCTGTCTTTCCCTCTCATCACGCACTCATTCAGGTTTCCACTATATGGCCAGAGTTCGAAGGAGAGGGAAAGGAGAATACGACGATCGGTGATATTCTCGACCACAAAGTTAGCCCGTTCCTTTTACTGTCACTTAACCATCGTTCAGGCCGGACTTCTTCGTTTCTCGAGAGAATTCGATCTTGAAGAGGCAAAAGACACGCAATTGATCGGTCGAATAATCGAGCAGGCAATCGATGATATCTTATTCGGAAAGGAGAGAGAGAGGGGAGAGAGATTACGGGGAGATTCGAATTTAGCCACTGCCGATAGGCAACGAACGTGATTTAGCTCTTTCGAAAGAGAGAGCGTGGGCAGGAACAAACACATTTTGAATTAAGAGACTTCTAATTGACAGACTTATGATAATGCTAATTGTAATTATCTTGACTTAACGAGAGTTGGTGAATCATCTCCAGTGTGATTCAGACGATTCCTCTCTGGAAGCCAGGATCGAAGATGGGATATTCTGGCGTCGCTTACGGATTTGTGATTGATCAATTGGTGATGAGATTGGACAAGAAGAAGAGAACTGCTGCACGATACTTCAATGAGGTCATTCGGAAAGAGTCCAGAGGTACGATTCATTACTGTTTACTACTGTTGTCACGTACAAACTATAATACAATACAATCAAGTAGCAATGTTATTTGTAGTAGTGAGTGATTATGATGATGATTGCAGACGCGGAATTCTTCATTGGTCTTCCACTCGAGGAGAATCATCGAGTAGCTCGTGTCTCCAATCCTTCTCTCCTCTCTTCTTCCATCGCTCATCTCTCTCACCCTCTCAACTACGCCAAGATCATGTACAACTTCTTCAGCAATGGCATGGTCGCCGAGTCCTCTGCCAAATATCCCCTCTTTCTCGATATAATGAGCGTAGTGAGTGGGACAGGTTGACGTCGCTTCTTACAGTAACCCTTCTCAGGATGTGAACCCATTCAATTCTCCGACAATTCGATCTCTCCCTCTTATCAGCTGCCTTGGCATCGGAACAACTCGTGCAATGGCACACACTTTACACGCAGCGGTCACTTATTTTCCTCCCTTTCGAACCCCCTTTGATCTCCCGCGCGAAACTTACTTTCTCACTCCTACTCAGTGTGACAAAGTAGCGTTCAATAGGTGTGGGAGTAAAGGTAAAAAGTAAGTTACTACCGGAATCAAGAATACTCGACAGGCGACAACTCTTCCGGAATGGTTCAGACTACTCTGTCCAAGCTACTGGGGCACGTTACCTGGGGTGTGGGAGTAGTCCAGTGTTATTTCTGTTTGACACATCTGCTTTAGCCCTCTCCCCAAATGGAATATCCCATTCCAAGCTTATCTTTCCCTCTTTTTTCTGTTTCGAAAACTACATCGGCAAAATAGAATTCTGATGCGTGTGTAAAGAAGCGCGCGAAATTTGTGAAGAATGCCTGAAATGCGGCTCGTAAGATCAAATCAGACGAGGCACTTTGAGTTTCTCATGCGAGTAGTTTCTCTCTCGTCTCAGCACCAATTTCCGCCTAGGCAAAATACGATTGGCGGAGCTAGAAAAAGCGCCGCTGGCTATCAATTTGTCTCCTGACTGCACCTGTGACCGAAAGGGGATTAAACTACATTTTATCGACCTTCCAAGACTGAAAGGATGGAATACAATTCAGGCGCTAATGCTAACAGAAGAAGAGCGGAGATATCTAATGAATCCAGTCGGAGAGGAGGAAGATTTTGTTCTTTCTAAGAAGAAGTTGTACGGTCGAGGATTCGCATACAGTCGTCATCCGAAGCATTCTCATGTGAGTAGGAGAGAAATACGAAGAGATTGTAGGCGAGAACTGTGATGCATTTTATATTGTTATGCATACCTATTCTCGTACACACAGAAACAGTAACTATCGTCATGTCACCACTGAAAATGTTCACTTACCTGTGAGTGAATTTATCTGACTTTATCTTACAGGTAAGTGAACTTTTTCTATGTGTCCTTATCCTATTGACTTTTCTCTGAGAGAAAATAAGTGCATTCGTCCTTTTCAGCGGTTCATCATTTCATTCTGGGGCAACGGCCTGCAGATGGTCGGTTGGGATCCGATCGACGACGTCATCTTCGTCTTATTCCGCAATGGATTAAAAGCAGGCGACAATGGGAAGAATGAGATGGACGAGATGATACGGGAAGCATTCCAATGAGATATCCACACACGATAATAAATTTTGGTCCAAACCGCTGTTTCTCGATATCCAACCATTTCGTAGTGACGCCTTGCTTGCCCTGGGGGGAGAAAGGGAGGGAGGAATTCCATGGTAACGAAGGGGACGGCGTCGTCTATCTCTCTCGCGCTTATCCTTATCACACGACGATATTTCTATTGAATATCTCCTTTCTCTCGCCATCGTCGACGACGTCTTCAGAAAGTGGGCGGAATCTTCTCTCAAATGAGTTCTTCACTACTCATATTCACCCATCGTCTTATTTGAGGTGAGAGAGAGATTCCCTTCATTTATTCTCTTCATTTCTCATTCCCGCCCATCATCTGATCCCTCTTCTTCTCTTTCTCTTCTATCTCGTCATTCTCCCTGTTCCCTCCTGATACTACTACTACTTCTGTTCACCCGCTTACCTCTGAATAGCCGATTGATTATGAATGGGTCCATCCCTCGTGTTTCACCATCTCTCCCCATCCCTTACTCATTCCAGTCTCTCTTCTCCTTATGGGCGGCTGCAGTTCCTGTCTTCGTCTTCTTCTCAACGAAGCCGACGTCAAAATTCACGGTGTGTTCAACTGATCTTTGCCCTCTCTCTTTTTTTCCTCTATTGGAGAACGGGATTTGATGGAAACGACGTTATCTCCGCTGGCAACTCTCTCTCTCTCTCTCTCTCTCGCGAGTCACTAATGAGCTCTCGCGTATTGCAGTAATCGAGCCGACTTCCATAATGGGAGGAGCAGAGCACAATGATTCGGTCGTCGTCCAACCCAATGCGTCGACACTCCAAGTTCCGCCTATAAACAGGCCGAGAACGCCCTCAGATCCCAGCCAGAATAACAACAATAACAATAATAGCAGCAGTAACAATGGAAGCGACAATAGTAACAACAATGGCGCCACTCAACTACAAATACCAACGACGACCCTCTCAATTCCCTCCGACTCAAATGAGGTTCGGACGGTTCCTGTAAAACCAAAGATTATTGCGCCTGATTCCGATGGTCAATGAGATGATGACTTGTACTCTAATCAATAAGTTCTCTCTCTCTTTCTCTCGTTGTATTCCTTCTCGAATCACTATGACAATCTTATATCTCAGGTCTTGTCTTTATTCGTCATCATTGAACTTTTGCTTGATAAACATCATCTTATTATTTCCATTTGGCTGTTTGAACTGAGAGAGAGAAAGAAGGGAGTGAAGAAAACGCATCTTGCCTAGCAGGGGAAAAAAGTTATAATAACTATGATGAACGGAGGCTATTACGCAAAAGAGAGGAAGAGGATATGACATGGGATTAAACACTGGCATTCTTCGGTTTCTTTTTCGCTTGCTCATTATGTAATTGGCACGTAAGTTAAAGACGGGAATGGTCCGTACAAAGGCATGAAAAGCATAGAGAATGGAAGGAGGAAATGGGAGGGGAAATGAGATATGGGGACAAGTTTGTATGAATGGAACACTCGTTCTTGCTGTGATGACACATGCCGATTCTATCGTGTATACCGAGCCGCTCGCACTGACAATTCTCGTGACATCTGAAATCGAAAGATCAAAGATCAATCCGGAAGTACACTTAGAAAAAAAAACTAAGACCAGGACACTAAGTCCACTGTAAGTTGAATCTCTCTTATTCCTAGGTACTTTCACATGCATGTTAGTGCGAATGTTCACATGGTGTCCTCATAGTAGTATCTTTTTCTTATAGTAGGTTCACTGACCGGTCGTTCTTCCTCTTCGTCACTAGATTCTCTCCATCCTTCACTCGAATCGTAGAATGGATTGACTCTCATCATGAATTCGCATAATTGTTCGAAGTCTCGACTCTGCATTTGGAGTGAATTTCGTACGAAGTTCGCGTCTCTTCCTCCTCCTCTCGCAGATCGAGTACTCATTCGATTCGTTTTCGTTCCATTAGAGCGTCTGCAAGACATTTATGGTCATTCATTAAAAAAATAGCCCAACAGAGGTACAACATAATTTGAAAATTGAAATAAGGGGAGTTGCCCCTTTGCTCGATCTCCGTCCTCTCAAATATCGAGACTCATCTAATATTCCAGTTCCATAACTAGTCTAGTGTTTCATTCGAGACGAGTGTAATAACGGGTGTGCTCTTGTGGGACAGAATTAAGGGGGTTCGACAAGGAATTGAATGGGTACCTCGAAGTATGGCGGGCTTGGGCGAATGTGTGTGAGACTCTCCTCTTCGATATTTCATATCTCAATTGAGAGCAAGTCATCAACTGTCCATATGTCAGCCTCATGCGGTCGTTGAAGTAAGCGTAGATGAAGGGATTACAAGTGTGATTGACGAGCCACACCTGGAATCAGAATACAATCGTGCGAATCCGCAACTTCCGTGTTCCTTGTCTATTAATAGACAACTTGCAAATGTCTTCAAAACAGTCCCACGAGTCCGCAGAGAGAGAGAGAGAGAGAAATGAGATTGGATGATTATCTCGCATGGGAGAGATCATCGCTCTTTTCTAGTCGAGAGATATTCGTGTGTCTGCCCGATTCTCTCACTCCCAAATTCGTTTGTTCTAGGAATTGATGAAGTCGTGAGGAGCAGATAACAAGATGAGGAACAACACTGAGCATCTCTCTCTCTCTCCTTTCTTCTCTCAAGGAGGAGAGACAAGAAAGAAGTCGATGATGGTTGAGACTTGAGGGGGAGAAAGGAGAGTGCTTACAACGTGCAGAATTATGAGTATTGTCCGATTGAGAAGGCCGTGATCGAATAAGAACGGCTTAGAGAAGAGAACGACGGAGGAAAGAGTGCAGAGAAGAGAAGGATAGAAGAATTGGAAGGTAAGCTTCGCCTCAAAAAGAGATATTTTCATGTAGTCTCGGTATACTTCTTGACATGGCTTTAGTTAGGTGAGAGAATGGGTGAAGCGACCGCCGTTTCTCTCAACTCGGTCTTACACAGAGCCGACTAAAATCAAAGAGATCGTCTGTCTACGAGAGTCTAGTTCTCACCTGCTTCCTGAATCTATTCGCAGAGTTCTGATTCAGCTTATTTCGGGAGATTTTCTTCTTGACGTAACGGATTTTGAGGAGGACAAGAATGGAACAAATCCACTGGCCGCAAATTGCGAGAAAATTCAAAACGAGAAGGGCTATGAAGAAGTAAACTGAAAAACAAAAATTATTCGGTGAAATATCAGAAAAGGATAACTTACGTGATCGACTCTGAGAGAACTCGAGAAAACTCCACGTGTACATGTCCTGTCTTATACCCATCAAAGCATCTGGGAACGTTCCCGTAAGAGCTGAGAATACAAATCATCAGTTCACTTCTAGTGTGAGACTTTCTCATACCTATCACCATTCCAACCGCCCATGTTCCCAGAGAGCCGCTGATCGCCACAGGCATTCTGAGATGATAAATATATTTTTCTCGTTATTTTAAGATTTTCTATTTTTCGAGTTTTTTTCAGACACGTAGTATGCAAGAGCCCTTCACTACTGTCATATTACCCATCTGCCCGAGGTATGTACAGTCGTGGGTCTTCTGCAGAAATGAGAGAGAGAGGGAGGGAGAGAGAGATAGTTGGGCGTACTTGAGACGAAGCCACTCACCGATTGAGAGCCTTCGCTCTCGTTCCGTAGTACCGAATAGCGATGCATCGATTGAGACCGAGAAGAGCGTAGGAGAGAACACCCGCGATCCAAGCAGAGACATGAAGGGCAGAGAGAACGTAGCGAGGAACTTCATGCTCATCGAATCTACAAGAATATATTGAGCTCGTCATGTTCTAATCGCTCACGGGGAAATAAGTCTACGACTTCATAAGTCTAAGCTGGACAGTGACGACTTCAAAGTCTAATAGGCGCAGGGGAGTGAGGCGGTTAGACTTTGAAAGTCGTCGCTGTCCAGCCCATAAGGCTATAGATGTAGACATATTTCCCTCTGAGCGGTTTGAAGTTCACGATGTGTGTCTAGTTAGTGTCGGAGTGTTTTGTTGCAACGTAAGCTAACTCTCGCATTTCACATTCATGACAAAAGGTAGGAGCTGCATAGATATACGTATGGAGGGACTAGAGAATTTCCTAGAGTGCCGAACATTCAATATCGGAAGCACTAAACCAACTTTCTACCAATTTCGGCGAACTTAGGACCATTATTTGCATGTTTCGAAGTAATTCAACGTTTCTTTCCATCCGGAAGACGTCAGTGACCTCTGACGTCCCTATCGCCCTATTTCCGTTTCAACTTCTCATCTTATTCGTTCTCAGTTGCGTGCTAATCGCGTGTTCTCATAGAGTTCGGTCATTATTCACACTCACGGATAGAGAAGAGTCGAATTGGAGGTGATCTTGAAGTGCTCGTCCCGCTCTACAAACGACCAACCACACGCAACACCTGCAGAAAGGACGAATAATTACTCCATCTCTCTCTCAACTGTTGCCTATGACGTCACTCAAGAGCCCTTCAACGCAATATGCAAGATGCGGAAATTCAGTGGGTCTCTCGATGTCTCTCCTCGTGAATAATGGATGGAATCGTTTGGATTTGTGAACCCCTCCCACTCCAACAACTTCCTGCGGACATGCGAATCCTCCTCCCCCATTGGATAGAAGATCTATTCTAACCTCCAGAGGTGTTAGTGTCTGTCTCAATCTCTAATTGTTGTTTATCGCCGCTTCTCCCTATCAACTATGCATTAGCCGTGATAGAAAAGAGAGGAGCGATTACCCGTGATGAAGAGAATGACGGAATCTGCCAGTGCGATGTTCGCCATGAGCGTGTAGGCAGAGAGACGATACACTCGATTGGTCACTATCATCACTACCGTACCCATATTGACGATGATCCCTGCAATTCAGGGTTTAACACAGTATATCAAGAGTCTTATTTAACAAGAGTGGGAGTTTATCAAGAGAACGAGCACCTGCAAGAGAGTGGCAACAAGTGTGGGTGGCAGTGGCATGACTCACCCAATACTCCTATCGTCATGTAGGAAAGGCCGATGGCGAAATGGCTCGCGATGCCATCGAAGATTTCCATGACGACTCACAACGACATGATGATCGAGATGATGAATGGAAAGAAGAGAAAATCTGAAGTGGAGAGGAAGAAGAGGAAAGATTTGGTGGACAAACTCCATATTTAGGAAGGAATGAACAGAAAAACACACACACGATGGCAATACTGGACGAAGAGAGTCCTAAGATCTCGAGTCGGTTCTCTCTCTCCCCTTAGACTTCTCTACAGATAGTTCACTCGAGAGGAGAACGGCAAAATATCCGGCCACGTAATTGTGATGAGGTTGAAATAGAGTGCATTCGCATGATCTTAGAGGAGAGAAGTGAATAAAGAATAGAAGACAACAGAGACTCTATCAGAATGAAGACTGTCGACCTAATCGAGCGCACTAACGAGTCCCCAAAGTTGGATTTGAATTCGGGAGGGAAGGATGCGCGGTCAAATGAGCATCGTTAGAGGACTCGAACTTGCATTCAGAGAGGTACGAAAGAATGCAAGAAGAGGAGACTAACGAAATTGGTGATGATGAAGAGATCGGAGAAGAAAGATGACATTATCAACTGAGGAGGAGAAGAAGAAGAAAGAGAACGAGGAGGAGGAGGAGGAGAATTACGGTGGGAGGAAGGAGAAGATGCTCAAGTAGAGGAAAAACGAGAGAGAGAGAGAGAGAGAGAGAGAGAGAGACTCTTGCAATCTCAACCAACGACAAGAGCCAAAAAGAGCAATATGGTCGAATATCTAGTGGAGAGGAACGAAGCTGCCCAAAGGCAGAAGTGAAAAGAGAGAGAAGAAGAAAGTGATAGAGGATATGTGGAATACTCGGTAGTCGTTGCGAAGCAGATGGTTTGACTTGAAGTAGATGAGAGAAGGAGGGAAGAAACGGTAGAAGTGAGGAGAGAGAAGAGAGGAGGAGGGAGAAGAAGGAGGAGGAAAGGGAGGAGAAGAGGAGGGACGAGTTGGATGGGCATGATACTAAGGGTCGAGAGGATCGAGAAGTGGCCATTCGATATGAGGAAAGAGACGAAGAGAAGAAAGATGAATCAATCCAGAGAAGGAGCTTGAGATGATATTATGAAGTGGAATGAGCAGTGACAAGTGAGGGCAAAGGGGACTGAGGGGAGGAGAGAGAGAGAGAGAGAGAGAGAGAGAGGGGTGATAGGAGGAGGAATTGCAGCGGAACATGAATTGAAAGACTCGTCGTGCTTCTCGCTTGGATTGTCTCTTTCTCTGTCCACAATCGAATACAAGCATCGGCCGAGAAGGAGAAGAGATTGTGTAAGGAGATTAGAGATGGTACGATGACTTCCAACGAGAGACGACTTCATCAGTGAAGATGACACGCGGAATGACAAAGAGGACGAAAAGAGGAGGAGAAGGAGAAGGAGGAGAATGCAGCGTATTAAAGGAAGAGAAGAGACACAATTGGATGCTCATCGAGAATAGAAGCATATGACTGACTCTTCAATTACTGTGGCATCGATGCTTAGAACAATCGAGAGAGAGAGAGAGAGGAGCAGCAGTCCTTTATTGTGGAGTGGAAAAGGGAGAAAGGGGAGGTGGGATCCCAACCGGAAACTGTCCCGAGTCTGTTTATATGAAAAGAGGACTCCATTCGACGCCAAGCAACGAGAATAGAAGAGGAGAAGGAAGAAGAGGGAGAGAGAGAGATGGAAGTGATTGGAGAAGAGTGAATGCAACCATGTGTGATCGAGGGGCAAAAGCAGAGACACAAGATGTTTATTCGATTGATGGATTCACACTTCTTGAACGAGAACAAGCGAAGCGGCGGAGGAATGTGAAGGTGAGGGTCGAGTGGATATAAATGAGGGAAGAGGAAGATACGATGCGAGTGATCCTCTTCTCCATTGCTCCAGAGGAGGAATACCCAGTTCCTTGTCGAGTTGAGCATTTCGCACTGCAAGTAGAGAATAGACTAGAAAGTGTCCGTCACTTTTCAATTTCCCCCTCTTTGTCTCTTTTTTGTCTCCCTCTTCTTCTTCTTCTCACATTTGGCTTCTAGTCCGGGCACGAATTTCAACTTCTCAACAACAGTTGGATAGCGACGGAAGTAGAGAAAAGCATGCAGACAGGCGCAGATTTGGACGGGAACGAAGGAGAGCGAAGAGGAGTAGAAGGGAGCACCTGTAAGAGATTAAGGAGAAGTCTCTCTCTCTCTCTCTCTCTCTCTCTCTCTCTTTCTCTCTCTCTGATCGATGGATCACATCATTCTTTTTCTGCCTTCTCCCTTTCTTTCCTTTGGCATTATTAGTCATCGCTAATGGATAGAGATGCTGGATAAACAAGACGTGTGCTGTACCGTATTTGAATGAGAATTTGCTCGGTTCTCCAGCAGCATTTGGTTTCATTCGAGGCGCGAGTTCATCGTCCACCACACACACAAACATGAGAACTGCTGTGGAGAGAACGATGCCTGCAAATGAGAGAGAGAGAGAGGAACGAGTCAAGGAACACAGTCGACACGCGATCCGTGATACTTCCCAACTCTTTCCCCGTCCGTCAAATAGCTATTCCGTTCTCAATGATCTTCTTCTCCATTAGTCATTCAGTTGCCCTTCTTTCGATCGTTCGGCTGTTTCATCTTCTCTTATTTCATCTGTCTCCCTTCTAATCACCCTACTCACTTCCGCAGATGTATGATATGGAGGATAGGAGGGTGTACACTGTCTTTCTCACGTGGCCAGCGATGCCGAGCATGAAAGCGAGTGAGCATATGAAGGCACCACACATGTGAAGAAGGGCAGGAAGACCCAGTCGAACTGAAGAAGAAGAGAGATGAGAGAGATGAGAAGAGTGCAGAAAAGGAATTGAATCAGAGAGGGAAACTGACGAATGACGGCGAGAGAAGCGACTGAGAAGTCACTCAGATCTTGACGAGAGAACAGGGGATTCAGATGACAGCGATACTCAGCATCTAACTCTCAAAGGCAAATCATTGTTGTCATTCTGTCTTGCAATAGCGTTGCAGGTGGTTTACCAGCTAACCATCTTGCATGGTAGCCTGCTTCTGTAAAAGCGCATGGCATGGAACATTTTCACCTGTATATTGTCATGGGTACCTACCAGACGTGATTTGGCCCATGATTCTGCAAATTCAAAATGAGAAAACATACTCGGAATGTCGTCGAGATTGATCATTGCATACGATTCGTTTCCTTCCCTCTTCACAAATTCCCTGCAGACTTCGAAGTATCCTGCATTGTAGTCGAATACGGCCTCCTGCAATCTCCATGTGCTATTTGTGGGTAAACGCTGGGAACGAAGTGATATCACTCAGTCGTCGAGAGTCAACAGTATATTCACCAGCGGTTCTCCGTTCTCGTTGGTCTTGTTGATGGGACGAGGCTCAGTGAGATGCACCCAGTTATTCATCAGGACGGGACATGTTTGGAGCAGAAGCACACACGAACCTTAATTAGCATATGTTCACTGCAGGATCGTTATTATATGAATCCAGTATTGTTTCAGGCACTTAATATACACTTTTTAACTTCATATTGATTAGAAAATTAAAATAAAAATATATTATTTTATAAAGACAAATATAATATTAACCGATGGAGGCCGCGGACGAGAAGAGAATGTTGTCAGTGCATCGAGCCTCGACGAAAGCCTGTAGGAGATTCAATAAGAACACATCCTATTTATACATTCACGCAGTTATTCATAGAGAGAACTGTGTAATAATATAATATGTATGTGAGCCCCAAGCGAAACGTTGGGCTAAAGTCACAACTCGTTCATTTCACATCTCACGTTCGCTCTACTCACAATTTTACGGACCACCGCTTTTTATCTTCCTGAGTATCCGTGAATAATATATTGATAATTCATTGAAACACAACGGTGATGGGGCTTTTCATGTCTCGTCGATATTTTTCCCGGTCGTCCGTTGAAGGGTGGGTAGATTGGAGTCACGAGAGGAAATAGATCGACGTCGCCTCGGCCCTTTCCATTTTCTCCCCTATTCTGCTCTCAATATATTCAACAAGGCGTTCATCTAGTTGCGAGCATGTTTGGGGGGGGAACAGAAAGAGGGCGGAAACGACGTTTCGAGAATACGAAGGAGAAGCACTCAACTCTCAACTCCATTCTCTTATTTTCGCACCACACTTTTTGCATAAACATGCTGAGATCATTGACGTAAGCTACAAAGAGTGAAACCATGTGTGTGTGATACGGAAGTCTGCCATTTCCGCAGAGAATGGAAATGGGAGGACCAAAAAGTAGAACTACAGAGGGAAGAAGGAAGGGAAAAGGCGGAAATGAGATGCGACAGTCACGATGAACTTCAAAATACAGAAAGAAAGAGGGTTCAAAATCTTATTATTTTGGTTTTTTTTCTTTCGGTACCATGCGAATAAAAAATGACCGTAAAAAAGTCATATCGAATTAGGCATGACTAACAAAAAAAATTAAATTTTAATAATGAAAAGTAAGTAAAGTGCTCACCTTGGATACTTTCTCGGAGAGTTTCATCTTGACGGGACTTCTTTTTGTGTGAGGAGGACACTCCTCTGCTATCGTACTCAGTGTCATCATCTATTAGAGGCGACTTTATTGAGAAGGACGGCCGATAATTGAATAGCGCTCGAAAAGAGATTGAACTTATGAGCACAGAGAACTCGAGTGGTTGATCTACCGCATGTAAAATCATCAAAGGGACTAACGATCGAGAAAATGAATGAAAAGCGTTCGAATTCATAGAGGATATACGATGCGAAACACGGGGAAAATGGAAGAAGCGTAGCAAAAGAGCGGAATTCGAGGTTTGTGGGAGAGTATCAAGTTGAACAGGCGGATAGACCACTCGATATGGTTGAGGGAAGACATTTTTCCTCCATTTGGACCACTTTCCTCCTTCCGGAAAGGGGAGGTAGATCCATTTCGTAATGACTATGTTGAGACGGAGAAAAATTGAGTTGAGTTGTTGAGAGAGAGAGAGGCAGGAGAGTGAAGAGGTGAGGAAAGGGAAGACGAGGCCTTTCGAAGGAGAAAAGAGAAAAGGAGTCCATCCCATTGCTCAAATGGACTTGACTATACCCACGACGAGTGGCCCTCTTTCGTCTATGAACCTGGAAAGAGATGGAGTGCTTCCTCTCTACTCAATTCACAATGTTCATCATCCATCCTTTATTCATCAGAAGGCACGTATACAACTTAATCTGAGTTGGATCGATGGCTCATCCCAGTGAGAAGAAGGAGGCAAACCCGCATCGAATTGAGTACACTTCAACTGGTGTCTAACTACTGTGCAAGAGAGAGAGAGTGAGGGGAGGGCGATTGAACTACTTGTAAGGAGTCAAGACGATGGAGCAACCGTGTACAACGTATATCATGGCTGAGACAGGGTCGAGAGCACGCAAATATGGCTGCGAAATGTGAGAGTGCGTTGAGTAGGGATGACGAAAACGTGGGTGTGATCTGCTCCGAATGAATGAGGGGCGGCTGATTATGATCTCTGATCTCTACGGGGGGAACAAATAAGTATATGGACTCGCTTGGATATCGGGGGTTATTGGCGAGAGTAATGGGAAATCCGTCGTTGTGTGATGGGAAACTCGATTGAATCGCTATGGAATACGACGGGACAATAGACTTTGAATAACATAACAAAGGGGTCGTTCTAATCGACTACTCAATCAATCACCAATAGGGACCGTCGACGCTCAGATTCTTCCATGACGCGAATCCACTCCAGTTGTCGTACCTCTGAGCGTATGCATCGTTCTTGTCGCGGAAGCTGCAAAACACACATCTTTATTTAATATTTAAAAAAATATTTAAAGAAAAATATAAGTATTTTGATCATTTTACATTGTATAGACCCCGATAGTGTTTTGTTATACTACTTTTATGTAGTACCACATCTTTGACCCAACATTCCCTAGATGCCTTGGGAAAGCTTGGGTTACGCAATCCCACGTTGCAGCTGGCTTGCCGGCTTGCCCCATCTAGCGTGGTAGTGTGCTACTGTAAAATCGCTGTCATGGAACGCCTTTACCTTTCCTTCACCCAACGCGCATTGCTAATTTCGTTGCACAGCAGTGGCTAACTGACTGTAAAAGATCGCGATGCAACAAACCAATCTATTCTCGTCTCCAATGTCACTACGAAACCAGTTTCGTCAATGTGTTTTGTCACTTTTGGTCGTGAAGGAACGAAGATCGAAAGATTGAATGGAATCGTCTGGCATTCATCCCTTCTTTTTGTATTGTGTTTCCCTCTTGGAGTCTTCTCTTTCACTTCTCAAGATGAGTCCTCGTCATTCCAACCCATCCTTCTGCTCCTCTCCTCTCTCCTCCCTGATCCTCCTCATCTCTTTCTCTCCCTCTCTTCTCCCCTCGATCCTCTCTACTCTTTACACCTCCACATATTCCGGCAGCATCAGCAGAAGTAGCAAAAGAAAGAAGTTGCGGCCCTGTCTTCTTCTCTTCACCACTCTCACAAACAACCTGCCTTCCCCTCCTCCCCTTCACATCGATGATAAACGAGAGTAGCAAAGGAACGAGACAAACAAGGGAGATCACAAAGATCAATCCACTAACTCCTTTCAATGAGCACGTGAGCACCACAATTCTCCAGTGGTAAGTGCACTTATTACAACAACTACGGGAGGAATTGACGGATTGCCACTCGAAGATCGCATATTTTTGACGAATGTTACATCCACAATCACGTTTTTTAACACTGTGCAAACTGTTGTGGTGTCCAATCACTTTGGGAGTGGTCATTAACTAATGGTATATTGAGTGCATTGATTGATTACCTGCCAAAGAGTGGAGTGTGTGGAGTGAGGACGGATTGAGTGTGCGGTTTCGATGCTGAGAGGAGCACGTAGTTTCGTCCATCGTTAGAGTCCCAATGTTCCTCAGTTCCCGCAACGAAACACACGCAGAATTCGATGCGGGAGTCCTGAATGCACCGATTTAACTGTTGAGACAAATAAATATACGACCGCGGTTCTATACGCCAAAGAACGGAGTTGTTTTGCTCTCTCTACAGCGGGCTAAGTATCAACATCTAGATCATTCGTTCCACCTAGCGAGGTAACTAAGTGTTCTCGGCTGCTTTCTATTTGCCGAAACCCAATGCTAGAAAGGTGGTAAATGTATACTCACGGGGGAGGAATCACGAGGGATTTCGATGTCGAATGTGAAAGTGTCTTGCACTCTGTTGGCTGATTGTTGGTAGACTGCGGGACGATCGAGATACGACTGCCAGCCATCGGTAGTCACTCGAACGAAGACTCGCTTCTCGAAGGCAATGTTGGCCACCTGCAGAAGAAAAGGTTACGGTGGAGTGCAGAGTACGGTAGTCAGAGTAAGTGAAACAAAGAGTACGATATGGATGGCTTCGCTAGAAATACCCTAATCAGTCGTCGGTCGGGCCGGTGTTAGCAAAATTAAGATAAGTTATTCTTTGCGAAGCCATCGCAAGAGTACTGTAGTCGGAGTAAGAGATCAGAGTGCAAATTTGCTAGGAGAAATGTCTTCCAAGGTTTCCTTTCTTAGAGAATGCTTCTCCAACCTCCACATTTCTGGGATCTCTCGTGTCCCACCGAAAGCGTGTGGAAGGAAGAAGTTGGATAACCGTTCTCTAAGGAAACCCTGGAGAACGCTCCCCTGGCAAACATCTCAATATAGAACAGGGATTACGGTAGTAGTGTAGTCATTCCTCGATTCGTCCTATCAGGGCGACCATCGCCAGTAGAGTAAAGTGATTGTAGTGCGTGGTGCACTCACCTTGATTGTGCCAGTCATGTGCAGTTGGTCGTTCTTCAAAACAATATTTTCCAGTGTAACCTGCAATGTAGTTAGTAAGTAGTCCGTCTCGTGTCAATACCAGAAACAGCGCCTCGTCTATCGCGCATTCGAGAGTTGTTTTTCACTGCCCAAAAAAATCACGTAAAACCTGCAGATGGAGGAAGTTTTTGGGTTGTTTGCCACATGTCTCTTGCAAATCTGTGATTGCTTGCCTTGTTCTTTTCGAGTCTTTCTCTGAATCGAATGTATTCAGAAGCTGGCTGAGGGAAGGAGAGAATCCACGAGGAATGTTGCACATCTTCCTCCTCATCCCAATCTGCCCCTGCAATCATTTCTTATTACTCTCCTTGACCTATAATCTAATCACTCTTATCATAATCACTGTCACAAACACGCAACCCGCATTGACAACAAACGTTGAGGGCCACGACCTCTGATGACTCTCTCTCTCTCCATCTCTCTATCTCTCTAGTTGGATCACTGGCCTTGATAAGAGTCTTGTGTGTCAGTCTTTTCTCCCCGAGTGCAATGAATACCCTTGCAGATTGCAGTTCTCTCTCTCCACACATCAAAAACGAGAGATCGAAAGGGGTTTTCTCTGCTTGTGCCCCACTAATCAGCGTGTAAACATCACTGACCTCATCTCATTCTCGACACAACTGCTACTTTCTACTCTACTTTCTCCTGATGTCTGGTCTCTGCTCTAACCTCGGAATCTTCTGAGTACGGCGGGTGAGATGATGGGAGGGACGTCGGAGGCCTCCGTCATCACTTTGATCACACACAATTCCTTGCCGCAATCGTCCGCGAATCGAACTCTTTTCTTCTCATCGCACAACGAGTTCAACTGCAACCAATTCCTCATTGTTTTCGGTCTCTGTTCTCAACTCTTTTCTCCCCCCACTCGAAACAGCCAAGGTTGAATCGCCATGTGTGTTTACTGTAAAGTGATAAGATAGCGAGGGTGCGACGATACCGTATACCTCGTCGGTGGTGAGATCAGCCAAGTCGGTGGAGGATCCAGACTGTGAGAGAGTGCCAGACAGCGATTCCGACTCGCATCCCGATTCCTCCTCTGCAAGTGCTATAATACTAATTTATCTGCGCCCGAGATGCAACAGAATTTGAAATTAGAAAAGGAATATGGAAAAGATTTGAGGGAGGGGACTCTCCGAATTTCACTTTAGATGCCGGAGCTATCACCGGATATCCTTTACAAAAGCTTCATTCTTGTTTCTCTTACCTCGAGTCTCCGGATATTCGCACATTTTGAGTTTGAGTTCTTCGAGAGTCAGCACATTTCTCCTCCTATTGAGTCCTTCGCTTTCACTCTGTGATCGAACCTGCAAAGGTTCCGTGACTTTTTTCTCGACGCCAACTCTCGACAGTTGGTCTTTCCCCCCTCTCCTCTCTTTTCCACTCGGAATGCTCTGAATGCACTCTGACACGGGACAAATGTTGACTCTCCATTTGTTCCTCCAAAGGCGAGATAAGAATGACCGGAGGGAGGAGAGACACGTGAATTTACGGTGAATGGAGGAGAGACGAGAGACGAGAGACGACAGAGAAACAAAATGATCTTTCGATTCCCTTTGCCAACATGAAGATGTAAGCAGTTTGAGAGCCACGATGAGACAAACAAACGAGAAGAACTAGTAACCTAGAGCGTTTAGCATACAGTAGTCTCTCTGTCACCCCTGTCACCTTTACACACTCGATCAAAAACTCGATCCTCCATTTGTCTCTCTCTCTCTTGACTAATTGGCCAAAACACGCTAGATCATCCGAGATCAATCTGCCGGTACACTGTGTATTCTAGATCAACCCGTCGGGTACAAGTGAAGCACGTTGATTCACTTGTGTGTTTTCTGATTTCTGCCCACCTTGAGTGCTGAGGGCGGGGAAAGATCCTTCTCTCCGACGAAAGGGAAGGAAGCCGCTCGTCTGCAGCCGGGATAGAGGAATGCAGCGGGCGCTGAATGGGCAAGACCGTCGTGAGGCCACTCGTCGTGAGCTGCCATGCACTCCATACACTGAAAGAAAAGGGAAGAATGAGGGGAGGAGGGAGGAGAATGACAAGCACCATCAAATGTAAGGAAAGCATGGGGGAGGATGGAGAAGAGACGATAGAATACTGCAAGAACCAACAAATGGAAGGATCAGAATGACGAAATTGAAATGAGAGGACTGAGTGATCTCTGTTCTACTACAACGAATTGAGAGTATGACTCTAGAGATTAGAGTAAGATAGAGTAAGAAGGGTCAGGAGAGAGAGAGAGGCGCCTGTTGGGATGAGAGGTCCTCTCACAGTGCGAGAGACCAATGACAACTGTGATCGAATGGAGGAAGTTGGAAGAGAGAACCAACGACTGAAGAAACGAGGAGGACGGAAAACACAGAACGGAGAGAGAGAGATGGGCGCTGTTTTTGCAATGAATGAACGGAGGAAAACCTCGAGGAGAAAAGAGTGGGAGGAGGGAAGAATCTATTGTGAAACCAGAGAGAGAGAGAAGAAGAAGAAGACACATGGAGGAGAGAGGGCACGATCCTTACTTGGGCGATAAAGAAGGAGCTCATTTGCAAGATAAGGGAAAGCGAGTGGAAAACTGAGTGTGGAGAGAGTGATAAGACGAGAAGAAGAAGGAGAAGAGAAGGAGAATAAGGACGCGAGGATTGGGAGGAGATCGGATATTAGAGGGATGCCACAGCTGAGAGAAAGATACAGTGCCCTCACTCTCGGGGAGGGAGAGAGAGAGGGTGGGGGGAGGGGAGGGGAGGGAATGGAGGAGAGGGGAAGAGGGGGAGGAGAGGCAGAGAAGAGATACCCCTCTGGAGGTGGAGCTATCACCCCATCCCACGTGCGTCCCACGTGTATTTGATGCAAAATCGGGTCAGCGACAGTCTAGAGAGAAGATCACACCACTCGCCCATGGGGGAGAATAGACAGTGATAGGCATGGTAGAAGAACGGGAAAGAGAAAGAGAAGAAGAGAGGAGGGACAGGGATAAATAATAGAGTGGGTTGTGGTGGCTGTGGGAACGCTCGGAATACAGATGAGAGGCAGTCGGGATGGGATGTGAGTGTGTGTTTCATTTTGTAACCTCTCTCTCTCTCGGCAGTTAGGGAGAGGGAAGAGGAGGGAATGAGGGGGAAGCTGCTCGCTCTCTCTCTACACACGTCTATCGACTGTGAACGTGCCAAGTGAAAGAGTTGGGCATGTTCTTGAATGGGCGCTGAGTGTAGACTCAGAAAGGGAAGCAGAGGAAGTTGCAATGGAAGGAAGGAGAGTAAGGGGATTCGATCGAAGAGAGAGAAGAAGAGGATGAGGAGAAATAACAAGTAGAAGAGGCGTCTCAGAGGAAGAGGAGGAAAGAAAGGAGTCAAACAGAGGGAAGAAAAGAGAGAGAGAGAGAGGAGAGAGATAACAGCCAGATCTACCGTGTCTCTGCAAGAAAGCTGATGGAAGAAGTGGTGATTACATAAGAGTGAACGGATATTTCCCCCTCGTTCTCCTCGTCGTTAGAAGGAAGTGCAAAGAGATCTGAGTGATCATGCTTCGATCTCTCCATTCAGTTCTCTATTCTCTCTTCCCTCTTCTCACGTTTCCTCTTACACTTCTCGTCTCGGTCAATGCTCTTTAATGAGTGGATCCAAGTCAATAATAAGAGGGAGAGGAAAAGGGGGAAAGGGTCGTCATGGATACCGAGTGGTGACCCTTGATGTTCACTGCACAACTCATTTCCAGTCTCTCTCTCAATGCTAATTCTCGGCCTCGGAATTGGATCTGTGATTCTGGTGATCATATGGTGTCTCGCTTTCCTCTTCTGTCTTCTCGTATCTCGGACACAAGGACCGTGAGTGTATACATTTCTGTCTTCAACTAGCGTGTGTGTTCACGTTAAATGCACTACGCTCTATGCATAGTTCTGGGTGAAGGTTCGGTCAAGGGAGAATTCGGTAGCCTGCTCCAGGTTCTCCCTTCGATTCGATCATTCGATCAACAGTCAGACTCTCTAGTTGAGCAGGTCGCTCACTGCTCATTAAATGGCGACTCTCGAGTGGGGCGAAGAAAGACGTAAAGATAAGAGATATTGCACAGTCGGAAAGTAGTAAACACGCGGGGGTTACCGGCCAATGCAAAAACGACACGAGATTGGGAGGGGACGGGGAAGACTCTTTGATGTGAATTGCTTCCTCCTTTCTCTCTTTCTTTTCTCCCTTGCAAGTTCAAATTGCATCATTCTATCGCTTGTCGTGAATTGCACATGAGGAGGAGATAAATTCCATACGCGCTTCGTTTTTCGAGGGGAAATTCCTCGTTGGACGATGGCAAAGCGCACTTTTTATTGTTCCAATTGGAAAATTGTTGACCACGGACAAAAGATCAGTGATCAATAGCGAATTTCTCAATATCAGACTCAACTCGAGCAGGAAAAGCAGATAGAAATAACGCCGAAATAATTGTTACTAACCGTGAAATTCGATTACCTAACACTCATTGGAGTGACATTTAGAAGCTAAACGAGGATAGATATTTATAAACCCCAGATAGGTGTTAAGGAGTTTGGCTTCCTTATAAAAGCATGACTCGTGATACTTCCGACTATTCACAGAACAGAAATGCTGAAGACAAATGTCACTAGGATCAGAATGCCGAGTGAGCATCTTACCTGTAATTGAAATGTCTCATATTTCTGATTACTTTCACATACAAGTGTTGACATGAAAGAAGATGTTCACTTGGTGTTCTGATCATTGTGGTTTTTTTCAGAGTGCAGAATATCGAATCTTTTTGTAATTAGTTAATTGTTGCAGCCCTGCAGCCTTCGGTGTGACTCTCGCAGCTGCAGCACTCACTGCCGCCCTCATATTCTGGCCCCGGGAGGGAATCCAACTGCAGCAACTCGTCAAGTACCAGTTCGACCCACTCTTCGTCAGTCTCTTCATTTTCATTCCTTCTCACTTTACCCCACTATAGAAGAGAGAGAGAGAGGAGGCGACGATACTCTCATTGTGACGTTTGCTTCCGTATTCATAAGTTGTCTCTCCTCCTCCTCGCTCTTCTCATTTCATCTTTCAGATACCTCGAATCGTTCTTCTCGTCCTTCTTATTCTCATTCTCCTCGTATTCGCAATCAATTTGTTCAAGACGGTTCTCTTCCATCGGCCAATCGCTTCCTCCGTAGAACATCGTCATGTCGTCATCGACTATAACAATCGATTGGCCCCCGTCCCTCGATAGATATGTCATCATAACCTTGTCCATTCCCGGGGCTTCCATCCCAAGCAGATTGTCCTTCCTCTTCTCTGACTACAGGTTGTTTTTGCCCCTCCCATCGATGGTCCTTTCTGACTCTTCTCTCCTCCATTAATCTCTCCCCTCTTCGTCCCATTCCAATCCGAGCTTCTCCACTTCATTCCACTTGTCCAATCCACCCATTCTTCCCTCGTGTCCATTCGTCATCTCACACCTCACAATTCCCGTTCAAACTGTCAGATTGAATTGATGAATGTGTGGAAGAATCAGGGGCGGAGTCAGTCTTAGTCCTCATTCCTTCTACGGGAAATTCGCTCCACTTCAGATCTCCTCTCTCTCGTTTCTCTCTCCTGTTACAGTCTCTTCTCTTCCTCCATTCTCAGTCACTTCAGGTAATCATCATGGCTTCTTTCTCCTCTGTCCTTCTCCTCTCTCTTCTCTTCACTTCAGTCCTCGCCCAATTCGATGGGGATATGCTGAATGTGAGTGAATCTTCCATGCTTCCTCCTCTATTTTCCGCCGTTGTATCGGTCAATCATTTTAATTATTCAGAAGGCGCAATTCGCTGTTGGACTCGGCAAAAGATCCCTCGATGATACGTTCTCCGTACGTCCTTTCCTAATCCCTCAAGAACTTCCTTAGAGATTCATAGACGGAACTGCCTTCCACGAGTCTCCCACATTGAAACTCGAGATTCCGGGATGGACGCTACTTTGTAAAAGCCAAAACAGTCGTGAAGAGAGTGGAGAGAGAGATTCATAAATGACTAATACGAATTTGTTACTACTCGTTGAGAGCTTCTCATTCGAAGAATGTCTAGTGATGAGTTAAATATATCGATATTTCAGCGAGCGCAGATTCCGATGGGATTCGGCAAGCGAAGTGTTCGTGCTCCCATTGAGGGTGAGTTCATTCTTTGTGTCCTTTCCATCTCAGTTCATCTCTTTGTCTTCAGAATTGCCCGTTGGCAGAAACACTCGAGCGGTCGTCGTCGGACCGAGGTGAGACATCTTTTGACTACCTTTTGTTTTCTGTCTCGCGACACTCTTTGGAGTTAGCGATGCATGAACCCTCCTGACCTTATGCAGTGAACAGTGTACCCGACTAGTCTGAATGGTCTCTTCATTTCGCAGACTCTCTCTACCTGCCAATGCGTGAGAGAGTATGTGAAATTACGCGATCATTTTCGTCTAGTCGGGGACACTGTTCACTGCATAACCCATTCGTCAACGAGATCAGATAAAAGAATCGTGGAGTGAGAACCCTTCTTCTTCTTCTTCTCTTTCCACTCCTACTCCATTATCTCACCCATTAATTCTCAGAGGCGAAGAAGCTGTTCAATTGCCGATGGGAAGTCGTATCTTCCTCTTCCACTAAATCAATCGATATCGAACCCCGATCTCACTTCATTAATACTCCCCCACCCCTTCATCACCCATCCGGCAGGCTGGTACTATCATTCCTATTTTCTTATCTGTGGATAAAGCTATCGGCAGTTATGCTTGAATGAATCGTTTCCGGTCGTAAATCACGAATTGAGAAAAATAAGAGAAGAGAACATGCAGACACACTGCTGATGAGTTACACACAAAACCTCAACATAAGACATGACCGAGTCGTCTCTGACAGAGGTGAAGAGGAGAGAGTGAGGGAAACGAAGAGAGACAGAGAAAAGAGGAGGAGGAGGGGGAGTGGGTGGGAGCTGATGAAGCAGCCGTGTGTCCTATCACTGTCTTTTTGACTCAGATCACAATATCGTCTTCACCAAACCAATCCTCCTTCCAACCCAATCTCATCCAGTTTCTCATCTTTCATATCATCTATCAACCTTGCCTCTCTTGACTCTCCTCTCATTCTCTACTTCTATTCGTACCAACAAGTAATCCATCAATCGACGAATCTTTCGAATTCGTTGACTGAGTAGGCAATCTCTCCGTGTTGAATCGAGTATCGAGAGAGAGAAGCTGGAATGAGAAAACGGAGAAGGGCGAGAGCACATTTAATGTCACCTCATCCCTCTTTACACACTCTCTCTCATACCTCGCATCTGATCCAATTTTGAATCGACGGAATCTACGCTGGAGAAGTCACATCTGACTGTCTCTTTGACCACACGGGACTCATTGTCTCTCCTCTCCTCTTCGTTTCTTCTCTCTTCGCACTTCACACTCTTCTCTATCTCTCTCTTACTCAATGAGACACGCTGTGATGTTGCCTTTGAGTCGGCCTCGCTTTTCTCCCCTCTCTCCTCTCTATTTCTTGTCCCACCGTAATCATCTCTTCTCCCTATCATCATCCCTACCGTAATCCCCCATTGCTAACATTCTTTCATTGGGCGCGAGAGAGTGCGGGGGTATTACATCTCCGATTCCGTTCTTTATTATTATCCTCCCGAAGTCGTCCGATGAATGAGTAAAATCGGACGGATAAGCAATAAACTCGGGCGGCTTTGGGTGTGATCATCGAGAGAAGTCGTAGTCTCACTTGAGATGCATGATATCCTCACTTCGCACTATTCTAATCCCACTCGATGCCCTCCTCTTCCATCTGTCAACCAAACGCTTCTCATTCCATTCCAATCTATTCGCCCATTTGTCATATATCTCACTGTAGTCAATGCATCATTCCTTCAGATGTCTGAGATCGAGGAAGTAGAGGAGATTCAGGAGAAAGTAGAAGAGGAAGTAGTAGAGGATGCCGGTCAGTTACTATCTCATTCACGGTACTTGTCCAACCATTTTTGCACAGTTCCCCCGAACAAGTTTAGTCCATTGCGGAGTGCCTTGGAAATTTTAATTATTCTTCCTGCTTCTCGATTATTTCAGTATAATGAGTTTCGCACACTGCCACCAAAAACCACTATCGTCATTTGCACGGTGCCCCTATATCCCCCGTTACCACTTATTTCGTTTGAAGAAATATCATTTCAATGATCTCTCAATACCCCCCCCCAACGATCTTTGCTTCACACAGACGAAATTCCATTTCCCCACGCCATATTTTCGATAGTTCAGAGAAAGTACGACAAATGAAATTCCCGATAGCCGATGTAGTGGGGAACAAGCGGCCGCAATTTTGTTTCCATAGAGACTACAACACATGGATCACAGGGGGTTTGCTTTGCCATCTGGATCAGCTTGCCTCCACTAGATCAACCCAGATTCCATCTCTCTCTCTCTCTCCTTCATTCTTTCCTCATTGATCTTCCATCGTCCTCTTCTCCGACTAGGACAACTGCTGATTTCTCCTCCGTTTCTTTCGTCTTTTCCTTCACTGATCTCACTCATTCTCTCTCTTCTCCTCCGCCTACTCACTTCGAGAGAAGCGAGATGACTCGAACAAAACACTCAAAAAGTCGACAAAAACGAGAGGATCGAATTCAAACTAGAGATAAAAATAACTGGCCTATGTGACCACGCGATTGGTTTACTTGAGGAAGAAACATTATCTTGGCACGCAAAGGGGCCTCCATGGAATATCATGGGGGCAGAGGTGGTCGGGATCTTTGAAATTCACAAAAGGGTTAAGGGAATGGATCATGATTGGCTTCTTTGGTCACAAGAAATGCCGAACTTGGACGGCAAACATTGAGCGTAGAAGTAGATCTTCCTGCCTACAGTGACGTCCTGCCTAACGTGTATATGAATTACAACGATTATTATAATTGTTGACTGACCGAAATTCAACTAAATATTTGCAAAATAAATAAAAATGAAAGTGTACGATTATTGCAGGAGAGGAGCAGGCCGAGCCCGAGGCAGCAGAGGAATCGGCCGCTCCCGTAGCTGGAGATGATGATAGAACCGAAGATCAGGTGAGAGCTCTCTATTGTCTGGTCTGTCACTGTCAATGACTTGTGGTTCGGAATTCGTATTACGGCCTTGGCGAGAGGTCAGCATTACGGCTGATCAGGCGAGGAAAGATAGAGAAATAGAAACCGCCAAATGGTTTATCCAACACCGTAACGATTCCCATACGGTCTTGTGTGATCGAAGTGATTGTTGAGTAGGCGCCTCTTATACCCAAACATGCAATAAATCTTGCATTGGATACTATTGTGATCTTCACTTTGCTCATCCTACAATCACTTCCAGTTGCATGGGGGTAAAGTAGATGGAGAGATGCGATCAACAGTCACGTCTCTCTCTCTCTTTTCTGTTCCGGTTCAATGCCTGACGGTGTTATCTGGATGTTTTGTATGTGCTTCATCTCAGTGATTGATCTCTCTCCATTCTCTCTCTCTCTCTCTCTCTCTCTCTCTCTCACTTCTCCCCTCATCGACAGCTGTCTTCTCCTCAACGGGGTCTCTTCTCTTCTCCCTCCTCCTCCGCATTCGACCTCTTCTCTCTCTCCACTCTCTTCCCTCTCCCTCTACCAGATATCTCCTCGCTATCACCATCCTAATCACCGCTCATAACTCATCTTCTCCCTTCCATGCATCAGATTCCCTTCGTCGTCTTCTATTACACTCCTCTCCTTCCTTCTCTCGAAGAATCGCAGTTGCCACGCCCGAGGAGCAGCAAAAATAAGAAAACTGCGTGTAGTAAAGTAGTCAAGACCTGGATGCGATGCATTCATTAGATGCCTCCCCGTTCCCATGGGTTGTGATCTACCTTCCACCCCCTCCCCTCCCTATCCCCATCCCCATCCCACAGTCTGAGATACTTTTTGCGTGTCCACTTGTGTTGACTGTTTGCTTCTCTTCTCATTCTCGCTTCTGCAGGTGCCTGACATCACCGGAACGGAAGTGATCGACCCAATGACTACATCGATGGACGGAATTGAGGAGTTGCCCGCCAGCGAGGAGACTCACGTTAGTACTACACACACTCACTGCATCTTGCACACTCTAACTGAATCCGAGTTCGCACACAAACGAAATGACTTGATGCTCGTATGCCTGTCAATGAACGCTATCGGAGATCGAAGAATTCCTTCGATCTCTCACTAACCCTCCTTCCTTTCCTTTCTCCATGTTCTTCTCCTCTCTCACAGGTTCACGAGACAATTGAAGAGGAGGGAGAAGTTCCCGATCAGATGGAGAATCCCGATGTGCCCGTTGAGGAGGAGGCCGTTGCTCCCGCAGAGGAGCCCGCCCCCGAGGTGTCGTCTTGTCCCAGTCCTTTCCTCTTCTCTCTCAAGCGCTCTCAAACCTTTGCCTTGCTCGCTCGAGTAACCAACAAAGGAGGCAAGACATCGAAACCTTACAATACTCAGAAAATCACTAGGAAAGCATGAGTGGCATGAGTGAAACTCGTTTTGTGCAGGAGGAGCCTGTGGCTGAGGAAGAGCCTCCCGTAGAGGAGGCTCAGCCTGAGGAGGCCGCTCCCGAAGAGGCGCCCGTTGAAGAGGAAGCTCCCCAGGAGGAAGCGGTCAGTTATTTACCAATTCATTAAGTGACCAATCAAAAGAGAGAACATTTGAGCAACGTCTAATTGCAGGCTCCTGCGGAGGAAACTCCGACTGAGGAGCCCGTTCAGGAGGAGAGCATCTTCATTCCCCCGCAGAACGAAGAGGTTGTTGCCGTTTCCGAAGACGCCCCTGCCGAAGATGCCCCGGCTGAGGAGGTGAGGAGAATACATTTAATAAATTAACTCCATTTTATAATAAGTTATCATATATAATTAAAACACTTTCGTCATCATTGTGTTTCAGGCGCCCGTTGAGGAGGAGCCTGCTGCCGAGGAGGAGCCCGCGCCTGCTGAGGAGGAACCCGTCGCTGAAGAGGTGATAATCGATTACATTCGTTTCTTTTTGGTTATTTATACTTATTGCTTAGTGATTTTAGTGCTTAGTGATTAGTGATCTTAGTTCCTACTGGCTCACCATAAACATTAAGTTCCACGACGTTCCCGTCGAGATGCAGGCTGAAGAGGAGGCCCCTGCTGAGGAGCCCGTTGAGGAGGTTCGTCAGTTATCTTTCGACCACTAATCATCGATTGTTGTAGACTCCCGCAGAGGAGCCCGTGGCCGAGGAGGCTGCTCCCGTTGAGGAGGAGGTGAGGATACTCGTAGATTAAATCTATAGATGGTAGTGAGTAGTCTAACCCAGTTGTCGTGTCTCAGCAGTACCAGACGCCCGTGCAGACTCCCGCCGAATCGAAGGAATTCGAGCTACAAGCCCCGCCTGAGGGAAAACGACCGCGCACTCCCAATGATATGGATGCTGAACCCGCCGATGAGGAGGTACTAATAGCTCACAACAATAACACAAATCCCCCTTGCAGTTCCAAGATGCTCCCTCGACCCCGGCACCGACCACCCCCGCTCCCGTGACTCCCATCGTGAGCGCGCCTGCGACCCCTGCAGCAGCCTCGACTCCCGCTCCTGCGACACCTGCAGCAACTGCGACTCCTGTCGCATCCGTCCCTCCCACTCCCAAGTCGGCTGTGCAGATGAATGGAAGCATCCCCGGCACTCCCAAGAGCGCCGCCGTCGCCACGTAAGAGAATACTTTTCTTCCTCCAATGAAAACAAAGTTCATGGGGTAATACTTTATGCATTTATCGATTTCCTTCAGTCCCGCGGCGACTGCCACTCCTAAGGGAAACACCGAGTTCAACTTCGAGGAGACTCCCGCCACTCCCCGCTCCGCAAAGCAAATCACCTTCGAGGATGAGGTAGCCACCTGAAATCGAAAAGTGGGGAAAATCACTCGATGTTGTAGCCGGTCGCCAAGACGCCCAAGACCCCGAAGACTCCCAGAACTCCTAGGACTCCCAAGACCCCGAAGACTCCTAAGGCCGAGGTCGTCGAGGACGAACCTGCGGCCGAGGAGCCTGTCGCTGCTGAGGAGGAAGAGGTATGTATATTTGTGCAAATGTTGGTGAATAACTAAGATGATGTAATATTAAGGTGATCGAGAAGGTGGAGGTCACTCCTCTCACCGAGGAACCTCCTGCTGAGGAAGAACCAGTGGCCGAGGAGGAGCCCGTCGCTGAGGAGGAACAACCTCAGGAAGAGGCACAGGAGGAACCCCAGGTTGATGAGGAGGCACCCAAGGTATTTCCATCCGCTCCATATAGTCGTTGAGAAAATCGCCAATCGATTACGATTGACTTACTGTAACCTCTGCAGACTCCGGTGTCCGCTCGTCGTGAGCCTTCTGCTTCTCCTCCTCCTCGCGCTCGTCGTCAGGCTTCTCCCTCTCCTCCTCGTCGTGAGACTCGTGAGAGAGGCGAAGTCGCGCCCAGAGATCACGTCTGCTACGATGAGGACAGCTATCGCACTGTGAGACATTTTAGAATTGGCCCAGCGCTAAAGGAGCGAAACAGTCAAACTCTATTACTTGTACTATGGTTATAGATATTTGCATATCAAAAAAAATATCAAAAAGGGTCCGAACTGGTAGTAGTTTAGCAGTACGGTAGTAGTTTTCTGAAATCTGCAATATAGAAGGATAGTGGGGAAGGGGAGAAAAGAACGACGGTATCTATGTGATTATGTGAGAAGTAGCTGATGGATATCGGGGAACGAGCGCAAACATGTACAGTGAGGGTGGGCGGATAGAGTGAGCATCTTACCGTCGTGCACTATGGCAACTTCTTCTCCCTCCCTCACAGATCCCCACACACATCCTCACTTTTTGTCACTCTTCGCTCTCTCCCTGTATCGATCAGAGATGTTCCACAGTTTTCGCTCATTACTCTGTTCCTTTCTTCCATTTACTCTAGCGGTAGATATCAATCGATACTGTCCTTCCTACCGTAATCCCCTGTAATATGAGTGTGGCTGTCTGACGCTAAGGGAGCGAAACAGTTACACGTATTATAGTTGTGAACTTGTAGTACACTTGAAATATCAATCGATATTGTAATTAAATTCAATGATCAGGTGCCTCCTCCTCGTATGCCCACTGATCGTTCATTCTCGTCATGGGCTCCTCCCGAGAAGGATTCGTACACTCCCATCACTCCTTTCGTCGCTAATCACAAGTATTCATCGGACACTTCCGCTCCCAGACCGACTCCTCTCTACACGAGCTTCTTCGATGACATGGTCCACTCTGGTAAGAGTTACGGTTATCGATGGTGATGAGGGACAATGATCGGTGGTGGCTCGATATTTTCCGAGAATCAGATGTTATCAGCACCTCCAATATCACCGCAGAGTGTGTACACAATTCATTTGCTCCGTCTCTCCGCCTTCTCTCGAGGGGCGCGAATCGGTTTTGGGAGAAGATCCTCACTGTTTCGGATGTGTTTGAGAGGAAAGAACGAAGGACGCCGAGAACTCTTTTTGTGTTGTGTGAGAGAACGGAGAGGGGGCGAAGAGATGTGAGGGGGCAAAGTAACTAAGAGAGATGAAGAAGAGGAAGACTCTGAGAAGACGAAGAAGCAGATGAAAACACACGTGCACCCCTGTTACACTCGCGGCGCCTACACCGGATGTTCTGAGAAATAAGGACTAGACAAATGACAGGGATTTAGGTTGATGAATAGAGTTGATGAATGAATAGCTATTTTTGGACTAGGATTCAATATAAAGTCTTATTGACGAAAAACCAATAATCAATCTGATCTTCTTCTAATATCTAATACTCAATCGATAATCAGGTCCCTTCTCGAACGCTCTCTATGCCACCACTCGCATCGTTGAGCGCTCTCGCTCGCGTGCCCGCGAACGCAAGAACGCCATGAGAAGCCAGCGATCGGCGTCTAACTACTGGCGGTAAGATCGATCGATCGACCGCGGAGTACTGTAATGGACTCTTGTTATAGCTACTCGCAGCAGTGCCCGGCTCCTCTGCGCACGAGGGACTACTCCACCCCTCCCACCTACACGGTATACTGTTGCTACACTATTCCTGTCTTTTTAATAGTAAAAATTCTAAGTAAAAACCATTCCCAAAGGTGAAAAAGAACTTCTTTTTCAGACGTCTCGTGCCCCCAGCCGCGCCGGCTCCTTCTCTTCCTTCATGGACTACTCTACTTCTAAGAACCACGAGCTGTCTCGTCAGAGCAGCCGAACCTCGCTATACGATTCCACCCAGAACCTTTCCCGCTCCAGGTACGGTAGTCGACCTAATCACTGTGAAGATACAAATCAATCGATAACTGACTTCTTTCTCAGCTCTCGCAGCAACGTTGACTTCTACCTGGGAGCGGGCCGTCTGTCTCGTGTTGACTCTTATGTCAACGATCTGCATAGAAACTACGAGTATGAGGTGAGGCAAACTAGAAGCGAGCAAGAGTGGAAAGATAAAACTAGCGACATCGTGGGGAGACTTTCCTCTTGATCTTGGGAACGAGCACTCTTCACTCTTGCTAGACTAGAGGGGATATCGTCTCGACTAGACGAGGGACTAAGCGAGTCTCTTACCCATCTACAGATGCCTGCTTCGTACGACCGTTACCGTTCTCACTCTCGTCCTCGCGAGTCTCCTCTCTACACCGTAAGTGATCTCTTCCCTTTCCCTCCCATCCCATTCATGTCTCGCTCTAATCAATCGCTTCTACTACTATTAGTCTAGCAGTCGCTAGCTCGTCTTCCAGAATCCAATGACTCAATCGCTCTACGACGAAACGCCTTCGATCACTGAGAAGAGAAGATATGGAGTGAGTCCGGCAGTGAGAGCCACCTACGAGGTATTGTCTAACCCCTCGAGTGCTAGTCTCGATTCAGTCTGTCCGTTCTGTCGTTGTCCGAGTGAGTAGTCCATTCCGATAGAGGAAGAAGTCCTTTCCTAGTCGTTAGTCCCTTCCCTTCCCTTCCATAGTCCTTTCCTCTCCTTCCTCTATCCAGTCCTCCTTCCAGGATCGAGTGGGTCAACTGGAGAGAAGTCTCTCTCGTGAACGTCTTCAGAAGGACAGAGTCAGTTTGTGTCATCATTGGGAGTCTTCTCATCTCTTCTTCAGATCCGTCAGGAGTACACTGCTCTCTCTACCAAACTCAATGAGGCCATGAGACAGATGGAATTGCTCCGATCGTCTTCTTACGCTTCTATGAGAGTGTCGCACACTCCGAGAACTTCCGTCTTCGCCCATTTCTACCCGTACTACTGAACACTTCTTGCCCTCCTCTTCCTATCTCCCCTTTTCCGATCCCCGTGAATGTACTTCTATCCCACCCCCTCTCTCCCATCCCCCATCTCTTTCTATGTAATACACGTATAACTGATTAATGTTCTCCCTTCTATCTGTATCGATACGCCTTCCAAAACTATCTTTCTCCTCTCCTTTATAACTCTCTCTCTCTGACACATGCGAACGTATATGTACTTCTATGCGCTTCTAGGAGTCTCTCATTTGGGAGGTAAATCAAATGCATAATCGATAGTTGTCGTATCGACACCCGATCAGTAGAGATTCTACTCGCAGTCTAGATTCAGTCTAGATCATTCATCATTGCGCCTTTTCTCTCGTTCGGTCGCAGTGATTAGTCGAGAATCCATCCACTGTTCAACTATCGACGATGATAAAGAGTGGAGTGAAACGACGACACACAACTCACTTTCCATCTGTACTCACATAACTTCTTCATAACACACCTCTCTCTCTTTTGTAACCACTCCGATCAATCCGCGTCGGCTACAGTCATCCCGGTTTCAGAGTTCAAACGCCTCCGGCACAAACTTCGCCTCAAACGGAGTCTACGTCACCAAGCGTGCACCGAGCTATTCGACCCTCTCTCGCCTTTACACTGGACGCTCCAACCTCTGGTCTGCCGCCTACTGATAGGTGAGAGACGAAGCTAGAGAGAACTCCCGCCGAGAATCGATTGAGTACGGTAGTGATAGAATCATTTATTGATTATGAAGTTAGGGATATCGCCCACTAAAAAATTGAGTACAGTAGTTATAATATCTTTCATTGATTATCATGCAAGTAATAACTCCCGCCAAGCATCGAATACGGAAGTGATAGAATCATTTTATCGATTATATCGATTGATACAGGTGGAGAATCGGAAATCTGTGCTACGGCAGTCTCTACTCTAAAACTCCACAAAGGGACGAACGACCCACTTCTGAATTGATTGATTACTATAAAAAGAGTATCGAGACACGCGCTTCTCTTGAACGACGCGAACTCTGCTCTCAACTTCCCTCTCTACGTCGTTAGTTCATCCCTTCCCCTCTTTTATTCATGACTATTATCTGATTGCTTCTTTCTTCTGTCATATAAGTCTCTAGAATCGGTGTTTGAGTGTTTCTTTCCTGCCTGTGTAAGTGCTACTGATCCTTATTGCTCTCGTTCTCTTCTTCTGTACCTATCGAGTACTGCACCGAGTAATGGATAAAAGAATAATTGCCTTATACAAGAGATGGAATTGGGGCAGGGGAGGATTGACTGATGGGAAGGAGGGGGAGGAAATAACAAAACATGAACAGTTGCCGACGCATCTCCAAGTCTTTTGCTATCTCTCCTCAACGAAGAGAAGAGAAGAGGGAGATTACACACGAGAAACGACGGGCTTTCGGATATAAGGGAACAACTGAAAATACGAATGACGAGGAGGGAGGAGAGGGACTATCATGAACTATTCTATTCAACTAAGGGACTAGTACGAATCGACCGTGAGAATCAATGCATCGGAGAGATTGAGAATCGAGATTAGGAATGGAATTCGAATCAAACGATTCAACCGATGATGAGACCGATGCCGAATTTGCCCGCACTCTTGACATGGTTGATCATTCCCGAAATGGCAAGAGTGAAGGGAAGAGATTGAGAAAGACGCTTCTCGAAGACTCCACCGACTGACCAATTGGTATCGATCGAAGCTGAAAAATAATGGATTCAGAAGGAGAAAGTACCTTTCATTAAAAAAATCAAAATATTCTGTTTTCTTGTTGCTTACATTGAGGTACTTATTTGGCTCTCTTAGCTTACAACATAGTCAAATATCCCCTTGTCTATTAGTTCTAACTGCAAATTTATGTTGAAAATTGTAAAAAAGCAACAAAAATTGAATTGAAAAGTGAGGATCGATCGTAAGTTTTCTTTCACAAACATTTAAAAACTGTAGTGGAGCTTCTATGAACCTATCCTATTTCGAAAGCTCTACATATTTCTGATAACAAATCAGAGATCGCCGCGGGGAATCAATAAACAAGTTGTTCGCACATTTGCACCGCATGGTGAACAACTGATCTCCACGAAACGTCATGCGTATTTACCGGTTCGATCTATCACACCCGTGTGTTGATTGAAGTGTTCAGCATCTAGTTTTCGGAGATCGCAAAACAAAACGAAAATAACCCATTCCACGGCTGCAAAATAGTCTTGCAGAGCACGTGAATGAGAAATTTACATTGCAATTATTCTCATTATTACTGTGAAGATCTTTGAGAAGAAATCTCGAAACGACCTAGCTAAACTACTCCCGAATTCAGCTGTCTAGAAATTGTACACTGTATCCAGAAACAGAAATGGTCAACATTTAAATTGCCGCAATAATTGATTTTTCATAATTTGTCATTTAATTATAGCAAATTTAACATTTTTAGGCCGCATTTCCACTTGTAACGAAAAATGCTAAATGCACTAAATGTCATAACTGATCATGCAGGCGAGTCACAGCGAAACAATCGACGTATTCGGGAATACTACGATTTCCCAGAGGATTCAGTATTGGCCAAAGAATTTCTTAAATTATCCGTTTCGAGCACGCCCATATAGGCCTCTTACCTCTCATGACGACTCCTTCCTCTGGGAGTTCTGCTTGATATGCGAGAGTGGCTACGCTCTCCTGCAATGCACAAAGAGTTCAATGGTTTCTCTAAACTAAACTGACTACTAAAACAACCTTCTAAGAATGTCAGAATTTAATATGCCAAGATGATCCCGACTCATTACCGTAATTGAAGTTCATAACGAAACAATAACAATATGAAAGGGACGTGCGCCATAATCAGTATCACTATCACCATAAATTGGATAGTACAATAAGAAAAGGTGTAGAAAGAAATGTTTCGCACCTGTACACGGAAGTTGGTCTCGTATTCGACTCCGAACGAAAGATTAGGCGCTTGTTTGTGGAAGTAGGACAGGTTGAGGCCTCCAGTGCCGACTGTCGCAGTTCCGATCCAATGAGGATCTGCAAAAGTAAATAAATTATCGATTGAATATCGATTTTGAATACTGTGGATATTTAATTTAACATAACTTTTAAAAAACTTACGAGTATATCTTGCTGCATACGAGAGCATGGAGACTTGACCTCCGGGAATCTGTCGACCATAGTGGTAGACCATTTCTGCTCCGATGTCAAATCGCTCTGAAAGAATCCACTGATCATTAACTTGATACATTTAGTAATGATCAACAAGCGTACGTATAGGCACAGTTTTCATTGCTAATCGAGTAGCCTGATCGGTATAGGCTAGAATAAGGTCCAGAACGATAGGAGCTGTGCGCTCACTGGAAAAAATAAATACTTCTTTGTCTCTGACGACTTGCACGAGTGAGTGTGCCATTCTGGCGAAGCATTTTCGACTCATCAGATATTATTCTGGACTAGAGTTCATTCATTCTCGACTAGACCCAGCTAGCTTCTCGATTTGATACAAGAAATTATTACTGTGAAGATACACTGTGCCTTCACTCACCAGAAAGCCTCCTCAAGTACTGTCCAACGAAAATTCCGCTCTCATTCACAATATCGATGTTGGCCAGAGTGAGATTGGTAGTGGCGAGTCTTCCTCTGTGTTCCACTGATCCTTGCACTGCTGCCAAAGCGCCCTGTTGCACCTACAACAAACGTTATCAACAAATGTATGGAAAGTGACGTAATAAACACAATTTAAAAAAAGAGCAATGACTATGCAAGAACCAATCAATAGTTGCAGTAGTTACATCTTGCAAGGCTTCGTCTCAACGTTTTAGTGAAGCCATTTATCTCATAACTGATGTTTACTACGGAGTGTTAAACCGTGCATCCCCAGTTCCGGCAAGATTGAAAGAATCACCAAACCTGGCTTTGAACTTTCATGCGGATGTTGTTCTTGAACTGGTGGAGAATAGTCGCAGAAGTGTTTCCGGCAGCATCAGTGTCACCGAGAATGACCGGATACGACTGGAATTAACTCAAATTCTCTAGAAATTATCGATTTATTTGCTGTTCATATTGAATTCTCCCACGTGATACTCTAGCCGAGTTGAATTGGTAAGTTTCGCCTGACGAAAATGCGATGAAATGTATCTACTCACCTCGCTCACTCCAATTTGTTGAGACCCGACGTAAGTAGCACCGAATCTGTAGCCCGTGTTTGCTTGAGATATGGAGAGCGTGTGGGAAATCTGGAAATCACACTTGTTTCAGAGCTTGAAACGCAATGAATAAACCTGGAAGTGAGACGAGAGACCCTTCTGGACCATGATTTTGGCTCCCTCGAAGCACATAGGGAAGACATCTGAATTTTACTGTCATTATGCAAAGAATTCAAAGAAAATATGGGAGGAAACATGGTTAGAACCTGCAAATAACGCACCTTTGCACCTTCGGCTCAATTCCTCGTAAGAGCCGGGATTGTGGGAAGTGGGGACCTTGAAGGTTTCGGCTCCCTCGCCCTCTGCCATTCTGAATAGATCAAACTGATTGATTGGAACATCGGAAATCAGATGGTGACGTCAAATTGCATGGTGATAACAGACGAATTCTATGCAAACGCGCTGATACTCAGGGGACCAATGATGCTAAAGGAATAATGGACGCGAAGTTGTTACCGGACACGCGTGGTTACGCCCGGAACATTTTAATAAAAGAAACGCTAAACAGCAGAACTTTTCACGACAAGTATACCTAGCATTAGTGGACTAGCGTTCATATACAGTATTCCAAAATTGTTTTTAGCTTTTAAAAAAATATCCCCAAGTAAATCGAAGAAGTCAGAAATGGTCGTGGATTATTAACAATGTTTATCGGCATGGCTTTCACAACTGGGGGAGGTCTCTTCTCAAAGTGGTCGAGGTCGGAATAGAACTTCGTCTTTCTTCTCGTCGTGTCCCTTCGTCGTCGCCCATCCCCACAGATCCTGTGCCCGTGTGTGACTCTGAATGATCTTAGTTTGCTAGTAATGATGCAATCGTAATCACTTGTGTTGACAACTCGAAATATCCTATGTTCGAAAACAAATAAGATATAGTACGAAAGAGAGAATTATTAGAAAGCCGTGTTGAAATTTCCGAAACCAAGTTGTACTTTTTTTTAAATTTAAGACTTTTCGAGCGGTCATTTCTAGTACTCGCCTCCTTAGGAGGAGGTGATGGGGGAGGGGGAATATAAGTCTGAGTGGGTGGAGGCGGAGGAGGGGCCCGAGGAGTAGCCTGACGAGGGGGAGGAGACTCCTGAATAGATTCTGATCTTTGATCTTTGAGAGCTTGCCCACCTGCTTCTTCTTAGGCGACTCTTTGGGTGGAGGAGGGGGCGGGGCAGGACGAGCAGTTGGAGAATCATCTCTCAACGATCGTGGAGTGTCCATCTTCTCGGGACACGGAGTGTAGAACTTGCCGAAGCACGAAGGCTTGTACCACTTATCCACCGTCTGAATATCCCAATTAGAATTAGTTTAGAATATACAGGTATTCAAAGTGTGCCGCAACGGTTCAAACTGCGATAGACATAACTATTTCGCTCCCTTACAGTAAAAGTTGTATAAAGGAAAGATCGTATGCGGTTTACATTGAGATGTCCAAAGGTGTGCACGACGAATATGAGAGGGCCGAGAACAAGAGATTGCAGGAAGAAGATTATGAGAACCTGAAGAGGTAAGATTAGTTATGATGACGTCATCGATCATACCCAGAAGAGTTGGTTGCTGCTGCCGAACATGCACGTCAGATAGGCGATAAAGATCCAGTAGGCGAGGAATGAGAGCATCTTGCACGACTTCCTGAATTTTTCTCTTTTTTCAATTCGTGTACAATTTAAATAAGATTAGAGAAAATGCATAATTTGTTGTTGATGTATAGTGTATAGTTACTGTTCTTAATATAATTGATGAGCAAAGGAATGCACTCACTTCGCCCAATAGCACTGTTTCTTGTTCTGTGCGGGAATCGTCTGATCACACGCGAGATTTCCCAGAGAGGAACGGAAAGTTGCAATGACAAGCAGAATCCAAACGGGGATCACGAAGCCGTACATGTACTCTTGAGAGACGAAGACGAAACAACTGAAAATGGATTGTTGGATTACTGTAGCTTTGCATGTTTCGATTCTGTTTCTGCGTCATTTTCACACAAAAGGGACCCAGTTGTTTACGAATTCCAGAAATTGGAAGAAACAAAGGCGAGGTGCTGGTTGCCCATAGCTAATTATAGTAACCAGGAATGAGCGTGGGCTCGGCGTGACAAACTGACTGCAGTCCATTGGCTCCGTAATAAGACTTTTTCATGAAGAAAGTGACGAGACAAGGAATTAGCGCGATGAAAATAGGGAGAATGTAATTGATGAAGGGAGGAATCATTCCGTTCTTGATCTTCTTGTTGCGGACCATCCTTAATATTATGGATTCGGGAAGATTTCGTTCTTTTTACTCACGCGTAGGCGAAGAAAGCCTCGAAAACGAAACAAGCAGCAACGAATACGATGAAGTAGTGGATCACGACGGAAATTGCCTTGCAGAAGCCCTGAAATAGAATTCCTTTTCGAGTATGGTGAAGGGGTTACTGTAGGAATGGAATCGGCAACTGACTGAGCTGTTCCTGAAGGTGAGATTGAGTGCGCCCATGAAAATCCAGAGCACGATGATCCCCAATTCTTCCACCAGATGAATTCCTCGATGATGTCCGCTGTTCCTGAAACAAAAGATTGATTGTTATCTAAAGTGTCTGTTCTGGGCGAATACGTGCACAACAGACCCTTCGAATGGAGATTATGCATCATTCAACAGGTCACCTTGATATTGAATAAATATGTATGTATGTGTACATCTATAGTACAACAGAAACAAACTTGTGCACGATATTAACGATGATCGTGATGATACACCAGAGAACAACCCAGAAAGTAGCAACGTAGCAAAGAATCTGAGAGATAACAAGATTTATACAGTAGACGTCATCAGATACCTTCGATACGAGAAGTGGCGTCTTCGTGAGATATCTGGTCTCGCATCTCCACTTCTCATAAATATCACAAATGCCGTTGTCGTCGAGATCCTCACATGCTAAATCATTTTTGATTATAAATTTATGCGTCTATATACAAATTTTAAAATAATACGTTCATGAAAAGACTACTGGTGCGTGTACTATCTGCGTGTCTCTTGCTTTATCAGCTCTCCTATATCCGCCGGTTTGTTGCGGAATTTATTATTCTTTTGGAGGAGTGCTTGCGAATTTATAATACAAACCTGTTGTAGAGTTTATTTCATCGGTAGTCGCATTCGTCAGAATCGGAATAATCGTCGTACTTGCCGCAGTCGGAGCTTCAACATTTCACGTTAACAATAATCAAATGCTTGTAACACTTACGAGGTTCACAGTTGTACACGAATGCAACGTCACCAATTATGGTGTCGTTATTAGGACCCAGAGCAAAGGTGGCGGTTGCGAATCCCTTCTTGCATGTATTGGGCTCACAGTTACATACAGAAGACGTTCCACCTTGGCCACCATTCTGAAGGGAAGGTGAAATCAACAATAGTGTAGGTTATATTACCTGTTGGTACTTTATTAGATCGAAGGAGCAGTATAGGCCCTCATCTCCATTCCAACACGTACAATTTCCAGTTCTGTACGTGGCCGTATCCGGAATGGCTGTCGTAATCGTGAACGTTATCCAAAATAAGAGAAGGACGAAGAGCGGACCTCCCTTTCCCATCACAAGATCCTTCACTGGTGCCATTTTCGCTTCCCTATCTCACCCGAGTATCCTGGTGAGTTGCTAGGAGAGGACAGTGAGAGAAGATGTGAAGAAACCCTTTTGAGGTGTGACACTGATGTGTCGCGAGACAATTTGACCGTTTGAAAAAAGCTACCAATAAACAGTGACTACTGTAGGAAACTCTTTAATTATTTATTCGATACATCCGTGAAGGGTGTGACGGCAATTAAAGAAACGAGGAAGGATCAAAGATAGTATAAATAGTATAAATGTGGGAAGGGAAGGTGGGGGCAAGTCTACAGTACCCGACGCGTCTTACAATTACTGCTTCCATTATTATTGTTACTACTTCCTTCAAAAGCCGTCATTTCATGCCTTCACTTCTCATCCTTCCATTCACCGGATATCAGTAGTGCGGGAGATGGATATTACACTTGACGGCTCAATGACTTGGCAGTGTCTCTCTTCCCGACTCCTTTCCTCTTCTCCTCTGTCCTCTTTCACCTCCGCTTTCTTCCCCTCTCGATTCCGTTCATTCACGTCTCTCTTCTCACCGTATCTTTTTACAGACAGTTGTCTCTCTCCTCCGTATATTCTTGCATCTCTCGATTGCTTCTCACATAACTTTTGAATCGACGAGATCGATCAACACATTGGGACGACACTTCCAAATGGCGGCCATTGAGAGAGGAGAGGAGGGAAGAGATCAGAATCGCACGTCTACGAGTCGATCGATCAAAATTCTTCCGTAATGCAACTAGTCGCTTTCGAGTACTCATATCACTCTCTCTCTCTCTCTCTCTGATATCTCCTCTCGGTCAGATTCAGATCAAATCTTCTGTTTGCTCTTTGAACAAGCAGCTACATATCCTCTACCTCCATTCCAACTCCCTCCTCTTCTTCCCCTCACTTCGCCACACTAAACTCTCCCACAATCTCTTCCGTTGTTCTTTGTTCTGATCAGTCTAGATGCCAATAGACTTCAAAGGGAACTGTTCTCGAGTGATCACTTCACTCGCCTTCTGCTCGCCCTCCTCACTACAAGGGGGGCTTCTGTTTATCCGAGTTGAGAGAGGAGGAAGGGAGAGTATCCCCTCACTTAGTCCATGTCCTCCCCTCTCCGAAGGGGGAGATTCAACCTCTTCCTCTCTTGAATCTCTCTAGTCTTCCACGAATTCAACGATCGACTTTACTCAGAGGAGGACGATTTGATCACTCCGATTATATCCCTTTCTCTTCTTTCCATCACTGGATTCCTTATCCTTCTAGTCTTCTTCTCCTTTCTTTCCGCTTTTCTATCCACCACTCTAAGTGCCCTCTCCCAGTGTGAGTTGTCTGTACTCACTGTACCGTCTCTTCTCTCCTCTTCATCTCAATCTCCGTTCTCTCTCTAAATCGTCGTTCTTTTCAGTGGTCATCGGCCTTCTTGGGATGGACGGCCTCACTTGGCTGCTCCTATCGTGGGCCTTCGTAGGAGGACTCTGCTATCTGGCCCTCACTCGACTGGGAAACCCTGGTCAAGGAGGGGAACAAAGTCGCACTACGAATCCAACCTCGACTGCTCCTACCAAATCGTGAGTCAACCATTTATTTCTCCCCTTGTGATCAACCTTCCTGTTTCCATGCGAATCTTCGTTTGCAAAGCACTCGAATCATTGTCCGCTGTCTCTCTTGTCTCTTCTCCTCTCTCCACGTATTACGAAGTGTGACTGCTTAGTCTCAGTTCAATCCAAAGTCTCGAGGCGACGCACTTCCATTGTGTAACACATCACTCCATTCTTCATAGAAGGGGAACTACAAGCCGGCGGGGGATATCTCATCCCTCCGAGTGAACAGAAGAGCCAACTGCCACTCTCTCTCTCTCTCTCTCTCTCTCTCTCCCTCTCTCTCTTCCCTCCTCTCACACTTTTTGTGCTTACCGATGCTAGGCGCGTTTGTTCCCCTCACTCTTCTTACTCCACAATGAGGAGGAGCAATTTTTCACTCGAATCGATCATTGAGAAGGCGAAAGAACGAGAGATTGGAAGAATGGGATCAAATATTGTGAAGGTGAGAAATCGATTGCAGAGACGAATGGACGAACGAAGTTATCCAATGGCTTTTCAACAATCTGCACAAAATTCCCGAACCACTTGAAGCATGGGTGAAATCTCTCAATGAAGCAGCGAAGAAAGTCACATCGCCGGTCAGTTTGTTTGTCCCACAAGTGTAGCGCAGAAATGAGTTAGCCCGCATGCCGATTTTGTACCTTCGAACATCGTCAATTCAAAAAGTGAACTATTTCAGACCAAATGCGAGATTCTCTTCGAGGGATTTGGAGATCATTCAACTGTCTCACAACCTCCCAAACTCAGCAACATCCGAATTGAGCACGGACCGAGAGATCACCTGGCGAGTTGATCTTTGATCTTTCTCTTTAATCTTTCTTGTATCTTCAGACAGTTCGCAGTCACATTCATCTCCCTCTGACGAAGCTCAAGCTCGTCTCCTCCCAAAGAACTCCCGAGAGAATGATCGTGTCCAACTTCGACGCGAGCATCGTCGACCTCCGAGGAGAAGTAAACTTGTCGTTAAAACATTTAGTGTCACTAGACTATACGAGACCGCCCTGTTCGAAATAAAAAAAAGAACTCTTCTTCTGAGGGTAAACTATAGAGGTCATAACATTTTGAGAGGGCGGTCTTGTCTAAACCAGTAATGAATGTGATACCAGTGCATGCACCATAATAAGCATATAATGTGACTTATATTTTCACTGTATTTTCCAATAAAGGTAGTCTTAAGGTAGAGGCACGTCTCGCCTGCATCGCTAATCAACTCTACGTCATGGGCTGCTTCAATGGCAGACCGGAAATGGAGATTGAACTGACCAACACTGATCCCAATTACGTATGTTATATTTCCAATTAAATATATCACGTTTACCATGCCACAAATCGTCGCAAAAACTAGTGGATTGCATTGTACAAAATATGAGCAAGTATATTACCTTTGAAAAGATCGATATCCATTTGAAAAAAAGTATCGGGAACCGTTGGATGACAGATAACCACGAGTAAACTGTTTGCTCTGCTCTTGATCTCCGAAGGTTCAGCTCTGATCTCTGAGTGTTCAGAATGCCGAAGTCTCTCGTTCTCTCGTCGAAGATGCAGTTCGTCGTTGTCTTCTCTCTGCAGTGACTAATGTCAATCTCTCCGAGACTTCTCTCCCCTTCGCCAATCGATCTTCCATGCCAAGAATGAGTCCCAGCTTTGGAAACGTGAGTGATCAATTGATGAAACACGTGGAAACATTTATCATGTAGACACAGATGAAACTCGAAAGACAGCTAGGCCATGCATCACTTACGACTATATCGGAATTTCATACATTATAATTACAGACGAGTGTATCATCCACCTTCACTCCCACTGCGACTTCTGCTTATGAGCGTGAACTCATCAAGGATCACTTCACTCCCAATCATGCCTCCAACATCAACGGTCACATCAACCACACCGAGCTCGGAAATGACATATTCAAGAAGATCAGCGAACCGACCGCCAAGGTATCACTGCTTCTCTATTGTTTTTTTTAAATTTCAGTGTTTAGTAAAGTAAACGATCTGCTCATATAAGACAGGTATCACCAGAGATTGCATGAGGCGAGGAAAAACTTTCAAAAATATATTTTAGATATCGATCAAACTTTTACATGGGACTACTCTGGGGACAAGAATCAACCCTGGTCCCAGGATCCAGAACCGGCTTTTAGGAATTCTCCGGTTCTGTCACCGGAATCGTCATATCTCAGTTCATTTATGAGTTAGAGAGCTGGTTTTGGGCTTAAATTTTGCGGAAAAATATGATCAAGATTTTTTATGTTGAAAATATTGTCTGATCTCTGCAACCAAAAAAGTTATTCTCCAAAGAATACAAAATATTCACTTTAAAAATATGTTTGTCACTTCAGATGGCCGAAGTCACTGACCTTACTATCATTTTCTGAAAGAAGAAGTCAAAATATGCTTGGAAAAAAATTAAAAGTCAAAGATTATGTAGGCACCCGATACCGAAAAATCGCTTCGAATGTGGCAAAATTAGAAATTTGAAAATCGAATTTTGCAAAAAGTCGTGTAAAATCAGTGAAAATTGATCTGAACACTAATTATATATATATTAAACATTATCGAGGATGCCGATAATGAATGCATGACTTATTTGTCCGAGAACCGGGGATTGGTAAAAATCCGGTTTTGCGACCGGCTTTGATGTATCTGACTTCAACTATGTGATAGGATCATTTCGCTAGATTCAAATTATTCCGAAAAAATTGTAAAACAAATTTCATGTTGAACTCTTTCATATTTGACATCAATTTGGATATTTAGAATTAATTCGTGGCTATCCTAATATGTCTCTAATACGCGAAATTTCTAATTTCTCTAACATACACCACATCGTCTCGACACAGCAGTAATTTCCGAATACGTTTTAATGTTCTATTTTCGATTTAAAAATATGGGCAATAAAAAAGGAAATAAACCATACTGAATTTCTGAAAAGAAATATTTAATCACGAATTATGTTCCTCTTCAATGAGTTTTCGAATTCAATAAAAAAATTACATTAATAGCACCTTCGCAAATATGAAAATAAGTACATCTATCTAACTTTATCGAAAATTTATGCAATGCTCTTTAGTGAGGAAGAATTTTATTTTTTTTTAAATTTTTTTTTTTGAGTACAGTGGATCAAATATTTGTGATTTTTAGAGACCCATCAGGAAAATATCAAGAAAAAGGTAATTGTAAATTCTCAAATTGATGAGAAAGCGTCAAATATGAAAGAGTTCAACATGAAATTTGTTTTACAATTTTTTCGGAATATTTTGAACCTAGCGAAATGATCCTATCACATAGTTGAAGTCAGATACATCAAAGCCGGTCGCAAAACCGGATTTTTACCAATCCCCGGTTCTCGGACAAATAAGTCATGCATTCATTATCGGCATCCTCGATAATGTTTAATATATATATAATTAGTGTTCAGATCAATTTTCACTGATTTTACACGACTTTTTGCAAAATTCGATTTTCAAATTTCTAATTTTGCCACATTCGAAGCGATTTTTCGGTATCGGGTGCCTACATAATCTTTGACTTTTAATTTTTTTCCAAGCATATTTTGACTTCTTCTTTCAGAAAATGATAGTAAGGTCAGTGACTTCGGCCATCTGAAGTGACAAACATATTTTTAAAGTGAATATTTTGTATTCTTTGGAGAATAACTTTTTTGGTTGCAGAGATCAGACAATATTTTCAACATCAAAAATCTTGATCATATTTTTCCGCAACTTTTAAGCCCAAAACCAGCTCTCTAACTCATAAATGAACTGAGATATGACGATTCCGGTGACAGAACCGGAGAATTCCTAAAAGCCGGTTCTGGATCCTGGGACCAGGGTTGATCAAATTCTTGTCCCCAGGGTAGTCCCATGTAAAAGTTTGATCGATATCTAAAATATATTTTTGAAAGTTTTTCCCCAAGGGTCCTGTTTTCCTGCAATCTCTGGTGATACCCGTCATAAGCGATTGATGATATACTAACAAATTCAATCAAGTTTCGGATATAAATTCAGCTCATGGCCGCTCACAATGCCTCCGTTGTTCCTAACAAACTTCGAGTCTGCGTGACGAAAGCGCAGAGACTTGGAGGAGCGAGAGCTGATGGTGAGTGAAATAATATGTTCTCAATTTTGTATTGGTCTACCTACCCTAATACATTTGTGTAACTCTACGCTGGCCTGCGCCGACTTCAAAACCTAATGGATCTTGGGGAGCGAGGTGTATAGCCTTTGAATGTCGGATCTCTCCAGTTTAGACTTATGCTATCGTAGGCTTAGTTACCTGTGAGCTATATCAGTGGCCGAACCATACGTAGTCATCGAGATGGACGAACCTGCGCAGAAGCACCAGACGACCAGATCTCTCAAGACCAATCCATTCTGGGAAGAGACCTTCGACTTGTGAGTTCGCAGTTCGCATCGATATTAGTTGACTGAAATCATAAAAGAGTAAAAATCGATAATTTTTTTTTCTTTCAGTGACTTGACTCCTGCCAGCGAAGAAATCCTTTTCGAGGTCTACGATGGAAAGGGAAGAGACGGCGACAAAACCTTCCTCGGTCTCGCAATTGTCAACTTCGAGGAGATCAGAAGAAGTGGAGAGGCCGTCCACATGTTCCAACTGCAGGGAAGACCGTACAAGAGCGATGCTGTAGATGGAATGCTCACATGCAAGGTCAGACATTGAAAACAACTGAACTTAGGAAATTGGCTAATTATAGTAGTCTGAAAGGCGCAAAAGGATGAATACTAGAGAAGGGTATTTAGAGAGCAAACTAAAAAATTAAACAGTATACGGTTCGGGGATGCCGGTTCGGTATTGGGGCATTCTCGTTTCTTTTTTTTCTCTGCACCTTATCAGCCGTATGATGGCATCTTGAGTGAGACCGATCTCTCACACACAGTTCACGTTACAGATGGAGACCGAAGTTATGATAGAAAATTTTGCAGTTCGACTTTCACTACGATCCTACTCACATGCCTGCTGGAAAGCGAGTCGACCAAGTCATTATCAAGAGAAACGACGGAAGTGAATTCAGAGAGACTGTGAGCACTCAGAGGAGACAAATCTACGATCCACTTGGTATGTTCAATTGAAAATATATAATGTAATTTTAAACAAACGATCGATGTGTACTGTCTACGTTTATATTAAGGTAACCAAAAGCTAAAAATAAACTAAAGAAACAATTCAGATTCATTCGACGAGCCCATCATCACTCCCACAAAGACAACGACCATCTCAGTCAAAGCGACTGATCGACAGGTTTGTCCTCATTCCCAGATTATTTCTGCTCTTCCGAACAACTAATGCACGGTGCAATGATATGAAATGGACGATATTTTGGATGATACACAACAATGAAATTGCAGCCTCCTCAGAAGGACGCGAAGTTGGTGCGAAACTCACTGGACAAAGTTCCCGAGTCGCCCGTTCGCAAGAATCAAGAGAATCAGTACACATTCGAGAAGCAAGCGAGTCTTGATGTCAAGAGAAACGTGCCTGTCGTGGAATCGACGATGAAGAACCGGATTAGTTCTGCCAGCGAACCCGAGCCGAGCCATCTCAGAGTGAATGATACCACTGAAGAAAGAGGCAGAGGTGAACATCATCTTTATTTGGAAGTTATGTTCGTTGTTATACAAATTGGATGTTTTCCATGGGTTATTGCATCAGAAGAGTTCTCAGGATACAATAAAACTCATTAGTAGACGAATAATTTGTTGATGTCCAGGTCGAGAGAAAGCGAATGGTTCGACTCGTCGCGACCGTTCTTTCTTCTCTGATCTCCGTGAGAGATTGAGTGGAAGAGGAAAGAAGGCCGACAGAGCGAGAAGTGTCGATGTGGGAGGAGAGGAACTCGATGAGGCTGTGAGTCTCCCGCCAAGCAGAGATCACTCACAGACCAGATGGGCTGGTATGTTCAAATTTCGTCATTGTTATGCTCGTTCTGAGAATAAGTAATTCTTTTATTCAAAAAAAGAAATATGCCAATGAATCAGTTAATAATTATTCTTTTTTTATATTTACAAACCAGTACTAATCCAGAGTCATAGATTGAGTTGAAACCTTTGTTATAATTTAATGCCATGAACTTTTGAGGAGCCGATGGTAAGAACCGTCGATACTTCGAGACTACCTCAGTTGGCGGTCGATCAGGCGAATCGACCAAATCTCTCTACCAGCACAGTACTCTACTGCTGGAAATCGAAGATGGATCAGAGAAGAAGTGACCCCTTTATTCAGCAGAAACTTGAAATGTGCCAATCAATCAATGACTCGAAGTTTATGCCAACTCTTGATTGATTTGTGGGAGTATACTCTCCTGACGAAATATTGTAACTACTTTTCTTTACCGGACTAAGAAATCTAGGGACTAACAAAGACTAAGAATCCTTCATCCCACTTAGTGAATCTTGCAATTTAGTATTTATTAGTCCGGTAAAGGGAAGTAGTGTCGAAATCTTTGACGAGTTCAAAAATTGCAGATACTTCCTAATTCCTCCGAATATTCTCAATGAGCCCGAGGCGGTTCGATTGTTGAAAAAGGGCAAGAAGCTGCACATCTACAATGAGCACACCTTTGTTGCTGTCAAGATCAAAGGGTTTGAATATCGAATAGTTTTTTCCTCCTTAAACCGTTCATATAGTCACCACTCGAACATAACAATACTAGATAAGGATCAAACACTAAAGATCTCTCACTATTGCAGTGGTGCCATCTGCAACGTCTGCCAAGGTCGCATCGGCAGAAGCTTCTCCAAGCAGGCTTATCAGTGCCGAGGTTTGCATTCCCTTTTCATTTCAAAACGTATCATATTTCCTGTAAATCTCCTGAAATTAATACATGATTTTTATAAACTTCCAATTTTTTAAACTGTTAATATTGCCTTTAAATTGAAAATAGTTCATCTTTATTTCAGATTGCAAGATGGTGTGTCACAAGTCGTGTCACTACAAGACGGACACTTTCTGCACCGAGTCGACTGTCTCGCGACTTCACATGTCAGTGCCCTCTTTCGATCTATTCGCACGGGGAACCCTCGGTCGTCATCCCAATCAGATCGAATAGTGATCTTTGATCTCTCCATGCTTTCAAACGGGCACGCTCTCTCACTCCTCTCCCCTATCACTTCTTTCCCTATCCCCCTCTTTCCACTCTCTTTTCAGTTCCAAAGACGTCGACTGGAATCAGTTCCTCACACAACAATCAATGCATGAGTTCATTTCCTACGGTGGCGTCTAATCTCCTCCTTCCCTCTTCTTTTCCCTCTCCTTCACCATAACTATTGCTCAACCCACAGTATTCGTGTATTGCTTGCACCGCTCAGATTAGTCTAGATTCTTGCTTAGATTGCCGTGTTATTCTATATCTATCCATCTCTCCTCTCTATCTTTCCTCTAGGCCCTCAACACTCAAACGGTCGATATCTCCAGACGGCGATGAGAAGAAGAAGGAAGAGAAGAGTGAGGGACTCCGTCCATCCAAACGGTTTCCCTCCTCTCTCAGTCTACTCAGTTCATGTCTACACCGAGAAGACTAATTCAATGTATTTCCACTTCTCTGCTTTTATATCCTCTTCCAAAGTGCTCAATTGAGAGCACGTTTACACACAATTGCCAATGAGAGTCATTTCCTCCCGCTTCTTTATCGATAAAAGTGTTCATATTATTGTTACACTATGAGGGGTGTTGTCTCGTCACACGTGAGGTGTGCAATGGTCCGTCCCGAGATTGGGGAAAGCGACGTCGTCTTAGCCACGGTTGCGTGCATTCGGTAGTCAATGAGTGTGAGTGAGCGGTCCAAGACGGAGGAGGAAGACTACTGGGATGAGAGACAGGTCGGCCTTACTTTTCCTCTTCTCCATTCAGTAAATATTGTATATTTTATCGACGTGAAGTTATAAAATAAGTTTGCAAACATTTTACAAAGATGTAGAGACAATTGACAGAAACTGCTCGGCTCAAATATATAGGATGTGCTATCTTCAGTGGGATAGATACGTGAGTGGAGAGATTCTCTACGAGATCTCGGATGTTCGCGTGGCTAATACTATTCGAACTTGGCTGGTTGAGGAAACGCCGAGACTCACGAGAGAAAAGATGGAAGCATGGTTGTCTGATCTGCAAAGAGTTAAGAAAGTTTTCTTTGTGCTATGAGATCAAAACGTTATTTCAGTGGAGTCTACTTATTGAGGAGAGAAAGTGTGATAAAATCAACGCGAATAAGTATGCCGACTTGATGAAGGTGATGATGCTGACTTGATATTTTCTTGTTTTTTGAAAATTATTATGTATTATTTTGAAGGTAAAATCGATTCTCGCTGATTGCACTCATGATTTGGTTGTTGCTTGGACTCTGGGGACAATGAAATTGACGTCGACATCCGAGAGGAAAAACGAGATAACTTCGACGAATGAATTCATCAATCTCTCATTCTGGCAGCTTTGCAGTGAGAGAAAGTAACATCAGACTAGAGGTCACTTGATAAATCCGACATTCCAGGAACAAAATGCTGTTCTTTCCTGGAATTCAGATAGAAGTCGCCACTTTCCTACAGAGTGTGAGGGTGATCAGCACGATTGAAACATTCACGGACGATATTGAGAACTACTTCGCGACTGCTCACGCTGGTGAGCTGAGTTCATAATACAATGACCGTTACAACAAAATGATACGTATATGAACAGGAATACTGGTCTGTTTCTATACATATACATATCTCTTGATTTCACGCGATCTCTCGCCTTCCGTACTGTATGCAATCAGTAGAATATTGTGTTCGTTCGGACGTGTGTTTGTCAATTTGAAATATTTATAAGAGTGATAAACACGTAAATAACAAATGTAGGATACTTGTACCACTTCGACTACATGGATCCGAAGAAGGATGAGAAGGAGGATGATAATCTTTCACTTCGATCGAAGAAATCTATGAATCTCACTCCGAGAAAGGGCAGTTCTGTGAGAAAAATCAGCAAGACTTCGGGAACTTCCAGTCTTTCGCTTGTGTGAGTTCCGATTCATCATTGAGATGATACGAAGTTAGGATGCCGGTTCGGTTTCTCTGGTTTCTTCTTCGTACCCTCTGGCAGTCTCTTTTTACACTGTTCACCTTATCAGCCCAATTATCGATCTGTCACTCAAAAGGGCGAAAACGATTATCGTATATGTATCCCTAGTGCGAAGCATGACTTGCAGGGAAAAATTGCGGCGTCTCAATGTGGAGACGAGATTGGTTCCCGCCACGAAGAAGAAAACCGCGGGGAAGAAGAAAGTGAAGAGGAAGATTACGGTGAAAGCAGTCAAAACAGAAGAGGAAGTCAAGGTAATCATACAGCCGCGGTTCTAGCTCGCGATATCTTTCGACTATCAAAAATGATCATTTAATTGAAATATATTCGGATTTGCAACAACAAATTATGCACGAATATTTAATTGTCTCGTCACTTTCTCGTCACAATAATCTCTTCGCAGGCTGCTCTTCTCTCCGAATCAACGACTAATTCCCATCGTCCGGTCGTCGTTTCCCACGTGGAGGAAACGGCCGAATCCATTATGGCTGCGACTCATCTCGTCGATCTTCGAAATGAATCAATGATCGGCATGGTGTACAGCATCAAGTCATACAATACATTCTCGAGGAAGAAGCAGAGCGGCTCGTGGCTCGTTCACAAAGGTCCGAAGAGGCAATGAATTTGTTTATTTATCGCACAAATGAAAATAAAATATTATTATTGAGAAAGAGGGAAGGAGATGAAAGCGAGGACGAGCCGAGAGTTATTTATTGCAGAGAAGGAAATGGACGAATTCGAGCTCACTGGTGAAATCCTCTTTGTGAGTCTGAAAGTGCCAGTGGAAGAAGTGAGAAGAGGGAAAGGAATTCGTAGAGATTGCGTGTTTCCCTTCAGGTTTTCATGGGTTCCGTCGAGCCAACGATGGCATTTCAAGAGGAGGAAGGAGGAACGTGGAAGAAGGGAGTATTCACAACCCACACTCAGTTCGATCAAAGTGAGTTTGGCGAAGGAGAGAAGAGAGAAGAGAAATTCGCGCCTTTTCAGACACTTTTGTGATGAGCACGAGACTCTCCAAATTTGGAAAAATTGCGTTGTTCCAGTGCAATGACTTTCACTTTCCATACCGGTAATTCCTGTGAACCTTAGAGGAAACACTGAAACTCTCAGAAAATGGAGCACCCAATTCCTGAAAGACTCGGTAATCTTCCATCTCCACACGAGCACTGTCGCTCTCAGTTTTCAGTTCGAGGTACCAGCCAGTTCCTCCTTTTCTTCTTTTCTCCTAACGACTTCAGAATCACACAATAATGCTAGAGACACAAACGGGTGACGAGTTCAGCAAACTTCGTTCGCTCCATGGAAAGAAGCTCTCGCTTCAGGTTGTTTTCCTCCCAGTCTCTCACTACTTTTACCCACTCTTTCTCTCTTAAGGAGATGGCGATTCAGATGAATAGGCACGGTGTATACATCTTTCCTAATGAGTCCATTCTAAGGAAGCACAAGGGACAAGTGAAGGTAATCTGAGATGAATGAATGTCACTCGAATTCCATACTATACAGAGTAAAGAAGAGTACGAGTAGACATCGTTTGTACAGCAGTCAATCTCGTATTTCTTTCAGAATGAGGACTTGGAAATCTACGTCGCTCGTTACATTTGTGTGCATAGACTGGATGGTCATGCGAGTCGTATGAATAGCGCCCTTCAGGCCAAAACAATAATGGTGAATCTACCAACCAAAACGGTCAGTGGAAGACTTCTGTGAACAGTGTACCCGACTAGTCTGAAATGGTCTTGTCATTTCACATACTCTCTCACTCATCGACCGGTCTAGAGTGTGCGAAATGACGAGACCATTTGAGACTAGTCTGGTACACTGTTCACTGCATTAATGACTGCAATAAGAGCCTTCTTTAGATGCAAGTGACCAAGCTCGGAAAGAATTCATACGAAGTTGGATTCGGTCAGGACACGGGCGGAAATCACCCCAAGGAACGAACCACCAATCGAAATACACTATCCAATGTGTTTAGATGGATTCTCGTCACCAGAGCAATTTCACTAACAAAATAATTTATTACTTCCAAATATTGTGTGTTCAGCGTCTAGAAAGCGTCAATTGGCAGCTAAGAACGTTTGTTTCTCATAAATTGTTCGAAATTGTGATAGACTGATCGGGACTTTGGGACTGACACCTCACGAATTGTTCTCACTGGTGGTAGGGATTAGTTGGGGCGAATCGACTCAGATCTGGTAGAGGTTCCATCTTTGTTGGCTGGCCATAGTCATATCCAACGTGTGTCTGCACATTCTGAGGGGGCATCGAAGAAAGAACTGGCTGGTAATCTCCCCTCATCGGATCTGTCGTTGTCTCTCCCATTGACACGACGCCTCTTCTCTCCTGTGAAACAATTGGATGATTCCCGAGGGGAAGAGAGAGAGAGACAAAGAGAGAGAGAGAAAGAGGGAGAGAGAGACGTCGAACCTTTCTGATTCTATGGATAGCGAGAAGAGCTCCGAATCGAGCGAGAAGTTGCACGAGGAAAGCACAGAAACAGTAGAAATCGAGGCCTGCAGATAAAATACATTGTTTTTTCCCATAAGTCGAGGGAACAAGAAATTTGGCATTTCTTATGTTTGCATTCTCCGAAAAAACAAGAATAAGAATTGTATAGTGTTTCCCTACGAGAGGTTCTCGAAAGGGGTGGAGTAGGGATATTCGATTACCCTGTTTGCTGCTTTTGTTATAGTAGATGGCGATAACGAATATATCGAGGACGGCCGACGCTCCTTCCATCGCCCTGAGAAGATGAGATGGAGGGGGTGAAAGATAGAATAAAATAGAGGTTATTTTTACTTTCTAAGGTTCCCTCGTCGTACTATCGTAATTTCTCTTTCTATTACTAGTCCCTACACAAAGCGCAAATTTGCCAAGCGAACGATTCTCTAAAGTCTCGTTTCTCAGAGAAGCGTATAGGTGAGCTAACGAGCGAGTGTAAATACCGGTAAATTTGGGCTTACATGTTAGAGTAGTTTCACTCTATCCATCTCAGTCCATTTTGCACGCCTTTTTACAGATAGGGAGTCGGAAAAAAGTTTCAGGGTATACTGTAAGCGTTCTCACATCAACTTCAGTAGAGTCAAGTCGACGTTCGTCGTCGTCGATGCAATCCAGAAGCCGGCAATGAGAAATCCATTGTAGTACGCGTAGACATTGGGAGTCCACGCGGAGAGATAAACGAGAGAAGTGAAGACAAAATGGACGAAGAATGCTCCACGAAGGATCATCTATTATTTTAATTTTATTATTAGTTTGTTATAATAAATTCAGTATTCTTTTCTGAGGAGAGTGAGGAACGGCTGTCACTTCCAATTTCACTTCCGACTCCAATTATAGCCCAAATTGTTCTCTTTTTTATCTCAAAAGCACTCAATTTTTATTTTTCCTCTAAAAAAGAGAAATATTATAGAGAAAGAAAAAACTGACCCCATGGTCGATGGTCTTTGGGAGCGCTCCGAATGGATTTCCATTGCCAGTTGGCAGAGACTGCTGCTGCATCTTCTCTCACAAGGGGAAGAAACTCAGTCGCAAGACTCGCAGGCGGCGGGCCTTCCTTTTGAGTCCTCTCTCTCTCGTTCTCTCTCTCTCTCTCGAACTCGAACTCGTCCCTCCCCTTTCTCCCATCCCCCGAAGAAGACCCGATAGAGAAACAAACTGCAATGGAAAAAGATTACGGCGGCGTCGCAGAAGGCGCCTGCCTCCATTCCATCTTTCCTTTCCCTCCTCACTCAAATTGCGCATTCAAAAACAATGAGAGATGTGTGGGGAAAGACTGCACTCGATGAATTTCCCCCCTCCCCATAGAGAGAAAACGGAAAGAAGATTCCGAGACTGATTTAGAGACGCCTTTCTCCTCTCTCTTTTCTCCCTTCTCTCAACTGGGATACGGCCCATAATCGATGCTGGTGGTGAAACGTCTCGAATTGTGTGTGTGAATAAAGAAGAGGGAAGGGGCAATAAAGAGAGACAAGATATATTGAGTCGAGAACGGATAGTGAAGGAGGGACGAGATCATCAGGTCGAAGGAACCTCAGTATGGGAGAAGAAGAGGAGAAGAGGTAGTCATGACCGGAGAATCTATCAGGTCAGTAGTTTTCCACTTTTCGATACGAAAGAAAGTTCATTAATCCACGGTTGTTCCTTGTGAGGAGAGCCCTTCCCATTGATTAGATGGAGTGTATTCTCTCTCTCTCTTCTCATCTCGATCACCCCCAATTCGGCACTGGTCTCTTAACTTCTCTCTCTTCGTCTCTCCACTCTCCTCCTTTTCCCTGTTCTCTCTCCCTCCTCGTCTCGCTCCTTCGTGTGCTGCATGAGCCCTTTCACTCCTTTCGTCACTTTACTTCACCCATTTATCCTTGTCTTCTCACTCATCATATCACCATTAGAATTACTGTGTTCGCCTTCAGATTCAAATTCAGATTTGTTGCTGATCGCGCCTCTCCACACGAAACGGACGCGATACGGGCGGTTTGTGATATGCGAGAGGTCGTTGACCTCAATACAAATGGCCTCTCCATCGAATCGAACGGCAAATTGTTGCGAGGTCGATCGGTAAGTGCATCGAGTTCATTTCCCACACTATTAATCACTAACAATTCAAAATGACGGCCATCGTTTTCATATGAGCGCCGCCTGGCGTCCAGATGTTGAGAAAGAACGGAAGTCCACTCATTCCCCACTTCATCACTCAATACTCCCCCATTCCCTTCTCCTTTCGTAAAATCACATTCCAGTGGGCGAGTCGATATTTCGTGTGCAAGAAGCAGTCCGATCTTTCTTCGCCGCTCTTTATCATCTACAAAAACGCCTCCAGAAGGCGAACCTCGCACTATAAATACCAAGTTTCGCTACAGTCCTATGTCGGAATCGAGAGCAGTGAGTTCACTTACGTTTTATCAATTTTATGTCCAATCAACGTTTATTGAGATTACGAAAAATAAATTTGATGATGAAATTGTTATTTCGGGATGATTAGATGTACTTTCCTGACTCTGCAGGTTTCGAGCTGCACAAGCAGTCTCACACTCTGGCAGTTCTAACGAAGGATCAAGTGCTAATTCTCGCTTTCTCCGAGGTCAAAAACGTGATTATCTGGGAGTCGTGGATTCGAAACGCGTGTGGGCAAAGTGAGTGTTCTTGTGTGTTTCGATGATTTTCCTTTTTTTGATTCGTGGGAGAGACGCTGGTTAAGCTAATCTTGCAGGTCAGTGTTTCTTCATGCAATTACTGAGTGCACCAAAGGGATCGCGAGCAGCTAATTGTAAGGAGGTTCGACTCCATTTACACGTGGGTCGCCTGTTCCACTTTAAGTTCGCCTTTGACTATCATGCTTTCTCTTTTTCATGCTTTTCTTCACAAAATGTATTCAATCCTCATATTCCTCGCGCGTTTGTGTTACAATCACCTCTCTTATTCCTTCTCATCTACACATTTCACCCGTTCAGAACTCTCATCTATCGATTGTACACGGTCGCCCTCAAGAGATTGTTCTCTGCGTTTCTCTTTGTGAAATTCGAATTTTCTCTCGGACTCCTCTCAAATTCGCATTCGCCACTTCTCCATCCGAATCTCCTTCCAATTGTTATTCTCTCAAGTGCGCTCGACTCGATATCTTCTATAAGTTATTGGAGAAAGCAATGAGTAGGGTGAGTCCTTCGTTATTTAATTACAATTACAATTATATATTCCTCCAGAGTTAGGGATTTCGTGTGAATGTGTTGTAGATTGTCGATGTAGAAGTCGGCAGAATAAGTCCGTTCCGTTCTTTGCTTTGGTATTCTTTGTCAATGGTGATCGAGAGTAGGGACAATAATGGGGGGGGGAGAATGGGATCAATCGTCGTTATCAAGTCGAGAGGAGGGAAGAGAATGCATAAATCACGCGTGGGCTTGCGAGGAGAGAAATGGAGATGAAGATTGAGTGAGAGAATTCAATAAGAGATGAGAGAGGCAAGATCAACCATTGAAAAGAGAGAGAGAATGATATGTTTAGAGAGAGAGCAACGAGGAAGGAGAAAACTGCGATTGGCGAAGTGAGAGAGAGAGCGAGTTCTAAGAAAATGAGAGTGATTCTTTCAGAGCGGATTACAGCTTTATCTCAATAGAACAGCCGGCACAGAGGGAGAATGGATTGGGAAGAGAATACAAGATGAAGAAATATTAAAGAAAAAGGTAGAAATCGAAATAATATAAATCTAACATTATCATTTCATAGTTTGGATCTGTTCGTTGTTAACATTGAACACAATATACCACTGAATTATATGCTCTGATAATTACTTGTTAGATGTGAAATGAGGATTCAAACACGAGATCTCAGAAGCAAAAAAGTTCTTCTCAGAATATCGCCAGTCGTACTCACTCCGAGAGCTTTAATGCGGTATACAATGCCAAACCAAACGGGAATATGTCTTCGCTCTACTTTGATAAGGAGAAATCGCAATCAGGGTTAGTGAATGAGCAAGGGGGAAACCGATATAATCAATAATTTCCAGGAATTTTTACGGTTCTGTACTGCCTGCAGTAGATAAAATGTGTCGCACGATGTCATGTGAGTTGCATTCCACAACTTTGTTTGCCGTACATTGTTAATTTATGACCAAGTTAATCATGCGTAATTCGAATTTTTCTGAAATTAAAACACATAATGTGTAGTAATCAAAAGTTAATCGATCTTTTAGTAGCGAGCTACAAAGCGTTCCAAGAAATGCCTCGGTTCGTAGTTCTCAATAGAGGAATCAGTCGGGGATCGAGTTTCCGTTCTAATGCCGAAGAGGAAGTTGATTATAGCAATAAAAGTCCCGATCGTCATCACTACGAAAGCCATGACGGTTTGTGTTTTGCCCCCACTTCCGGTCCATTATCACACTTGTAGAAGCTTCAAGTGTAACGTCGAACAGTCACTACGCAAATCTCTCGCGGAACGACAATAGTAAAAGTGAGTGTAATCCCCCCGTTCCCTAAATAGAAGCGTCATTGTCACTTGCCACAAAGAAACATTTAACGGTTTTTGCAGGCCCGGAAACGGCGTTGATTCGATCACGTTCGAAAATGTCATTGGCCAGTGATCTATCGGGACCGATGGAAAATCAGAGAGAAGGCAGACGAAGAAGCGACAATTCAGTCAGCAGCAACACTCATTCATCCTTTATCAAGAGAAGAAACAATCTAAGGTTCGAGAAAGTCCCTCGAGATCATTTCTTTTCTTTACCTTTTCTTTCCGTTGTTTTGCACTGTATCTCACTTCACGTGATCGCTTCCGTCTCACTTTCTTATCATTTATCTAAAACCTTTTTTGGTGTTCTCAGATCTATTCTCACCTTGTCGTGGACGAGTCCACTGCTATATTTGGGCAGCTCTTAATTAGTTAACGGGAATAGAGAATAGAATAGTGCCACTTCCTGTTTTTCCTCTTTTTGATCGTTAACTGATTGCAGTAAACAGCGGTCGATGATGGAATTCACCGATCGTGGTGACGATCTGATGGAACGATACGAGAATTGGAAGAAGGCAAAGATGTTCATATCGTCCTTTAAACCGAGAACCACAGTATCCCAAGTGAGGAAAAGTTACCGACTCATTATCTTAATGATCTCTCATCGTCGCAGTTCTTTTTCGAACATCTCAAGGGCGCTCGTAGGTTGTTGTGATAGGGCGAATGGAAGAGTGGGAGGAGGGAGAGAGAATATGGAGAGAAAGAGACGGAAATGGAAGGATCGGCGAGTGATCGAGTGATTCGAGTACTGCCTCTCACTTGTGATTAGCATCACCCTCTCTCTCTCTCCTCATTCTTCCTTCCTTTCAGTCGGATCTCGCCAAATCGTCCAGTACGGGGGCTCTCACTGTTGCCGCTTCTGTCCTTCACAAAAGGAGCGAACAGGTGAACACTTACTACAGTACTCACTACAGTAGTGAAAGGTTTCATTTCCCTTTCATTTTTAGCCATTTACTATTGTTTGTGCGCTTGATTACGGTCAACTACCATTAGTGCTCGCACATTCCCCCATCAACTCATTTCAGAGTCTCGAACCTAACTGGCACACACTTATGGATGAAATGAGCTCGTCGGAGGGTCTTCCACCTGCTCTCAATGTCTCCGTCGATCCAAAGAGAGAATACGGCGATGATGGATCCCATGTTAGTTTACTTTGCTCATTACATATTCATGGCAGTTGCAACTAAATGGTTCTTTCCATGTACTCATCATTATGAAAAAAAATCATTAGGATAAAAAAGACATTAGGATCAGGATAGAAAGAGGAAAAATTAATATTTTCATGTTTTCCTGATCGTAAACTTTTTTCTTAGTGTATTCATTATCAATTGTCTCTTCAGAGAGACGACAAACCTCGTATCGCCGGTCTCGTTCGACCGGGTGCTGATTACGTCTTGACTGCTCGTAATGGAGTCGGAGCTCTGCTGGCAAAAAGACTCGCTAGTTCAGTCAGAGGATCTTTCTCGGTGAGATAACCGTCACAAGTGATGAGACTGTTGACTTATTACAGAAATACGACGGGGATAAGACAACGCACAGCTACCATGTCAATGCAGTGCAGGTATGTATTATATCTCGCATATTGAATAATTAATTCAATTAATGCAAATTAAGGAAGAGCCCGAGGGAGAAGAGACGCGCGATCCTGTAGTGCAGAAAATGAGGGAAATGAAGATAAAGGAGACTCTGAGACAAGCTGAAGAAGCGGAGAGAGTGAGTGAATAGAGTCTACCTCGTTGTGCCCCCCCACTACAGTACCCAGCTCGAACATACCGTATACTATGAAGTCTAATCGACGTGTCCCTTCCAAAAGAACTAATAGTCAATTCTTCATTTTCAGTTGCCGGTCGATCCCGAGCAAGTCTATTGTGACAATCCAATTCCTTCGTCGTCTGTCGTCCCTCTTCCATCGAAGAAAGAGAAGGAGAAGAGAGACAAGGACGAGGGTGGAAAGGGATTCTTCTCTCTCTTCTCATCTCGCAATTCAACTTCCTTCTCCGAATCGACCAGATCATCCAACGATTCGCTCTCGTCCGACACAAAATCTAAAGTAATTAAGAAGAAAGATTCCAAGAAGCGCAGTGAATAAATGAATTCTGATGTCAATGTCTTGTTCTTCTCAGGTCACTCAAATCACGGTGGTTAAAGTGGATCGATCTGAGAGTCCTCCATTGGAAATTGCGCCTTCTCTGCCGAGACACGAGAGCACTGCCACTCTCGTTGTGAGTTTCCCACTTCTACAGAATAGCGGCGTGAACCTGCCATATACTATGAAAAGATATACTGCAGGTTCAGCCTCTGACAGTATACGGTATGTTCAAGTCCATCTTGGTCCTACCGTATACTATGAAGTGGAATCTTGCAGAATCGATCACCATCTCGAGAGAGTGTCGTCTCCGACAAAACGCCAACTCGAGAGCCGACTCCGCCGCCGCTTCCAAAGAGAACTTACAAGAAGAAGGAGAACTCGTCGGGCAGTTCCCATGGTAGGAAGAGATGGAAGAAAGAGGGAGATTGAACAGTTGCAGGTTCTCCCGTTGGTCAGCAGAAGACCTTCGACTACTGTGAGATCTATCAAACAACGAGGAGAGCGGGGAGCGCCCATGAACTGGCTGAAGACTATATGGTGATTGACACTGAGGGAACACTCGCGATCAAGAATGTAAGTGGACAAACAAATCAATTGAAATAGTTTATTATTAGTATTGCATCGGGCCACCCATTGACATATTACGAACTAGGTTAGTGATTATTATGATGAATTATTAGATGCCTATTCGACTAGAGAGTGAACTTGAAATCTATTTGTCGCACTTCTTGGCGTCTCCTCTCTTGTAGTTGACAGTGAGGAGAGTGAGAAGAGAAAGGACAATGAAGAAAGCGATAGAGAGAAGAGCGAGGAAGGAATATGGAGACACACAGTAGTCGATGGAAGGAGCAGTCAACTTCTGGACGACGAATCCTTTGGGAGACGAACCATCCTCGGCAAGATGGAGGAGAGCACGGAGATTAGACTGGAATGAGAAGATGGAGATAATTGGAGTGACGACCGGAAGTGAGAGACAAGTAGTAGACTAATTGGATCACTCACGTCGCCATTCACTTCGAGGGCGGCGAGTTCTGCTCGAACATCGAGAATTGCCTCTCCTGCCACGGCCTCTCTCTTGTTGATACGACGACCAGTGGAAGGACGACGAGCGCCTCCACGAACCTGCGAGGGAGGCAATGAAGAGAGGGAAGAGAGAAGTGATACTACTATCGAGCACGACGTGTTTGCTGCTAATGCGCATTGAGCACAGCTGGTTTGGTTGTTAATGATCCCATGAGGGAGTAAACTGACGAATGGTGCCTGGGGCGCGGGAGTGGTCGTGGTAGTTGTGGTTTCCTCCTCGGGCGCTGCGCCCAACTCGGTCTTTCCATTCTCTCCGTTGATAGAGACGGCGTTGAATCCTGTGGGCTCGGCGCACTCGGGACGGGCACACTCACCGTGGGGCTCCTGAGGGAATCACGGGTTTACTCGTGTCTTCATATTTGAGATACGAATAAAGAGGAGTATTGAAAGTAACCTTGATGGTGATGGAGATCTGGCACTGGTAGAAGAGTTGTTCTCTGTCGGCGTACTTGTACACGTGAGCCTCCTGGCCGGCCTGGAGATCAGCGGGATACTCGAGGTTGTTCAGCACGAATCTAAAATGGGACAATTATTGAACGTGTTCAAAGAAGCAGATCATAGGAGTAGTATACCATATCATTAGCAATTCTAAGTGTATTACAAGAGAGAATAATGGTTGAAACTGCTAAAGGTTAGAATGTTGTCTTGTATTCTCGATGATTCTAAGGGTTCAAGTGTGGCCTATTTGACTCACTTGTCGAGGGCGCATCCCTTGTCGTCGAGGATCTGGATGGTGTCACCGTTTCCGTCATCGACGGTGCAAGAGTGGACGACCATGCAGAAAGTGTCGATGGTCTCAGACTCGCAAGTCCACTTGTGGTACACCTCAAGGGTTTACAGTGACTTATCAAAGGCTTGAATTATCAGAGGACTGTTGGATGAGTATCTGATTGAAACACTTCTTCTCAGAATAGTGATTCTACATAATTCTAAAGATCTGACCTGCTGTCCGACGAGGGCGAAGTTGATGGGTTCTCCATTGGGTCCTCCCTCTAGAATGTCGTAGCGACAGACGGGCATCGGGACTGCGACTGTGGCGAAGCCAGTGGTGAGATCAGAGACCTGCAGAGAATCGAATGAAGAGAGAGAGAGCGGGAGAGAAAAGAGATACTCACAGCAATATCCTGGGACACGGTCTTGTCCGATTCCATGTAGAAGCACTGGATGCGATAGGCACGATCGACCTTCAAATGTTGCTCTTGCATTTCTCTATTTTACACCCCTTGGAAACTGTGCTTCGGCTGGAGAACACACCCCAGCTGCACTCTGCAAGTGTTTGCAGCAGCAAACGACTGACCTTGGTGACGAATTGAGGATGGAATGAGATGACGACGGTCGTAGAGACGAAGATTCCACGGGGATTGAGAGAACGCGTGCGTTGAACGTTGCAAGTGTCGAATGGAAGAGAGATCGTCGCGATTTGACTACCAGTGTTGTCGTTGCGACAGTTCGCGTCGTTGTAGAGACCCTGCGAGAAGAGTTGTTATTGAGAAGAGAGGCGAATATCGAAACTGCATAAGAGAGAGATCGAGAAGGGATTAGTTTCTCAAAGGTCATCGAGATGTGTTTCACCTTGACGTAGACGTGACCGGTGAACTCCTTGCGAACGTTCGCATTGATTGTGATCGAAGTGGGACCACACTCGATCTCCGGCTCGTCGATGACTTCGTTGTCCACAGGAATGGAGAGAATGGAGGGAAGAAGAGAGAGGAGGAGAAGGACGAGAGGAGCCATTGGAGGGAAGAGAGCGGATGGGATGTTGATTGAAGGACAATGGGACGCTTATATATGGCAAGGACGAAATGGCCGAGAGGCCCGCGCCCGCAAGAAGTAGTTTCTAATCAGAAGAGAGGGGTGAGAGAGTGTGCGAAGTGGAGAGAGTAATTTGATATACGAGATCGGCGCCGCTTACTTGTAAAAGGAGAAAGTTGACTGGTCCACTTCCAGGCGAATCAATCTGGACTCAATCGGGAGCTGTCCAAGTCGACCACTTTCAATCCAAGAAAGATTTCCGCCGTAAGTTTCTCACTTTGCTAGTCTTCTCTAGAAATAATCTAGTTTCTAATTGTAAATGGCGTACTGTACCATTGAATTGCGGGGAATAATACGATTCACAGTTTCAGAGCGAGCAATCGACGACTTCGGACAATCTTTCGATTGCCTCAGCTCTGCCTCCAACTCGACAAGGATTCTTCCGAAAGTATCGAAAGATGAGGAGGGACAAGAAGACTGCAGTTTCCATGACAAATCTCAATTTCTCCTGATCTTTGCCTGCTTTCTCACCTCCTCGTTGATTTGACTGTCATACAAAGTGCAATACACACCGGCTACCTCATAAACTCAATCTTCATCTCCACTATCAGGTTGTAATTGTGAAGTGTCGATTGCAAAAGACACGTAGATTCCCCAGAATCACGTGGGAAGAGGGTGGACAATGGACGTCACAACAAAATTGCATGAACCGAGAATGCACAATTTAATGCAATTCAATCTTTATCAGTTTCATGCCGAGGGGCATGCTTTTTATAATTAATTCATTTTGCTCGAGGAACACAAATATCTCCCAATTGTGTGATTGCGTTTGGAAAATTCCAAATATTATTTCTCGGAAACAGAATCGGCTTCTGCTGATGACATCAACCATAATTTATGCAAATGGGAAAGGAAATGGCTCTTCATCACTTTCTTTCTTTCTTTCTCCTTCAATTCTCTTTGTCCATTTTTCACATCAATCAAACTCCATACTCAATTCCCAGCTCCCGAACCCAAAGTAATTATGAATGAATGAGTCAATTATGACAAGGAGCAGGAAAATCGATCGGATATGACTACAACCTTTATCGGTGATGTAATCAACCGTGTGAATGATAAGCAATAGTAACGGATTGTGACGCGGAATGCAAGAAGATCGTCAATGAGAGCATAAAGATGATGAGGACGTGACGTGGAGAAGGGTGATAGCATGATTTGGAACAGCCGTTTAGGAACCCGAAAATATAAACGTTTCTAAATGTTCTGAAACGTGTCCTATACAAACTCTGGAAATGTGAAGGGTTGTTCCAAAACGGCAGTTCCAAAACCTCCTATCAAAATGGACAAGTTTGGAATATCGTTTGACAGGCACCGGATGGATGATGAGAGGAATGGCGAGAACATCGGGGCAAATATGAGAAGAAAGAAAGACGAAGAACAAGGAAGTTCATTTAGGTCGTGGAGATCAATAGAGGAAAAGTGTAAGAATCAAGGGTGATAGGGATAGAAGTGATGCACCCATTGAAAGGGAGAGAGCAGCACGTGTTGGGGGTGATCTACGAGATGGTCTAACTGTTAGATTCCGGTACAAACCATGAGTACTCGTCTCGTTTCCATCCATCTTCGGCAAAGTTTGATTGTGAATATGCACTGGATACCGTATTCCTTTCTTACAGTATCCTCCCCATGTATTCATTCGTCCACTGCTCCATCCACTCGAGTAAGCTGCGTTTCATTCGGTGAATTAGATTTCAGGACAAATAAGCTTACTCGTGAGCACGTAATCTCCGGGTGGAAAGGTCTCAGTGTAGAGGGAGATAATGCTGTTTAAATCCGGGCAGTATGCAACGATTGTCCCTTCTTGATCACAATCCTCAGCGTTTTTGGCAGGAATCTGAGCGGAAATGATGAATGAACGAGTAGAAAAATAGCGACGAACCAATCTGACGACGACATTTGTCTCGTCGAATTTGCACACAATCGCGAGATCCTCAGTGCCCATGTGAATTGAGATGCTCTCAGAATTCATTCGTTCCAATCTGCAATCGAATTAGTGATAAACAGCGACTGAGCAAAGTACTCTCACTCTTCCATGTCAGTTGTCCAATTGAACAGCTTGATGTTGTAACTTCGATGGAGTCGCTTGAAGGGCTTTCTCGGTTGGATGACAGGTTCGGCGTCCCATTGTTGATTAGAAGAGATGAGTTTGAGATATTCGTCGTCATTTTGGATCTCCGCAGTTACCGAAACAAGGAGGAGGAGGAAGAGTAAGATCATCGATCTGATGAGTGAAAGGAAGGAGTTTGTTTGCAACCAAAGCAATGAACAGCGCGAGCTCTCTTATCAGTGCACAAAAGCACGGAATTGGTGAGAAAATGGTGAGAGAATGGAGGAGCGAAGAGAGAAAATGAGAGTGAGAAAGATCGCCCCCTTCCCTTTCTCTCGCTCTCTCTCGCCCATCTTGACTTAAACCCGCAGAGGATAATGGAAGGCAATCTACAAGATTAAAGGGGCATCGTTACTGGGGTGGAGAGCCTCCCTATCAAGCGTGAATTCCTGGAACTCGAAAAATTTTGAACAAAATATGTGAAGACGACTAGTTCCGCCTACATTTCCCGCTCTATTCAAAGACGAATTTGAAACTTCAACATTTGTTATTGCACAATGTACACATGACGACTGCGGATTGCGTGATAAAAGTGCAGAGCGGCGAAAATAGTTGGGATACAATTTTATCAAAACAGCTGTTACGCGTGAGCACACTGAGAGATGAAAGAAGACGGTTCCATCGTAGAATGAATGATGGCTGAGAAGAAATATTGAAGGAATGAAATGGACGAAAGATTCTCACCTCATCGACGAATCGGGAGAGGTCTTCTTCTTCTACCATGACGACCGTATCGACCACCATGTTCGATATAGAGTTTACTCAAGAGATAAAAGGCCATAAACACCAAATCCATCAACCGTCCTCCTACTATTCGTCCGAATATCCTGAAATTAATAAGTTCGGAGGGATAAAATAGGATTAGCCTACATTTCTGATACGTCGTGTAGGACACGAATGTAGTAGATATACGAAAAGAAGAGATGAAGAATGATGTCGAGCATTTGTACTGCAGAAACGAATCAATCGATTGGAGAGGTGAGTTTGACAGGAGAAGAAGCAGGGGCACTTATCTCGCTCTCTTGCTGCCTCTCATTAACGAGTCCAGTCATTATTATCAGTACTAGCTCAGTTCAAAGCGCGATGTTCAAACAGCCGTTTTTATGTGAAATGGATGACATTACGGATACCCTAAATTTTCTGAGAAATGTTTTTTTTTCAGAATTTTTGTGTCTTTGATCTAATGAAAAAATCAAAGATGAAAGCGTCTTCCCAGTTGCAAAGTTCTCATGACTAATATAAAACGAAACACATACATTGGATTAGCGGCTCCACCACCGTTTCCGAGATGCCTCCCCTCACTTTGTCATTCATTCCCGTGTGGTTGACATTATCAGTCCCCTCCCGCTCCCCATGTGAATCCCCCTTCTTTATTAATTCTCGTGTATTCGCACATTTGTGCACATGTTACTGCACCTTGTGGTATACGACAAACAAATTAACAAATATCACAACTCATTCCTCCCAGTTTCATTTCCGAGCTCCATGTCATTTCTGGATGAAGCAGGTACTGTTCATCTTTGAACTCCATTTAGTCAATTCGTCAGGAATTTTTTTCTGAACATCCTTTTTCTGTCCGCCGCTTACTTCATTCAATTGTGAACATTTATCAGACACTTTCTGACAGGATTGAGATTCTGCCTGAAGGGTCCGTACTAGCGAAAAATACACCAATGCTGAAAAGTTGCCCTAAGGGTAAACTTGATGCGTAGAGTCCGAAAATGCACCTTAAAATTGTCTCAGGTCAAACCCGGCTGAGATATGTTTCAGATCCGAAACAAAGTCAATTTTTCGATTTCGAGAACGGATCACCGAAACTCATACATAGTTATATTTTCTGAAAGCTAACCACGAGAGGAGTATTTTTTTTCGTTTAAACTTTTCTTCTAACTTCTTTTTGAAAAAAGTTACGGTAAGTCAAAAAATTCAAACTTTTTTTTGAAAATTTAGTTTTTTCCAATCCAGATTTTTATTATATTTTTAGAATCTACGTAAAAAACTACTACATATACTATTTTTGCGAGGAAAGTTCTTCCCTTGAACGTAGTCATTTGAGGCGAAAAAGTTAAAAAAAATCAATAAAAATTATTTTTGACAATGTCCGAAACAGTAACAGTCAAATATTGTATGCATTAATTTTTGTACTTAAGGAGAAGTAACAAAAAAAATGTCCCACCAAATTTCCAAACATTTTTTTCTCGACAAAACCATGAACCCCGGGTCATGGTCTCAAAAGCCGAAAAAATATTTCACCATATCTTGGATTTACTTGTAGTCAGCTTTCCCTCGATACTATTGGCGATGAATATATTATGCTACCAAAGCATACAACAAATGGGGACGAAGAAAGATGAATTTTTTTTTCGATATTTTGGACCATGACCCGGGGTTCATGGTTTTGTCGAGAAAAAAATGTTTGGAAATTTGGTGGGACATTTTTTTTGTTACTTCTCGTACAATATTTGACTGTTACTGTTTCGGACATTGTCAAAAAAAGAGTTTTTATTGAGTTTTTTTCCCTTTTTCGTCTCAAATGACCACTTTCAAGGGAAGAATTTTCCTCGCAAAAATAGTCTATGTAGTAGTTGTTTACGTAGTTTCTAAAAATAAAATAAAAAATCTGGATTGGAAAAAACTAAATTTTCAAAAAAAATTTTGAATTTTTTGACTTACCGTAACTTTTTTCAAAAAGAAGTTGGAAGAAAAGTTTAAACGAAAAGAATACTCCTCCCGTGGTGAGCTTTCAGAAAATATAACTATGTAGGAGTTTCGGTGATCCGTTCTCGAAAACGAAAATTGACCTGTTATCGCATATGAAACATATCTCAGCCGGGTTTGAGCTGAGACAATTTTAAGGTGCATTTTCGGACTCTACGCATCAAGTTTACCACCTAGGGCAACTTTTCAGCATAGTCAAATTTTTCACTAGTACGGACCTATTTCGATCCTGTCAGATAGTGTCTGTTATTAGATCCCTACCGAACCGTTTTACGAGAGAACTATCCATGTGTACGGTATATTCATAAGGACACGGTGTTGAGAAATTTCTTCAGTGCAAATCGTTTCATATTTATCAGTAGTTCTAAGTAGGATGGCATAATCAACGAGTTCCTATTGAAAACATCTTGACCAGAGATTCAATGGTGAAAGAGAGGTGCAATGACATGTTGCAAGGATACAAAAACGTAACAATTTAGGAACGGACCAAAATAAGCGGCGTCTAAACGGGGTTTAGATCTTGCAGAGGTACTTCGTTATTGAGGGTAATATATGGTATTGCTTCCCAGCAGGAAACGCCTCGGCGTCGGGCATAAACGTATAGACCAAAGGCAGAGAAACAAAAGATGAACAAGACAAGGAAAGTGAAAATGAGAGGACGGGCGATAGAAGATGGACCGTCGGAGAAGAGATTCTCACGAGTGAAGGGAAAGGGAGGAAATGGGAGATGGAAAGAAGAATTGGAGTGATCCTCATTCACGATCTCTGGCTCCGACACTGCAATTTTAGATTTGATTTATCTCAGCAAATATCCGTGTCTCATCCATAACGACTCATGCGCATGACGTTGTACACCTAGCAATTATGCTACATGACATACCGTTGAGATGATGGCTTTCGATGAATTGTCGATTGACATCGTTCACCTCCTTCAGATTGAGCTTGATTTTGATGGCGTCGATTGTTTCCATCTCAGTCTGAATTCATGTACTTATTTCTATACAGACTTTCCCCAATTTTCGGGACATTCCTCTCACTCTTGCCCTCATTTATCTCTCTGTTTTCTCTCTTTTCTCTCTCTTCCCTCGCCAGTTCTCACCAGATTGGCAGTTTTGTTGTAGTCCTCATCATCATCTCCCTTCCAATCTACTGCTTCTCCTTCGGCTATCTCCAGTTTCAGAGTGAGTCCCTCACTACAGAAACCTCCCTCTTTTTCATCGAGTCCATCGTCGCTCGTATTGGAATAAGCTGCAATTATATTTATAACATATGGTAACGAATAAATATTTTATTGTACTACCTTGGCTTATGTGTCGAACGAAAAGAAACGATGTTAGGTATGCCTGTTTCACTCCCCTTTTCACTATACCACTCCTGACGGGAAATTACAAGAATTCTAAGGATGACTATTAAAATGCTGATATGAAAACTCCAGAAGAGTTGACTTATGTTTGCACATGCAAATTATTTGCCGGACTAACGATTATAGGAAGTGTATGAAGGATTGATGATGATATATTGCAGCGTTGCGGAAAAGAAAAAGAATATAAACAAATTTCCTTCAATTTTTGATTTTTCTAGAAAAAAAATAAAAAAATATTCCCGAGCCGAACCGTGTTTTAAAATCTCTAGTCCCTAAGAGGGAGTTCAGTTCAAATATTTTATTTTCATGAGAATTTCGACGCAGAACAAAAAAAATAAACTAACAAGTGAGATAGTAGACGCCTTGCGGGAAATGTTCCAGATTGAGGATGGTAATCTTGGACGGATTGGGGCAATTTGCCACTGGTTCGTCGTGGTTCTTGCAATCCCCAATTTGACCCTCGGGCACCTGCAAACCATCCATCTCACTCTCCTTTTTATAGAGCGTGAATAAGAAGGGGGAAGGATGAGATGCGCTTCCCCCTTCTCTCCGCTCTCTGAATGCTCAATGTCTGAGTGCCTCACTCACCAAGTGAATCGCTGCCGGAGTCACATCTCTACAGAGGAATCCGATGCTGTCCGAGTCCTTGTATAGGGGTCCATCGGAGAATCCCTTATTCTCATCGGCGAGTCTGGAATGGAAAGTGTCTCTAGTGAAAGTGAGTGGGAGGAGGGCGATCTCACCTGGTTGCATTCGTTCGCCAGTTGACAAAGTGGAGACGTTTGACCTTGCCCAACCCTTCGCCGAACGACGAATGAAGAGAAGAGAAGAGGAGGAGACAGAGATGGAGAACGGAGATTTGCATGGAAAGACGAGCGGATGGAGCTAGAAAAGAGACGAATTGAGTGATGGAGAGAAGGATGGACGAGAAAGGGCAGAAAAGTGGAGGGAGAGGAGAAGAAGGAGGAGAGAGAAGAGAAATAAGAGACGCTAGAGAGATGAGAGAAGTGATAGATGTGGGATGGATGCATGGAAGAACCCTGCCAGAGGAGTTTATTCTAGACCCACGCTGTAACGGTATACATTGACGCGAGTTGGGAAAGTGTTGGACGCACACTTATCGATTGATTAATCTATTTTGGACGCCAGAATGAAGAAACATAGTTTATCCCATCAAATAATTTATCGGAAACGTGGAGGAAAGGCACATTAGTGTATGATATAGAGGAAAGTGTCTATTGATATACATAGAAAGTTATCACTAGTAGAGTATTTGATCAATGCCTTGAAGGAAGCAAGCAAGCATTTGTCTCAGTGCATACGATTACTCTGAGTCTACATTGGGGGATAGCTGACATGAAACTGCCGAATTACTTGTGAAATGTGCGGTGAGAAAAAAAAGAAGAATCGGGATGGGTCGATAAATATCTCAGAAAGTTCAGACACATTCGCATTGGGGATAGATTATTGTAACTAAACGTGATCTGCTATTCTCATCTCTCAATTTGCAATTATAATATAATACTTTGATACTATCGATAGAAATATTTGAAGGATGAGACGACTAATAAGCATCTCGTTGTCGGGCATTGAAAGTATAGTGGAGGAATGAGTGGAATCACAATTCGAAGCTCGCTTTCATTAGTTCCAAAGTGTCTACCAGGGGAGATTTGTATCTGAAATTAGTCTCGTTTCCATGGAACTGCTAAGCCTGTTCAATAACAGTTGTAAGTTGTATCTAAAATTCGATTAGGCGTAAATAGAACTGACTCTGGTTGGTCTTGTTGGCCATTTGATTCATTGGCACATTGCTCTTTGTTGGAGTTCCTTTCGATCCCAGATTGTCGAGATTGATGAGACCGAGATCAGACCACGTACTTCCAACCTGCATTCAAATCATGTTTTTGTCAAACCATTTTTTCTATCAAACCCTTTCAAATCAAGTCAAAAATGGCCATGAAATTATGGTGACGTAGCAACTCGACACAAGCTACAGTCAAGTAGCCGTTAGTTCTATCTTCCTCCCCCACCTTCCCTTCCCACATTTAGATTCAATCATTCGTTATTTATTTATTTCGTCAGAGTATCGCATTTTGCATTATCTTTCCCCGTTCTTCTAATTGTCGTCACACTCATCGCGGGTGTTTCAAATATTAAAACATATAGTTCCCTATCTCACCTTGGATGGAGTAGTCGCTGAGACGGGAGTCATTGTGATCGGAGCTGCAGTGGGAGCAGCCATAATGGGACCTCCGAAGTCGAATCCGAGAGAGGGTTTGAGAGGTTGAGAAGCGATTGGAGCAGTGGAGAGAGGAGAGGAAAGAGAGGAGAGGCCGAAGATATCGTCATTCCCATTCTGAATGATTGCAAATTATTATTAATTTGTCATTTATTATTGTATTATTCAGTAGTTGTTAATTATGATTATTAATTACATAAATGTATCTTCAATTATGACTCAGCTGTGTTATTACCATAATTCACAATAAATCCACATGCTATTAGCCTCATTTCTTCGCATCTTTCCCACTAGTCTCATGATTGAATTGAGTGAGAATGAGTTACCATGGGAGCGACGGGCGTGGGAGCAGACTGGAAAGAGAAGGGATCTGCAGCAACCAGAGGAGCTGCGACTGCTGCAGGTGCTGCAGGGGCAGAAGAGAAGGCAGAGAAGTCGGCGAAACCAGAAGAGGCAGATGCAGCAGGGGCAGAGGGGGCGGACGACCAGTCACTGCAGAGATCAAAGATCAGTTATGAATAGGGCCTAAATACAAGTATACAAGATCCATGTGTGGACTTATGAGAGGCCTAACTCTTTTCTTATTAATATCTTCATTTTCTTTGATGGCTTTTCACTCAAACTTACGCGAAAAGGTCATTGGCAGGTGTGTTATTCGTGTTGGTGGTGGGTGCTCCGAAGAGGTCATCGACGAGATTGGTTGATCCATTGGGAGAAGGACCTCCTGAGGGCGGTCGAGGAAGAGAAGAAGCAGAGGGAATGGAGGGAGAAGAGGTGCTCATGTCGAGTCCGAGGAGATCGAAGGAATCCTTCTGCACTGGAGGAGCAGAGACGAACTGAAATGGAAGAAATGTAACTAATGCAATTTAACGTGAATAATCATCTTCATAGTTCACGTAGCTCTGCTTTCGACAAAAAAGAACAAACTGGTCGTTTATCGACTCATATCAAAGGATACAATTTACTTCGTTGTATTTTTTTCTCTGTTTCATGCATTTCTAACCTTGTTAGCATCGACGATTCCAGGCCCCGAGATGCGTGGTACATGGGAGGTCTGCACACTCGATGTTCCATTGTTCTTCGTCGTCGTTCTGGCAGAGGCGAAATCTCCGAAGTCATCGTCGTCGACGACGTTTCGACGCGATTTCTTCAACCAGCTCTTGTTAACTCATTACAATTTAGATAAATAATTGATAATTAACAGATAATTGAGCTCATCACGCGATGTTCTCATAATAATGCAAAACTGAGGACGTCAAATGACGTCACACTGTTGTCTTCCTGGTTGTCTTGGGTTGTTTAGAAGTCGGTTCTTCTCTCACCTCATCTCTGAATCCGAGTTCGGGCGAGTTCGATTCCCTCTTCGTGCTGGGGAAAGAGAAGGAGTTAACCTCGCGAGCGATATCTCTGTGCATGACATATAATCTCACTAGAGAGATTCAATAGTCACGATATGCTTCTGTTTCCATGCCATCCACATGAGAGTCTTTCCTAATCTTTCTCTTCTCTCATTTTCACTCGAATGGCTCACCTCGCTCGTTCTGGCTCTTCCTCTTCGAATGATGGCTTGCGATCGTATCGGTCGTATGACGACTTGTCGTAAGTCTCTTCACGATCTTCTGAATAATGTGTGTGTGTTCGTCCCGTCTCTCTCTCTGTCATATTTCATTCACACTCACTGTTATATCCTCCTCCCCTTCCCATCTTCATGTCTTCCGCAGAGAATCCCTGCAATCAACGCCCTTTTCATCACATAGAATGCCTATTTTTGGGATAAAAGGGATGCACTGAAGCATTAGAGAAACAACATGAACTTTGCATCGGACTGAAACTAAAAACATTATCATACCTGAAATTTGCTCTTGTCGTCGTTCTTTGCCTTCTTTCTCTCAGCTCGCAACAATTCTTCATCTCCCACTAGTTCCAGTATCAATTTGACACGATGACGAACTGAAATGAGAAGGTTCTCAATCGATTTCCCTTTGTTCCTCGTTTCCAATGGTTTCCAATCACGCGCTGCCCTTATCTCGTTGCTTACTGATACACTGATAAGAGAATGGAATAGAATACATCTCGTCCCTCTATCTTCCATCGTCATGTGTTTCTTTTTGCAAGATCAGGGGATAGGAGAGAGTCTCATAAACATCGATTATAAAATGGATCTCTCACTACACTTTTGCCTCTCTCTTCCTTCTCTCATCTCTTCTATTTCTCCCCCAATTGGATGGAAATCTTTCCTCTATTTCCAATTCACGAGAATCGTAGAATAGAAAGCAGAAGATGGCGAGTGAAAATTCAGAAGTGAAAGGAAAGAGTCGACAGTTTCAGTCATGCATTCAGAATGGCCCCCCTTCTACCTGAGTGAGAGGACTCGAACTTCACTTTCAATATCGAGATAGAATCCCTTCTGAGCACCAATCGACCTTCTCTTATCCGACTCCCCTTTATGTTAATCTCACGCCCTGGGCGGGATACCACTATGTGTGGGAGGGAGAGGGACACTTCGATCGATCGATTGCCAGGTGAACCAAAAAGGGGAGAAGAGAGAAAGAGAGAGATGAACTAACTATTGATTCCTTGGTCCTTTCCCTTCTCGTCAGTGCATTTGTAGTGTTCGAGTGATCTCATCTGAAATCAAAGATGAGCACGTAATGGACGCAAATAGACAACCTTTACCTCATTCTAAGATGTTATTCGAGGAAAAGATGAGCTTAACATTATCAAAGTGCGGTTATTGCGTGATAACTTGTTTGCGTCGGCTTGTCAGACGACTTTACGGTTGAATGAAGAATAGAGATCAAACCTGGAATTGGTGATCGCGTGCTGAAGCGATCACTCGTTCCGATCCATGAGAGAGGAGATGATTAAGCAGCATCAGACTCTGAAGTCAATCGATAATTGACTAATAACCAATCGATAATTACAAGAACAAAAATGCAACTCTTACTTTGTAGACTCTTCTCCATGCATATTTGTTGTCTTCGAACATTCGCTTCCACAAAATAGTCATCACCTGGTGGAAGTTATCGTACCTGGACAGGTGGGATTTGCATTTGAATGAGGTAGGGACGGCTTACTGGTAGGTCAGATGGGAGATTTCCTTGAGCTGAGGGCCAGTAGGCCCCCATGGATCTTCATTTGTCGCGTCTCGCACTAACTGCTCAGCTTCTGTGTAGTTCATCACCATCCCTTGCCTGCAATAGCTAATTTGATGGGAGAAAATCAATAATAGTAACTCACACTTTCTCACTGAGCTTTCTGATCTCATAGGTGCTGATATTCGATGTGAGCGACTTTGTCAAATTGCCGATGCCGCTCAGAAGCTCCGACATGGCTGAAATCGATTGATTAGAGTTATCGAAATTTTGACGGAAGGGCAAGTACAGTCGATCAATAGTGGAAAGTAACAGAGTGAAACTGAACGAGAGTGAAATGAATCGAATGTCGAGAGGGAAACGAGTAATAATAAGTAGAGTGGAATGAATGGGAGGAAGGTTCTCTTCGTGTTGGCAGGTTTCCCCCCTCCCCCTCTCTTCGCTCTTTCTCTCCACTCTCTCTCCGCTATGGGGGAGGGGTTTCCGCGTGAGACACGCGGGGGCGCGTTCTCCTCCCCTTAACTACGGTAACTTTGGGCGGCCTCGATCACGACCAATTCAAGTTTTCCTCCTCTCGTTTATGCCGTTTGGCAGTCGCCTCTAACGGGAAGTTCCCTCTCATTTTCGGCCGTTTTTTGAGTCGCAGTCCAGTTCGTCCCATCCTGTTCACGCTCAAACCAATCGATTTGCCGCCCCTTTCTGCGTAAATCGAGCTCTTTTCTCCGGCCCGCGTCTATGTCGAGACTCGCCCGTTTCGCCCGATTCATTCCGCATTTTTGGCACATTTCGCGGTTGAATCCTCGTTCCTCCAGCCCAGATTAGGCATTGGAAAGGAGAGAATCCTCCTCCTTCTTCTCTTCCTTTCCTTTTTCTCGTTCCTCTCCTCCTCCAATCCTCCCATATTCTTCCACACGCCCCGTTATTCGCTGTACTCTACCAGATTGGCTCCACTTTTTCTTCTTTCTTGTGACTCCTCTTAGTATCCTCCTCTCTGTCTGAATCGACTTCGAATCCACGACGAAACGAATAGAGAAGGGGACAGTTTCCAAGGGAGCATTCAAAGTGGTCGCCTGCCTCCTGTCCCCTCCCATCGCTCTTCTTCCTTTCCTAAGACAGAGAAGGCGGAATAGGGAGTCCAATGAATCGATGTGTCGTTGTCGTCCCTTCCTCTTCTCTCTTATCACACTGTTTATCAATTGAATCTGTTTCAGGATGTGGAATGACGATGGTCAGCCTCCTGGAATGGGCGGCAACCATCAATACCAGCCGCCCTCCAATGGATACGGAGCTCTCGTGAGTTCATATCAGCCCCCATGATTTATGTTGCATACTTGGTAGTGAAATGGGCGCGTACGACTGAGTATATTGCATGTTTCCGTCTCTCTCTCTCTCTCTCTCCTTGTCGCTGACGCACTTCGAGTCTCCATTACATTTCCTTCTCTTTTCAGCCTCCGATGCACTCGCAGCAACAGTCGTATTTGGGAGGACGAGGAGGACTCCCCGGCGCCCCGACTCCGCTGGTTAGATTATTATTATTTTATTTAAGCAACTTTATTTTATTTAAGCAACAGGGATAAGCTTATGATGTGAACTGTGTCGAAGACTAGTTGTCATTTCTAGTCCCGACTAGACGTGTTGGTCTTTTGTCGAGTCTACCTTTACTCATTCTCGAATCGACCGACCCGTCTGGAAGAGTTGACTATTTGGAAATGTCGATTAGTTGTCGGCACAGATCGCGCCTTCAAAATGCCACGTACTCTAACCCACACTAGACTTTAGAGTAAGTGAATGAGTCTCATTTCTACCCCGGTATCTTTCCAGATGTCATCTGCGCAGACAGCAGTTCCTCCTCCTCAGATGACTGGTGGATATTGGGGAGATCCTTCCCAGATGGTTCAACAGCCTCCTCCCTCTCATCCTCCACCAATGGCCATGCAGAGAATGGGAGGACAGAGTGCATATCAACAGAGACAACAGTCGTATGGAGGATGGGAGCAGCAACTGCAGCAGCCGCAGCAGATGCAGCCACAGTGGCAGGTGAGGGAGAGAGAGAGAAAGAGAGAGAGAGAGAGATCATCGATCGGTGGGCAGAGTCTCAGACTGCAATGGGTCTCTGTGTTTGCTCAGCTAAGTGAAGGCAGTTTCTATTCCCAGACACAAAGAACGTTGTGGAGGCGAACGTCACTATGAACGTGGCTCAGAGAGGGGAGAAGAGAGAGAGAGAGAGAGATCCACGTTGAGATTGGTGGTAGGGACGTCGACTGTAATGACCAGTGATGATTCACGAGAGTACCATGTGACGCCCCCGATTCTCACTACAAAACAGCAACATTTTGGCATGAGTGGGATAATAAGTGTGACGAGACTAATCAACTGCCTTTTCAGCCTCAGCAAAACTCTCAATGGAGTGGATCGATGGGAATGATGAGTACGCCTCCGCCGACAATTATGGGAGGAGGGGGAGGAAGACATATGGGAGGAGGAATGAATGGAGGAGGAACACCTAATGCATACTGGCACGATCAAGGTATTCCTCAACATCAAGCCGATCTAACTTGACGAGCCACTATTTTCGTGTTAGCACTAGCTATTTCAGCACATTTCAGCAAAAAATTTTTTTAACAAAAACTTGTTCAAGTGTGTCTGAAGATCTGGCATCATATTAACATGCCGTCATTCTACAGGCGTTTTCTAGCTTCTGACAACAAAACTTATGGTGGGAAAAACGGAGAAAAGTTTATTCATTAACTACAACTCTTCTTCTAGGCGGCTACTCCAATATGATGGGAGACAACGGACATTCGCATCATTCTCAACACTCTCAACACTCTCAGCACTCTCAACATTCACAACATTCCCAACATCACTCTCATCAACAGCAGCAGCAGCCTTACTCTGGACATCAGATGAACAGTAGAGGAAACTGGCAGAATGAACAACAGAGTTGGAATGGAGGACATAACAGTGGAGGAAACGGAGGATATGGAGGTGGAAATGGAACTGGAGGTTCGTTGTCGTTTCTATCGAGTATCGTGGGGAAACAAGTCAACGACTCCATAAGTCTAAGTTGGCCAGCGACGACTTCGATGTCTATTAGGCAAGCGTGGCGTTTAGACTTTAAAAGTCGTCGCTCTCCGGCTTAGACCCGGAATTGTTAACTTATTTCCCAGGACTAAACTCGAGCCAATCCACATTTTACTTCTTGAGGAGGAGTGGGCCAATGGGAGCAGAAGAGTCATGGAGTGAACGAATGGAGTGGAGGAGAGAGCAGAGATCACAGATCGAATGGAAGAAACAATCAATGGATGAATGGAGGAGGAGGACAGGAGAGAAATGATGAGGTGAGCACCATGATGACGTTTGGGAACCGCCGGTTAGGAACCCGAAAACATTAAAGTTTCGAAAGGTTCTGAAATGTACTCCAAATAAATCACGGGAAAAAATATTAGGGTTCCCAAACAGCAGTTTCAAAACTTCATATCACCAGCACCAATCGATTTCTCTATTAGCACTTTTATATCCGCAATTTGAGTCTCCGTAAAGTGCATATTAACATTTGAGTCATCAGTCACTCAAATAGACTTCGTTAGAGTGGAAAAAAGTAGAAAGCCAACGGGAATTGATTACAATTCGGTAGTATCCCCATCCATTTCTCCCTTTCCTTCTCCTGTAGATGGACTGCTTTTTCCCTCTTTGTATTCTTCACTGTCCATTTATTTCTTCCCGTTGGATTAGCATGAGATCTCTCCTCTTCCTCCTTTCGATTCTTCACTCGGGCGAGAAAAGAACGAACGTGCAATTGGATGGAAGTGCGAATTGAGTCCGTGTGCATTTCCCCCATCTCGGGCCAGAGGAAACGAGAGGAAATAGATCTCCCAAATCGAGATTCCACCCTCTGGCCCAATACCATCCATTCTTTCCTGCCTTCCGTCCTAGATTGATCGAGTGTATTCCATCTATTTCAATCTCCCTCTCAAGATGCTCTTACTCCAACAACCCACCGTTACTGACAATACTTTATTTACTCGACTTTAGAAATTAATGAGCTCATTTTGTGTTTTCTTCAGAGAATGGCTTCGAATCGATACGAGCAGATGACTTCAGTGGGATCGTGGAATCCTAATGACACTCCGGAAGAACAACCGGTGAGTAACCAATAGATAACATAACCGTAACTTGAACAATTATTGATGTAATAATTATCATTAATAAAAATAACATTAAAACATTTCTCCGTTTAGGCATATTTTGTTCAAATGGGAAATTAGTGGTTAACCTCAGAAACGAATGATGAGTCAGAATATCACTTTAGAAAGTTTTTTTCCAGACAAGTGACATGGTGTGGCGTGATCCTAATCCTAAGCAGAAGAAGCCTCCTGCGAGAGACATCGGAACTTCCATCTGGGGAGATCCAAACCATCAGAGAGTCAGTCGTCTACTTCCTGTTTTATATAGTACACAAGAACTTTTGTCTGAGCCTTCTCCATCTATACGACAATCAGTCCTCTATTCAAATGGGAAGGCAATTCATCAATTATATGAAAGAGAGGGATGAACGAATCAGGTAACTAAGCAACAGTCATTGCAGCAAGTGAACCTCTGGACTCGTCCCGAGAATGCTCCTCCTGACTTCGACTGGATGGCATCCCTGGGTGGTCCAAACCCAAATCTGGTCGCAACGGGACTGGGATGGGACGATCCCATTCCCTCTGATAGAAACTCGAGATCGTCAGATGTTCACAAGAACCTGGTAAGCATCCTAGTCTATTTCGTATCTGTCCTGTCCGGCTGAGGGGTTTCTACTGGAGGAGATCAATGTTGGTGTGGGGGGGCAGCTATTATCAATATTATCTATCCCGTCTCATTTGTGCTTCCCTGCAGCCCAATGCTGATTCGGCTGCGGATCTCGCACACGTCACCAATCAGGTAAGAAAAACAAAGAGAGAGAGAGCGAGAGTGAGATTTCCCACCAAATATGGCTGTCTTCTTCCGAACAACAAACTCTAAAAATGATTCATTTTTTATGAGCATTCAATCCCTCCACTCCTTCCATATCCCCTCGACCCATCGTGACGTCATATCTCCACTTTTGTCTTAACCGTCTTTTGGTCATCGTGTTCTTTCTAGTAATTGTCTTCATGTCCCTTGTGTCGTACCTGTCATAGTAACCCGATATGGGTGGCTTCAATTGCTTGCTCGTTTTCCTCCAGTGATATTCAGTGGATTTGATGCTCCACTTTTCTTTCTTCTAATTTCCTCTATTTGAGTTGACAACCGCTGTGGACAAGGGAATTCTTCCCGTCTCTGTTCTCGCCCGTCAATTGACTCCCACTGCTCTCGTTGAATTGAACGAACTCCTGCAGTGCATGACGAGAATCGAGCATCTGCAGATGGAGAGAACGAGAACAATCGCGAACCATGGACAGGCACCCAAGGTGAGACAATCGAACGAGATTGGGAATGAAGAAATGGGATACAGGTAGACTTACAGTGCCTGCTGATGCTTTGTAAACTTAAAATATCTAAATTGCTAAGTTTTTAGCGGTAGAGTCAGTGTGAAATATACGTGTCATGCAAGTGCTGAATGAATTTTCATAGTAAGCATCAAACAGAATGAATAGGTAACCATGAATCATCAGAGCACGTTTGTGCGAAAGAACACGAAAAAATTGAAGAATGACTTTCCATTGATTATTTATATCACTCTACTATACGACACTTTGCAATATCAATTTGGGGGGACCTTTATAAATTTCGAATAGGAAGGGGTAGATGAACCTGTGTAGGGTAATTCTTTTCGCCTACTCTGAAAACAGAAAATAACTGCTCAGCGTCCCTTTTTTTTCTCAGAAAATTCCGGAAAGTCTGCCAAATTGTTTGATTACGTTTGTTTCCTTTTAAATATGTTTGGAATATGAATGTTTTAGATGAATTCTAGGCGGCTATAGAAAAGATAGAAAAAATATTGACTAGAGGCGAAGTAGTTTTTTAGTAGTGTGTTGTGCGTTGATTGTAGTGCGGGGGTGATTTCGTGCAGTTTCTTTCAATACTTGTCTATTTCTATTTCTTTCAATACTTGTCCCACGTCTTCCATTTATTTCTATACAAGTCTTCATTATTTTGAATTCTGAGAATAGTAAAGCTGACAAGGTGAAATGACGAATAATAACATGAAAATATATGGTATAAACTGATACGCGCAGATTCAAACAGGGTTCTGCACAAAACAATCACAAGTCACGCACAAGGCGCGACAAAAATTTTTAAAACGTTGCATCATCTGGTCATTATTTTCTTACTTTTTGAAAACCGCATCTATAATTCAACTCAAACCTATTCTGATAAATTAGGCGACTTCGCTCTAAACAAACGATTTTTAAGAAATTCCGTATTTTAAAAGAAAATCTCAAAATTTTATTTGGGCACCACTCAGTACTACTTTAGACACACGTCTAAGTAGAGATAAAACCGCTTACAGAGTGACGTACAGGCATCAATGATCTCCAACATCGACATCACAATCCACCAGGCCAAGAATGAAATGGAGAGACTGAGAGCGAGTATCTGCAAAGAGGAACCGGAGGAAGGTGAGCAATCTAGTCACAAGTCTTTTGTTCGGAACTTTTAAAATAAGTAATGATGGTTTATATTCTTTTAATATAAGTAATGATGGTTTATATTCTCAATTACCTCATAGGGTTATGACAGATAGAGCGGTGGATGTTTGAACCTCCTGTAGGTGAAAGTGCTTTACTTCAGCTGGTACCTCTCGCCTCAATCAATGGACGAAGAATGAATCGACAATCGACCAGCTGCTTAAGGCAACCAGTGCACTCAGCATGCAGGAGAACAGAGGAGTCTCGGTGAGACTATTTTTAAGAATATCGATTCTTTTTATTAACTAGTTTTCGGTTATTACTTGCGTTTAATTGTGAGCGACTTTTCAGGATTGGCTCGAATCTTCTCCGGCTCCCCACGATTCGGTCGATTTCGAGGACGATGGAACGGGCGATGGACCGAAGGAATTTGTTCCTGGCAGACAGTGGAAATGGAACGATCCCAATATGGTACTGTAGCACATCCATGTCACATCCTGTAATAAGAAAGGAAGAATAAGATAGAATGTGTAAGTGAGCTGTATGTACAGATCAACCTCGGTGTCCAGTTACTGTCAGCTTGAACCAGTTGCACTCAAGAACTTTATTGACGTAGAAACTTCATATTTTTAAAAAAAAATTCAAAAATTAAAAAAAAAATATTTTTGATGTAGGAATTGAGCAATGCGAAATCTGAGAAAGCAAACAATACGAAAAAAGCGAAATGACAAAAGGCCCGGATACCAGAAAACTATTAAATGAGTATAATAATACTTGTGATACGTTGGAGCTAACATACGGAGTGATGGGTCCCTATGTAGACTACCTCGCCTCTCCATACCATGTTCTTTCCCTTTCAAGTAACCTCACGTTTGCCTCGCTTAAAGAGGGATGCACCCTTACCTTTTTGTCCAATTTTATTAACTGATTCATTATTTTAGATCGCACAGGATCCCAACATCACTCCCGGTCAGGTGAAACAATCGCCGCTTGTGGCAGTGAAGACTGGAGACGATGTGAGTGGTGCCACTCAATATTATATTTCTAAAAATATTTATTAATTCGATTTAATAATTATTATTACTCTATTATTGAGTGAAACAATACCATTTGAGAGTGTGAAGTGAAACTGTGTAATGCAGAGCATCACTCGTCCTGTGGCTCCCATCGATCCGATGCCTCACGACATCGGAGTGTGGATTGTATTCAACCACAATGGACAGGTGAGTGAGAAGATGGGAGAATAAATAGCATAGCGTGCTAAGGGAGCGAAACAGTCGCGCATAGGACTGTGTCGCTTCATCAATTATGTATTGCTCTTAGAAACAGTTTTAATACCTTTACTCAATCGATGCCACCTTTCCTGCGAATTTCGAACATCTGAAAGTACCGCGATGGTCTATAAATCTGTACTCATAATGAAATGAAATGTAGATTTGATTTAGAAGTTGTCTATTCCAGATGCCGCACATCTACCCAGTGTGCACTGATCTCGGAAAGGTCATCTACTTCAAGTCCATCGAGAATCAACTCTACGTCAAATTCGCTCCCGAGGTCGATCCGAAGCACGCATCAACAGCGCTCATTAGAGAGTTCCCTGCAGGTATAAACATATTCAATCGATCCTGATGGAGTTCAGTGGCCGGTTAGTGATAATATAGCGGAGTGTAAGTTCGCTTGAATACAAAGCCCATCGCAAAAATCAATTCCTGATCAATTTCCCCCCAGGTGTTTGACCCATTACACTCAAAGACGAATATCAGTGGATATGGTATTTAGGTTGTGGTAGTAATGAATCCGTATTGCGCGCAAAAAATACACACAAAGGGTTCCCACGCGATAGTATAGTATATTAATCGAGGATTTTTCAGCCGCTCCTTCGATGCGTTTTATCTCCGACAGCGAAATGACGGCAGAGACCACTGGCAATGAAGTTCTCCAAGAGTGAATGGACAATTAGATCTCAAACGCTCTATTGAAATGATCGATTGAGTATCTCATCCAATCTCACTACGTCCCTTGTCCTCTGATTACCCTCTCAAACGATCCATTTACCTCGACTACCGTAATCTCCCGTTTTCCCTACTTCACTTCTCTCAATTATTTCTCAATCAATCTGCCGTACCTCGATATCCCATGTACTCTCTCGCTCATGGTATTTCGATGTGTCTCCCTGTCGTTTCTCTCAATGCGACCGATGCCTTTGTCTTCTCTGCCCCATCTCTCGCTACTGTCTTACACTACTTCCAGTCTTCATTAGTCATTCATTTGTATTTGTGATTGCGCAAATCTTTTTTTCTCATCTGTCGAGAGATCGCATGGACTGAATTGCATACCATCTGGAGTCAACTGTTCGTCGTGTGTGCTGATCATCTCAGCGGTACGGTAGAGCCAACTTCAGATATGGTTGTCGGAATTTTGCATTCTCGTTTCTCAACCCCTCTCTCAGTACTGTATATTCGTGTAGACCCGCACATAACTACACCATGATCCATTAATGTACTCCCATACTTTCCCACTGTTCTTCTACTATTGATTAGTTTTCTCTCCATTGTAACTCACTTAGAGTAGTCATTCCGGTGTCGTCCCTCACCATACAGTAGTTTTCTTCTTTGTTTCGCATCCATATTTGTTGTTTTTCCTAATTTTCTTGATTTAATGGGAGTAATAAAAATGTTCAAAAAGAGATCTTTTCTGAGCGCTCGAATAACAAGAAAGTATAAGCCACTTCCATCTAGTTGCTGTGGTTGTGGAGCATAATATTTAATATATTTTTAAAAATCAAATGTTTTCAATTTTGGGAACGTATCAATAGTGCACATAGTTTGATGAAACGGGAGATCGCATGGTTAGGAATAATTTCACATCAACAAAGTGAGAGCTACGCTAAAAATGATAATTTGAAAGTAATTTGAAAGTGAAATGCGCTCACAAATTAGTAGTTTCGGGACAGATTCAGAGCGGATCTCTTAGTGAATAAGAAAGAAATATGAGATGAGGATAAGTGTTTGCTGTAAGTGACAGGATCCATATTATTGGGAATGCGAAATTAGCTATCATGATAGTCGCAGGGAATCGGAAATCGTCGAAGTCGAAGCTCAGTGCTCGGAAGGAAAACGTATCGTAAGACAGGGAAAGGAAGGGGAAGATCTTGTGTCTATCTTGTGTTATTAGAAGATCTTGTAGCACATGGCAGGATGGGAGAAGTGCTCACCGCAGATCTAAAAAAAGTCATCGTTAACTGTAATTACTAAAGACTATTATTTCAGAACGTCTGTCTGTCTGTCTGTCTGTGTGTGTGTGTGTGTGTGTGTGTGTGTGTGTGTGTGTGTGTGTGTGTCTGTCTGTGTGTCCGGCAGTCACGTTTTTCGCATTTTCCTTATATTTCGCTTCAAAATCGCGCTATCTTCCCAAATCCTTTTGCATATGATTCCCGACCAGAATACCTTTTAAATTTTACAAAATTTAATTAACGAAATCCATAGCCAAGTGGGTTACGAGTCAAACTTTGAATCCGAGACCCCCAGGTTCGACCCCCGCCGCGGACAAACCTTTTGCCGCATTTTTCGCAAGTGCCAGAAACCGTTCTAACACGTTTTTGAGTACCGTGAAACACGTTTTCACCTGTTTTGCCGAGTTTTAACATGAAAAATCGAAATTTTCGAACTTTCTCCAAACGCTCCGGCGAGTGTCGGGGACCACAGGAAAAGTGTTTTGCGATGTCAGAAACGTGTCAGAACGTGTTCTAACACGTTTTAACGTGGAAAATCGAAATTTTGGAAAAGTTCCAATGTGATTCAGAGAGCGTAGGGGATTACAGGAACAGCGTTTTGTGATATCGGGAAAGTGTTCGAAAACGTTCTGAACGCACTGTATCTTGCGTTTCCGTTGAGAAATTTTTTCGATCGCTCTCAGCCTCACGAGCCTTTTGCAACGGAATAAGCCAGTACTCTTTGTAGCGATTAACACTCCCCAACATAAGTCGAGCTTCAATGTAACCTGGAGCCGGCTATCGAGCTCCCCCTGGGCCGAACTTGGAGCCGGCTGTAAAGCTTCTCCTGAACCGAATTTGGAGCCGGCTACAGAGCTCTCCCTGGACCGAACTTGGAGCCTGCTACCGAGCTTCCCCTGGACCGAGCCTGGAGTCGGCTGCAAAGCTCCCCCTGGACTGAACTGTGCCCTGCAACTGAACGCCCCCCCCCCCCCCTGAACCATGCTTTAAAAACGTAGTGCGCACCCTACCATAACGTAGTTTAACCTCAACACACCCTGCTAGTTATTATAGTGTAGTCAGAAGAATATGAGAGAAACCTTTACATGAGTGAAATACATAATTCAAATTAGTGAGATGCCATTGGAAATATAATAGTACCGTGCACTTTTGGTGGTGATCTGGCTTTTCGCAGTTGATCTGCCGATATTTGGCGAAGCAGTGTCGACACCTATAAGGAAACGAGGCTTAGTAATGTTACTTCTACGTTCATCATAATTTAATTGTGTCGTAGATTCAGGATTGAGGATCAAATACAAACGCCTGAAATACATTTTGCAACTAACGCGCTGTGAGCCGATATCCAATCCTCCCGATCTTCCAATTTTGCGAAGATCCTGCAATATTGCGTGTAGTGATCAGTGCCGCAGCAGAAGGCGCACCATTCTGTAAAAATGGGAATGATAGCTAGAAAAATGTTGTTCCCCCTAGTTATCACGCACCACAGCAACGTATCATGAGTTTCAAGGTACTAGTACACTCATGTAAATTTCGTAATGAAGTTGTAGCGATATTTTATTTTCTCGGAGTAATACCTTCAGAGACGGCGAGAACGGACATAGATCCACTTTGATGATCAATCAGAGGAGAAGTATCCTCCTCCACTTCCATGTCCTCCACCTTGATATTATCCACTGGAATCATTGTTTTCATCAAGGATGAAGCATTGCTTGATGTCTGCAATTAATTAATTTTCGAATTCGCTAAAAGTAACTACCTCTGCGTGATTCTCTGGTAGTTGCCGTCTATGAACATCAGCCGGAAGATGACGCTGTAAAAGTTTCCGTAATATATATTGTTTGCCTCTTGATCTAACATGGGAATGACCTGAACTCACATTTCCCAATCTTTATAAAAATTTTATGGTAGATTCAGCATACAATTGTAACCATGAAACTATTTTCAAAAGTTGCGGAATGTTTTTTTTAAATAAGTTATTAATTTTCATAATTTTCGAAAAAAATAAAAAATAAATTATTTAAACATTTTACTGCAGCATTCGACTTCAAAAGTCGTAGACTGTATATCTCAATCGAGATATTCATTTTGGGTTTCAAATTTTGCTTATTTATTAATTATTTATTTATTTTGTTATGGATGACGAAATTTCAAAAACACATTCCGCAACTTTTGAAAATAGTTTTATGGTTAGAATTTTATGCTGAATCTACCATAAAATTTTTGAAAAGATCGGGAAATGTGAAATGAAATGGGAAATGAAATGAAATGTCAGGTCATTCCCATGTAAGAAATCTCTTTAGTTGTTTCCTCACTAAGCCCATGATATTCGTCGCTTATAGCCTACTGTTCGAAACTGATCATTCTTGCTCAAACGATTCCATTGAGAGACTGAAGGACGATCATCCAGCTTGATGAAATCCAGTACAATAGATTTCTCAGTAGTATCGGACAGCGCCTGAATGCAATCAGACGTTGAAAAAGTTGAATGTGCATCATCAGAAGAGTGGTCAAAAAAGTTGCAGACCTAAGCATTAGAACCGAGAACTTTCGCAAGCTTGCGGTTTGTTCTTCTACGGAGCTAGATCATACACGATCCGCATGCATCAATGTTCTCTACGCCGCATGAGTGCTGACCATGACCATTATAAATAACAATAATAATAATAAATTCTCTCACCTTTGGATCCTCAGTCACCTCCTCACATTGTCTGCGTTCAGCAATAACTTGACTGACTAAGGAGTTATTACGGTCCCAGAATGTCGCAGCCTCGAGAGATTCTTCACGAAATCTTCTCAATTCCTGTGGAATCGGATATTGATTATACGTGATAACCTTAATTTTACCAACAGAAATGTACAATGGGCCATGAGCGATTGTTTGGCAATTTTGTCTATAATACCCGTAAATACCCAATTCTACTTTTGCGCCTCGTCAATAGTTGTGTTGCAGTTTAAACGACAACATAAGATAGATCTTTCCCGAATGGACTCCTTACAGCTGGGGCTGGATTGCTTTTCCACCCGAAATAAGCGGGCTTTCCATTTATCCACTTGTGTCTGACACGAATCCAATTGCGGAGACGTCTCTCATGAAGCAGTTTGATTCTTCTCTTCTGTTCTGTCGGAGAAAGTCTGTCGAGCAGTTTGTTGGGCTTGAATCCCAGAGGTCTTCTGTACATCATCTCTTCGTGATATAGACGCTGCAATCAAGTGCTAACCCTTCAATATAATGCACGCGTTCGTCAAAAGCGACAATCAACCTGAGACGCAGCTAAAAAAAGACCCGATATGGAATGATCCTCTTCTCCAGAGGATGAATTGAACAAGTGTAAAATTACTCACATACGCCGGATCCAAGTAAGGATCATAATTTCTCTCGCTCTCCTCAGCCATGACAACTCTGAATGGAGGCGCTTGAGAAAATGATTTAATAGAAGAGTACTAAGGTTAATAGACTAAGAAGATTAATAGATGCTCACCAAGTGATTTTGCTAGAATGCAATGAACAAGTTCGGACAATACATAAAAATCTTATAAATATGACTTTGTGCTAATTGATCATTCACTAATAGAGTAAGCAATATGGTTGCAGTGAAAAGATATGGAGGAATGATTCTATAAGACTGTGGAAACCAGAGACAAAAGTGACCGATAACGTAAACAAGAGCTGGGCCCTGAATAGGTTAGGTCACTGATGTAAACAACAGCCCTGAATAGGGCTGTTGTTTACATCAGTGACCTAGTTAACCCCGGAAAACAAAAATAGTGACTCAGAGGTTAGGCAAGTCCCTAACGGGAATAAGAAGGAAGCAATGTTTCATTCCAGAAGAGCAATTAAAAGGCCAGACTAGCAGAAAAAATGTGAAAGAATTTGAAAAATATGTGGAGGGAAGAGAGAGACGCGTCCGAAATGTTAGAGTGGGTGAGAGGTAAATGGATGGTGGCAAGAGGTGTCGAAAGAGAGAAAAGGAGAGGCATCGTCCAACAAAGAGGAGAATTAGAGAGTGTGGGAATACATGAGAAATACCAGACGGACATACAACTTCCTAGGTCTCTTTCGTTCCTTCTTCTCCTTCTTCGCTCTTTATGTGCATTTTGCTCTTCCTTTGAAGACAAAGCACATCTTTATAATGTGAATGAGTCGAATAACTCTACAGAATGGATGACAAGAAGTAGTCGAAATCAATAAACTCAGACCAATAGAGTCAGAGGAAAAGATTTTTCGCGATATATTTTACCCTTTCTAGTACTGATCCCATTATGCAGAACTTCAGGTGGACTAGTATCTGCTATATTAGTATAGAAAAGTGTTGGGGTTTTATAGAGCATCTGCAAACAATACTGCTGATGGAAACATGTGCAAGCGTGGGAATTATGATGCATCTGTAAATGTGTATACTGATACTGAGGATCAATTCGTACATGAGTATCTGAGGTAAAAACGATGGCTCCATCCGTAAAGTTATAAAACATGGGCCATGAATTTTATATAAAACCACGAGAGAACTGTTCCTTCGAAGTACAACTTATCTTACTTGGGCTCACATTGTGAAAATAGCAAAGGCAACTGTGTTGTAAATAGAAATACTGCACTGGAATCATAGCTAAGATGTCATTCAGAAGGAATGCTAAGATTCTGAATAATGCAAATATGAAGAGAATTCCGTTTCTCATGGCTCTTTATAAAGATACAACCATGAATTATCTTGTCATTGCGCAAGAGATATGTCAATCCTGACATATGCCTTGTGAATAATATTGCTATAATATACTAATTTAATTCTTATCTAGTCTGGCACTCTCCGTTTGGAACTCTTGGTTCAGAGTGCCCATGAAAATCGGAGCTCAGTTTAGTCTCTTTTTTTATTTTTCTCGGTTCTTCGTTACACATGCAGACTGTTTCGGGTAAATTAATAAAATAGATACGATAATGCGACGCAGAAGGCTACAGTATGTTATTAATTATAACAAAATCATTGAATATTTTGCGGATGAGCATTATAATGGCAACGGGAGAAAGTGTGGTGGAAGGGACTAGAAAAAAAAGAAAATTCTCCTAATCATATTTTTTAGCGCAACATACGGTGTTTATACATTTCTCTTTGAAATAAAGAATTGAAGCAAGTTAATAACAACTATCGATTTCGACTAGCAAAAAAACGCGTAAAAATCACGGTGGGCGAGAAAAAAGAAGATGAATTTCATTTCGCTCTTCACAAATATTAGTGGAAGCAAGCGACGTCAAACAAAGGTGCTTCACTTTGCAATATATCGAGAAGGAACAAGGCATGTAAGGACAATGGGCAAACACACAACCCAATATTGAAACGCTGCACTCGAAACAATGTCTAGCTTTCGATTTCGAATTATATAACATTTGGTTGCTACTAAATGTACAATGTATTGTTGATTCACTGAAAGACGCTCGAGTGAATATTATAGTTATCTCCTTTTAAAATAAAATTAAAGATGTTTAGCATATATCGTAGAAGAAAGATACTGATTCTCCTTCTGCCGAAATACTATGGACAACTCAACATTCTGGAAGAAGACACATTCCCCTTTCTTAGACTTTTCGACAAGTTGCAAGCTTCCTCATTGAGCCAATAACATCTGTTAGTATGAATGTGCTTCCATGCAGATAAATGGCTACGCATACATTGCAGACTTGGCTGAATCTGATTTCGTTACCCAATCCATGATGGAGATGATATTTCGAGAATGAAGAGAATTTGTAATGAAATCCTGGGTGGGAGTAAATGACGGATTGAAGAATGGATGGCATACGGATGACAAAGTGGAAAACTGGCTGAGACCGAATTTCGATTCTCCGAGGACAACAGCTTCAGTATTTAGGAATAAGAGGCAATAGATATTTGTCTTCTGAGATTCATGCCAAAATAGACAAAATTAATGTGACGTTGTTTTTCGACGAGTGTTTGTTCTCTTTGACAAATTGAGGAAATTGTGAGTTTCCGCGTCAATTGACGAGACTGTGTTTTTCGAAAGGAGGGGGTGGGAAGGGTCAATTTTGTGTTGAGCTGTTCTACGCGCTATTTTACTTGGTCTATGAAATTCTATCGAAAATTAACAGACAATTACTGTTTCCGCGAGCACTGATTCAATTACCTGACGTCGCTCAAGAGGAAACCAGGAGATATTCTGGAAAATATTCAAAAAAAAATGCAAAAAAAAACATAATTGAACCACAGTTTTTTCTCCCCGAAACCCTGTTTTTTTATAGATCTACTTAGTTATCTGAGACAAGAAAGACTACATATGCTATTTAAACTTTGAAACTGTTTTTCTGTAATCTCCTCTTCACAATATTTCGTTGTAGACCAGGTTCGCATCTACGCTCATTTAGTTACAATAATCTTGCGGTCTCTCTGTCCCAATTACTCGACAGTACAAATCAGTACGTCCCCGTGATGTCATCTCCATCAATTACCCTCTCTCGACTCACTATGGCGTATAAGAAGTAACCCTCTAACATTCTCAACGATGTTGCATTCTCTCATGGAGAAGTTGTCTGGATACTGGGTAGTAGTGGGAATTTCTCACAGTTGGATGATGTCTCTTCCCACTTAGTCCCCATCATTTAATCAGTCTCCTCGTCTATCTCCCCAAATGACATTTGGATGCCTCGGACACGGAGATTTACTGTGAGGAACGGCGATCGATAACATGGAATACGTTTATGAGGAATGGTCTCTACTTAAAGAAGGAATTCAGTAATCGACATCATCTTCCATAAGTGCAGATCTCTTTCCGAATCTCATCCATTTGTCAGAGGGAGATCGTTTGCCGAATCTAAAGAGTCCCTTTGTCTGGAGAGAGGGGAAGAGAACTCTTACCTCATCCATTTAGCATTCGGCGACCTCTTTCCGAATCGCATCCATTTAGCGGACGGAGACCTCTTCCAGCTCTGAATATGGCACAATGAGATGAGAAAGGGGGAAGGGAATAAGAGAATGGAGAATGAAATATACCCCAAGTGCCGAGTCTGAATATTCCTGTGAGAAGGAAACAGTGAAGAGTGCCAAGAAGAAGAGAACGAAGAGTCGCGACATCCTGGAAGGGTCAATCAACGGAGTAATCAGAGGAGGGCTTAGAAGAGGGAAGGAAGGCAAGAATGAGAAGACGAAGACATGCACTCCCCGCCTCAGAGGAGGGGGAGGAGACTCCGCCTATCGATACAGAAGAAGGTTGGAGAGGCATCCAACCTCAAGTGAGACACTCCAATCCATCCTCAAAAGGAAATTGAAGCGAAAAAAGACGGAAGGATGTGGATTCTCATCCTCGACTCCAACACCTTCCGGAGATGTACATTTATAGACAGGGAAAAGTGACGATCGAAAAGATTGTGAGCTAGTGAATGACGAATGAATGAAAATATAATTATCTGATTTTAACGATGATTTAGGAAATTTATTCTGTACTAGAGTTCGTTGAGAAAGTAGGGAGGACACTTGATGTCTTCTTCTAGAAGGAACGAACGAAGTCCGCCGGGGGTCCTTAATTCGTCTATTGAATCTTCAGTCGGAGGAAGTCCTTCACTTACCTCGTCGTTGTTCACATCAGCGAAGGATCTCATTTATCCAATCGTGAAAAGAATGTACTTGTTGTTGAGAGAAATCTTCAGTTCCTCTATTTTTTAAATTCTATTTTTTTAAAATTTAACGTTGCTTCGTCATAGCAGGCTGCGAAGTTCTAAATCAACTGGTTTTCATCTATTGCACCTTCACGAAACACACTGGATTGACGAGAAAATACTATGCCTCGGAATTCTTTCTTGCTTTAAACCACGCATACGCTTGTTTAGTTTCTACGAGTCTTCGGAAGAATCGAGATTGGAAAAGTATTATGAAAGGATGCATGCATAGAACGCGAAATAATTCATAAAGAGCAGAATTTTGAAATGCTACCTAGCACAAAAATGTGTGTATTCACTACAAAACACGATGTTGACCTTTCTAGTTAAGAAAGTCCCAAAATACACGTACTAACTCTCGCTCGATAAGAACATTATTCGTATAGTTGCAGTTGTCCGCATGTCGCAGTTGTTTATTGCCGCATAACTAGAACTCGTAGAACGAAGGTCCATATTTACTTATGCTTCGTTGCATCGGTTAGTAGGGCCGTTCCGCCAGAAAGCAATGCTCACTACTCAAATAAGTAACGAAAATAAGGACCAGGGGAATTAAATATTTATTATACATTTGTGCACGATCAGAACGAAAATATAACTCATTGTTGTCCAGAGATTAATAAATGAGCACTTTTTCTTGTTGTTGTGATGAGTGTCTAGTATAGTTTCTAAAGATCAAAGAGCCAATCGAGACCCTGATCGAGAGTTCCTTTGTTGAACATCGACAGTTGCACTGCGAACTCCTGAAGAGTTGCCCATTCTCTCTGGTTTGTATCGATTCTTCTGGACGTCCATCTCTATAGCGATCGCTGATTCGATCGAATCTCAAAGTATTCTCGATCGTGAGAAAAGGGATTACGATTCAACTGGAACATACGAGGGCAACAAATTATGGATATTTTCATAAGAGTGCCCCCGCCCCGGTATTACTCGGTTGCATAGTGACTGTTTCGACCGTCTGCCTTCTTCTGGTCTAATAAGATATATATCTGTGTTCTATGTAAGTTCAATTGTTATTTGTTTATGATAATTCTATCTTCTGATTCTTTGAACACCATGCAGAATGTGAGTTTTTGTTATTTAACGGAGGCGTGGGAATAGATGTTGTGCAGGGGAGTATAAAGGCCCATGTGTTATCTGTGTTGTAGCTCATCCCTTTCTCTTTTGCCCTCAGAAAAGACCGACTCCCATACCCACAAACCTTTTTGGTGGGCACTTTTGTGACCAATCGATATTTTTGATTATCGATTGATCAACCCAACTTATAGTGGCGTGGTAGTAGAACAGCAGACTTGAGGCTATCGCGGTAAAAACTGCGCAAAAGTATCGTACTTAAAGAGCTGCTCGATTTGGGTTGTTGTAAAACCAGAAACAGTTCAAAATTTACTAAGGTCCTACCGCGATAGCCCACTCACATCAATAAACGACCGTAGTTTTAGTGAACATCAAGCGTTTCGCTGCGAGAGACATGAATTTTGAATTTAGATTCTAATGTAAGCAATTCCTGATTAAAATAGCGGGCAGTTACTCAGCCTGCGTAACTCAAATGCTTTTTGATGGAATGTCGGTGTTTTTGTTGCCGTGTAGTGGGATGGTACAGTATGATCTACAGTAACTCAAAATCAATAATCCGGGTTACTGTACCTTTCGCTGCAGGACCACCTTTTATAAAGTTGAGCGAAATGAGCCGGGATTGCTTGTATGAGTTGGTATTCATTTATTTATTTATCGTACACCACAAGGGTGCGACAACATGTACATAAATGGACGAAATAATGAAAATTGAGGAATGGGGTATTCGGTACGGCATTGCTCGAAAGGTATACTGTAGTACGGCTACCGTACCCATGATTTAGCTACCGTAGCTTTCGCTGCGGGACAATCATTTTCAAAGTTGCGCCAAACGAGGTGCGATTGATTGTTTGAGTTGGTATCCGGAGCGGCATTGCTCAATAGGCATGCAGCACCTCGGCTACCGCACCGCGGGTTACTGTAACTTTCGCTGCGGGACCACTATTTTTCAAACGACTAGATTCTAACAACGCAGAACTACAGTATACCTTTCGTACAATGTCGTACATAACAGAGACTATCTGAGAGGCTCGACATTGAGCCGTACAAGGAGACCTAACCTATGCTGAAAAAATGACCGTAGGGTAAACTTTTAGTGTAGAAACCGAAAATCGATCTTAGAAGTTTGTATTCTCAATCCCGGCTGAGATATGTTTCAGAACATGTACTAAGGTCGGAAAATGAATTTTTTTTCTCGGCATAGTTGGACCCAAATATGGTAGTAGATATTGAATATCATCCAAAATGTATCATTTTCACCGTTGAGAGTGAGATAGAAACTCCTCTTAGAAAAAAGTTAGAGATTTTTGAATATTTGAAATAAAAATCTTGAAAAAAGTTTTTCAGTTAGGGGGGTTTTGACTATTTCATTAGATTCCCCGTCAAAAATTACCCCTAGGCGCCCATTTCAAGGGCGATCGAAGGGGGGAAGTTATTTTTAATTTTTTTTTGAAATACGCTCCTTGGCATTTTCGTGACTTTCACTAGTTTCAAACTCTCTAGATTTTCGCTATATCGAGCTATTTGAATTGAAAACAATCATAAAATGAATAAAACAATATTAAAATTGATTTGCATACATGTTAGTGTCATATTTCTCGAAAAAAAATTTTGACATTGTTCAAACTCGAATTTCATTTTGGTCAATTTTCTTTAAATTTCGAATGCGAATTGCATCCTATTCTCTTTAGAATGTTCAAATATTGCGTTTAAGCAAATATATGTACATATGCAGTGTGCCGAACAACTTTTTCACAAGATTTACACCTTAACAATCTGTTATATTCCACAATCTATTAAAACGTTTCTATCACAACCAAAGTGGCTGAGGAGGTTACGCAGTATGTGTAGAACATTTCGCCTTTTGAAAGTGAGTGGCTATCTATTTGTACAAAGGAGCTACGACGCAGTGAATACCGTGCATCTGAACGAGCACACGGGTTATGTCTTCTCTTGCACTCTCTCGCTATTGTGCACTCTCTCGCTGGTTCGAGCCCCGACCGATGCATGAATCTTTTGCCAGAGCCTAACACCCTGGGATAGAAGTGAATTGTGTCTGAATCACTTTATAAAGATAAAATGTAATACTAACAAAAGATTCATGCATCGGTCGGGGCTCGAACCAGCTAGAGAGTGCACAATAGCGAGAGAGTGCAAGAGAAGACATAACCCGCGTTCTCGTTCAGATGCACGGTATTCACGGCCTCGTAGCTTCTTTGTACAAATAGATAGCCACTCACTTTCAAAAGGCGAAATGATCTACACATACTGCATAACCTCCTCAGCTAGTTTGGTTGTGATTGAAACGTTTTAATAGATTGTGGAAAATAACAGACTGTTGAGGTGTAAATCTTGTGAAAAAGTTGTTCGGCACACTGCATATGTACATATATTTGCTTAAACGCAATATTTGAACATTCTAAAGAGAATAGGATGCAATTCGCATTCGAAATTTAAAGAAAATTGACCAAAATGAAATTCGAGTTTGAACAATGTCAAAGATTTTTTTCGAGAAATATGACACTAACATGTATGCAAATTAATTTTAATATTGTTTTATTCATTTTATAATTGTTTTCAATTCAAATAGCTCGATATAGCGAAAATCTAGAGAGTTTGAAACTAGTGAAAGTCACGAAAATGCCAAGGAGCGTATTTCAAAAAATAATTAAAAATAACTTCTCCCCTTCGATCGCGCTTGAAATGGGCGCCTAGGGGTAATTTTTGACGGGGAATCTAATGAAATAGTCAAAACCCCCCTAACTGAAAAACTTTTTTCAAGATTATTATTTTAAATATTCAAAAATCTATAACTTTTTTCTAAGAGGAGTTTCTATCTCACTCTCAACGGTGAAAATGATACATTTTGGATGATATTCAATATCTACTACCATATTTGGGTCCAACTATACCGAGAAAAAAATTTCATTTTCCGACCTTAGTACATGTTCTGAAACATATCTCAGCCGGGATTGAGAATACAAACTTCTAAGGTCGATTTTCGGTTTCTACACTAAAAGTTTACCCTAAAGTCATTTTTTCAGCATAGGTTAGGTCTCCTTGTACGGCCACTGTAGCCAGAAACTCGATCCTCTCAGAAAGTCTCTGATAACTCATACAAGTAATCGCGACTCGATTCGAACGAATTGTAAAATGGTGGTCCCGCAGCGAAAGGTACAGTAACCGGATTATCGATTTTGAGTTACTGTATGTCATACGGTACCATCCCAGTATAGGTTTGGTTGATCAATCGATAATCGAAAATACTGATTTGACCATGAACCCCGGTTCATTGTTCCGGTTTATCGTTGCGAAGTACCCACCAAAAAAATTGGTGGGCACTTCGCAAAGTGCCTACAGTGGGAGGGTATGCCGACTCCTCAAACATTTAACTTTTCATTTCTTTTTTTATTATTTCGCAGTGCCTAGACACTGTATTTACCGAAAATGAGGAGTGCCCCGTGTCCAGGTATGAGCTGGAAACTAATTATGACACATTTACCTTCGAAAATTGAAGACATCCTTCTTTTGCCATCTTTCTTGTCTCGGTCTCCCGACGCGACGTTGCCCATTCCGACACAGTTCAATAGCCACTTCTGAAGAGGAAATTTATTTTATTCATTTACAAAATACACTACACTAAAACTATTCTCGACTAAACACGCGTTACGCTTGCGATAGAGCAGAGAGAGATAATTGTCCATTTTGCGAACGCGTCATTAAAAAATTGTAATAGATTCGAGTGAGGAGTAATGATCAGACTCTCCTCATTCTAATGCTCTCTCGTCGATCAGACGGCGCGAGAGAGCATGCAGACTTGAGAGGGACAGACCATCACTCTGGATTACAGAGGACTGCAAGGAGGGAAAGAGTGTGCGAGTCCTATTACTCCCCAGTGTCAATCATCACAATCTTGAGGGATCTTTCAGAGCAGCTCAAAGTATTCTAGAACTAATATAAGATGCATTTAACCAGTGGACTTCCTCTTAGGTCAGCAATCGGGAATTTCTGTCTCGCACAACTATACTATCAACCAGCGAATCGATATCATCGAGATGGAATCAAACCCCATTTCGGCCGTTTCTTCTTGTGTTGGAATGGCACTAAAAGGGGATATTTAAAATGTCCCCTTTTAGTGTCATTGCCCACAGCCTAGGGCGTCTATATAAACTGTCGTCTCATTCAGTTGCCTCTCTTCTCTTCCTTCTGCCCCTCTTCTTCCAATGCCTGCTCTCGTCAAGGTAATGCTTTTTATTTCTAAAAATATTTCACATAACATAGATAATAAGTGGGAATACAGATGCAATATCCCCTCTTCCTCAAATCCGTTCATAGTTCAAATCTTTCCATTTCAGCCCGCTGCCACTCCCCGTTCTTGCAACTGGGAGGGTGTTAATAACGGAAGCGGAGATGTGAGTTGATCAGATATATCCATGTTATTAGCTATTAGGGCGTTCCGAAAGTGTTGTCCACTTTGTTTGAAAATTAAATATTTCAGCCTACTTAGATCGGGCGGCTCCATAAAGTGAATACACTATAGAACACCCTTTGCACTTTGAATATTTAATTCAAACCGATTGTATCATCGCACTTCCGGTTAAATATCGCACTTCCGGTTAAATATATTCGGGCGATATAACTGTTTTCACTACATTTTTTTTTCAAGATTTTGAGCACCGGGAAAAATCTGAATATATTGCCAATCGATTTCATTGATGACGAGAAGTACGTGAAAACCAGCCCGGCTTCCGTGCACAAGTTACAACATCACTAAGCAATACGATTTTTTCCACGTAATTTTCTTTTTTTCGCGAAATTGATTCCGGCAATAGTGTTGAAAATTATTAAATTATTATTGTAGACTAGAACCACTATATAGGCCTTTTTAATCCTTCAAGAAACGGGTTAAGTAGAAAAATGGTAAATGGGAAATTGAGATTTTTCCCATCCACCGTTTTGACATTTTCGGATGTAGTTCTCGAAGCATTAAAGTCAGATACAATTTCAATGGCATAATAAAGAGTACATCATGTCTCTCAATTGTGGTTTAAGTCTGTGGTTGCAGCAAGCATCCTCAATCGAGATATAAATTTCTAGACAGAAGTGAAAAATCAGTCATTTTTGCTTATTCCGTCATCACATCGAAATATTTGCCAGATATCAATATGGGAAAAAATAGTTCTGCTGGAGCTCCAATTACTACAAAACGATGTGGGTGATTTTGTCTCCTCATAAACTAGAGAAAAAAAATATTAAAATATGGATAGAACTTTCGGAACACCCTATTATATCTAGAAAGTACATTGAATAAAATAGATTTATACCAACGGGGAAATTGTTGGTGAATGGGGATGGAAAGAGAAGAGAAAGACTGTAGCGCCTTCTGCCCTCGCATGATTCTAATCGGTCATCTTCGCCTCTTTAACCTAAAGAGTTGATTGACGTTGTGGAGTTCTATTGTTATTTCAGGAGGAAACTCCCGTCGAAGTCGAAGTCTCTCCGAGACCCAAGGGCAAAGTGAGCCATACGATACAATTTTTAAAGGAGTGTCAAGTAATTGTATAATATATTTTGTAGTTGTAGGTTACAGACTGATCCTAAAACTAATCAATAATCCTAGATCATACCAATCAAAGCAAAAAGGTAAGCTGCGCAACCTAAGTTGGAAACAACTGTGAACCTTCTCGCGCACTCTCTAGTTCGCGCACTTTCTCGCTAGTGCGCGAACTAGAGAGAGCAAACAGTTCAGTAGCTTCTCTCTAACTTCTCTGTCTCCATACCTAATCATGTCTGATCACTTTCTCGGTCTTGCACTCTATCTCGTCAGACCATAGCCGTCTGCGCAATCTCTGCTGCCCATGGTCTTTCTCCTCCTTTCGTCGGCTTCCCTCTCTCATTCTCTCTAGCTCTTGGAACACCACCAATCGCGATGACCGTACCCGTGTTACCGTAACCTTGTCCCGACGGTCCCCTACAGTACTCTGACTCTGTCACCGTAATCCACCACAGTAATCCATCTGCGTGCTGTCCACGACTGTGATTCCTCGTCTTCCACTCATAAAGTTATTCTCTCTCTCTCTCTGCGCTTTCCTTTCCCTGCACGGGATTCTCGGGAATGATAAAGACGGGTAATCAGATCCGTTATTATCATACGAAAAAATTGTAAAGGAGTGTCAAGTAAATATCTTATATATTTGCAGCGCAATCATCGCGTTCGTCAGTCTCCTTCTCCTCACCTCATTGTGCCGTCCGGCAAGTAGTATTCTATTCCTATTACTACTACTCCTTCTACCACTGTCCTTCTACTACTCTATTCTGCCTATTCCTACTACTCTATTCTGCCGTAATGAACACATTATTTCAGTTTTTTTTAAATGTTTGCTGCAAATAAATAAAAGATAAATATTATACATCCATCATTCTTGCTAGTCGTACGATGCAAATGGCAGAGGTGGGGAGCATCCTGAGTCTCGAGGGAAGCACGTCAATCGACGAGTATTATGTTATGGATTATGGAGTATGTATATCTTCGTGTTGATTCTGGGACAGAGTAATGGTCTGGCGCTCTCAATCTTTCATGGGAGCAAAATTGCATCTGATTCCGTTGTCTTTCGCTCATACCGCTGCATGCGTCGACGCATGCAAAGTGTCCACCGACTTTTTTTGGTGGGCATTTCGCAACCATGACCGTTCATGGTCAAAATCGATATTTTCGATTATCGATGGTACCGTATGATCTAGTACCTCCAAGTCAATAATCCGGGTTACTGTACCTTTCGCTGCGGGAACACCATTTCAAATTAGCTGTGATTGCTTGTAAGAGATGTAATTCGGTACGAGATTGCTGGAAAGGTATACTATAGTCCTGCTACCATACCCATGGCTTAGCTACGGTAGTTTTCTCTGCGGGACCACATTTGTTAAGTTGTTCGAATTGAGTGGAGGTTGAATGTATGCGTTGCATTCGGTACGAGATTGCTTGAAAGGTATAATGTAGTCCTGTTTTTGCTCTCGTCTCTATTCTAACCTTGCCCTCTCTCTCAGCTTGCGATATTGTATCTCTCTACCCTTACACCTCCCTTATCATGAAAAGACCGACCCCGGTCGTAATTTATTTTTCCACTCACTCTTACTGGCCGACGAGGTCGAGATCTCCCTCAAATAGCCGACATCCTTGCATGTCCACATATTTGCAGATCCTGTGATTTGGTTGTACCTCTATATTCCTTCATGCTAAGTTTATTCTCACCTCTTCCAGTGTTCCATTTGACTGAGTGTGGGCTGATCACGCTATCTGCTCCTGTAACCTCCTTATTGCTCTTGCCTGCGTTCAGTTGCGTCTGGTCGATTTCTTCTCTCTGTTCGTTCTCTTGATTACCTCGATTAGTGCTGCTTGGATTCCCAACTGAAATCCGTTTGCTTGATTATTTGGTTTTATTTCAGCGTCAATATTTTTGTATTATCTCCTTCCCCAAGCCTGCTGCTCCTATCTCTCTTTTGTGACTATTTCTTACCGGGAACTCTTGTTTCAGCCATTCATGCACACAGAGAAAAATTAATTCGCCATGCATGCGAGTTATTGATTAGATTACTTAAGCTCTCCACACTTTCTACCCGCTCTCTGCAGAATTTAAGTAATTTAATCATTAACTCGCATTCATGGCGAAGTAATTTTTCTCTGAGTGTAGATGTCTTCGTCGAAGTTGATCGCGCTTCTGAATAGAAGCAGTTTGTAGCCTTCTTCTCTTCTTCTGCAGCTGAGGATCCCGTGGGCTCTTCTCAGGTTAACTCCAACTTCGTACTCCATGATGGACTATCCCGATTTCTGCTCTTTTCTCTCTTATATATCCTCGCTGTTCTCCTCTCTCTCGCCTTTTGTCACCTAAGTCCTCCCCCAATCCTGGGGGGGGGGGTGTCAGAACCGCAACGACAAAAGCGCAACAACCCCTTTCTGGCTCTCCTAACTCACTTTGAATAAGTCGTACAGATACAGCTAGGATCTCATTTGACTCCAAATCGTCTGCTCTATCGAACCCACTATGTCATTTTGCCTGAAACTGAGCGGAACGACAAAAGCGCAACAATTTCAAACAGCAAGGAGGCAATTATAAACAAACAGATTCGATTGTTCATTGCTAGAGAATATCGCACCTGAAAATCCGGATAAATTCTTGAAGTTTGAAGAGAGTTATTCGCTGTTGCGCTTTTGTCGTTGCGGTTCTGACACCCCCCCCCAATCCTTCTTTTTCTACTTCACGAGACTCCTTTTTGTACTCATTAGTCATGACTGTTAGGCCGTTTCTTTTAGGTTGCGCTCTTACTACTTTACTTCACTCTGTTCCTCCGTTTGTGTCATTCACATCTTGGTTTCTCTCTCTCGTCTCTCTCTCTTCTCTCTCTCTCTCTCTCTCTCTTTTCCTGTTTCGTATTCGTTCCTGACTTTCCCCCCTTCGTCTTCTGTCTGTCCGTTCATATGCCTTCTCTTTCAACTGGTACTCTTTATTACTCAATCTTGCTCAAAAGTACCAATATGGGAACATGGGAGGAATTCACCCTCTTCCTCCATCGCCGATTGGAATGCGCCGACCATCATTCCATCCGCTGGTTCCTGTCCATCATGTACTCCTCCATACGCAGGTTCGTCCCTTAATTGTTATTTTTTTATTCGAATGAAATTGTCCCCCCCTCATCGTTAATCTATTCTGTCATGTTTGGACGTCCTGTTTTCGAGTCGTTTTGATTCACTTTAACCCTATTCTCCAAAACCAGGTTGTATTATTCCGTGGCCGAGCCTCCTGTCGATCATATTTAGCCCCATCCTCCTTACCTCTCCGCTTGTCTTTCTCCCTTGATCTCCATTGCCTGACGACCCTGCTCCTTCATTTCCATCCTTCGCACGAGCTCTGCTTCCTCCGGAATTCGTCTCGGCTTCTTTGCCGCTTCTTCTGCTGTCGGTGTAACTATCCACGTTTTAACGCGAAAGCTTCTTTTCTGTGTCTTCCGAATTATTCTGTGTTCTGGTGAAGCTCGCGTTAGCCATCCTTTCTGAAAAGAGACTATTTCTCCTCTTTTCCTTTTTTTTCTTTATTTAATAGACTCCCTCTATTCCACCGTAGCTACTTACTCTTTCGGCGGCCATGACTTGATGCAACACGGTGGCTTCTGAGCAATGACCGCTTGCCGTGATTATGTGAGTGGCTATCCTCGTTCCTTCTCCCTTATTGATGAGTGTGGCAATATAGAGGGCCGCTTTCACCGACGGGACGGCGGCCTGCAATTCATTTTCTATTTTACCATTATTATACCCTTTCAAAACTTCTTACCTCCATCTGCTGCGCCACTTCGGATAGATCCTCATTCCGGAGAGTTCGCATAGCCGCAAGCAAGCCCATTTTCACGTAGTTCACTTCCATCTCGCTCAATAGGCTCCTTCTAAGGAGGCGAATTGCCTCCTCACGGAGCATCTCTTCCGACTGATGTAATTCTCCTGTTTCTTGCCACCCTCTTCTGTTATCCTTGGTTCTTCCTACCTTTCCTTCCCCGTCATGTCTCACTTTGAATAGCGATCTCGAAATGTGTCTCTCTCTTGAATAGCAGTTGGTCACCTTACTGGGTTGCGGCGGCGTCCTCTCCCTCACCATGTGGGCCTATCTTTCAATAACTTTCCCGTCTAGGGACTTTCACCATGTGGTTATGGATTACTCTGTTATTGTGCATTATTTCCTTTCCACTTCTTTCTTGATGCTACTTCGTGGCTTTCCTCTTGGTTTCTAACTCTTTTTCCTTTTTGTAAGTGTTCGATTTCCTCTCGCTGTGCTTCCGCCTTCTCTCTCTCCAGAGTTATCTTCTCCACAACTATCTTTCTTCTTCCTGGTTTCTACATCCTCTCTCGAATCTCTTTTTATCTTTCTTTATTAGTCTCGCTTTTTCTACTTGTCTGTTTATTTCTTTCCAGCCATGAACCTTGCTTTTTTGACCATGAACCTCCAGGTAATGGTTGCGAAGTGACCAAAAAGAAGGTGGTGGGCACTGCGCAAAGGCACAACGGTGCAATGCTATGGAACTAGCACATCATAAACGATGACCAATCATCAAACTATTACAATGATCATGTGACAATACACTGACTTCATTTATAATTGATCCCATAGCGAAATCTACATACATTATGACAATATCACAATTGTCGGTGGAAATTAAACATGAGTGTACTGTGCGTAGAAGCGTCAAACTTTGCTTACATACCACAAATCGAATTTTAGTCGATTATATCGAATGTATATGTAATTTCATGCAGAAATAATTATTGTTCAATAAATAGGTACTAATTGCGTAAATCGATAGAAATAAGGAAAAAAACAAACCAATACGTTTTCTTTTATTAATTCTCACAGATTGGTGTTTAGCTCAAATTGATGGAATTTCATTAAATAAATAAAATTTATATTAATAAAAAGACAAAAACAGGTGAAAATAGTAGAGAATCCAAAGAGTCAAAATTCGCGTGCTAGCGACTTTCGACACGATTGTTAGCATACGGTAGATTTCGCTTTTGGCAAGTTGCCAGCTCCGCCACGTTTGAAACACCCTAGCTCTTCCTCGTTATTTCTCCTGAAATGGACGGCTTGGTGAGTTTTCTTTATTTGTTTTAACAAAAATATATTTACCAATTGATTAATTTCAGTCGTCGGGCGATATTCGACCAATCGATTTCGTTTCTCGTCTCTTCGATGGAGGAACGAGTGCAGAAGCGAGGAAAACCGAACTCACACAAGGTTTGACCCTATTTCCCCTCCTCTTTCTCCTCGAATTCAATCAATATTTCAGCCCTTTCCTCCCTCGATTCTGAGTATTCTTCTCGCCTTTCCGATTTGACCATCAGAAAGAAGGAACTGCACGAAACCAAGTTCAAGTTAGTTACTTGCCTCTCCCCATTTTTATGATCGTACGGCGTCAAAGTCTTGTTTTACTGTGCATTTACCACTTATCTTGAAACATAATCGCTTCAGATACGAGAATCTATCCGATCTGGCCGAGTCGCTCACTCATTTGCAAGATTCGATCGACGACAATCGGCGACAGGTTAGTAACGTCTTGCCACTCGCGTGTTGTATTATGTGTTTACTTGATTGAGCGGGTTTGTTCATCTGATCCGATCATAATGGGGCGTTTGCATCGTGTGAACCTCATAACTTGCAGCTGAAACACAGTGAGACATCTCTGACTTCGACTGGAAACGTGCTCGAATACGACGCAGCCAAGACGAGGAGCCACAAACTCATCCAGATTATTACTGTGAGTCGTCTAGTAGGGAGCACAAAACAATGTAAGTTCTAATACCCCAGAAAGGGATTTCTGGGGTATTAGAACTTGCTATTGCCTAGTTGAATTATGTTCCTATATATGCACTTTAATTCTTCACGCGAAGTACGTTCCTAAAGATAAAATAAACAGTTTGGGTGATCGAATACCTAATTATGATCGTTATTTCAGGCTCGGATTCAGTACGACAAGGCGCGTGAGGCACTCAAGGATTCGGATGGAGAAGAAACGAAGAGACTCGCTTATATCGTCGATCTACAGAATGCACACGAGACACTACAGATGGTCAGTGAGATTAATCAAAGCCCGTAAAATCAGCGAAAACGTTGTGACGTTTCAAAAAATAGCAAGGTGAAATCAGGAACTCTTGGACTTCGTATACCCGATGACAAATCTTCTGGAAAACTTTTCCTTGCGCAGTCAAAATTGCTATCAATTTTACCTTTACTCGAGGTTGGAAGGATTGGTATACGACGACGGTGTTGCATTTGTTTGCACAAACGCGACTCTTAGCTCGCATCATACATTGTATTAATCGAAACTTGTAAATACATGCTCATCTTCAGCACCTCTCGACGCCTGCGTTGAACAATGAGTTGGAGGAGTTAAAGGATGGCTTCCTCGCATGGCAAGGAGCTGCACTCGTATTCGCCATTCAACAGGCGGACTACGGGAAACTGCACGAGATTCAGAAGATCTACCAGAGTCTCGCCAGACAGGATGGTACGGTTATTTCCACATTATCTTTGCAAAACAGAAAATATTAGAGCTGAGACAGAGATTCGAAGTACGGGCTTTCCGGGGAATACTTCTATCATGTTATTGGCATCGATACTGCTCAAATGTATGAGAGAAAGTAGAAGCGCATAATAATAATGATAGATGATATGGACGTTGACGCTGTTGTTTCAGAGTTCACAGGAATCTTTCGTCGTGTTTGTTCCTCTCGTCTCAAGGATCTCGACCTATCGAATATCGACTCCATTCAATCTCTCTTCTCGACACTCCACAGAGAAGTCGAGTACATCCTCGAACATTATCTCACGTGAGTGCATCTGCCATTATCGACCTCAATATTGTTCAAGTGAACTACTACATATCTCAAATTCATTGTATTTTGTATTATTTATTAACAGTGTTCTCCGTTTCAGTGTGATTCGTCGATTCAAAGACGAGTCAGAGGCAGGCGCCATTCTAAGCAAATCGGTCACTGAGGGCCTCGAGGTCAGATATAATTTACGTACTAAAACAACGTAGATCATGTGATGAAAGCAAGCTCGATTGATTCGACTGTCCCATCTCGTACAAACATCTTTCCAGAACCTCGACCTCTCCTCTCCTTTATCCAATCTAATCGGTCAACACGAGGATCCAATCGCCCTCTGCACTTCCATCAACTCTATCTTCAACGACTACTACGAGAGAATTGTGAAGGACGAGAGCAAGGCCAAATTCGTCGATCTTATCAGAATTATCAAGGTTTGTTGAATCTTTTAAATTTATCATCGTAGTTTGAATTGGTTCAATATTTGTTACTTCAGGAGAAAGCTCTAAAGAGTATGGAGACTCTCATGCGGTCGTCTTTCACGAACATCGCATTGAGCAAGCTGAACGGACTCGAATTGGTAAGACTATAGTTTAGGATATTAATAGGTCTCCCCATTTGTTCAGACCTGTATGTTACTGAAATAAAAGAGATGGCCAATTGTGTATCGTTTCAGAAGGGTTCTTCTCATCGTCAACACGTGGAGAATCTGAACACTTTCCTCACGGAAACGACTCAATTACTCGAAGATATCATCGTCCATTCGACCATTTTGTTCGGAGAGGAAAAGGCAGCCAATGTGTACAAGCAAGCACTCGAGGTCCGTTGAGAATTACGTAGTTACATGCTTAGTCCTTCTTCAGCGGGGGAAGTCGCGTTTAAAAACTCAATTTGAGCCAACTCTACGGTGCGCCGTACAGTGGCAATATTTAGGGTGATGATTGGTATATTGTCCTGTACGGCTTCCTAGTGAACTTCTTGATCCCTTCTTCTTTGGGCGAACGTTCTATGGGGAAATGGAGTTATATGAAGCAAAGGTTGAAGAATCATGCTAAATATTTAATTTACAGAGATTCTTGGACAATTTCGCGACGAAACTGAAAGCTTGGGAGTATCACAAGAGCAGTAGTGGACAGATGAGATCGGTTAGTCACGAGGCATATTGAAAAGGAGTAACGAAAACGTTGAAGGTGGACGACATCTTCTTAGTTTGCTCCTCTTCCGGTCACATTGTGCATGCACTGCAAGAAATGAAGAAAATCGCAGAGAATGGTAAGGGGCGCACTATATTCAGGAAACACGTGTCCATTCACATGTTTTCAATTATTATATGAACACAATTAGCGCTATATCTGGAATCATTTTGAAATTTGAAAATGAACAGATAATATCCACGTATTCCACATTTTGAGATTCGTGCAAGTTGAATCTGAAGCCATTCACTCGTTTCAACACTCAATGCTGCGAACGAATTCTGAAGAGAGGAGCTGAAAGTGTCGTTGAGAAGATGAAAGACTCGGTTAACTCCATTGTTAGTGACGTTTCTGATATGTTTTCCTGCGTCATTGTTAGGAGTATTATACGTCCCCTCGTGCAAACATCATCATCAAACAAGAAAAAACTGTTGTTCGAAGATCATTAAATGAAAATTGTAACGAAAGTAACAAAAAATTGCAGAAGAAAGAAGAGACTGACGACACTCACACTCGATCGTTGCCTCTCTTCAGTATATCGCCCCATGAGTACATGACCAACGCTGCACAGGTCAGTTTTCTTTATTATGTTAATCTTCATCAGTTCATACAGAATATATATATGTAGTAATGAAAAAATAAAAAAAGGTACAAAATAAATAATTGAAGTGAAAATTGCAGGATCTGCTGCATCTCTTCCACAAATTCGAGCAATTCTTCCTCGACGACAATTTCATCGCTGCTTTCCACGTCGCACTCAAGAAGAAGATCGAAGGTGAGAGAGCTTGAGAAATATTTAAAAGGAAATCGAAAGGGATATTTAACGACGTTGAATGCATTAAGTTTATTCGTTTTGATTTTGAGTATGCGAAGGATTCCCCGTGTTAATGCCTTGCGAATCGGGGATATCGTATAGGTGATTGAGCTAGAGCTGTCTAAACTCGTGTCACAGATTGTAAAAAGTATCACAAATAATTTAAACGGAATTCGTAAGCGGCAAAAATGTGCCAGCCCGATGCGGGGCTCGAACCCGCGACAGCCAGATTAAGAGTCTGGTGCTCTACCGACTGAGCTAACCGGGCACGTGTCATTGGTTCATAAGTGTGAAGTGATATAGACACGTGAGCGTTAGAATAGGTCGATGGCTGAAACTAGTGGTTCTAGAGAAGGGGCTAAACTCGTGTGGATAGTCAACCTCTCGATTGGGACCGCAAATAACCAGATTTTTACGGTAACCGTTATTACACTTTGAAACTCCGTTCGTATAGTTGATTAAATGATGGTTTCAGTAAGTTGACACAGTTATGTTTTCTCAGGCGACGAGATTCTCAAGAGCATCATCGCTGACATTTCTGGTCGAGTCGTCGCAGATTTCATCGATACTGTGGGAGATGTGAATGAACTGAGACACTCCCATGCAAAGCAGTTCCTCGTCGATACCAGTCAGTTTTTACAATAAATACCAAATTAAAATATCAGCTTACCACAAAATAATCGATTAATGAGAAATAACAAAGAATGTAAGCGGCAAAAATGTGCCAGCCCGATGCGGGGCTCGAACCCGCGACAGCCAGATTAAGAGTCTGGTGCTCTACCGACTGAGCTAACCGGGCACGTGCGATTGATTCCAAATTGTAAAGTGATGTAGACGCAAAGCAAGAGACTACATTGTCATTGCTTCAAACATCAATCAACTATCATCTATTGCAGTTTTCCTGAAGGACGCCCTCTTCGATCTCCGCTACGATAATTTGGAAGATCTGACGAAGCAAGAAGAGAAATTGAGAAAAGTCGTCGACGCCAAGAAGTAAATAAGAATATTAAAGATTATCAGAGAAACGTTGTGATATTATGCTGCTTGTACCATAATGCTGACTGGTTCTCGTTGTACAATGTAATTTATCGTCAAATTGGGATGAAAGAGTAACTGTGCGAATCGCAGTTCAGTGGGTCACACGGGATGGAGAATGCAAAATCACGACGGGAGATGGCTGAGTTGAAATAAGGGACTTAGAATGGAGAGGAGAGGAGTATGGGGAGACTAGAAGGAGAAGAATACGCGTGTCTGAAGGGAGACAAGACTCTCACATGCATATAACTGGGATTCTCATCGATACTCATTACAACTATGTGTTCATATACGCTCTCAATATAAATATGGTACGACTATGTAGGGAAGGCCGACAACAGCTCGAAATATTGCTAGATACCAGAACAGCAACAATATAATCTCTGTGAACTCATAACGTACAAAATGAATATGACAGATTCATGGGACTAATTTTCAACAATAAGCGCATAGAAAGAGCGTACCACATATCTGCAAGAAATATGTAGCAATCTCTTTGTACTCAATTAAGAGTGTCCGTTATGAGAGGGAATCTTAGACTCTTGGCGTCGATAAACAAAATGGTGTCCCTTGGAGGGAAATTGCACAAAGATCGATGATCGGGCGGCGAGAAAGCAACAGGGAAGAGTGAAGGGAAAGAAAAGAAGTATTCAGGCAACGGTTTGCGATTCAAAAGTGCGAATATGGCTTATGAGCGAGGAACAAATGTTGTCGCAGTATTCGACATCCTCTCCCACACAGAGAAACTCGATATGAGACTTATCCGAAGTGTCGGCAGACACAACTCCGATCTCAATTCCAATTCCACTGAGGGAAAGACGAGTCATTCTCTTCTCCTCTCCAAAGGCCATTTCACTCTGCTCGTATGGAATGCTCTCCTCTTCGAGTGCACTTCGAATTCTGTGGATGACGCTGTCGGCACTCACGGAGATTATGAACGCCTGAAATACTCATATTGCTCCAATTCTCTCTCTTTCTACTCTGACAAAAAAGTTACTTGGATCAGGACACCAAGTGAACATGCTCAGTTATCAGTAAGTGATATGTCATTTATTTCTGGTGAAAGTTTTCTTACAGGTAACTAAACATGTTCACTCGGTGTACTAGTGATTTTTTTTCTGAATGTATCTTTTGCTGTATTTCTTACCTTATTCAATGTCTCTCTGGATGTCGAAGTACTGGGTCGTTCTGGAGTCGAGGCGTTAGAATTTCCTGCGGGAGAAGGACGAGCGAATCCAATGACAGTCGCTGGTCGTTGGCCGTAGAGATAATCGTTGGCAGCAGCAACCTCAACACAATTTGTTTCAAAATCAGTGACACTTTGTTGCCTCTGCACTCAACGCAAAATTATCAAAAATGAAATTCAGTAGCAATCATCATTTTCAAGTTTTGCAAAATTAGTTCTCATTTACAGAGAGTAGAACAATTTCCAAGGAACGATTTCCAGACATTCGAAAATTCTACGATATCGTGTTTGTCCAAATTCGCTGCTTGTGTATGGTATTCAATTCATGTTCACAATCAGACGAAATCCAGTGGCAATTATTAGTGTTGAATCGCTTGCAGTGTATGTGGATGTTATCTACTCTCTAATTCTCTCGACTTCATTCCAATCTCACCTGCTGTCCGTACGCCTCCAGATTGGCGAATGTGCTTGACGCGCCCAATGGCTGATTCAGAGTACGATTGTTCTCGTCCGTGATACTGCAATGCAAAATGTTCAGATAAAGTCCGAACACATTTATCAAGCGTTTGATCTTTTCGAGGATTGTGGAAGGTCTTTTGAAAGACCTGGGTGGCGTTCCTTTGCCTGCTCTAATGTGCATATAAAATATTCCCCGCCAACTCAAGATGGTTTACGTTAACAATACGAAGTTCGCAAGATGTACTTACCTTATCATGGGAGCGATAGCCTGTATTTGCTGAATCTGCTGGGCAAGTTCAGCGGGCGAATGAAGACCAGTCGGAGTGAAAGCGGAAGGACTGTAAGAATAATATTTACAGTGGTATAGGTAAAGATACATCCTCATTTTGATATTAGCGCGCGGGAGGAAATTGTTATTGCAATATTTCAATGAGAGTGTTTACTGAGACATGTAACAAAATTATCGGACCAATTCCTCATTTTCAATCGATATACTTACGCCATTCACTCACCTCGGGAGTCCGAGTGTCAATTTGCCCAGTTCCAAACACTCCTTCTGCATTGAAATGATGTCGTTCACGCCCGAGCTCGAACCTGAAAGTTGATTGCGTCATCAATACATCATTGACATACCCAAAAAATTTATCCTATATCACTAAAAATTACACATTTTCTGTAATGATTCATTATTATTATTAATGCCCACTCCATATTCTAATAGAATCATGAATTTCCAATCATCTCACCCTGTCCGACGACTCGTCGATGTGCCTTGTCTAGATAGGCTAACTGTTGAGCAGTGACAGTGGGCGACGCCCAACTGGATCTCCTCTCTCCATTGGTGGCAGGCGACTTCTGATAGGGTGACTTGCAGTGACGAGAAGAGGGAGAACCACCGGCCAGTGGAGATCCAATCAGAGGAGATCCACCCACTGCATGCACTGTGTTTCGCTTCGTACCGCCTCGTTGAGCGAGGTATCTGAAATTGATATTATATATAATATAAATATTGTTAGGCAATTTTTGCTACCGGATGCTATCTCTTCCTTTAGTCACAAGAAGTGTTCGTATCGTTTTTATACATACAGAGTACATGTTGCGAAAGTAATGACGTCGCACACGTCATTATTTCTTTTTGTTATTTCATTGATCCTCTCTCTCTCTCTTCCTCGTCTCCTCACCTTCTTCCCTCTTCTTCAATCGTTGGTGTCGTTGCTTTCGATGTGGATGCCATCAACTGCTCGTTCACTTGAGCACTACTCATACCCATAACGCCCGCCATCAATTGCGTTATCGGAAACTCGCTCGCCGAAGCTCGTCGTTCATCTGAGAAACGTGCGCATATCACATGTCGTTAGGTTTACGTGCGCCTACATAAAATCTTTGACGGCTATCTTTATGTGATAACAGTGCATTTCAGTGCGCCCACATAACATTTTTATGTTTATGCGTTATCATTAAATGAATGTGTGCTGAGTGACGATGATAGAAATACTTTAGATAAAACCAATGAGTTCACTCACAATTTGGCACGGGAAGCATCTTGGACACGTCAAATAGCGGCATTTGTGGAGCTGCTCCTGGCATGAAACCGGGGAAGGGCGCGAAGAGCTGAGCTTGCTGGGCGAGAATCGCCAGTTGGGCCTGGATAGGGGTGAATCAGCTGATATTGCGGCATATTTCCACAGATCTATGGTGGTATATGTCATTCGTGTAAAGTAATGAAATCGAATAATCGATAGCTAGGTGATGCCTGAGTTGAACATTCATACTTCTAGGTATATTCTCCTTCACTTTTTCTCACCTGTTGCATTGCAATGTGGTGGAGTGCGGCGTTGTAGGGCATTTGAGTGAAGAGCGGAGAGAGAAGTTGTTCCGAGTATCTCCGAGTATTCGCCATCGCGTCTTCCACTGCAACTGCATTCCGAAGTTGACGACGACGACGAATTCGGAAGGACGAAGAGGAGCCACCCTCGTTTGATGTTGAAGAATCATCCGAGTCCTGAGAGATCAAAGATTATTGAAATTGTTATGAAAGAATACATTTACAACTCAAAATGGAGAAGATATCAAATGGCAATGAAACTGGCGTTTCAGTCTAGACCACCTCCCTAGTGCGGGCCTCGTCAGTAGACAAGCCCCAGGGAATTGTGTATGTGAAAAGAACTATCCTCTTACTAAAGATACTAAAGATCATTTCCATCTTTCCGATGCTATTAAATCTTAGTCCGCTCACATCTTCGACGTCAGTTGATTGGTTGAGCATCTGGAGATCTTGTGATGGAATGATTCTCTCCGGCGGATCGGGCTCAACATTCACCTGCAATTTCCCTCAATCTCTTCCTCATCTCATTTTATGTCCTCCAAAAGTCGTTGAGATCAAAGTTTCTCAATACTCGCATGGGAATCTAAGCGTGTTCTCGGAAGTTGAGAGGGGTGGGAATGGCGATGAGAGAGTGTGTGATGAAAAGAGAAAGAGAGAGAGAGAGAGAGAGAGAGAGAGAGAGCCCGCGCGCCCCCGAATCATAGATGGGAATATTGGAATGAGGAGAAGAGGCCGAGTGTGCTGAACAAATAGAGACCAAGATGGGAGGGCTATACGATACACTCTCACACTCTTCGTGTATTCACAACTTGTACTACTTCTCTCAGATAATAGCTCAGTTGCAGTATCATTACGTCTCGAGAGGCTAATTAATTTGTGACAGGGAGCTGTTGACGGTTCGTCTCTCTCTCTCTCTCTATCTCTCTCTCTCTCTCTCTCTCTCTCTCTCTCTTTCTCTCTCCCCACCTTTCCACTGATGATGCTTCCTCTGGATCCTCTTCTCGCTGTTTCTTCAACGCAGTCGAGTGAAGCGCAGTCCTTCTTCTTCTCTCTCAACTTATCTCTCAGAATCTCGTATGCCGGAAAAACGGCAGATTCGTAGTTCTTAGTAGAGACTTCCTGCAATTGACGGCTCTATCTCTCTTTCTCTCTCTCTGTTCAATGAGGGAATAAAAGAGAAGAAGGACGTACCTCCGATATCTGATCCTCACTGTACTTTGCATGTTGTTTGAGAAAGCATAGAATGGTTGGGTTGAGTCGTTGTCTCTTCTCGTTGCTCTGCATGAGAAGTGCGGGATTGATCGTCATCGGCTGTTTAGTCGCCCCTCCAACGCCGTGGAGCCATCTGAGAGATTGCGTCATTCATATGCAACTGCCATCTTTCTTCTCACTAATACATAACTCTATGAGCTCTATGATAATAAACTTAGTAGAAAGTATATAAAACAAGATAAGCTCTCTCATTTTTGCGCGCATTCTAGTTTCAAATTCTCGCAATTGACATTTCGATAAAAGACGATGTATCAATCGTCATGTCCTCTACAAGAAGCACACGCAGTCTCAAGCCCTCGAGATTAATTTTTTTGGGTTTTCTCTTTCTCTTACCGATGGGCGATGACTCGACTGAGACTGACACGTGCGTCAGGAACAATCACCAGCATCTTCCGCAGCAGATCGGAGCATTCTAAATGAGAGAGAGAGTCTTTTGTGTCCATTCATTATTGATGGAAGAGAGTCGTTGTTGCATACCTACAGAGACCCAGAAGGGAATCCTCAGTTGCCCCGAGAGAATCGACCGTTTCAGCTTGTCAACCGAGTCGCCGGGGAAGGGAAAACCGCCAGTGACGAGAATGTAGAGAAGAACTCCCAGACTCCACACGTCCGCCTAAGTCAAATTATTTGGTTGTCAAAATCACATAGTCACTGATAATGGATTAGCTACCCCGAAACGCGTTTGATCAAATAAAATTGATCTAACCTTCGTGTGTTTGATTCAAGACTCTTACTAATCTAATCCCAAAACATGAAGATAACCAAATACTTCCTCAATAGATTGTGGAAAGGGAAGAATGAAAGGAAACAACCCCGAGAATAGTATTTTGTTCCATATATGCAATACACAGCCGAGTTCGGTCGAACTCTGGATTGAGTGGCAGTATCATAAACAGTCGAGTATCGATTGTCTCCCACTCTTGATTACCCTCTATCTCCTCTCTCTCTCTCTCTCCACTCACTTTACTCCCATCGTATTCATTGCCCATGAGAAGTTCGGGCGCGGCGTAGGGAGGAGAGCCACACCACGTGTTCAATAGAGTGTCCGACTTGAAGTGATTCGCGAAGCCGAAATCTGAGAATGTGGAAAGGGTCGTGTCGATAGAAAGGGGATGCGTCACTCGCCCCCGCTCTCTCTCTCTCTCTCTCTCTCTCTCTCTTCCTACTACAAGACAGATCGGATGTCTCCATCGCTCACCGATGATCTTGACGTCTCCGTTCTTATCTAGCAGAATGTTCTCAGCCTTGAGATCTCTATGGACGATTCCTCTCTCGTGGCAGTAGAACACAGCAGAACACGCCTGGTGGAACCATCGCTTCGCATCGTTCTCAGTTATTCGACCTCTTTCGACCAGAGTCTCTGAAATGGACTCAACTCTTCTCTCAGCCCTCAATTAGACCTGCGAGCCCGAGGCACACACTTGCAACATCCTAATAAGTAGAAGAGATAATGGGTGGGAAGAGAGGAGAGAGAGAGAAAGGAGTGGGGAAATTAGACGGGAAAGGTCCGTCCTCTGGCTTTGACTTCTCACACTCACCAAACAGTTCTCCTCCTCGACAGAACTCGGTCACAATGTACAGAAATCGCTCGGAGCGAAGCACCTGCACACGAAATGAGATTAGAAACGAGAATCTCTCTCTCTCTCTGAAATTGAGGCGATATTTCTAGTCGTCGAGTGATTAGACGTGGAATTCACATACATCCACACCATCAATTCCTAGTCGATTTCGCTGTTATTCTGATCGTCACTGAGAATTCTTCAAACGCCATTCATAGCATTCACGAGTACAAAAGAGAGAAGAGGGAACGGGGGAGAGAGAGAGAGAGAGAGAGAGAGAGAGAACGAGGGGAGTACAAAACCTCCTCTCCCCATACCTCATACATCTTGACAATGTGTGGGTGGTCGAGGGTCTTCATAATGGATATTTCTCGTTCGATCTTCAGTAGATTCTCTGCTTCAATAACGGAAGTGTCGATGGCTTTAATGGCCACCTGAACAAGTGGATTGCAAATTGATCTCAAGAGGTCTCAGGGGAACAAATGACGTCGTGGTGTTGGGTGGAAACGGAAATTTCCCCGCGCCTCTTAGAGACAGTCGTTTTCCGTATTTTCCGACTTTCGAGAGGGGAAAAAGACACGTCAAATTGGTAGATTGTGTACAGATTCACATGGGAAATTGGGAGATACGTGTTTTATCGAGCAGGTGTTGGAGTTGATTTGAAAAGTACCTTCGTCTTGGCAACTTCATGTGTTGCGAGGTAGACCGTGGCGAAGTTTCCCCTTCCGATCGCCTTCCCTATCACATACGAACCGATTCGACGCAGTCTACAGCGGCTTCGTAACTCTTTCCGATCATCCATACGACCTGTCAAGATGTAGTCAATTGTGTGAGTGGGAGAGAGAGAGAGAGATTGCCGAAGAACTCGCTAGAGTCAATGGGAAACTGATTGTGGTCGAGAGAGAGAACACCCTTCTTTCTTTCTTTCGGATGCGAAACACACGCAAACTGCGAGAGAATCGAAGTTTAATACACTTGGCAGAGTGAGGAAAAGCGGTGAGTTGAAGTGAGAAATGAGGATAAATGAGAAGGAAGAAGAGAAGAAGAGGAGTAAAGTATAGGGAGACACCAAGAAATGGCCACTCATAATGAATATGCCTTTCGGAAAATGGGCAGTTAGAAGAGGGGCGGCGTGAGAGAAAAAGAGGATGGAATGATGTGGAGGAATGTGCGGAAGATTGGAAATTAGTAGTTGAATTGACTGTCAGAGAAGAAGGAAGTTTCATAGAATGAGAGAGAGAGAGCGGCGAGTGTTTGAGAGTGGAGAGAGAGAGAGAGAGAGAGAAGAGAAGGGAATGGAATAATCAGGGGAGAGTAACGAATACTATGGACTATTCACGTGTCATCGACACACTCCCAAAGAGAGACAATCGACAACAACAAATGACGAAGTCTAACGAGTATTTCAAGTGGGATGAAGCATAGAGAGACGAGAGACGGCCGAGTGCCAATACAAGGCGATAGAAAGGGGGAGAGAGTCATTGCTCTCTCTCTCTCTCTTTCTCCACCCCCAGTCTCTCTCTCCCTCTCCCCCAGTTACCCCCTCCACCTTCCCCTATCTCTCCTCCCTCTCCTCTCAGTCTTAGAGTCAGCCCAATCCAATCACTTGTCTCTTCTTCACGGCTTCACCACTTTATTACATGCAAAGTATAACAGAGTGTGTGACGACAACCGCGACGCGTTCCACTTGGACGCGTTGCGGTTCTTTGCTCTCGCCGCTAGTTGCTCTTTTGTGTGTGTGTGCGAAACTTGTCACCCTTCATCACCATCCAGACGAGGTCAGTAGTGGATTGGGTGAGTGTGGTACTCCGTTCACGCTCTCTCTCGTTATTCTCTCTCGTTATTCTCTCTCTATCTCCCTCTCTCTCTCTCTCTTCCACATCTCTTCTCTCTCGCTGTTTCTCTAACGTTCTCTCCTCATGGCAATTAATCTTTCGCCCTCCCCTTGTCTCGATTGCTCATTCTCATTCAACACCTATAATTCTACCCTTCGGATCATGTGGAATAATCCGTAGCGTGTCAAAAATTCCGCGTGCCCGAATCCTCATTCAGAGGTTTCATTTAATTTCTGAGAACTTATGAGACTCCCTGATTCAAAATCAGCTGAATTCGCACTAAAGACTCGACATTTGAGGGAGTCTCATGATATCACGCGTCGACCTTTGCATGCAAATGGGGGCGTTCACTCTTATCTCTCTCTCTCTCTCTCTCTCTCTCTCTCTCTCTATCTCTCTCTCGGAATGAGTTGAAACTGATTGCGTAGGAAGAGATCACAAGGAGAATGACAAAGCGAGGAGCGAATCACGGAAGAAATCGGAGAGGAGAGAAGAATAGGCAAAAAGAGAGAGTGAGGACCCCGCCGGCAGCAGCCAATTTGTGTAACTACAACTGAGAGAGGAAGAAGAGAACGGATTTAAACGAGGAAGAACCAAGTTGATATTCTGATGCTTAGTCACAGAGAGAAAAGAGAGAGGAACCGTCGTCTCTCTCTCTCTCTCCTCCCTCATGCACTGAATCATCCCCGAAAGAAGTTCTCGCGGATCTTAGTCCAGACAAATTGTAGTGAACAGAGATTACCATTTTCCTGGCCTCATTTACAGCCGACATTCCAGGCACATTTCTAAATAGAATTCCGATTGACTTCTGCCCTTTTGGCGACCGAATTCCGAGAATAACGAATAATTGCATGCGTAATAGCAAGCAATCGTACAAAAATCTCTCCTGATTGCTCTTTTCTCCTATATACAAAATGTAGTGATCGATAAACTCAATTCTTCTCCAGAACCCCGTTCTACTGTAAATTAGCCACAATGAACAATCTTCCCCGCCTCTCAATTACATTCCCTATGTTTATCTCATTTTCGTTGTAGGATTTGTGCGTCGATCGATAATTGGATGAGTGGGGAGAGATTGGTAGTTTCACCTCGAATTCGCCTCGTCGGGGTCGGGAGTCCGATTGAGATAAAGGGAGACGTGGGAAGGAGAAACGTCGTGAGACTGAAGAAATTAAGAAGATTGAGAGCAAATTGAGCAGAGTAGAGGCAGATTATGAAGAAATATGAAGAGAGGATGGATCGGATGAACTACACACAAATAAATGATAGGAAAAATGATAGTAAGAGAAAGTTATGATAAAATTTTACTGACATGTCCATGACTATCACGACAGTTAAAAACTACTATCATTTTGTCTGAATGTATCGATTGAGATAAGAGACGATCAGAGGATGATCGAGGGATCGGAATGAAATACACAGGGGCGGGGGAATACTGAGAGATATGCTCATCGCACACTGACTATTATTAGATTTCCGGTTCGAATTAGGGAGTAGAGAGTAGTACGCAACTTTTGATCGACAAACGGAGATTGATCAGAGACGATTGAGAGACGTTTGATAGGCATGAGAATGACGAGAATCAAGAGAAGAGAAGGGGCAATAATAAACAGAACGGATAAACTATTGAAATGAGAATGAGTGGGGGAGGAAGGAAGTAATGGAATGAGGTACATCCAGAGGAGAGGGCGGAGTAAGTCCCTCTCTCCTCTCTCCATCTTCCCTCTCCTCTTCTTCCCCCCACCTCTCGGATTCTCTCCCTCTACCCCTGTCTTATTCCATAATCCTATTGATCCCAATTCTGGATCTTATTCCATAATCCTATTGATCCCAATTTTCTCAATTTGGATTGGCTTCACTCGTCAAAACACGTGCAATTCAAATACAAACGCTCGAATCGCTCCATTTTATCACTGCTGACTTCGTGTGATTGACTCGTAGCAGGGGGAGGAAGAAATAAAGTGAGAGGGAAAGAAAACGAAATGCAGGAATCCGTGCAGAGACGACGGGCAAATGCACGAATGTAGGAGGATTGGAAGGAGGTGGAGTCCCATAGGGAAAAAGGGATACGGATACTACGGTAGAACGATCGATTGAGATTGCAAACTAGCGGAGAGTACGGTGGAATCAGGGGGAACGTCGACTAGAAATGGACAATACCTGTGATAGAGATAGAAGGCCAACGGGAATTGTGAATCGAACGGGGAAAAGGATAGAGAGAGGTAAGAAGTGGTAGTAGGAGAGAAAGAACAACCGAGAGAGAGGAGAAATGAGGAAGTACAGGTAGAGGAGGAAAGGCATCAGAATATGATGGGAATGCAGTGGGAAGAAGGAATAATAAATACTATCAGTAAGACGAGGATTAATGATCTGACCCTCTCAATTCTGCATGTTCTCTCGCACTGTCTGCTCGATGAGAGAGCATGTAGAATGAAGCGAGACTGATCATTACTCGATTAATGGGTGAGAATTAGAATTGAACATGGAGAAGGTTGAGAGTGGTCATCACAATGGAGAATGCCGCCCATGCGAGAACAGCGAATGGCCAGAGAGGAGAAGTGAAGGGAGACGCGTGTTTGTAGGGAACGGACGTCTGAAGGAACGAACGAGAATATTGACGAGCCTCAAATCAACAAGTTAATAAAATATCTACACGTTTCATCTTAAAATCAAACACTCATCGTGAGGTTCAACGTTTGCTCAATAACAATGTTTTCATGTAGAGTTGAATCCCATTGAATGTCTAGGCTACGGTAGGTCATGAATGGGAGGACTACGGTATCTCAGAGATCTCCTGGCATTATCTCTCTCACGAGGGTACTTCTTTGCTACTCTTCTCGATTCGAAGTACTCTGTTTATCTCTCCAATCAAGGACTTCTCACGAAGGCATTCACTTCTTGCTTCGACTCCTCACGTCAATGCCGTCACTCTCATTTCTCGCTACTTCCCGCTTTCTCTCTCTCAACGAGTAATATGAAGAGTCTCTCTCTCTCTCCCTTCCTTCCCCCTCTTCCTCCTCCCTCTCATATCTGAAGATGTGAGCTTCCTGCCCTCTCTTCTCACTCTTATTTCATTTCGAAATTCAATCCGCCAAGTCCGTTCGTTGAGAGGGAGGAGACAAGAGGGAGGAAAAGGACCTCTTCCATTAAGCAACAGCTCTCTCTCCAAAGTACCTACAGATTCAATATATGACGACTACCTCCCTCTAATTCATCCACTCTGCCCTTCTTCTCTGTATTGCACGCATCATCTGAAGGAGTGGCCAAACATCTAGAGGGTTTCCCACAAGAAGAAGAAGAAGAAGAAACTCATCAGCCTAACTGCTGACTACGCTTGTTTACCACGCTAAGAAGAAACATCGTCATACACAAGCCCCCGTGATTCTGCGTACATGATGAACCATTAGGAGGAGCGCCTTATTAGGGCATTCGTGGGGTCAATGAGCCTCATTTTTGAATAATTAAAATATGAAATAAATAAAATGATGAGAGATGAGTACTGTCTTACCCTGAGTACGAGCAGACAGGGGATTAGGAATTGGACGAAGACTCCGGGATAAGATCCAGTGGCTGACGCGAGGAAGAGAACATTGTCAGAGAAGAAGGAGATGAGAGTGGGAAGACCAATGGCCAACACGGGCACCAGAAGAGACGACCAAGAAGTGCTGCAAAAGGGAAAAGTTAGGGCTAAAATGATGGTAGATGTATCAATTAGAGAAATTATAATTGTCGTTGCACAAAATTGTTCCATGTCGAGTATGGATTGATATGTCCTTAGATGTTTTAGAAACCATGTTTTAGAAACTCACCGTCGAATATTACGAGTGACGACGGGATCATCTTCAATGGGATCAGAATCGACCAGACGCTCCTCGTCCTCACTCAAATTAATTAATTGATTTATTTATAGTTTACTGCTCATTCAAATCAGAGAAACCATACGCTGATTGATGTTCTCACATGGAATCGATGAATATTAAACGTGAAGGTGAAATGTCTTTTGCACGCAAGGAAATTTTCAACCACCATTATGCCTGAGTATTGATTCACAGGGAATGAAAGATCTGCATTCTCGGTGAATAGAAATAATTACAGTATTCCCTCCTACAGTACTTGCCTGTATCTCGGGGGCGCCACGAGATTCCTCAGAACCTTGACGTTGTTGATGAGAGTGATGGCGACAATTGGGTAGTTGGTGGATAGAGTGAAGACAGGGAAAAGAGCGAGGAAATGATCGATGATGAAATAGCCCCACGATGCGTTCTCGTCATGCAGGAAATTGAGTGTGTACACGTCCTGAACGGAAGGAATACGGTAACCGCAAAATACATATAACAGTTTTCTTATACTTCGGGTACAACTTATCACAGCGCAATAAAAAGTCAGATCTATTTTTCCACTATTTTTCATAGCATTACGGTATACCTAAATATGCCACAGGAAGTTATTTCGAAATGTTTTTTTTCTTTTGTAGTATTCACCATTAGGGAATGAATCATATTCCTCACACTCTATTGATACCTCGTTATGCACAAATAGAATTGTATTATTATATTTTGAATTCGTTTTTTTGAATTCATTATTATATTTTGAATTCGGTTCTCAGATAACTTGACTCTGAGCAGATTTACTTCATACTGATATTCTTCCCTGATTATTTTTTTTCTCACCTGTACTTTCTCAAAGGCAAAAGCTCCAGTGAGTGAGAGAGTGAAGTAGAAAGCGATGACGAGACCGTACACGCCAGCCATTTTAGAGAAGATCATGTGTTTCGAGCTGAAATTTCACAATATTTATCTCAAAAATCAGATTTCGATAAAGGGACTTCGTTTCCCATTGATCAGAGTATATTATTTCATCAAAAAATATTTTACGATTCCACGTATTATCCTAATGATATTTTGTGAGTTCAGATTACAAATTACGGAAATTCCTCGATTCTTCTCCTCAAGGGAGTTCAAAGCATTATTATATGAAGAGTGGATCTAGACTAGAGAAACGGGATTATACGTGCAGTCTCACAGTCTCATAGGAAACGCACTGATTTAGTTAATTATCAGCGAGCCATAAAAATTGAGGATAAATAATCCCCTATTACACTATCCTCTAGTATGCTACCGACCTCATGGGAGTGATGAGAGAAGGAAGGGAGTGGTGGCACATAAAGGCATAGACGGTCACTCCGAAGAGGGAACCGAATCCGTGCATGTTCACAGGTGCGGGATGAGCAGCCGGACCCTGCAACGATTATATCTTTTTGTTATCTACAAATAGGAATAGAATTGCATGCCTCATTGTTATATTTTGAATTCGGTTCTATGATAACTTGACTCTGGGCAGATTTATCTCATTCCGAAACTCTTCCCATAGATGCTTTGCGGTGATTTTTAATTTTCGGATTCCATCAGAAAAATAAGCGCCGAACGAATATAAAGTTTTTTTTCCGAAACCGATGAAGAGGTTCTTCGATTTCTAAATGTGAAAAATGAAGAAATAAAAAAAGAAAATAAACCTTCTCGATAAGCTGCATCGTTGCGAGAATGATCATGAGTGTGAAGGCTGAAACAAATATGCATTATTTTCTTTTTTACTAAAATCCTGCTCCAATCTTTGTTGTACAATACATTTCATCTTTCAATGCATTTTACATTCTCTGTTTTAGTGGTTTGCCTTCAGCGGCCTCTAATCAGCAAATCGTAAAGAGACTTTCTTATCAACGGAAGATTCGAATGTAGTCGATAGTTGCGGTCTCGAATAGAGGGAAGGAATTGCTGTTAAACAACAGTCAAATATCGAAATGTACGCAATGGCGAAAAACGCATAGCACATTTGATGATTCATTTGAATTCTTCGAAATAGAGCCCCCGTTATTCATTTTCATTCGTTACATTCATTACATTCGTTCGTTCTATTCGTTCCGTTATCCGTTACATTCATTTTCATGTACAGAGCGTGAACGCTCACATCTCTAATGAACACGTATCCAGTGGACTAAACTGCCTTAAATTGTTTGCGCGTAGTGGAAGGAGGAGCTAGTAAACGTTCTTGATAAACAAGGAATTGAGAGGCGCATATTAGTGAGTTGACGCTCTTTGTATAACTCTCAACGTACCAGTCCATCTGGAGGCGGTGGTCGACAACTGCAGATATTTCGTCTTGGTCACTCCCACAATAATCATAGGAGTGCAAGCAGCGATGAAGAGGAAGATGGAGAAACGATAGAAGACGAATCTAGTGACCCAATCAGGGAAGAATTCACGGCAGGGAGAATCGGGACCAATCGAGGATGAATTGACTGACGAGCTGGAAAGAAACAAATGTGAATAGTACACATTCTACGTACCAATAATCTGTGGTATGCTGTGGTATTCTCTCGATTTGTGCGCTCTCTGCACTCATTTCTGCTGTTTACCGGCGAAACATTTAAATATTTCCTACGAATGTTTGTGAATTTGTAATAGTCATAGCCATTTTGCCTATTATTCACCCCATTTCGCCGTCATACACCGCACATCATTTGGAATTTTGGCCAAGGACGTTCAGCTACTTGCTACGCTCACTAATCGAATAGCTACTGACCAGATAACGTTCATGAAACTCTTGGACACGGTGGTTGAGTAGATGGCGAGATCTCCGAAGAGATAGATGTTGAGGGAGAGATAGCAAATGATCACTTCCGCCCGCGTGAGAAACATCGACGCCATCTCACTCTGAACAGAAGACTTAATTTAATTAAGTTTACTAGTTTAATTGGATCGGCCAAATAAAGTAGGACCAACCACACCACATTTTGTTTGTTTTGTAAGTAATATGCAAAAAAACACACAAACTGAACCAATCACCACTACATTCCCTTACCACTTCGATTTTCTCTTCCAGCTCATAGTAGTGCGGAGAGACCTAGCGAAATACATCGATATTTGCCGGGCTAATGGAATAACCTTGGGGTTACACATAGGATAAAGCCGTCGTTGAATTGATTAGGCATTGGTTCTAATAATGAAAAGGACTAACCACTTCAACTCTCTGCGTGATTTCGAATGTGTGATGGGCGATTTCCTCATTCTCATCTCCATCGTTTTCCTCGTCTCTTTTCCTCTTCTGAGTCGCCGCATTCGCAATCGACAGAGACTCGACAACGAAAGTCGCCGAGATGTAACTGAAAAAATAATTATTGTTTTAAGAAAAAGGGAAACTTCATTCAGCACTCAGTTTCTTCTATTTCTACACTCCCGAAACGCAATGGTAGAAATCGTTCCTCTATAAACAAAGAAAGTGACGAATTCAGTCATAACAGAGCGTACCACGAATAAGCATACCACTGAGAATATTCCACCCAGATCAAGATCAGTTCATCGCAATGTGTCTTTCATTGGTCAATAGAGTTGAACTACGAAGAGACCACTCTGTCCCTAATGTGAACTGAACAGGCGTGTACTTCCCTCAATCGATTAGGAACACGAATCCCCTCAAGTCATGTGGACAGTGGCAAGGTGTACAGATGTTTTCATGTCACTGGAAACATGAATCATTCCCGTTCCCCACACAAAAGAGACGATTGTAGTGGCAAAAATAGCGCCGCGGTCTGTTTGACTAAGCTCCCTCTCAAATTCCGGCAACAGAAACTGTGGAGGGTTGAGAACCGACCTGGTGATGCATGAAATGACGAGGAGGACGATGGATAGAAGCCATCCCGCACTTTGGAATGCCTTTGGAAGGGCGAGAGCTCCCGTTCCCACGATCAGATTGAAGACGTACAGCAAACCGACCTGGAATACACCGTTCCGGCCTTTGTGAAAACAGGGATTTCCATCCCAAATGAGGGTGTTTAATCGGCTCAATCGACTGAAATGGGGACGTTTCGTGTGTTCTTTGTCAAAGGGAACACAGCTTGCAAAAGACAGAGCCGAACAGGGGAGAGAAACAGGTTGGAACGAGGACGAAATGGAACTCACCGAGGAGGAATATGTGAGAGACGGGTCGTAGTTACCGGCAGGCATGGCTGAAAGACGACTTGAAGAGAGGGAAGAGAAGAGATTCGATGAGAGAGAGAGTCCTTATCACGATGATACTCTTATCAGCTATTGGGGCATCGAGGAATTGAACTGAAAGGGAGAAGGAAAGAGTGAGGATCAATTGATTAGCTGCAATGGCAATTGGAACGATATGGAAAGGGAAAACAGAGAGAGGATAAAGCTGGAGAACGATTTGGAATGAGGAGAGAAGTGAGTGAAAGGGAAGGGGAGAAAAGAGAATTGCGACGAGAGGGTAAAAGAACTATGAGATCAAACAAGCAAGAGAAGTGAGGGAGAGAAAGTGAGAACTCAGGTGAGCGCGCGAGCTCTGAGGTTCCCCCAGGGGCGACCCTTGACCTACCGTATGCTAACAATCCGCGCGAGACGCAACACACTCTGCTTTTCGCAGTGCCCAGGGCGTTCCGGTGTTCCTCTTGATTTTTTCGTTCCATTTTATGTTTTAAATTATTTTTAATAGTTTAAATAATAAATAAAGAATATGGGGAAAACACTTAAAAAAACTTGATGGCAGAAAGGAATCGCAGTGATTATACGCGTATAATGAGTCTAGCGGTGTGATTTAAATGGATCCGAGCTGATAATTGTGTGAATGGACGACCATTTCATCATAAACTGCATATAAGAGACTCACAATAATACATGGAGGCACGAGACTCACGGGAGTGGCTACATGGAAAGGGTAAACAAGCATTCTCTCTCTCCCCCTTTCCATCTCCAGTATCAATCATACGATTTCCCCATTGGGGAGAAGCGATGGAAGCATCGATTTCCTCTCTCTCTCTTTATCATTCCTTTCTTTTCCCTCTCTCTCTCTGTCTCTCGTCTCTTTCTGATCTCTGTTTCCTCCTCTGGAGTCTCCAAATTGGTAGTTTTCTGTGTGTGAATCACCATAGAAACAGTCGAGGTTTGAGGTCGCCCGATGATTTCTTCGTCCCTCGCTACTTTACTACTTCCTCCCTATCTGCCATTGTGAAGTGAGTCACTTCATCCGCTTCATCCTTTTCTCCTTTCACTATTTAATACTTGCTTGGGGCGGTAGTTGATGGAAGAGAGACAATGGGAGTAGGAGAGGGTCGAAATAGGAATAAGAGGCAAAGGGGTGGAATGACTCAGTGCGACCGTCGAATATCAGGGTAAAAGTCAACAGCGACCACTCATTCGATCGGGGCTGAGATGCGCTTACTAACGCTCGTATTCCTTCTCGGCACAGTGAAAGTAAGTTGCACTTCTTATCATGATAAGCTTGAGATCATCCTATCTTCATCCACATTTCTTCCTCCCTAATATTGCTCCCTTATTTATTGTTATATTTCAAATTCTGTTGCGCCTCGGGCATAGGCAAATGATTATTATTATTACTTATTTCGAAACAATTTCTTTCAGGCGGACGATGTGGTCGTACGATACATGCACATATTGAGTGAGATTCAATCTCGATTCGCTACGACCGATGTAGTGAGTGAGATCGAGAATACGACGGGAAACCAAACAGAGGTGAGCTCGTGAATATTTCCGCCCAAGACTTCCAGTATATTTGCAGGTTGTTTACTTTGCCGAGTTGCCCGAGAATGCCTTCATAAAGTCGTTCTATCTGTAAGTGATAAAAGTGTCTTGAAAAAGAGAAGAAGAGATGATTCAGGGAGCGGGACGGAATCATCACTCAAGGGCTAATCAAGGGGAAGGAAGACGCCGCTGATGATTTTGAACAGGCGAAGAAACAAAACAAATCGGCTGCACACATCAGAGAATCGTAAGATTCCATTGCCCCTTTCTCTTATTGTTTTTTCCGTCTCTAATTTTGATATGTTTCATTGAAGGAACAACAACCAATTCGAGCTGAAAGTTGCCCTTGCCCCTCATGCGAAGATCGGATTCAACCTCACTTATCAAGAAGTGCTGCACAAGAAAAATCACATGTACAAGCACGTTCTCAACGTCAAATCGAACCTGGTAAGTTTCCCCCTACCCTTTTTTCCTAGTTACATGTTGAAACACGGCAACATTGCACAACTAAATCTCTCCCTACTTCCTCGTTTTTCTCATAATCCTCTTCCCCTTTTCAGCCCGTCAAAGAACTCGAGGTAAACGTGCTCATCGCTGACAAGCACAATTTCTCCATGATCCATGTGCCTCAATACGCCGATGGCATCGGAGCTCTCCCTATCAACGTCCTCTTGGATAGACCGAGTCCGTTTTTATACCATTTTTTTCTATATTTGAACGCCCTAATACGCAACAGAATATTGTGTGTTACATGAAATGAAATATACATGTAAATTAAGACTCTATATAGGGAAATATTGCTAGGGTGGGGGTTTGAAATAGGGTTCGCAATAGCTTGGGAGGGGTGAAATATCAACCTCTAGTACACACGAGTTTGTATTTGTTTCTACTTTCGTAGATTATCGACTCTTTACAGAGGACGAGGGAGTAATCATGCAAGCAGCAACGGACGAATCCGGTTCCATCGTGTACATGAGTTACGACCCTCGCCAAAAGTTCGCAAATGGTCAGCTAGTCGTCCTCTATAATACAACCGAACCCAAGGACGTTGAGGAATTACAAGTGGTGAGTCAGTGGGATGATTAGAGAATGAAAAGGGTGCTGTGGAACAAAAAAGGGTTTGCAGTTGAATGCGGATTGTTATGATTACATATTTTATCGACCACCGATAATAAGAGTTGAAAACAGTAACTGCCCAGTGTGGAACATCGGAGCGGCAGGGGGAAACAGTGAATGCATAGATCAGGCGTATTGGTAAAATCAAGGAAACTGTAATGTGCAAGCTTTACAGGTGAATGGATATTTCCTGCACCAGTATTCTCCCTCTGACGATTCTCTGCCAACTGCTAACAAAACAGTCATTTTCGTGCTGGACAAGAGTGGATCCATGAAGGGAAACAAACTCAAGCAGGTCAGTCACTTATAAAACCACTACTACATTTATTATTTTGTATTCCAAAAGAGTTATGGTTAACTGGTGACATGGTGTAGACTGCGTTACTACATTGCATGAAGGAAAAGAAAAAAATCAACGATAAGTTCAGATGAAAGAGGCTATGCTGGAAGTGCTGGATGAGATTGGAGAGTCAGATCGAGTCAACATCATCTCATTCGACAAGAATGCCTACAGATGGAGAGACGAGGCAATCATACTCAATGTCGAGACCAAGCAAGAGGCGAAGCAGGTTAGATATTCTGTATTCCATAACAAGTCGACTAAGAATCACTTTGTTGCAGTTTATCGAAAATATGAAAGCTGGCGGAGGTACGAATCTCGCTCTTGCAGTGCAGGAAGGACTTGCGGTATTGTTTTTTTTCTCGATTCGTATTCGTCTTAGAAAAGATACTCGTGTGTCGAGCTTCCTCTGACAGTGTAATTTCCCATCAATTGTTAACCAGAATTAGTTTTTGAGCTTTTGCATTTCAGCTGCTCGATCGTGCAGAGCATTCCCAAGCCTCCTTCATGCCTTCTCTCATGCTTCTCACCGATGGACAACCAACAATTGGAATGAGAGCACACAAGGAAATAATCGAGCATGTCAATTCACTTGGTCACAATTACTCCATCAACTCAATCTCGTTCGGAACCGATGCAGACTACCCGCTTATGAAAGCACTTGGAGGTCAGTAACTAGAGTTTATCCAGACGTCAAGGCACCGGCTGGAGGTATTGACATTTGAGAAGAATACGAAATATTGGTAGGACGTTTGATTAGAAATGTGTAGATTTCTACTCATGTGAGTATTGAAGTATTCAATAACGATAATTATTTCGAGCCAAATGGATTTTAAAAATATTTATCAGGACGCGAAAAGCCATTCGGAATTGCTCGTCGAATATTTGAGAATGCGGATGCGACCATTCAGATCGCAGGTACCAATTTAACCATTAAATACACACGTAGCTTGTGAGTGAGGATGTTGGAGAAGGAGTGAATTAGACACATCTGAAGCAGATGTGTTATGAACTAGGAAAGCCGATAATGAAATAGTTATTTCGCGTAAGAACAAATCGATGGTGTATCTATACTTCCAGGATTCTACAACGAAATCGCCTATCCTCTTCTCAAGAACATTAAAATTGCGTACCTCGACGAGTCGGTAGATGTTTCCACTGTCATCGCTGCAGGTAGCAATTATTTTGCAATATCTATCCTTGCGATATAGAAATTCCGTTAAAAACACCGTAATTTAGTCAAACTAAAGAGCAGCTGAGAAAACGATTTTGTATTTGTTCTAGTAATCCCCCACTATATCAATAGACAGTTCCCATTAGAATAGAATTGTCCCAAGATAACATATTTTTCAGGCGAGACGGACTATCTCTACCGCGGTGACGAGTTGGTGCAGATCGGAAAGCTTTCTGACGGGCCAGTCGCTGCTTTTTCCGTTGACGTCGAGCAAGAAACTCCCAATGGAATAGAAATATCAGTGAGCTACAAATACTCGTCTTAACAATTTACTTAGGAAAAATCCATGTTTTTGAAATATTCACAAGAGACAATCTAGTATGAATGATTATCATCATTCAGAAAACGGAAGTGAAGCCTTCTTCTGGTTGCATCGAAGCCGATCTGATTGCCCAATTGGATGACGTCACTGCACGAAACATACAAGTTTGCAGCAAGAAAGAAGATCCGACCATTGGAAACTTCATCGAGAGAATGTGGGCCCATCTCACGGTCCAGAAGGTGAATAGAGAATATATAAGATATTCTATTGTAGTTAGGAAGGAAAATATTGGGAAGTATACGAACAAAAACTTTCCCGGACTTGTTAGGGGCTAATGAAAAGAGGAATGAAATTATCCATTACAGTACGAAAAGCTGAAGGATTCTCAAACTCGAACTGAAGCTGAGAGGAAAAACGTCGCGACGATGATCAAGAAACTCTCGCTTAAGGTCTGTTTGAATATTGAATATATATTTTATTCTCGATCACTATTTTTTCATAAATTTTACGAGCAACTCATAAATTGGACTGTTCAGTACGGATTCGTTTCCTCTCAAACTTCGATGGTAGTTGTTCTCGATGAATCAGGAGAGGAACTTCCCTTAGAAGAGAGGGAATTTGAAGAGTCCCAACTGGATCAGGTACATAATCACTCTTTTTTTGGCTCTTCACTAATGATCTCATCAACTAACAGATGCGTGTCAATGAAGCTTCCGGTCCGTCCATGTTCTTTTTACTTGCTACTGTGTGCACTTTATCCGTATTTCTTATCGTTTACAAGATTCGGCGAGCTAATCGAAATTCTCCTCGCTCAACTAACAATCGACGAGAAACTTCTATTCATAAAGAGCTTCCTCTACTAACCGGGAGGCAGATTAGCTAATGTTTGTTTGTGTGCTCACACTTATCGATTGTTTTTACACTGATGACCATGAGTGTGCTAATTCGAGTGATCTCTAATTGTTCTAGTGCAAATCTCCAGTCCATATCCTCACCAATTGATATCCACAATCGCTCTTTCATCGTTGAAATCTTTCCCAAATCTCAGTCCACATATGACCTCACTGTTTGTTTTTGCTGATTAACGTATTGTTGTTTGTTGTGCTCATCTGATAAATAAATCTTATCGAAATAATGTGTTTTCTCACTTCAGCCACTGACGTCCGATGCCGCTCAATCAATTCGTGAGTTCATTTTCTCGATTACTCTAGATTTATGAATCGAATTCAAAATACAATATTTTGTAGAAGGATCCGATCTCTCGGACGAATTCCGCGCTCCCTTCAAAGCATCCTCACTCGAATTCAGTGGTTCGTTTACAAGTGTTTGATTTTAGTTGGTCAATCAGTGGAAAACAACACGTAATTCTGAATACAGTCAGCAAAATATTGATACACGAGTTCTCAATTGCAGATGACTGTCGCGTCCACGTGATTCTCCTCGTAGATCGAGTCTTCAAACGAAAGATCTCTGCTATTCGAGCATCTCGTATTGTCTCCGATCTCGCCCATTCACTCCCGCAGAATTCCACACTGAGCATCGGAGATATCACAAACGACCGATGGATTGTCATCCAAGGAGGAAAGGAGGAGAAACTCTTCGAGATCGTGAGTAGTAAATTAATTTGACTGTCGGCTTTGATATTCATCTCTACACCGGTAAACACAAGAAAATAAATAACTTCAAAATGTTGTGCGGTTGGATATTTCAGTCCGTGGGTTCGTAGACACCCGACCGCCCAGTTGATTTCAGGCTATCAATTACTTTCTTTCAGGTGGCAGCCAACAAAGGAGTCCGTCAGCACCTCATAATTCTCTCTGAATTCGCAGCAAATCTTGATCGACCATTCGAATATCTCACTCGACTTTCTCCCGCATTCAATCAGATCTCAGTAGCGAAGACTTCGTCTTCACTTACCACCAATGAACTCATCAAACTACGGCAATTAGGAAAAGCTAATATCATCAAATCGGTCGATGCTCAAAGCCTCGCCGCCACTGTTACATGTTAGGCAACGATTATTAATTATGTAAATATTATTTATTACTGCATTTGCACGAATAAAATGGGTGTCTTTGAGCAATGTCGCACACGATTGAATTGCATGGGAAGGAAGGAAGAAAGGCAAAGATTAGCAGAAGGCACGAGAAGAAAACAATTATGAGCAAGAACTCCTTGACATCGGGAGAAGATTAAGAGAGGCTCGGGATACTCGGGATATGACTAGAACGGGATTGTATGGCTATTGAATCTGTCTTGGGGCTTTCAATAGTCTCTTTGTGGGACGATTGTTCTTGAGTGGGGGGAGTTTCCTCCTTCGTAGTCATTGAGGAAATCAAACTTGCTGAATGCATCTCGTACGTCTTCTGAGATCGACGCTGCAACTGATGGAGAACGAAGACGATCCTCACGCTTCTCGTAACTACAATCGATCTATTTATTATCTATCTTTCATTTCGAAATAAACAAGTCATATTTCTTACAGTCCATCATACTACTTTTGACTGCTATTTGCTTATCAGCGGAACGTGTTGGTATTGTGACGCATCTTTTCGAGCGTTTATAATATATTTAATGAATTAAGTCTGTTTAACAATTACGCTGCTCAAAATCATAACTACAATTAATGCTTACCGTCGAATAGGCGTGAGTCCGTCCTTCTCCAGATTGATTGGAATATAAGTCACTTGTCCGTCAGTTCTGGTCGTTGAATAACTCGGGACAGGACTCACAGGTCCTCTGGAGGCTGGTCTCGATAGACTACTCGTATCTCCTCTTTCTCCTCTCTCCGATGCATTCGACATCGATGGAGTCACTGCTCTTTTGTGGACGACATTGGCCACTACTGGAGCACCGGGGAATAGATACGAGAAGCCTCCATGAGGAGTCTGAGGAGTGTCCATAATGGGAGGATCGGCGAATCGAGCTCGAGGAGGAGAAACGGCGCGTTGAAGGGAACGAGTACGGTGGTCTGCAATTATCCCCCTTTCTTCTAATATGTTTCCTGCTTTCGCAATTATTGCAAATGTTTAAACACTCTTTTAGTGCACGATAAATAAACTTCCTAATTTGTAATATTTATTTTACGGTATGCAGATATTTACCCAAAGGAAGAAACAAAGAATACCTTTTGTGAAAACTTATTTAATTTGTATTTCTCACCTTGGACGGATGGTGGTCTATTGGGTGATCTCAACAGACTGGCCGATCTCTCTTCTTCTGCTCTTCGTGAGACATCGTGGATACTCCTTGACATCATCTTACTCGCTTGCAATGGATGAGCGTACTCTGGCTGACGGGCCTCCTCCATTCTCTGCAATTTTATATTCCAACTTTTTACGTTAATTTTTCATTGAAGTAGCCCAATGTCCGTTACAATTATTGAATGATAAAGAAAAAAAAATCACCGGAAATGTTGGAGATAACCAACCTTCAAACCAGAGCTCTTCTGATCTTCGTTGTCGAGGGGGAAATTCATGGCAGATTCACTCTTAGCCCTCCTCATTCCTCCGCCGCCTCCGAAATTTTCTCTCGATCGACTTTCAGCATGCAAATCTCGGCTTGATTGATACATTGCTTCTTCTGAAAGAGTTCTCGCATTAACGAGCACAAACTCGTATATCCCACCTGTATGCGGGTCAAAGGTGTTGAAGTAGTTTCCTCTGTTATTTGGATAGTAGGAACTGCTTGGAGTTTGTCCATTGGACCTTCCTGATCCATCTTGCTTCTTCAATCGTTGCCTTTCCACACTTTTCGCAACAGTCGTTGGAATCTAAAGAGAGTCTCAAGCTCGGTAAAAAAATCATGTTTTGTTTTTTTTAAAAATCATGTGTAGTTTTCAATTGACTACTGATGTGCTCTGATACTGTCTTTCTAAACCTCGGCATGTCTATTGCTTTATCATGCACTGTCGACAGCGGAACGACGCGAAACATTATATTATTTAAGACGTGAGTTTGTGAATTTGTAATAAGATAACTGACGATCTTTCCGTTGTTTCCACGTAATCGTCTTCCCTTGCTCGCTGAATCTGATTCACTGTCCGTTGTGTTTGGATATCCATAGATGGAGCTGTCTGTGTGCATCTTCCGGCCATTTGATCCCCCATTCTCATAGCGAACTTGAGACGGAGAAGTAGAGAGTGATCGGAATATCGAGAGTTCCTCCAGTAAAATATCCAGTCCTCCGAGCGGTTGATTCATTTCAAGAATCAACTGAAATTGAATATGATTGGTCTGTGATTCTTGGATATCTGATCACGCCCGGCAAATTGGTTTTTTTTTCGCAAACTTTCGGTGAAGAACTATTATATAATATAAGCGCAAAGAATGCGAAATAGACATACCTAGAGCAGTTTCGAGCAAAATTATCTGCAGTCATTATAGAAATTGAAATAGTTATTAGCATGATTCAAAAATTTTAATTGAATCGCAGGAATCAGAACTTTTATGTTACTTCCTTCCTTTCTTTTCTAGGGACCACTCGAATTCGCCCCTCTCCCCTCCACTTTCTCTAACTAATCTCTCTGAGTCGCCATCATTATTCTGTGTTTGTGCTCAGAAAGAAGACGAAGAAAGACGAGGGACAAAGGAGATGAGAGAGACGAGCAGAGATAAAGGGAGAGAGTCATCCTGGGATGTTTGATTTGCAAGTGAGTGGATGGATAGGCGCCCTCCCCCTATAACACATGAGATATCCAGTTCCGACTCTAAACATCTGACAAAAGTATCTCAACAAGAGAACTGTAACTCAAAGCAGTGGTTTGTAATCATAACAGTTTTAACCTTTTCTAGATAGTCGGGGCTAAATTGTGCGAGGGAAGCTTCCACTTGAGCGAGTAATCGATGATTGGCTGATGGCGCGTGGCCAAGAAGTTTGTTCATTAGGCGAACGACGAGAATCTGAACGTGTATATATTATCTATATTATTTGTAAACACTCATTATTTCGTAGCTCTTCGTATTTCGATAGACATTAATAGATATCAGGGAACACTTTGCTCATACCTATTCAAGGAGGGATTAAATGAGTGGTGTACCTGGATGTGTAGCTTTGCAGTGTGAAGTCCGTGTTTGAGTTGAGACACGAAGATGGAGAGACGAACGTAATCTCGATTCCGCGCTGCCAGAAGAGTCAAAGTTTTCCACAAAATCGCGTATCCTTGAGGCTGATCGAGAAGGAGAAGAACAATCTGCAATTAGTAGTCGATTTTTACATTGTTTACCTTGAAAAAGTGCATATCAGATAAGTTTCAGTTTGAGTGGCTGAACGTGATCAATGTCTCTAGATTGATCTCTTCGTACCTCGAGGGCGTAGCATTTGCTGTCCAATTGTGGGCTGTTGACAGAGTAGAGAACGACCTCGAGACTTGTCGCATTCTCAAGAAGACTCCGCCATGCCAAGGGCTGCAATGACACACTTCACTCCATTCTAGTCTCTTTCCCTCTCAGTCTTCAACCTTCTCTCTCTCTCTCTCTCTCTCTCTCTCTCTTTCTCTCTCTCTCTTTCTCTCTCTCTTCGCACCCATTCATCTCACTCTTCTCACTGTTCAACTCTCCTTCGTGTCAATCCGGCTTCGCCCCTTGAGAAGAGAAACAAAAGTGTACAACAATCATAAGTGCACTACTTCGAAAGAGAAGAAGGGAGAAGCAAGCGTCTTACCGATTTTTCTAAGAGAATCTTCAAGCATTCGATGCTGTCAGCCTCCGCCACCTGCAAACATACACATTTATTGTACAATTCTGTTTGCTAATCGATAAATAATAAATAAATGTAATCGATAAATGTATTAATAATAAACTAATTGTTATTGATTAATTAATAAATACAATAATAACTACTATAAATATATTAATAATGAACCCACAGCAGCTTTCCTCTTCCTGCTGCTATTCGAGTTGTTTCTTCCGAGGATATTTGAGATTTTGGAGGATGATCCGGATGCATTTACAATGCCCTACAAGTAATCGTCTTAAGGAGCCGGCTAGAGAAGTGGAATTTCCCCTCCACTCTACTCTACTTTATGCTCCCACTTTTCGCTCAAATCACCTGTAGTGCAACGATGACTCGGATTATCAAGTCGACTCCTTGTGTTGGCCGAGAAATGAACTCGTGTAGAAATGCATCTGACCTGAAGAGAGAGAGAGAGAGATTAGATAGTACAAGAGGGGGACAAAATGGGAAGAGTCTCGTAAAAGACTCCATTCAGCGCCATCTCAGCATTTACATGTGATCGAGATAGAAAGGTCAAGGAAAGGAAAGACCGTCTTGAGAAGAAAGCAAGCAAGCAAACTTCTTCTTCTTCTCTCGAAACTGTTCATCGTCGTTCCTAAGCCGGTTCACCTTTGATCCGGAGCGAGAAGCTGATCTTTCGTCTGGAGAAGAAGAAATCCGACGTCTGAGAGACTGCTTGACTGTCCAGAAGAAGGATTCTCAACGGCCGACACAAATCGACGGAGTTGATCCGCGATTTGACGAGCCGTCGCCATGAGGAAAGAGAAGAGGAACAATCAGATGATTAACTTTGCTGAAAACATAAGTTGTTATTTTTACATGTACATACTCACAATCAGTGCCCGTGGGGTATAAATAGATCAGAAAAGCACTGTTTTCTAGCTACTTCATAGCTTATTTCTGTCTTCTAGCCGTAGTAGTTATGCCGTCCGCCAGACATAGCTATACCCCACGAACGCTGAGCATACTGACAACATGGTAATGGGGCATTGAAAACGAAGGTAATTGAACCGGAGATACAGAAACAGTCAGAAGAATAGCGAGATCGATAGACTAGAGTGTGAGAGAAGTATCAAATGGCCTGGAGAGTTGTGATCTCACGAGAAAAAGTGGAGATTGGGTAACAATGAGAAGGGGGATCTACCACAAAGCGATAGATCTTCACGCACAAGAGGAGGGTTTGGCGAGTCCGAGCTGATTTATTTTATTCGCAGTCTCATCAGCAGGGGGTCGAAAGACGAGAAAAGGAGGGATGGTTTAAGGATGACAGTGAGTAACTGGAAGAAGTTGTAAAGTAAAATGGAACGAACGATCGTGAGTAAATCTGAGGCGAAATGTAAAAAGTGATTGGTCCTTTCGAGCGCGCGCGGGGAACTGTAAGTGAGAGAGGAAGAGAGAGAGAGAGAGAGAGAGAGAGAGAGAGAGAGAGAGTGAATGTAAGGAGGGAATAGGGGTGAGAGGCCTAGTGAAGCGAGACTGGACAAGCGATAGGACAGGCCTCAATGAGGTAGAGGATCTTCGTGAGAGTCTCTGAATGAGTGAGCGACTCTCTCTCTCTCTATCTCTCTCTCTCTGGATCTCTCGTAGTCGTCGCTCTCCGCTCCCTCTCAACTGCAAACAGTCTCCCTGTGTACTCACCACACAAATTCCACTAATTCCACTCCTCTCTTGCCTTCAGGAGAAAGGGAAGAAGCGAGCACAACTTGCCCATGAAACAAAGAGAACAATGATACTCCACACAACTATTTACCCCCGGAAAACGTGAACTCCCCAACGTTCGATGAACCAAGTCTACAACGATTTCCTACACTTTCTCTTTGTAACGCTGGCAGTGCAGCGTTCTGCTGCGAGCACAGCTAAGAAAGGGATGACTGGGTTTGCCTTGCCTCAAAATTAACCATCTTCAATATTGGTTTATCGTTCGGTTCATAACTTTACACATTTGATATTCGATCTGCGGTGGCTGTGAACAATTATTTGATAATTCATGCGAGTACCCAGTGGAGGCAACAACGAGAAAACGATGAAGAACGAGAAATCGGAGGCAGTGGAATTATTGAGCTGTCGGAATTTGAGAAGGAAGAGTAGAAAGGAAGTTGGGACACTGGCAAGTGACAGAAGAGAACGGTTGAGAATGACAATGGGATGATTCTAAGTAGTCTCTAGTTGGGCAGCATGGAAACCTCTGAGATTGAAAGGGCAGGGAGGAAATGATGATATGGACAAATGGAGACAAATTGTGTGGAGATCCATCGAATGGCTCCTTGAAGGACGAAATTGAAGCGAAGGAAATGAAAGATCATTGAAAGGAACGATAAATGCGTGTGTTGATTATGTCTATGAGAGAGGGGAGGACTGAAAATGGAAGGGAGAGATGAGAAGGGGCAAATACTGATTGGATGAGTCGAATGTCTCGATAGAGAGGATCTGCACACCGGTATGGGCATCGATGCGGTGTTGCGACAACAGATAAGATCCATTAGAGGACCGAGATTAGAGAATGATACTCACAGAGAAAATGCCTTTCCCAGAGCCAACATACACGAAAATGAATTATAAAATGTGTTCAATTATGTATAATATAAAATCTTAGTGTATGTTGGGTTTGTAGACATTTTCTTTGTGGGTATGGATGAATCTTCTTATCGTCCGTAGGTCATGTAGCCGTATCCGTAGGCATTCGGGTATGCTCCGTAGGTGCCGTAGGGAGCGGGAGGATAGCCGGCGTAGCCTCCTGCAGTTATATAATTTATTAAAATATAAATATAGTTAGCACGAAAAAATCATTTGATTGGCAAATCTAGCAATTTAGTTTTTTTTTTTAAAATTATTTTTTGAGTCTAATGCTTAAACTACCGATAATGCTACTTGTGCAATAGAAGAAATAACTTACCGTATTCCATGCCTGGAGTGTAGGTGTTGTAGTATGGCACAACAGCCGCTCCTTGCTTGTCATAGAAGTGATTCATCATGTACGCCTCGTGCTTTGCCTCATACGATTTGTCGTCTCCTCTCTGCAACAAAACAAGCCTTTCTTTCTTGTTTTCTTTCCTTCTTTGATGCACTTGAGAATACTTTGCTTCATCCAAGTGTATTGCCATTTGAGATGAGATCTTCAAGTGCTGCTCTAACCCCTTATCTATCAGTCTCTTAGTAATCAAATCACCCTCTCTCGAGAACTTAATAGGAATGCTCACTTCCCCCTTAGTTTTTGCCTTTTCAATTATTTCTAATTTGCTCTGCTCTCTCGGCACTTTCTCGCAAGTGGTTAGACAGGTTTTGAACGAGTTTAGAGGGGGTGGAAATGACTCCAGAAGGAAGTTGGCATGGCAGATCGAGTGTCACTTCTCATCCGTCTTCGGATGCGGGAGATTGCAAAAGGAGAGGGTCAAGGGCAGAGTGAGAGAGAGAGATGTTCCTTCCTCTGTTCACCCCCTAAGGGAGGAACAGATCACTCTCCATTTCATCCCGAGAGAGAAAAGAGAAAGGAATAAAGCGAGCCACCACGTTCGTTCATCATCAAGTTATTGTATGCAACGAAAGAGCCGGTCTCTCTCTCTCTCTGCGAGTGTTCGGACTCACAAAGAATGAAGGCAAGTGACCGATTCGTAATCGAGAGAATCGCAAGATTATAGAGGAGGAAATGGAGGAGAATCAAATGGGCAGTCACCGAATCATTGGAATCAAGACCCTATGATTGAGTCAAAGACTGGAGCAACCGGATATATGCAACTGCTCATTTTGAATGCTGTGAGAAAAGGTACTGTATCGAGTCGTATTTTAAAGTGGCAGTGCCACAGTCTTTCGTCCGACTCAATGCTAGGGTCGGACCAAATACTATAGCAATATGACTGCCACTTTAAAATGCTGTCATACTGCCACAGTATAGAGAAACGCTCCCCCGATTATTAACTCTTACCTTAACGTAGCAATTGGCGACGAGCATGAAAAGAGCTGAGAGAAGGAGGAAGACGATTCCGATCCAAGAGGCAATGTAGGAGAAGCCATAGTGAACACGAGACGTCGACTTGAGCACCTGAGATGAGAAACAAATAAATATAATAATGGTAATACTAATAACAATAATAATATTTCTCAGTTTCGCTTTAGCTGGTCCTGTGAGGGAGAGGAGCGGTTGTTATTGTTTGATCTGCAGATCTTTCTCTCCTCTAGGATTTGACCACTCGAAAGACGCCTACGGGCAATTGTGAAGGGGAGAGAAAAGATGGGGAAAGAGTGGAGGACGACTATGAAGATCAAGAGAAGAACAAGGATTCATTTTGAGTCAATTAGTTATCTAATATCTATAGCTATTTCTATGAGAGTTATGTACAAGTAATAGTGTTCGAAGCTGAAATAGGTATGAAAGTTTCGTCCCTTAACGCGTTGCACCGACGATTAACTTACAGGCTCCCAACTCTTGTAGAAGGGCGCCTCTTCGAGTGTCCATCTCTCCATGTACTGAGTGTAGTGCCATCCAATCATTGCCACGCCGAGGAAAACAACTGAAATTTATTATAAAATTCAATCGATATTTCAAGCTCCAAATATTGGCCAATATCTTTATCTCCATCAATTTCCTCTCCAAAATCGAGGGCAATCACCGATCGTTTATCACCTAATTGTCGCTTTCACTGCCAATCCCGATCATAACTCATCTCCCGATATTCTCTCTACTCCATCTCTTGAGATTCCCTCAAGATCTCTCTCTCTCTCTCTCTCTCTCTCTCTCTCTCTTTCGTATCGTTTCCTCCGATCACAGGAAGATATCGCTCAGCCCGATCTCCTTTTCCTTCTCTCTCTCCTCTTTCTTCGTCCGTTCCAATCTCAGTTTCGGTCATCGACCCTTCGATAGAACGAATAGAAGTGAGGCTTTGCTCCACTCGTCTCTCTCTCGTTCAGGTCAATGCATCTCGTGTACTCCCAATCCCATGTGTCTACTAAGAGAAAGGAAGGGATTGGGCCAGCCGAGAGAGAGAGAGAGAGAGAGAGAGAGAGAGTGGTCACAAAACAGTTCGACCTTCAACTCCATTAGTACTCTCGTCGTCCCTCGGAAGGAGAAAAGCCACAGAAAGGAGGGAAAGGCAGATCATTCGCGCGTGTTTGCACGCGGTTGTGCAGTTTCTTTGACTGGAGAGGAAAGCGATAGGGTTCTGATTTCATAGAGAGAGGGGGCGAGTCCCTCGTCTCTTCCTTCTCGCGATCGAACGACCAAAAAGGGGAAGGAAGGAAGGAGTAATTGGGGGGCATTCTGTCACTCAAGTGGACCACCATAGCGCCGCCACCCTTTGTGTCAAGCGACCCCGAGAGGGAATATCGATTTTCATTCGGCACTAGAACAAGAGTTCAGATCAATATTCGAGGAAATGTCCGGATTTTCGCTTATTTTTCCTCTATTACCTGAAGACCCAATTGAACTCTTGATAAATGAGTTTTAACTAATTAACTAATTGATAATTTGCTAATCACCTGCGAGTACGAGTAGGATTCCGACGGCGACGATCAATCGAGAGGAGACTTTCCAGCAGGCGAAAATGCCGATTGTGAGTGCGAGAATGGCAATAACGAGTCCGGCAGCATAGAGAATCGCCGTTCCTTGAAGAACTCGAAGACGGAGGACTTCGGGTTGACTCATTCCTGCCTGGAAATGCAGTCAATGTAACTCAATTCAATTTTTTTTTCAGAATGAGTAGTTGGTACTCGTTGATTCTCGTCAAGGTTTAGACACTTTATTCTTTTATGTGAACCCAAGAGGAGGATTTATCAGAATCAAGCTTAGGGGATGATGCAGTTTGAACTCTTCTGATGTTCAATGAAGAAGAAAGAGGAGATCAATCTCTTACGCAATCCTGCCCCGATCCCATGCCATTATTTCCCATTATTATTGCATTCGCTCTCGCATGATCTATATGACCCAATGAGAGAATCCCCCCTCAGATCTATCCATACCTGCTTTGCTTCACTCGGAATGTAGTCTTTGTAGTAGACACAAGGCATAGTGAGGTAGTTGAAACTGCCGATATCTGGAATGGATGAAATGGCCTGCCATTCGATTGCCCCATCGCTCTATTGACAGTTGTAGTGTCTTCCCTTCCTTTGCACCTTGTTTCCCTTGAAGGAATGGCCCCCCGCTGGATTTGTTCCTCTCTTTCACTCTCACTCTTCGATTGATCATATACCCGATCAACTCTCTCATAATTTTGTTGCCAATACACGAGGAAAAGTCGAGAGTCTACACATGAATGGAACCTGTATGACTTAGCGAGCGAAAGTAAGAATGGGCACAAAAGGAAGAGAGACTACTGCATATTGAGCGGGGTAATTCGAACCTGAGGGAACTGCGTCATTGAAGCAAGTGATGAAGAGACCGTAGGATCGAGAGAAGTAGAGAGGGTCTCTAATGAAGGCATCCTTCAACTTGATGTTCAATTCTGGCTCACGATTGAACGTATTTACGATCTCCCGTCGATTAACCTGAAATAGAAAGAAAGAGTAAAGAGAAGTGATCTCTCCATTTTCAAGGTCGATGACTCCACTCAGAATACGCGTAATATTCCTTCTAATCTCAAGGTCCCTCGTTCCATCTACAGAGTCTTTCTGTCGAATGACTATTCCCACTTCCTCTCATTCCGGATTCCATCTGATTCAAGTGTGAAAACGATTCGAGAATGGCGAAAAGTGTCGAGTAGAGTGAAGAGAGAGAGAGAGAGAGATTCTCGATGATTGCCCGCTCTCAAGAGTTCTCTCACCGACCATGCCTTGCCTTATTAGAGTCAAGGGTAGACTCTCTCTATCAGGTCAACTCTGTGTACTCAATTCCGATCTCAGATGTCGTTAGACTCTCATTTCAATCTCGTGAATGCACTCTCTTTCTGTTCATTGCGCGGTGGCCTCACAAGGAGTGGAGAAGATCAAGCATAGAGAGAAGAGAGAAACAACAATTGGACGATTCTCTCAAGTGATCGGTGTGAATAGAGGAAATGAAAGAGTTGTGAGAGAGAAGAAATGAAAGAATGAGTTGATGAGTGTGGGTGGTCTGGATAATAGTGAGAAGTAGGTTCAGAGGGGGCAAAGATATACTCACATTGTACTCAATCCAATTGGATGTTACTGCAGCTCCGATGACTCCGACGAGACCGAGAATCCCGAAGACTGTGGAGAGAGCGAGAAAGATGACTGACGACCACATGGAACGGAATGGAGAGAGACAGAGAGAGAGAGAGAGAGCACAAGACGGTCTGTCCCCTGTATGAGAGCACCTTTCCCCTCTCCTTCTCTCTCCCCCTCCGCCCCTCTCCTTCTCTCTCCCCCTCCGCCCCTCTCCCTCTCTCCCCTTCTCTCTCTCCCACCTCCCCCTCCCCCCTCCTGCGCGACCTTCCCCGATCTGCCTTATCTTCCTCCTCTCGTCTCACTCCTTCTCCCTCCTCCTTCTTTCATCTCATTCCGAACATACCGACAGGAGGAGGAAAGGGAGGAACTATACGGCCGTCTCTACCAATCGGCTATCGATAGATGGGATGGAGATATGGGGAGTCCTCTCACTCGGCTATAGTTCTTTCCTTCCTTCTCTCTCATTCGAGAGTGCCCATTGGGTAATCCTCCCTGATCGAAGGACGAGTGACAAACAGAGGTTCAGGTCGGATGAATGATAAGGAAAGAGTCCAGAGTAAACAGTTGACCCATCGGAAGAGAGAGAGAGAGAGAGAGAGAGAGATTCGGCATTATGAGTGCACACAAGGAGAAGTGTGATCTAATTACTCCTTTTCTCTCGAAGGGGATACTCTGAAGACGACTAGGAGTGCAACAAACAGTATGGTAATCCAATAACTCTCGAATAAGAGATCGAAGAAGTTAGCGTAGGAGTAGTTGACAAGGGCTTTTGTGCAGAAGACGTATGACCTTTACCACTGCTTTCCACTTCTCACGTTTGCTGACAGCTTCTACAGCAGATGGACACAGTTCGACTAAAGATTGAGCCGTTCCTCCAATCCTCACGCTCAATGCTTATCGCAATCCACTGTTTCACGTCGGTCTCTCACCAAACAAGAAATGAGATATCTTTATGGCGGCAGTTGTATTAAAGGGGAGGGAGGAGATCGGCAGAATATCAACATGGTTTATGGCAGCTCCGATTAATCGAGAGAGGGAAGAACAAAAGAGGGGCGGAAATGAAACTCAACCTTGTAAGGAAGAGATGAAGAAGTAACATATGCAGCTCATTATCCTTGAGTGAATTGGAAAAGTAAAAAGTCGAGAGTATGAACTACCGGGAGTACTGTAAAGTGCACCCACAAAGAAATGACTCTAATGTGGATATTCCCAGAGCGGGAGTTTGAAACTCTAATTTTAGAGAGCGTGCTTAAATGAGAGGGATGATCGCTTATTTTCGTGTTCTCTCTCGAAAGTGTTTGCTTCACAATCCCGCTTTGGGCATATTGAGTAAAAAACAACATTTTTTTCGTTGTGAGTACGCAACATTCTTCATCAGCTGATTACTGTATGACCAATCATGTGGTCACTAAAAAAAACTTTTTCAGGGATATTTTCGCCCTCATTTTTCCTCATGTGATGGTCATCACTCTTATTCGATTTCCCATCACACTCTTGACGAGTGCAACAATTCAATGAAATGAATCAACAGCACGACTTTGAAGGGAGCCAATTTCGTGACCGCGTTCAGTTTGTTGACCCTATTGCAACTACCCGATAATGGAAAACTTTGGGGTAATGAGCTATCGGGCCCAAAATGCAATTAATGAAGAATACTAACCCATCATCATGTGAGAACTATTTAATGGCATGATAATTAAATGAAACTGAATTGGAATTGGAAAAATGGCATTTGACAAAAAGTTGGATAGAATCTACTCTTCTTTCAGTGGCCACAGTCGTCGACGTTTCTCCCGTTTCAATTAGCCTCAATCTGTTCCTCTTCTCCTTTCCGGGAACTTCTCCTCCCTTCGACATTTCCGGAGTCTCACAACGCGTCGTTCGTCAGTATTCCTAACAAGATTCTCTACACTTACTTCCCCTCCTCCTTCCCCTCCCCCGTCCAATCTAAAAGTTCTCTCATATTCATAATCCGAGGCTGGGTATCTCTTTCATTCTCCCCATAGTCTCAGATTTCTCCTCTTCATTCATCTCCAGTCTCACTCAATTCACTTGTTTCCTCACACTTCCCTTCAGATTCTCTACTTTTCTGTCTAACTTGTAATTTGTATGGGCGTCCTCTCATCGATTCAAAACTCAAATCTAAGTAAGATTCTCCGAATTTGAAGTCGCTCGCGTGGGAAGGTACTTTGGAATGAGAAAGTCAGATGAAGAGATATTCTGAATAAAGTCTGGAGAGAAGATATTGTTATCGTATCTCTTTCCCAAGTTTCATTGTACTTCTCTATTCTGCTTACATCAACCATTCCTCTTGCTCCTCCTCCTGATTTCCCTCTTCTTTTCCTTTCTGATTCCTCTCTCTTCTGTCCACTCTCTCTCTCTCTCTGCTCCCTTGGACGGTTCTCTTTTCAACAGAACAACAACTTGTCGCAATTCCCTTTCCTCGTGAGTCTTCTCCTCTCTCAATGCTAAACAGTGTACACTCTCACTCAGTACACTCGGGGCCTCGGGAATGACAAGAAGAAGAAACGTTTGAGTTATTCAGCCTTCCGCCCCTCTTTTGGTCGTCCCCTTCCATTCCCTCCAGACCAAATAACCTTTCCCCTCCCAATGTCTATCGAATTTATGAAGCGCTCACGCGATTCTGTTATCCGCTTGAATTTCACTCTGATAAGAAATATTGACCGTTATCAGTAACAAGCGCTTCAACATTTTCATTTCAGCGAGTGTCCGACGAGTACGAAGAAGTGAGAATATGGAGACTGTCGAGAATTCCATCGAGAAGAACACCGAGAAGAGGAAGACGACGACTTCCATCGAAGATCCTGTGGAGGAGAAGAAAATGAAGACGAGAGAAGTGACGTCGTTCGAAAGAATTCAGAAGATTGAGAAGAAAACTGAAGAGAAGATCGAGAATGAAGATGGAATGAGGAAGAAGATTGGAACTGAGGATGGAACAAAGAAGAAGAAGAAGAAGACTCGATTCGCCGTAAGTACGAAGTTCGAAAGAATGGGCAAGATTGACACTTTCAGATCTATTGGAAGCATCGACTCTGGAGTATCAGAAGAATCGAAAGGCAACTAGTGGATGCGACGAGAGGTCAACTGGATCGAAGAAGAGTGAGTAGTCCTTCTCCCCCAGCTTCCCCTCCCTCTCTTCCCCCCTCCCCCAGTCTCCCCTTCTTCTCTGCTCTCTCCACCCATAAACAGTCTCTCTCTTTCGTCTCTCAGCTGATCTACCCCTCCCTTCTCTCTCTCTTTTCTCTCTCTCTCTCTATTCGCCCTCTCGACCCTCTTGAGAATGGTGGATGAACCTCGTTGTTCCTCACCTCTTCCACCTTTCTCATCTCTCTCTAATTATTCCTCATTCTCCTTGTCCCTTCAAGCTCTCCGCTCCTCTTTCTCCTCTGCGTCCCTGTCCTCCCTACCCTCGCCTCTCTAGCCGCTCTCGCCACTATTCCGAGTGTCAATGTGTTCAGGTGAGATCGGGATTCAAGGAGGTCAACTGGGAGCTCTTCGATCACTTGAAGCCAGATGAACAACGGGAAGCTGGCGAGGTTAGTTGCCAAGGGATTATTGGGAATATGAGGGGAGAAGGGAATTAGAAGAGCTTATGTAGTGAAACGTTGTTATGAAGAGATACACAGAGAGAGCGGGTCGATGTTAACACGTGACACTCTCTATAACAAAGAGACTTGTGTCAGGCTATCAGGGTAATACCGGTCTAGCAGTGTTCTCCCGCGAGCCCAGCTCGAAGACGGGAAGTATCTTTACCTTTACCTTAACAGGCTCTGATCGGGAGTGAGCCTCTATTCCGCCATCGAAGTTGGAAGGAGGAGCCCGTTTGTGTGGAAATAGAAGAGGACGACGAAGAAATTGCGAAGGAATTGGAGAAAAGAGAAGACGAACCAATAGAGATTGACGAAGACGAAGGAGGAGAAGAAAGCGAGGGAGAAGGAGAAGAAGAGAAGGAGGGAGCACCACCCGAGAAGAGAAAGAGGTCAGTTAATGAGACATTGTGGAGAAGAGAGAGAGAGACTGAGGTAGGTCAAGAATAATCTTTGATTGATCGAGAGAGAGAGAGAGAGAGAGAGAGAGGAGTCGATAGATCACGTGAACAAAGTCACCTTGTCTCTCTATTCACCTTTCAATCTCTCTCATCTGCTCTCTCTCTCTCTTTCTCTCCTCTCTCTATTCCACCTATAATTCCCTCTCTTCTCTCTCTCACTCTCTAACTGAACAACAAGTCATTGTGCATCTGATAAGGGTTAGTATGCTTCGATAGTCGTCCTTGTCAATCGATATGAGTAGTGCCAAGGGTGACTCGGATGGTCACTCTCATCCCTCTCCTCCCTCCTCTCCTCTCCCCGGTCACCATTACAATCGATGCAGGATGCACCACTCTGCGCTCACTACGATATCTGGGAATTCGGTAGCCTCCCGTCTCAAGCAGTGCTCACTCAAGGCCAAATTGGCCGAGGAAGCAGCGCTCATATCGGTCAGTTACTTCTATCCATTCGTCTATTGAAGAACGGTCGAGTCGACATGACGAGACAATGATAAAAGTAGAACCAACTGTGGAATAACATCGAGGAAAACTTATTTTGTTTGTGATAAGCCTAATTTTTATTTCAAATTGGGGACGTTGTTCCTAACAGTTCCACGGGCTAGAACGGCGAGTGGCTGGGTACAAAATTGTGTGGTGCGGGAAGGTCGCGACCTTCCCCCTTACTCTCCTCTCTTGTCTCTTCTATTCTCTATTCACTCATGAGTTCATCATCGTATTCACAGGCGCTCTCTCCTGCTCAATCTCAACCTCCAGTGGAGACTCCGAAGAAGAAGTTGAGTGATGCCAACAAGGCAATCATCAGGGTCATCGCTCAATACCTTCAAGACCTCGGTCTCAGGTTAGTTCACGATTCCGACCGTAACACAAACAATTATGAAATCGAATTACTCTCCATCTGCCTCCTCATAAATGCTGTTCCCTCATTTTTTTTTCCCGTTAACTGTTGTACATCTAGCATAGTACTATTCGTTCGCCTTTCTTTTTTTGCAAGTCAACGTTGAAAAGAGAAAGAGAGAGAGAGGAAAGAGAGCGAACCAGATGTGTAGGTGAAAGAGATACGAACGAAAGAGAGGGAGAAAGGGGAAAAGAGCATAGCGAAGAGAGAGAAATAGAGATTCGGTTGGGAGTGAGAGAAAGAGCCGTAGATTGGGATCTCGCATCCACTGCGTAGTAATGCATAATTAGAGTGCATCCATTGTCGATGACGTCAGCTAACCTGATTCTAAAATGGATTCGCAATAAACACTAAATTATTCTTTCAATAATATTATAATGACAAACGTGGGCAACTGTATCAAGATCCCGGTTAGCCAATGACTGGTGACTTCTCTCCTATTTAATAGTATTGATTCCCTCTCTCTTATCATTGTCCATCTGATGTGAGTTCGGGTACCAGACAAGGAGGCAACGTACAAAAACCGTGGGCAACTGAGAAAACATGTTATTACAGTGAGACGGTGCAATCACTTTCGAGAGAAAGCAAGTGCAAAGTCGAGAGTATTCACGCCATTCGACTGAGATCGGCGATAAAGGAAGGCAACTGGGACGATGCACTCGCTATTATCGATGCTTGCTACGACCATCTATCGGTAAGTAACTCTAATATTTAATAAAATATACAATATCGAATAATAATATACAATAGCCAAAAGGGGTAACTGTTACCAAATGAATCTTTCCCTTCAGGATGAGCAGATCGAAGACATTCGAAACATTCTTATCGAAGAAAAGTTCTTCGACTTGATGAACAAGAAGAAGGTAAGTATGTTTATAATTTTTTTGTTTTAAAAAAAATGTTTTTTTCTTTCTTGTAAATTCAACTTTTCAGAGACCCCTCGCTCTTCACATGTTGAAGAATGACTTCGACCAGAAGAATCCGAAGAGAGAACAGCTAATGAAACTCTTGTACCAATCGGACCAAGAAATATTCAAGAACAAACTCTACGAGAAGTATCGGCCGGTTAACGGAATTGGATCGTAGTGAGCGCTTTAAATCGCATTAGAGTTTCTTCTCAGAACACCTGCTGTCAAGTCACATTAGCCATCGGCAACGGGAAGTTTTGAAATAATTCTTGTATTTTCAGTTACGCTCCGGACGCTGAGAGAATCGTGAATCGCCTACAGAAAACGTTGCCATCGTCGTTTATGCTACCAGCAAAGAGACTGCAAACACTACTCGATCAAGGTAAGAACCACTCTATTATGCTACCCAAAATACTTGTGGTATCAGATTGCCACCGTAATCCACTAGAATCTCTAACAATCCTTTTCGCGTAACGTAATACAGCAAGCGTTTTTTGAGGTGTCGTATTTCTACCGTAATCCAAAAGAATTGCTAACAATCATTTCCTCGTTACGCAGCGAATGCTCTCTTTTGTATACATTACTCTGCCACGTACCTACCGTAGTTTACATCCCCTCACTCTCAATCGATAGCTGTTCTCTCTCCTTTCTCGTTTTGCTCTAGGCAACCCTATCATTAGGTGTCCAAACCTCCTGTTATCGCTGCCAATTACTCGTCCATTTCAGCCTTCGAGACTCAACTTTCTCGTTGCGACTCTCACATTCACACGGGTGAGTGCACTTCAGTCGACGAACCAGACATGCTCTTCGCCGATCACAAATGTCCCAAGCGAGCTGAGAAGTTCTTCGTCGAGACTTGCGTCAAGGAGGTGAGCACTACCCCCCTCAGAGTATGTATTACAGTATTACATTTCATTCTGAGACCATTACACTACATTATGCAACATTACATTGCATTATTAGAGCATTCCAATATGGAGAAATACAGTTCTACACTGCATAACAGTATTACAACATTGAACTGACCCCCTCTACAGTTCCAGGAGCTGACATCCGAGGTGTTGACCGTCTCATTCTCTCCATGCGGTCGCTACCTCGCCTCCGCTTCTTTCGCTACCGTAATCTACTTCTGGAAAGTTCGTGACGTCATCCAATTTCTCTATCTACTCATTCTCTTCAGGTAAACCACCACACTCGTCAACTCGATCTTTACCGAATGATTCGCGCTCGTGGCGATCAGACTCATGAGATTTCCGGAATGTCGTGGAGTTCGGACTCGAAGCTTCTCGCAGTGTGTGGAGTCGATGTTCATCCCTACGGAGTCTGTTTCCCTTTCTCTTCTTTTCGCTTTGTTTCTTGGAGATTCGCGGAAGATTCTCCGTTTCCGGCCAATAAAACACATGGGAGAAAAGAGAAGAGAAGCTGCGAATGGGATTTGAGATGAACCGTTGAGAGATTATGGGCATAGGAGAACCGAAAGGAGAAGAATGGGGAAAAGAGACAGATAGGAGGCATCTCGAAGTGGCCACGTCTCTTTCGGGTGCCGAATCGATAGCACCTACCTCGAAGTGGTTCGAACATAACAAATACGACATTTCCAAAATCAATAATCAACAGAGCTTGCAGCTATATGTGTACGACATGCACGGGGACAGTCTCTACACGCAGATTCCCCATTTGGAGATGCATTCTTTCACTTGCATCGACTTCTTCAAGAGAGTAATGGATGACGGATGCTATCACATAACAGTAGGAGACATGAGAGGATCCATCGGGTTCTACGTAAGTTTAAATTGTATACCGTAAACACCACTTGAGGGCGGAAAGGCCGAGTGGTGTAAGCAACTGCTAGTCATTCGAAGGGTCACGAGTTCGATCCCCGCCCAGGCCAACCAAGCCTTCAATCCACCCCGGGGCGGTAAATTGGTAGCAACTTTGATTGCGGAAGGTAACGTGCCCTAGATGCCTTGGGAAAGCTTGGGTTACGTAATCCCACGTTGCAGCTGGCTTACCGGCTTGCCCCATCTAGCGTGGTAGCTTGCTACTGTAAAATCGCTTGACATGGAACACCTTTACCTTTTACACCACTAAGATTCTGACAAACGCCGCTAATGGTCCCTTTCCAGGAGATCAAACGGGACCACTCCTCGCTAATCACCAACTACCAGGGCTACCGTATCCGATGTGTCTACTCGTGCAAGAGTGGGCGGGGCGCGTACGCGGCTGACACTCATAACAGGTGAGAGAGACATAAAATGAGATTATCGATAAACGGATCGATATTTCAGAGTGCGCTGGTACCGTAACACGTTCCGAGGATGCCACAAGGCGGACCACACGGTGATCAGAGAGGAGAACACAATTACGAACATGTCGATGCATCCGTCTGAGCAGTGAGTAGATTTCAATCGATAAGCTGATACCGTACACTCAGAAAAAAATGTCTAGTATCAGGGTACCATGTGAACATGTTCATTTAAGTGAAATGTATTTTGTGACTTTCACTTACGGGCAAGTCTTCACTTGGTGTTCTGATACGTTTTATTTTTTTTCTCAGAATATCCTTCAAACTCATGTTCATTCCCTTTCAGACTGCTTCTGCTCACTACGAAAGTGCTCGGTCTCCGTATGTGGAATGTGCAGGCGCGCACTCTCCTCCGTACCTTCCAAGGATATCACGACGGCGGATGTGTCATCAATGCCTGCTTCGGTGGAATCAACAGCGAGTACATCGTTGCTGGTTCATTCTCGAATGATGACTACGACGAGGACGGAAATGTGATCAAGAAGGCTGTTTCAGACTACACTCAGGGTACGCATTCAGTTCATTGTGTAATTTTAATTTTAATTGATCCATCCACGAAGGGTGTGACGGCAATTAATGGACTGAGGAGTGATAAAATATATCCGACATGAGGGTAGGGATGGTGGGGGCAGAGATGCAGGCTAGACAACGGAACATGACTTGCCAAAAACTTCTAGATAACTTCATAATGTTGTCATTTGCAGAGGAGACGATTCGCATCTGGCGTCTTACTGATGAATACGTCGTGTGTGGCATCGCTGGCCATCACTCGACTGTTCACTCCGTCTCGTGGAATCCCGCCGATCCCTACATGATCGCCTCTGGTTCCGACGATCGAACCATTCGTCTCTGGTCCAGTCGATTCGAGGATCTTCCCAATGGACAAGACGAAGATGCTCCTCATGTGTTCGGAAGAGCGGGAAGAAAGGTCAACACATTCAAGAATAAGAACGAGATTACTCCTGCTGCTCTCGTCCCTGAAGCAGCCAATGAGGAGGAGGTGAGAGCATCTAGGCAATACCGTCGAATAGAATCAGTATACTAATGTCTATTGTTATTTCTATCAGTGCTACAAGGGGATAGTGTTCGAAACCGCTATAACTATGATTGTTGCGCTCCATTAGCGCCATAAAATTGTCAAAAACGCATGTACTCTGGAGACATTCACAGCAGGAAATGCGTAAAGATGGGAATCTAATTCGGCTGATTTCAGGTGATCGACGAGACTCCCCTGGACGATCTCGAAGACGAGGAAATCGACGTGACTGGTAACTCATCTGAGAGTCAAACAGTTGAGACTGAGGCTGGAACGAGAGATGACATCTCTGATACGAGTGAGGACGAAGCGTCTGACTACGACTACGAGGACTACTCGGACCCCGAAGACCACGAGTCTATCGCCAATCGAGGTTACACAAGAGGAGCGATGATGGAGTTGTTGGGACTTCCAGGAGATCTTAGTGATGACGAGGATGATGATGACTATGAAGATGAGGAGAACACAGAGGAGGAAGGAGGAGAGAGAGGAGAAGAAGGGGAGGGACATCATGATGTCGAAGATGAAGATGATGATGGAGAGGAGAGCTCCAGTCCACTTTACCATTGAGATCACTTCCCAATCTCCATGAGACCATTCCTTCTTTTCCCCGCTTCCACTCATACTATGTAAAGATATTGTATGTTTCACTAATCATTAAGTGTAATATTTATGGATATTCCCAGCTTCTTGAGTCAGATTCTAATAGTGCTAACCACCCAGAACTGTTGTCTTAATCCCATTAATTCGAGCGTTTCCCGACTGGTAGATGTAGCGATTCTCTCCCTTCTAGTGTTCATGCTTCTTCCTTTCCTTCTCGTAGTCTAGTGTGTCATTATTCACCGTAAAACGTGGATTCTCTTCTGCACGTGATTTCTCTCCCCCTGTACCCTGCTTCCCTCCTTCATTCTATTCACAATTCTTTACACTTATTCATAATTACACAATCTATTCGTATTCTACAGTAATGTACAGTCATTAATCGATAAAGTCTCTTAGAGAAGTCATGTTTTTCTTTGAATATCCGAAATTGAGGGCAGAAAAGGTGAATTCGATGAACACATCGATAATTTACATTGAAATGATGGGTAAGTAGACGTAGGGCTTACGAAAGAATAGGGAAGTGGATAGGGGTACTGTACAGTGAGTAGATGACGTCATTTTGACTTCTTTGGGAGAGGCCATCCACGGGCCTCGGCCAGTTCCTCCATTGTAAAGAAGGGAGTGCACACAATGCATGAACCGTGTCGGATACCGTAGTCACCCATAGTCAGATGGGCTTCCATCTTGATTGCTGGAACACAATAAAGGTTCTTAATTTCCAAAAATTTCGAGTTTTCCAAAGTGAAGCTGTCGCTTATGAATTATGACGCCAGTTATGAACCACTGTTAGACACGATAGTACGATTATTGATATGCAGTTATCTCAGACGACATAAATTAATATTTTGCTATTAATCAATGGGTGGTCTAACTCACATTCATGAGAAATGCAATCAACGTGGGTAGGGCGAGCTGCCTTCTCCTCAATCTTGTGTTTGAACTGAAAATTAAATGTTGGAAACCTTTTCGTAATGAGAAAAGAGAGGAGATGCGTGAGGGGGCTCTACAGTAGTAAGGGGCCATCAATAAAATGCAGAAAAGACTTTTAACACGGTAGAGAACTTATGGGAAACTTTTTAGACGGAAAGAAACATTATGCACACATGAGGAGTACGGTAGGTCGACGCACGAAACCGTTCCGAGTCGTAAACAAGATGTAATTCTCACCACATCGACTCGTTCACTTGAACTGGTGGAAATGATGACTGTCTGACCGGATGGTTCACCTCTTATATTGTTGATATTGACCACCACAAACCTAGTAGAAGTTAAATTAAAGAATGCCAAGAGGCTAAGATTCACTCACATTCTCATTGTGGAAGAGAGGGAAGGCGTCTGGAAGAGGGCGATCTCAGTCTTATCCCCTCCTCCTTTTCCTCTCCTTTTTGGTAGGCGGATCCACCCCTTTTCTTCCGACATCTTTCCGTTTTCTTGACGATTTCCATTGACGATCTTCTCTATCCCATTTCGATCTCAGTTCCCCATCCATCTCATCTCCATGCCATTCTCCCCTCTTCTCCTTGTGCTGTTCCTTTCACGTCACTCGTCACGTATTATACGGAACACGAGATACGAACTGAGAAGATGTCAAGTTTTATGGAAGAACAAAGCAAAAGAGAAGGGAGTAAGAGGGAACGGGCGTTAATGGGGGCGCACTGACGAGTTATGAGTCTGACCCAGCACAACACCCGCACGCGCACCCCGTTTGAATGGATCGACTCTCGCAGGGAAGAGAATGCGTCGAGTTAGAGAGAGAAAGGGTAGAGACCAACTATCACAGTGTGCAAGCCCTCAGTATGAGGAGACATGGGGGCAACAACATAGGCCATTTCACTTTTTATTTCACTTCCGGTTGTTTATTTAGTCAACAAAGGTGGATTGTTCGAATGCGCACCACTCTCTCACTTGTTCATACTCTCTCGGTCGCGTTGGTCAGAGATTGGAGATCGATGGATGACCTCTCTGTGTCTCTCTCCCTTCCCCTCGCGTCGTTTTGATCACTCCACTCATTGGATGCACTCTCTTCTTCGATCTTTCCTCTCGGACTCAGCGTCCCTTCATATTCATTCATTTACACGCGTTGTTTCATTCATTCACTGTCGTTTCCCTCACTTAACTCTTCCTTGTAGGTATGGCGGCCCCAGCAGTTCACGGTGTTGATGTCAACCAGCCTATTACTTCGGCCAAGACTGCCGCTATCAGAAACTACACGACCCAGCCTCGTCTTAGTAAGTATTCACTCACTTTTGACCTCCGATCACAGATTCTTCAGCGTAAACATCATTGTTTAGCTTTAGTTAGTCGTCGATTGTAACATATGATGTATCTATAATATAACTATTGGTTTTCATTGCAGTCTACAAGACTGTGACTGGAGTAAACGGACCTCTCGTCATTCTCAATGACGTCAAGTTCCCTCAGTTCTCTGAGATCGTCCAGATCACCCTTCCCGATGGCTCCAAGAGATCCGGACAGGTTCTTGAGATCACCCGTAACAAGGCCGTCGTCCAGGTACTGTACCTTAACCCCTCTAATCAACAACTGATCAATAACCACAGTAATCAATATCCACTCGGTTCAGGTCTTCGAGGGAACCTCCGGTATTGATGCCAAGAACACCATTTGCGAGTTCACCGGAGACATTCTCCGCTCTCCTGTGTCCGAGGACATGCTTGGCCGTATCTTCAACGGATCCGGAAAGCCCATCGACAAGGTACTACGGATACTGATACTCGTTGATACTTGATACATAGTTTACTACTTACCATAACTTGTGATTTTCAGGGACCTCCCGTGCTCGCCGAGGATTTCCTCGACATCAACGGTCAGCCCATCAACCCCTGGTCTCGTATTTACCCCGAGGAGATGATCCAGGTACGGTAGAATCAACACTGTAATACTGTAGAAGGTTATAAATTAGGGAAGATCCAACAATAATCTGTATCTTTCCAGACCGGAATCTCCGCTATCGATGTGATGAACTCGATTGCCCGTGGTCAGAAGATTCCCATCTTCTCTGCCGCCGGTCTGCCCCATAACGAAATCGCCGCCCAGATTGTGCGACAGGGAGGTGAGTACACATAGACACACAACCACTTCCCGAATCTGTGCCCAATGCCCATCTTGAAGGTCTCGTCAAGCTTCCCGCTGGAGAGCGCAAGCACGCCGCTGCTGAGGGAGGCAACGACAACTTCGCCATTGTCTTCGCTGCTATGGGAGTCAACATGGAGACTGCTCGTTTCTTCAAGCAGGATTTCGAGGAGAACGGTAATTACCAACTAATTAAATGCCTAATTATAGCTCGTCGTTATTATGCATTATATCGATTAATTCTTTTCAGGTTCCATGGAGAATGTGTGCCTGTTCCTCAATCTGGCCAACGATCCCACCATCGAGCGTATCATCACTCCTCGTATTGCCTTGACTGCTGCCGAGTTCTTCGCCTACCAGTGCGAGAAGCACGTGCTTGTCGTGCTCACTGACATGTCCTCGTACGCCGAGGCTCTGCGTGAGGTGAGAAATACCTTCGACAAACTCGAGATCGAGATTAAATTATCCTAAAATCGACATGAATCATCCCGCAATGCATTGCAGGTCTCCGCTGCTCGTGAAGAGGTGCCCGGTAGACGTGGTTTCCCCGGATACATGTACACCGATTTGGCTACCATCTACGAGCGCGCCGGTCGTGTTGAGGGCAGAGACGGATCCATCACACAGATCCCCATTCTTACCATGCCTAACGACGGTCAGTAGTTACTTCTTCCCACCAGGAGCATCTAATCAATATAAATCAAAATAGCGACACAATCTGAGTGATCTTATCAATAAGAAACCATCTAATCAATATGAATCTCTTGCAGATATTACCCATCCCATCCCCGATTTGACTGGCTACATTACTGAGGGACAGATCTACGTCGATCGTCAGCTCCACAATCGTCTCATCTACCCTCCCATCAACGTGTTGCCTTCTCTCTCCCGGTTGATGAAATCCGCTATTGGAACCGTACGTTTCACACCAACTCTCTAAGCGGATTAGTGCACTTCTAGTGGGAAGTACGTACATGCAAATCTGATCGATATAGCAACCTCCCTCATCGATTTGCTTTCAGGGAATGACCCGCGAGGACCACTCCGATGTTTCTAACCAGCTCTACGCCTGTTACGCTATCGGAAAGGACGTGCAAGCCATGAAGGCTGTCGTAGGAGAGGAGGCCCTCTCATCCGACGATCTCCTCTACCTCGAATTCCTTATCAAGTTCGAGAAGAACTTCATCACCCAGGGTCAGTACCGTACTCCAGTCAATCAATAACTGACCTCATCCCAATCGATCGATAACTATCTCCTTTCAGGACACTACGAGAACCGAACTGTGTTTGAGTCTCTTGACATCGGATGGCAGCTTCTCCGTATTTTCCCTCGTGAAATGCTCAAGCGAATTCCCGAGTCGACCCTCGACAAGTACTACCCGAGAGGAGGTCTGGCTGCTCCCGTCGTCTTGAAAGGAGACGAGAAGAAGGAGTAAAGACCCCCTTCTATCTCCCCTTGTAACTTCCCCTCCGATCGACTAGATTAGTTCCATCGGATCTCCCATTGTATTCCCCACTTGCTTGTGCTCTCCATTCCTCCGTTTTTGCCTTCGTTGTGATAGATCGATACTAGTGTAGTCAGGAGACTAAAGCAATAACGACTAAGTGATTACCATTCTCGCTTGAACAGACTGTTGTGTACCCTTTATCTCTGAAATCCCTTTCCCCCCATTCACTTGTTCTGTCATGTAAAGACACGGCCTAAGTCAAGTATGAGTCCCAATCAATCATTCCAATCAACACCATCTCTCTCTTGTTCGCTCCTCTCTTGGATTTGTCAACATGACAAGAGTAATCAGAAGGCCCCCAACAGTCGTCATTCCTATTCAGATCAGAGAAATTATATTGACCCCTTCCACGGCCTTATGTACGAATATAGAGAAGAACTATCACATAAACTATTTTGTACATTTAATCGCACTGGAAAGCATGAAAACACGGCGGCAGAACACAAAAAGAAAATATCAGAGAAAGCTAGCAAGGATTTTGCACACATTCACCGGGTATACTCAAAGCGGACTACCGTTATCATTTTGTCAGTAACTTCAATGAACTACAAGCGCCTCTACGGTTGTTCGCCGCTTTAAAAAAATCTTTTTCGTATTTGATGTTCTCGTCCCTTTATCGGTGAAGAATTTAATGATGTCGCAAGTCAACTTCGCTGTAATCCGATGAAATTGTTTCGAACGGAATAGAGTTGTCTATAATACTGTCTCACTGTATAAATAAAGGAAGAACCAGAGAACAAGTTGTAGTGTACAAGAGTACTAAAATATCTTTCTGAGTGAGATTGTAGGTTAGATACAAAGACTGACGCAATTCCAGATACCTGCAAGCTTGCACAAATGTCTCGTGGTAGCCATCACCTTGTCATTTATCTCTCTAGTGCGATTTCTCTGACTAGCTTCACAGTGTTATCGATTGATTCACATACAAATTTACCTGTTGGAATCGTTCTCCATAGTCGATTTCCTGTTTCTACTACCGTGTAATTCGTCAGACAATACATTATCTCCCTTTGTCGCTTCAAATGAAATTTTATCTATACTCGGAGGAACTCAAAAAACGCATTCTACACATTACTCTCTATTTAGAGGGCGGTCGGGTCCTCGGGAACGTGGGCAGCAGCCGCCTTGCGAGTATCTTTGGAAACGTAGTCGGCGGGAACCTGAAGAGATATAACTATCGATTGATTAAGGAATCGTCGATTGAGTGGGTGATCATAATTTGTTCATGATGAGAGAGATTTTAGTCATCGTCGTGTTTATCTCGATTGGATTTATTCCTAGTGCGAACACAAAACGATTGAGCATTGTTGAACCATCGAATAACCATCGATACTACACATTTTAGAAGCCGGCCATCATCGAAGAGACGATGGTCAGCATGTAAAACATGTACTATTGATTTTTTCACTGACCCCGGAAAAAAGATAGCTTCCACCTTACATGGAGAAGAAATGTTCTATTTACTTCATTTTTTTCTGCTTTTTCTGCTATAATATAGGGGAAGGATTCGAGTTTTTTAAGGAATTCCGTTGAGTTATCATATTTTAATGTTTTGATAAACTCACGAGGTATCCGAAGATGTGACGACGGCCGACCATTTCTCCAACGAAGAACCAGAAGACGATCTCGAGGGCAACGGCGGAGTAAACCATCGCTTCCTGAAGGTTCATCAACTTTTATATGTTTAGAAGACAAAATTAATTTAATTCTTAAATAAAATCATGAAGCAAAGTCAGATTGGGTACTACTTCTCGATCGACACTCCGTTAGTGAGGTATTGCTTCGAGTTGCACAAAATATATACAAAATTATTCGATAATCGGATCAGGAATAATGGAAAGAACTCACTTTCACGGAGAGGTTCTTGTACTGGCCGGACTGGATGGTGCTGACAACCTGTGAATTGTTCAGTTATTGCGGATTCTAATGATTCTTCACTGAAAATCTCCATCTGTATTCGTCAAAACGAAATTTTAATATTAATGTATAAAACTTGCCTTGGCAAAGTCAGCCTTGATGGCGGGCCACTCAGCCTGGGTGGGAGGAGCCATCTCCTTCTTGAAGACTCCCTGAAAGCAATAATCTTCATATTCCGTCAATAATAATTAGTGTTTATTGAAATTTGCTTAGTTTCCGTCAAATATCAAAGCCGAAATGAACTCTCGTACCTTGAGAAGCTGTGCGCGACGGGGCCACTGGGCGGCCTGAGCTCTGTAGAGAACGCCGGTCATGTTGGCGATCTTCTCGAACATGTTCATCTTGCGAGTGGCCATGGCTGTTACCTGACAAGGAGTCTGATCAGTTCACCGAGGAAAAACGAGAATTCAAGTGAAATACGGCAACAAACACGCGATCGGAGGGGGCAGACAGGTTCGTTGAGCAGTACTGTGTGATTCTAGTTGATGAATAACCAATAATAAAAGGATGGAAGCCTGGAAGCCTGGAATTACACAAATAAGAGGTGATCCTTAGTTGAGCGCAGTGAGACGCAACGCGTTCGCCACGCGCGCGGCCTCGACAACGCCAACTCCCTAGCCAAAGCGTCATTTCTCTAAGCAACGAGGAGATAGATACCAGATGGGTAGTCGAGTATATCAGTCTAATAAAATCAATAATTGTAAACAAAATACGTGAGTTATTTAACAACATAATAGCTAGAGGGAGGAGAAGTATGGCTGTTTCAACCGTCTTTCAGGTGATTTCCACTCAAGAGTTCCGGGTGTGTCCGAAAATCATGACCTGTGTGATCGGTGTTTTTTCTCGTTTCAGTATTTTCTTTTGGAGAAAACAAATAAAACTTCTTTACACTTAGTCCACTTTTTGCTTCAATGAGATGATCGAAGCACAATTTGATATTCCAATGGATATCGGAGTCGCAGAATGTTGCCAGTATTACGAAGACCGCTTAGGTCAATTAACACTGACAAATTAGAAGTGAAGGGTTGCCAGAAGTAGACAGAGATTGGTCCTGAGGATGAAATGGACTTTCGTCGATGCAATATTGGATTCTGCCCGCAATATTCTCATATTATATTTACTGTGAACCACTACGACTCGGTAAGTCAGCGGGTTATTATCCCCATCGATCAGTCGTCATTATTTAATCGTACCACTTGTCATAATTTAATCGTACCACGCTTTTTTAAAAAAAGTAGATATTAATCATTATTTAACTATTTATTTAAATTATTTGCATGTTCATTATCTAAGAGCAAATTTTTACTACAAGTCTGTATAATTTCTAAATACTGTAGTAGTAGCCAGAAATTATATTCATAAAAACTTTCAATTTTTACTCTTAGGAGTGATCTACGACGGTCTTCATGATCTCCACATCGTGGACGCCATCGATGGAATCGTTTCTTCTCTTCCTCTACTCCCTTCAACTTCCGATTGTCAAGATGTCCAAACGAGTCTCGTCTCCATATCGTCAACTGATGCATACACACTTCGACAGCTAGGTTGTCTATTCACATCTCATCTCAAATGACCAAACTTTCTCCAGTTCTCAACTTTAAGAATGCCGGTATAGATATACTTGTGGGACCAGACAACCCCGAGATTGGAGCGATAATTCAAGGATTGTGCGAAGAACTGAGCATGGTTTATGTCTACAGCTATACAAAAATGAGCTGGAAGAATAATGAAGTAGGTACCGAGTTATAATGGTGCGAACAGTTTCGATGTCTTGACCATTTCTCTTTTAGCGAAATATGTTAGACTGGTTTATTTGACGGGCCTCCCTCGGAATGATAGGGTGATATTTTGGACGAGATCGACCATTTTGACGTTTTTTTTCCGAGAGAAATGGTCTAGACGCCGACATTGTTCGCAATATTACGATGATAATTACACCACTGCAGATGAACTTTTCGTTCGGCCTTTTCCCTTCCGAGCAGTACATGAAACAGATCGATGTACTGCTCAACGATTGGCAATGGAGATCATTCGCGGTCATTATCGAAGACAATCAATGTAATCGTATTCAGTAATAAGTCACTCGCGGAAATTGATCGATTGCGGGACGAGTATGAGGCATAACTTTATTTGTAGCCGTCGATCATCTTCTTCCGATTCTGAATCGTCGATCGTCGAGTCCAATTGTGATTCGAGTTCGAATGGCCGATCCCGATGGAATGATGGATGCTGCGAGAGAAGTCAAGAGTTACTGCGGAAATGCCATGTGCTGGAATAGCACTAATAAGGTATCTTTCAATTTAATTTGTAGGATTGCTGGCGACTACTGGCTGTATGAGTCCAACTAGTCGGTGGACAGGTATTGCTTAACCGAATACAGGTAGTTCTAAGGATGTTCATGCATTTTAGGCAGTGATCATGATGAACTCCGTGAGCACAATCAAATTTCTCGAAGCTTCTCTCAAACTCGGGATGATCAGCAGACGCAATTGGTTCCTCGCCACGTCATTGGTATCTTGAACGAGTAGAGCATGAGACTTTCAGTAGAATCGTTTTCAACGGTGTGACGGGCATATTTAGATACTTAGAAGATCCTTCTTAAACGGACTTTCACTAACGTGACACAAATCCTTCATTGCTCTATATCGCGAGCATTACTAAGTTTGTAGGGCCATCTTACTAGTACGACCAGGTGGCCATTCATCGAGCACTGCAGAGCATCGCAGTGTACTCCATGATCGAAACCCTCCATCTCACTGCTTTGCTCGTGGTGATCGGGACGGGGGATTTATTTTTTTTTGCGGCTTTGCTCGTGGTGATCGGGACGGGGGATTTATTGGCTGTTGTTGACTATAAGCAGTAGTTTCGTCGAAGTATGTTAACTACTTCGACGAGCCGTCGTTTCGAATTACAATGCGCACGTCGAAGTGCGACTAAGGTTCGAGCTTCGGTGTTTCTTATGTTGCGTCGTGTGCAGATTAGCGATCACACGGTTGGATAGTGTACATGTAGGAGATCACTCAAATTCGAGTGAGACTACGACTCGGCAGTATTCAGAGCGGGAGTGTGTGTGTCGAAGAGAGATATACGGAGCTTGGCAACTTTCATCATGGACGAGGCATTTCTGATGCTCCCTCGAACTGCTCTTTTCTTTCTTCTCAGTTTATCTGTTCTCTTCCTACGTAAGAGTTCTGGTCGGATGTTCCCGCCCAAGGTAAACACGTACTTACTCATGGAGAGATAAGTGGTCGAGACAAGAGCAGTTCCCTACGGTACGGACAGTGTAGGCGTTTAGACCTTTTTCTTATACAGAAATCGTCTAGACGGAATGGTCTTGCCCAAAAAGAAGGAAGTTCCCCTCTCCCCTCCTATATCGAAAAAATAACCCTTAAAATCTTCATCTTGCAAGGAACACTGACAACATGTTTCCAATAAGCACTTAGTAAAGTGAAAGTGATTCCATGCCTTTCGGTCTCGCAATGAAAAGGAGGAAATATGTTGCCATCGTCTCTCTTGTGGAGAGTTTTTTCTATGTCGAAAACTTTTCGTTTTTCTTCTCGTTCTCATTGCTGAGTTTTGTTATTCCCAACTTTTTTGTACGAAATTTAAGAACTACTATATTTGCGAGTGTACAATATTTATTTGTACAAAGTGACTTGCTGTTATAATTTTTAAAATGTTTGAATGATCGTGGGAATATGTAGCAATAGCAAAAAACGATTTCCACCAAATAACGAAGAGATCAAACTGTTGGAAAAAGAATTCATGGATGACGTGACAATGAACAAACTCTATGAATATCAGGCTCTGCTGTGAATATGATGGTTGTAGAAACAGATTGCTTATGATAAACATAGTAGTGGAATAGCACAATCAAATCGTACAGAAACAAATCTTCGAGTATGCTGCTTATTTTTCGTTGCTTCAGTGACGATCGTACTGAGTATACATTGGAAAATGCGAACGCTTTTGCATGATGTGAATGTCGGAATCCATGTCCTGCCCTTTTCGCTAATGAACGAATGTATAAATTTGAAGGACAACGTGATCGATCATCTGCAGTCATTTCATCACAATTCATTTCGTCTTTCACTTCCTGCTCTTGAGACTCAATTCGAGTGGATTCGATCGACGACAACGCCAACTTACGAGATTTACGATCGATTGTACAAGGCATGGAAGAAGAAATACTCGGATGTACAACACACTAAGGTTGGCGTCAATCAGTATATCATTGATTCCAGTCATTGTATATACGTCATTAAATTTGTAAGTCATTTTAATATCATGATAAAAGAGGCATGTAATGTTCTTCTGCATAATTGTGATATCTTTAGTTATCGTACAGTCTGGCGGCAGACAGTGTGATTCTCGCGTGTTATATTCACACTCGGACGAATATGACAAGTCAACCAAAGGGAGAAGAACCCTCAGAAATGGTGAGAAAAGTCGATACCAGATAAGTAATTCGGCTATTGCAGTTCTTCCGTGGTCTCTCAGGCCCCGTCCGATTCATGGGGGGAGAGCAACGAACGGATGCGAGTGTCCCGATTTACGAATTGGGAACACACGGAGAGTCGCTGAAGGTATATTGAAGAACTAAATAAACTTGAAATTAGTCTGATTCAGATTGGTACTTACACGATAGAGAGAGGCAGCTCTACTCTATCGGCTCATACGAATGACATGCCGGGCTCTCACGCATTCGAGTCGTTGCACGAACAACAGGTTTACATCACACCGTTTTAAAATCAAATATACGTAGAGCTGCAAAGCATTTTTCAAATGTCGGGACTGAAAAAAAAACTCCTGCTGTCCAAGAATCTGGGGCGCTGTTGTTCACTTGATATTATTGTGTATTTCAGAGAAAAGTGTTGAAAGTGACGACGATTGCTGAACGCCCTTATGTAATGGAGAAGACGTTGCCGGATGGAACGGTAATGTTTAGGGTTGGCATAAACAATGATGACGCAGCAACCGACCAACAAGTTCATTAGTCACAAATTACCAAATAGTGATAATATCAACATCAAGCTATATCAATCTTGTATATTCTCCTAAATACATTTTCATGATATTAAGTTTGAGATCGAAGGCTATGAAGGATTCTGCATCGATCTCCTCGATAAACTCGCCTTGCATCTTGGATTCGAATACGAGCTCAACATAGTGAGAGACGCCAAGTACGGAAGACCAAAGGCGAATTCGACGGAATGGGATGGAATGATCGGAGAGATTCTAAATGGGGTCTGATTTTTTCTATTTTTGTCGATGTTATTCTTGGACGCGCTCACTAAATTTGTATCAAGGAGCCATTGTGCTCTCTGATCTCTTTTCTCCCTCTTCCTCCGCTTTCTCATAACTTTTTTTCCATAGTCCATCGCCCTCTTGTCGACATTTCATTTGGCATTCCATGTGAACTACAATAGTCTTTGATGTTTTTTTGAATGCTGAGTGAAATGTCGACAAGGGTAATCACTAATTCCTTTTCTCATTTTCAGAATGCCGACATCGCCGTTGCCCCTATTACCGTAACCGCTCGTCGTCTGGAAGTCGTTGACTTCACCGATCCCTTTCTCCAATTGGGAATATCGATGCTCATGCGAACTCCAGACAAAAAGGCAACGGCGTCCATCACGAGTTTCATGTGGCCACTCTCTCCACGGTAATTAGAGGGACGAGTAATTAGAGATAATGAGTAATTAGAGATAGTGAGGGGAATCATCGGAATTCGGGGAGTGGGCGACGCCTTCGCATTCTCCTCATTATTAGCATCCTTGTAGTCTTGATTGTGCCGTCGCTCACTAAAAATACGTCGACGTCGCTACGTCACTCCCTCCCTCTGACAGGAGAAGAGTGAAAGGGAAAGGTGTGAAGGACTGGATAACGAGGTGCTCACGCAACGAAAATCGGTGCGGCTAGTCACTCAAATGGGACCACGAGAGCGGGGCCTTATCGAGGAGAGAGAGAGAGAGAGAGAGAGAGAGAGAGAGAGAGAACTGCACAGTGACGCAACTTTACGAGTTGTAGTCAATCGTGCGTTGCGATGGGGGCGGAAACGTCAGGATTTAACGAGGCAGTGACATCTGTGATCCTTTCGCAGCCATAATCTGATCTTTGATCTTTGCAGCGTTTGGATGTTCTCCGCCATCGGCACTTTTCTCACTGCATTTGTAATCACACTGATTGCCGTTCTCAGTCCACGAGAATCGCCTGAACAATTCAACATAAAGGTTCAACGAAACATCATCAATGGAGTTACTGTAGAGGTTTCAGAACAGTTTCTGGTATCTCATGTGCATTCTGCTCCGGGCGGGTTCGGGTTTCAACTGTCAGTCTTCTGCCTCTCGCATAGCTTCGTCCGTTTGGTGGACGTTTTCACTCGTTCTCATCGCTCAATACACCGCCAACTTCGCTGCAGTTTTGACTGTCGACAGGAAGAGTATGCCATTCAACGTACGTCAATCATCGCATTACGAGATCGACCACGTGGTTGTAGTCAATCTGTCCATCTCACGATCTCACTCTCCTCCCTATCTCGCGCCCCTCTTATATAGCCTCCTCTCACTATCATACATATGCTCGATGGTATCTGATAAGAGAGAGAGAGAGGGTGGGCGAGTGATTATCATGGTTGTGACCTGAGATCAGCGAGGGTGTGGCAGATGATGAATGACTGCTATGAAAGGCTGACATTGCACTAAGGGAACGAAACAGGCATACCCATTGAAGTTTCGAAACACTATTACTTGTATTACTTGTTAAAATAGTTATGGATAATTATATAATAGAATTCAATTACAGTCATTCGAAGAACTGGGAAATCAGACTGAATACTCGTTCGGTTCCATCTATGGAGGATCAACTATGCAGTTTTTCCAGGTTTCGTAATCGATAATTGTGTTGAAATTCGTTTCCTCCCCCCAATTCACAGTTGTATTTCTTGTATGCGAACATCTGAGGGAAAAAATGATTAAGCGAATGAATTCATGAAATGGATTAATTTTGCAGTATTCTCGATTGGAAACATTCAAGAGGATCTGGGAAAGAATGGAGAACGCGACTCCTTCGTCTTTTGTCGAGTCGAACGATCAAGGAGTGGAACGAGTTCTCAGAGAGAAGTATCCCTATTAATTCATCGATTCGTTCATTATTCGGTCAGAGGAGCACGTACGACCGAGTGAATTGTAAAACTGTGAATGGGAGGGGCAAAAACGGATGTCCGTCGATGAAGTCGAAATTAAGTATGAGTGTGACTGATTCATTCACTCTCAGATACGTCTTCCTCATGGAATCGGCGTCTCTCGAATACGAAGTGACACAAAACTGCAATCTGACGAGAGTGGGGAACATCGTGCTGGGCTCGAATGGATACAGCATTGCACTGCCAAAAGGCATGAGTCCTTGTTATTGTCTCCGTTCCTTTCCCCGAGAGAGAGAGAGAGAGAGACGTTATCCGACTGTTATCATCCCCTTGTGTTGATCCGCTGATCGAGATTAGGCTAAGTTAAGGGGGAAATGGGAACGGGAAGAAGAGACAAGAGAGATGAGAGTTAGAGAAGTCGACTCGTCACTCGTGTGACTGAGTGACTCAGCATCGTTCCACTTGAACTCACCACGTAGATCACTAAATGCGGATTGGCTACGCTCTCTCTCTCTCTTCTTAAATCTCTCTCTCTCTCTCTTTGGCCGTTCCATCATCGTTACTAATCACTTCCGTTGAGGTTCTCGATGGCGGGAAAAGCTTACGCGACAGATTCTCGACTTCAACGAAAAGGGAATAATGATGATGCTGAAGAATAATTGGTGGAAGAGCAGTGAACAAACGGAGTGAGTTATTCCAATCGACTGATCGTGTCATGGACACACCTAATTCTTTCCCCGTCTTTCCCCCTCCTCTTAGGGGGTAAACATCCGTAGTACTCTCTCCCTGCCTTGCACGGGCACAACATCCCTCTGTACGTGCCCGTTGCATCACTTCTCTCCCTCCCACACCAATCTCTCTCACTCATCTCACGATTATCTGCCCATTGGCTCTGCGCTTTCAAGTCTGGCGATCACGCGAATCCCCGCAGTTTATCACCGCCGCTTTACAAGCTATTACAAGGGGCGCAAAAAGAGCGACCGCTCCTTATCACGACCCTTCGTATTGACGCTCCGCTCGTATTGTCACAACCGGCACTAGTCTCGTTTAATGGCCCTCGGATTGAGTGGTAGGAGAGAGAGAGAGGGAGGGAGAGAGAGAAGCGATTGGAGTGAAGAGAGGAAGAAGAAGGAGGAGGAGGAGCTGATTATGAAGTGTACGATAGATAGTGATAGAGGATGGAGACCACCATGATTAGTGACGGCAGATTGACGGGATGATGATAAGGAATAGACGAGGAGAAGAGACATAGAGATTGGAGATATGGAAGGACGAATAAATGGGATGGAACCTCTCCATCACAATAGCTACTCGTGATCTCATGGCACCATCCAACTTGTTTTGGTATTTTGTTTGATCGAAGCATTAGAAGAACAAAAGATAAATCAGCGACTGAGCATCTGGGAAATGTTCGATTGCTCATCTTCCACATTACAATGGGAGAAAACATGAATAATGGCGAACGAAAATACCAAACATTGTATGGAGCTACAGTATTCTTAGTACAGTATTCTTTTCAACTTCTGAGCTCCAATTCGATTCCAAGTGAATCCGTATAGCCTTTTGCTACACGCATTTTTAGCTAAACTAAAACAGTGTTGTAGGGAATAAAAAGGGAAGAAAGGGAATAAAAAGAGGAATAAAACAGCCTATCTTATTGCAGGGAATGTCAGAGTGCTCAATCGACAGGAGGAGAAGAGGGAAGCGGAGGAGCATTGGGATTCGAGAATACTCTCGGATTGTTCGTCCTACTCGGGGCAGGATTGGCTTTGTCTATGATCGTTGCCTTGATTGAAAAGGGAGCATTCACTCTATCCGTCTTGCGAAAAGAAGGAAGAGTCACTCCTGTGCTACGATGAACAGGCAGTCTCAAAACATTCATCTGATCTGAGCATCTGATCTCAAATGATGAAATTGTCCTGTTTACTTCCGCCATTTCTCAAATCTCTCTGATAAAGATCAGCTCAAATTTGTCGTCGTCATATTGTGTACTCAATCGTTCAGAACTCATCGAACAGTTCCTCCTCCTCTTCTTTTCCTCCCTCATCTTTTTCCGTCTCTTTCTCTCTCTATTCTTCGCCTCTCGCCCTTTTCTCTTCGCTCCTCCCCTCCCATTCAACTCCCGCCCATCTCATCCCTCGTCCTCTGATATAAAGGCGCAGATTTGACACCGCCCTTCATCGTGTCTTCAGAAGTCTTTGGTCACTTCTCACTTTCCCCTCTTCATTTCACTCAATCGCAATGGTGAGCGTCGCTCCCAAGTGGAAGGTCAGTTTTTTTCTTTTTCCTTCTTCGCATCTTCTTATTTTTCACCGCACCGATAGTCTATCAGTAGTTCACATCAAAACAACCGTATCATAAATACCCGAGTAAATAATCCGTTCCACTTCCGTTCTTTGACTCCCTCACAATTTCGCAATATTCTCAGTCAGATGTTCGCTCCATTAAATATTTTCGTCTTTTAGCCTGCCTCCACCCGACCGATCTACGAGGTCGTTCCATTCTACTCACATGATCTTTTCGACAAGAGAGTTCTTCCTTCCAAGAGGAAAGACGATGGACTTCCTGAGAATCTCACTTGGTTCGTTGTTGTTCACCTTGATTGACATAGTCGATCTCTGCTGAGCTCTCCACGTGAGATCACCATGGAGAGAGAGAGAAAGAGGGAAGAGATAGAGAGAGAGAGAAGAGAGAGAAAAGAGAGAGAGAGAGAGAAGATGAATCAGCTACCGTTGAGTGCACCAACAAAGCAAAGATGAATCAGTTGGTAAAACTGGAGTGAGCGGAAGCGTTCGCTCTAAATAGGCTGATCAACTAACGAGTTTGCGAGTGCCGAGTAGTTTCACGTGCGTAGCTCGTCTCCTTCTCACAAAATTACCCCATCCCATTCAGGTTCGGTGCACAAATCGCTGGTCACAAGACGCAAGTGAAGGATGGAAAGCAACAACTCGGTAAGAATGATTCCCCCTTCCATTCAGATGGTTATGATTCAGCCGATAGCACTTTGAAGCACAATGCATTGTAATATAATCGAATTTCCCCCCAGAATTGAATGAAATTGAGATCAATTTCAGGATTCATCAAGGATCTTGACTTTCCCGAGCGAATTCTCAAGCCAGTCATGAACGATAAGAGAGGAAAGATCGAAGTGAGATCGATAGTAAAAATCAATAATTAATCTTCGATCAGTGGTATAGAGCTAGATCAATTAATCAATAAATTTTATCGTGTCCAAAGTTGTTGATTGAATTATACAATAGATCTGAAATGTATATATTTCAGAAGAACTTCTACTCCTCCATCTTCTCTTCTTCTCCTCTTCTCGCTCCTTTCCGCCATCTTCTCCCCCAATTCTATGGCGTTCGCGAGATTTCGTACAAGGGAACGAGTGAGTAATAACTATTTCCTATCAGAGTTGAGGGGGGCGAAAGATTGGCTATTCTCGTCCTGTTGATCGTACTCACGGTACTACGATACACCGGAGAACGCGAGAGTGACGGAACTACCATGCATAGGCAATCGCACTGTTTGTTTGTAGTCCGAGAGCAAATACACCATTTTCGCACAATCTTTTATCAGTCGTTCATTTTGCAGCTCACGAGCTTCTCGACATGGAGGATATCTCGGAATGCTTCGTCCTTCCCGCAATCATCGACATCAAAGTCGGACAACGAACTTTCGGTCCCGACGCAAATGCAGAAAAGATGAGAAAAGAGACGGAGAAGTACCCTCAACAGGTGAGAAATTTGAAAAATGATGAGAATTTCTGGTATTTCTTCTTCCATTTCGCGATATTTCACCATTTCAATGGAGCGCCGAACCATAAATTCAATTTCTTCCAACATTTTTTTTGCTGTAGGGAGAGCATTAGCGTCACGTCGCCTACCCGTTCTCTCTTCCTTCTAATGAAATCAGCATTTTAGGAGGAAATCGGATTCCGAATTCTTGGATACAAAATCGAGAGCGGAGAGACGATGAAGGTTGCATCGAGGGACAGAGAGTACTGTCTCACTCTCAAGACGGAGCAGATTGAAGATGGTGAGGAGAAGTTATTCTGACGAGTCCCTTGCGTGCTCACAAACTATAGGAGGTCTCTAGGAAAATGAGCGAAAACGGGCACAACTTCGAAATATGTAAATATTGATTCACTTCAGCCCTTCGAGAGTTTCTGTCCTTCCGTGGTTCGGATGTGCATGTGATCATCGATCAACTACTCGATCAACTTTCTCTCGTCCATCGGGCGGCTACCCTAGGGGTCTACCACATCTTCTCTTCTTCTCTTCTCATCGCTTATGAAGCAGATCGAGAAGCCGCTCCTCGAGCAGAGATCAGGTCCGTTCGCTTTCCCTATCCCCAACCCTATCCCCTGAAGGGACAACTGCAGAACCCAGACCTTCCGTGTTCAGAGAGTGATGAAATATGCTTCAGGTGGATCGACTTCTCGCATGTATTCCCTGGAAACGGCCAACCCGACGAGAATTATCTCTACGGCGTCGACAGGCTAATCGAGTACCTCCGATCCATCCGATTGGATCTTCCTTGAACCTCCAATCCTTTCCGTGTTTTCTGTGTTGTTGTATCTTGTCGTTCTGATGATCTCCATAATCGCTTTCTTATTGGGTCTTTGGCTTTACGCGCTCTTCTCCCCTCGTATCTCGGCTCCATTGTACATCAAAGCCCCCCCCCCCTCATATCTTATTCGTATTTGCTTATTCCTCTCCCTCCAAATGCATATTACTCGTGATTCCGTGTGCAAACGACGAGTCTAAACGATAAATGAGCTGTTCATCACATAAATAGCGAAATCAGAAGAGACATGTGAATCACTGCTACTTCGAGGGCTGTGACGACTGAATTTGCATTACCGTTTAAAGAGGAGTGAAGGGGGGAGGAGAAGAGTCTTCTTCTTCTTCTTCTGCTTCCACCATTTCTCTCCTCATTTCTACCGGAAGCGTGGAATACGGGAGTGGAATGGGGAGCCCGATTAGAGTCTTGTCTCTTCTTCACTCTCCGAGGTGGCATCCATCTTTACCCCATATCTTATTCTCCCCTCTCTCTCTCCTTCTGAATGCTCGATCGTTCTTACCTGCTCTGCCTCTTCTCTCTCTCCCAACAACAACAATCGGTTGCATCTCATTAGCCTCATTATCTCCTCTTCCTTCAGAATCTTGAATTAGGCTCATTCATCGCCCCGCCCCCTTTCTTCTCGTCTATGTACTCTGACTCTTGCAGTCATCTTCTCATCCGTCTTTTTCATCATTCGAAGTGCACTCGATTGTTCTCCTTCTTCTTCTCCCATATGATTCAGTGCAGAGAACGAGTCGTCCTTCATCTCGATACTCTCTTGTCCATTTAGAGTGGACATCGCGAGTAGCAGAGGCGTTACTTGGATACGGGCCGGTCACCTTCCTCCCTCTCTCTCTCTCCTTCCTTCCCTCTCCCACTCTTCTCTCTCCTTACCTCAAATCGGTCCTAGCAGACTAAGCGAGTCTTTCTCGATGCGTGGCCTAAGGGCCATACCATCATTATCGCCCTTTATCGCCATTTGTGTGGTACTCGCCAATTATGGATCATCCCTCGATCTCCCGTGTTCTCGTAAGTCGACTCAATCCTCTCCCAAGGGCTTCATTATCCGCATTCGGGGAATCCGCTAATTCATAGTGACAACCATGACGCAATTCACCAAAATACGCGCACGGGAAGCCATTCTTTCTTTGATATGTTTCTATGTGTTTTTGCCCAAAAGATGTCGAAATTGCTTCTTTCGAGATGTTAGCGAGTAAAGCGAATTCGAAAGCATTGAACTTTCATAGCAATTAGACGGAATGTCTAACAAGAATACTTCCGTGAATAGGCAACAATAAGCATATTTCAGAAGATTTATTCTAGAATAACGATGGGTTTATACTAAAAATAATATATTACATACAACATTGTATTACAGAAATACATTATTTCAATTTCAGCCTCGGCAGTCTATCACCAAATGAAAGCGGATGAATCAATTGAAATCAAGACTCCGGGATTCGATAATCCGGGGAAATACCCGCCCAATATGACTTGCGAGTACATCTTCCAAGGGTCGAACACTTCAAGTAAGATCCAAGTCGACTTCAAGTTTGCTGAATTCGAAGAGCCCATCTTCTCTGGCTGTGCCGATTACATTGCCATCAAAGACGGTGAGCTTCGATTCTTTCTCCTTCTTCTCTCTACTTTCATGCGCAATAATAGCGGTTCCGCCAACCTCCCAAAGTACTCTCGGAAGGTCGCGAGACTCAATTTCTCTCTTTCCCTCTCTCCCTCGATTCTCAACATGCTAGTAATGAAGCCGGCTTGGCATAAGGCCCTCTTATTAGACACCCGAGAGTGAGAGAAATTGTCGCTGTTCCTTCTCTAAATCTGAGGAAGAACGGGGGGAGAAGAATGGTCACTCGTCTCTCTCTGCCCCATTGAGCATTTCTTCTCCCACTATTGTGACCCCATCTGATTGCTTCTCTCTTCTATTGCAGGTAGCAGTACGACATCCAAAGAACTGGTCAAGACGTGTGGGGGCAATTCACTGAGTACGATCGTCTCCTCCAATGATATGATACACATATCGATAGTATCGGATCAAGTAGTCGAGAGAAGAGGCGCAGACATCGTCATTCGAGAATTCTGTCAGTATACATTTACATGTCTTTTCTCCCTATACTCGAATCCCCGATGTAACCACCGGGTGTTGTTGAGATTGAGGGGATGTTAGCAAAGTGGTCGAATCGAACGTATAAATTAGGAGAGATGGACGACGACTAAAAGACATCCGGAGTGAGAGGAGAGAGAGTGAGAGAGCCGAAAGTGTAAATACGCTGTTGAAATAGGAGAACGCGGATTCTGACACTTTGCGCGTGAGTAGAATCACATTACAAATTAGGAAAGATGAGCAGTTAGAGGATGAAGTGAGAGGAACGTGAGACTCGCCTCAAGAAAATCTGCACACAAAATTGGCTCACTCGCGAGAGAAATGTTGCGAAGAAGTGCCTTATTAGGAGAGCGAAGAAGTGCTTCATTAGGATGAGCGAACGATTGATAGCGAATTATTGCAGTCGAAGGGAATTGTGGAGACGATTGGGACTCGAAGAGCGCCTTTCCCGTCTGTTACAAGTTTCACAACGAGAATAAAACGTGGTTGGAAGCACAGCGATCGTGTTTCCACGAGTACAGCAATCTGATGACGACGACGAACCAAGAGGAATACGATTTCATCATAGGTATGTCATTGTCGCATCTTTCTCGAACGCGTCTGTTTCCCCCCATTTGTATTCGAACACTTTCTCTCGCCTTTTCGTCGCAGTCTTTCTCAAATGTCGCTGCCTAATAACACGTTTATCCAGATACGTACGGCGACAACAACTCCCCAAACTTCCCGTGGTTCGGAATCTTCGATGCAGCCACAGAGGGAACTTATCAGTCCATCGTCTACAAGGAAGTCCTCTGGCCACATCCGTGAGTGCTCAACGATGTCTTACTCGAACTTGAAATATTTCAGTCAGCCCTATGTAGCCAATAACTCTCCCGTTCGTGACTGCGTTGTACTCGACTTTGACATCAAAGAGGGAATGGTTCACACAGCAGAGGACTGTCTGAGCAAGCATCCCTTCATATGCAAGAAGTACAAAGGTATCTTTCCTTGCCCATACAAAAAATGTTTACCTACGCTCTAGGCGCAACAGGATTTGTAATTTGGCAAAAAAGGGAAGATAGTGGGGGAATCTCCGATTTTGATTCCAGATGACGGAGGTCTCCATGGGCCACTCTAACTTTCTCATTTAGATGGTTCGACAGCTCCAGTAATCGGCCCTCGTCAACTCTTTCGTCGTTCTCAACTCGCTGAGAGAGTTGATCTAACCATATGGATTCTCATAATTATCGGCATCATTCTTCTCGTTGTTCTTCTGTGTATATTCTTCAAATCATGCATCAAGAAAAAATGCTGCCCGAGCAGGTCAGTTTTAGAACCGATCTCGGGCTATTGTTGATTCATTGCAGATATTCATAGAATATTGTTGATTCATTGCAGGGTGGAACCGGAGAATCGATTGATGCGTGGTCTTGAGCAAGACTACCGTAATCCAGTGCCCATTGCTCCTCCTCGAAATCTGCAGCCAAGCACAAATCGAGCGAGATTTGTCGACGACATCGAAGCAGGAAAGGAAACGACGATAGAGGGAAATCAGAGTCAGATCAGAAACCACGAGACTCACAACAACAACGTTAGACCGAGAGATGTGAGTCACTTTATTACCGTAGCCTACCGTAACAAAAACATTGTCAGTTGACTGGTTCTCTTCTTCCTGCTACAGTCAATCCACTACCCCCTTCATCTAATCCTCTCCCTCCTCTACTCGATCGAACGCCTCCTCCAACTCAAACCGTCCATGTTCTCCCCGTAGACGCGGTCGTTCACAGATCAGAGGTACCCGACTACCGTAACCCTCCATTCATGGCCTCTATTCTTGCAGGATCCTGAGGAGGTTCCGATGGTTCCCGTTGTAACCCAAGCGGAGGAACGTCGACCGCCCTCTTCCCCTCGAGAACAACCTCTGAATGTGAGTTTACTCGAAGGAAGGACAGATCATCAACGAGGAGCGACAATAGAAGAGAGAGACGAAAGAGCAGGGCCATCGAATGGAAATGGATTCCATGAGGGAGGAGGAGTGTATCCCACCCGTACTGGACAGACCATTAAGGAGAGTACCTTCATTAGTACGAGAGAAGAATCGTTCCTTCGATCGCGAAAGAACGAAGGTCTCTTTGAGAAACCGAAGACAAAAGTTCTCGATAATGTCTCTGCCATTTCACTCGATGAGTTCTGGAATGCTACCAAGAAGTAATCAGAACGTCATTCCTAGTCAATCTCCGATTCTACTTCTCGTTATTCGATGCATTCCTATTCTTACGAGTACTAGAGTCAACATATGGATCATCTCTGCTTCCTCCACTCTTCCCTTTCTGTTATCATCGGTGTAGATAGATGCTTGAGTGTTCTCCGTAGTGCTTATAGTTGTCATATGATTCTTGAGTCCATCTAGTATCTACTTTATCAATTTTGCTAAGCCGAGTGAACTGCCTCCCTGTAAAGCTCTAATTAATATTATTTTTCAAGTCCCACAGTCTTTCCCCTCAGAACCATTCGATTCCTTCTCAGCTTTCAACCCTTGTTTCCATGGTGCGAGATTTCGAATTACGATATAAACAAATATTCTTTATGTAATACATTGTGAATAAGTGAATACTGAGAGGATCATACCGGATGGGAAAACTAAGTGCATGAAAGATACAATTCTCGTATAGATTCGTGAGCTGTCTTGACTACAACGGAAAAGCTGCGGGATATGACAATCCGTCATTTGGAGCCACGGAAGGAAAAGGGTTGCAGAGTGGTTGAGAGAGGGTTGTGAAGTATACATGGAGAGGAGATCAAGAGAGGAAAGGCTTTGAGTTTAACCATGGCACTGAGATTACTGTCGGAATACTGGTGATAATCACAGAGACGCCTATCTATACTACATCCTCAACAAGTCTTACTGATTCCTCTTCTTCATTGAGAAAAGGCGAGTGAGAGGAGGGAAGAATTACGTGACGGAAGAAAGAACGATTACGACGAAGACCGAGGAAATTCCGCCAGTTACGAGATACTCCGTGATTGAGAGGATTACGGTATTGAGGATTCATTGCGACGTGGTCAGAATGTTGCTGCAAAACGATAAGGCATAATTAATTAGAAATATGGAACGCAAATAATTCTTACATCTCTCCCTCGTACCCTTTTCATATTCGCAAATTTTGACAAATTGAGGTGCTTTCTGGTCAGCAGAATTCGTATTTCCCCAGATTAGTAATCGTAAATGCCACCAAATATCACCGATTAGACGCAATGAACCCTACCTTAAGCATTTCAAAGAACAAAGAAGTGCCCTGTATCACACTTTTGAAATAATAACTATTATTCATATCCTAATTCGAAAGTTGAGATTATACCCAAGATTGGTTACTTTTCAAGAACTGAACTTATGGTATTTCTAACGTCATGGTATACTCACCAGATAATCGATGTAGGTGAATCCTCGTGAGATGAGGAACATATTCCATGCAGTCAGGAACCCCACCAAACACATTAGCAGAGCAGCGAGGAGATAGGAGAAGATGACTGCATTACGAGAGAAACCGTCGATACTGTAATAAGCATACTGTAGCTTATCTAACACTTCGAGCAGTGAAAAGTTACCGTTGATGATGTGGATGCTATATCACGCCTGTCACGTAAGGATCGGATAAAATCAGGGGGTACCTGGAACATTTTCTAACCCCCCATTATTTTTAAAGTTTTGGATAGCCCTTAGGGTATCTAGGAAGGACCCGCGAGCGTTTGTCCCAGAAATCGATTTCCTCGACGATAGACGACGTCAAATTTTGAGGGAGGCAAAAGTAGTGCCTCTTTGGAGCATTGTAGCTCAGCCCACAGTAAAAATAGAGAAAAGTCGCCAACAGAACTTCGGTGAGGAATCATCTCAAGATTAACCCTGACCGATTGGGCCCAAATTAAAATGAGAACTAATTACATATATATATATTACATATTTATCCTGACATCAAGGCAAGGGCCTGCAGGAGGTATCATTCGGGGACAGAGGTGGTCGGGATCTTCGAATTCGAGGCAACTGGGTCAATTAATCACACCAATTAAAACTTCTCATTTGCACCAAAGTTTCGGGCCCAGGATAATCTCGACGCCATTCGACGCAGCTCACCGAGACGAATCGAATGATATGCTGAACGGTCATATTTTATGGGAAAATGACTCGTTCGCATGCGAAAAACAATCACACTTTTTGCCCCTTCCCTTTGACCTCTAGTGGCGAGAGAGAGACGCGCGAAGTGATGGGTAGGTCACGATCTAGCTAGGGCTCAGCACTATGTCTCGAGCATAGCTCAGTCGGTAAGACATCAGAATTTTTTTCGTTCCATTTTGAATGTCATGAGTTCGATTCCATTTTAGGACACATGTTTTTGCTGATTTTTCGCAAATATTATTTCCGGTTGATCTATCTTAAAAATCCAATTGGAGAAGTAATTTGTAATGGAAAATGATAACAAAAAGATAAAGACCACTAATTTCTTTCATTCTTCTAGTATTGTTTTTCTTCAAGATTCAGATACAATATAGTTGGACCCACTGCAAGTAAAGCATTTCAGAATCGCATAACCAAAATAGTTATGCAGAAATGGTGATAGAGTTCACCACTGAGAGGGTGACCTCTCCAGTAGCGCGCGCATCTTTCTGCCTCTCTCACCTAGAGGTGACGCGGGAGAGGCGGCGCCCAAAAGTGTTTTTCGCATGCGAACGAGTCATTTTCCCATGAAATGTCACCGTTCAGCATATCATTCGATTCGTCTCGGTGAGCTGCGTCGAATGGCGTTGAGATTATCCTGGGCCCGAAACTCTGGTGCAAATGAGAAGTTTTAATTAGTGTGATTAATTAGTTCTCAATTTAAGTTGGGCCCAATTGGTCAGGGTTAATCTTGAGATGATTCCTCACCGAAGTTCTGTTGGTGACTTTTCTCTATTTTTACTGTGGGCTGAGCTACAATGCTCCAAAGAGGCACTACTTTTGCCTCCCTCAAAATTTGACGTCGTCTATCGTCGAGGAAATCGATTTCTGGGACAAACGCTCGCGGGTCCTTCCTAGATACCCTAAGGGCTATCCAAAACTGTATCTAACTCAAGTTCGTCATTTTCGATGTTCCACCCTTTATCCGATCCTTAAGTGACAGGCGTGATATGGAATACACCATATTACTATTTGTTGCCTTATCACCATTTTTCTTGGTTTCAGTTGACTCTGACGTCCGAATAAAATTCGATTTTGGTTCATGATTTCTTCGGTCATTTAGTATACCAGAATAAATTGTTGCATATCATTCGCTCGATATTATTTTCTGTGCTAGCTTTATTTTATATAAATGATAAGGTACCAACCTGCAAATCCAGCTCTGCAGTGGGGCATAGTCGAGATAAGCAGAGCAGAAAGACTTCCCGTTTGTGTACTGAAGGGATAATCGTAAATTGCCCTTTTCACTCGCGATAATCCGATTCCGAATGAAACTCGTGCGGAAGTATTCTAGTATGTATAGCTGAGTTCTTCTGGTATAGTCAATTTGAATAATGTTTTAGGATATTTACATATTGTCCAAACGCACACTAACATGCAGATAGGGAAATGTCTTTTCCTACCTCGAAGAAATGATCGTAGGCAGTGTGATATCCGGCGATAGTGATGATGAAAGTGGCAACGGTGAGATTAGCGATGAAGAGGAAGAAATGACGATGGTTGTGAGAACCGACGCATTGATTGATCCAGATACAGTGATGGTCCATTCCATGAACACAACTGAAAAAGTGAATTCGTTTCCTCGGACACAAAACACTTTAATGTTGTCATCCACAGCAAGCTGAAGCCTCATCGCATAATCTCAAATCGTTAAAGTGAGCAAACGAATCATAATGCATGAGTCAGTGTTGTACGAATGGTCGTGCAAACTCTTCTGACAATGACCATCTCATACACGTCGTTTGAATGGTCGCTCAAGGCAAACAGAACTCATCCATTCAAGTATGCCCTCTCCCCTCACCTTTGACAGATTCCACAGTGATGGGTTCGGATCGTCTTTCGATGCTCGCACTTGAAACACCATCGCTCGTTGTCTTTCTGTAATAAAGAACGATACTATTGAACTGGCCAGTCTATGATAGACAAATTGAACGGTGATTTTGATTGTGTATGTGCTCTAGTTCAACCTTCTCACCTAAACCCTCTTCATTGACTTCTCATGTCTCTACGGAGCATTATATCGATAGCTCTTCTCACAAGGAAAAGAGAAAAGGCAGACTGGTCAGTCGACTCATCCGGTCATTGAATGGAAAGGGCGTCGATCCATTACTAATCGCTCACCCCGGGCACGTAAATTGGAGCGATGGTACGGGCTTTGTAGTAGTGATACATGATATTCACGAAGAGAAAGGCGCCACAGAGGGAATAGAAAATGAGAAGAAGCGGAGGTTGATACCTGAATCAACGAGTAGAGAAAAGGAAGAAGAGGACTGACTAACCATTGTTCGTAAGGAAGGATTATTCCGAAGGAAGTGACCACCAAGAGAAGAGTGATCAGATACACAACCACTACCAGAATCTGCAATCGAATCATTAGTGATAACGGGCACGAAAGGGAGAGAACTCACATTGCCAAGACCGCGTATGTACCGGTTGATAACATTGACGTACTGTGATATGAACGGTCCGTCGAGAAATGCTTCAATCTTATCACATGTTGAGGTCATTCGCACTGAAAAGGATCGGTAAAGCTGAAATAACCGATAAAATCGAAAAGGAGGGAGGAAAACAGCGGTGCTAACCTAACCGCGAGTGAGCAGAGAGAGGCGTTGTGTGCGTGGCGACATTTCGTAAACCACACCAAATACGGTAAGTACACCACATGGTGCGATCGTATAGTGGAAAAGCCGTTCCAGGCACGAGTCTGTTGCAAAATTGCTTTCACTACCACTTGATAACAATACTGGTTATCACACCTCTACCTTCTCTTCTTATTCTCATTTCATCGCTTAGCAACACTATTTTCATAACACTACTCCACATGAGGGAGGGGAGAGAGGAGAGGGGGAAAGAGGGACTCTATCGGGTCTTCACCTCTCCCCTCTCTCTCCCGCTTTGTTATCCCTCCCTTCTGTCCACTCTATCCACTCTCTCTCTATTCGATCGATGGTCCTATCTCAGACATATGTTCCCTTCCTCGAGCACTGCGCGTAGTCACTCCGTTCCCAATATCGAAGAAGAAGATCCGAAACTCTCGGTCACTTCGATACCCGACATCTTCAACACTGCCTCACTCCTGGAGAGGAAGATTTACCAGGTTTGTCGACTATTTGTCCTTTCTTTTAACTTTCTATTGCCTAAACAAACCCTCTATTTAGACTGAACCCCGCTTTCAATTCCTCATCGAAGCTGCAAAGAATGGAACGGAGAGATGCCAGATTCTCGCTGTCAAATTCATGTTGGCTGTGAGTTAATAATCACTTTTCAAATGTATTGTTGGTAACTAGCACTATGTAATCGAGAAAAATATTAAAATATCCATAGGCAAAACAGTTTTGTAACAGGCATCAATTCAATGAGTGTGGAACGTCTGTTTGTTTGTGTGACTCATTATATAAACTTAGTCGGCAGTGGATATTGTTTCAGTTCTACGATCTCTTTCCCTCGAAGCAGCTCGATGCCGCCAAGGTTGCCCTCACACTCATGAATGTCAACGAAGAGAATGTGGGTTACAAATTAAGTAATCGCCAAGAGTATTCTTTTCACTTTCAATCACTCCTATCTTACAGCTTCGTCTCACTCTCATCAAAGACTTGCACGTCATCGGAAATCTGCCTGGATTCACTAAACCGGTGCGAATAACATCTTCATTTGTAATTTAATTAAAATAATGAACCAGTGGTGGGTGTTCCTAGATAGTAAAGGAGTGGTGACTCCTTATGGCAGAAAGTTAGGAGAAAGTGTACGTGTGGAAAAAAAAATAAAGAAGAAAATTCAGAAGGAGAGGTATTGATGTCATCGTCTTTACAGGTGATCGAGGTGCTTCTGCAGTGCACGATGTCTCACATGGAAGAAGAAAAAATGCTTGCCTACGACTCACTGGTCCAATTCCTCCATGGACATTGGCTTGGTACGTAAATTTATCGATTGATGCGCAGGGCAGTGTACAGCTTAACTTGGCGAACGTAAGTGGAAACGTGCGACAGTAGATGCATTCATCTGATGAGATTGCCCCATTCGAAATGGAGGTCGAACAAGTTTTGTGAAGAAGCGAACAAGTTTTGTGAACTAGCCATAACTTGCCAACCATATTCCCATCGCATTAGTTTTTTTTAAAAAAGTAGCTGTTCAAAAATATAATTCAATTGCATTGCAGAAGTGGCTGCGTGTGTTCGTGAACTTCTCAACAAGGAGCACAACAATACGAAGAATCGCAAGCTCGTTCTCGAATTCCTCAACGACCGCATGAGAATCATTCCACTCTCAATGTACAAGAGCAAGGAAGTGACGGATATTCTGGAGATCATTTTCAAAGAGGAGGTCAGTCATCTCTCTCTACAATATTGCTGATTCCTCGATGAATATCGAATCGAATATCAAGCATTGCCTGAACGATTCTAAGCTGCATACGGTAGCCACAACACAGTTTTGTTTTCAGTTTGCCCGTGCCAATCTAACGTACGTCGATTCCCTCTTTATGTATCTCGGCAATTCTTTTCTCATGGACAATTTTGAAAAGCAGCAGAGCATCGCAGCTCACTTCATTGGTAAGGAAAACCATTATGGTTACTATATTATTAATTTCCTAACTGAAAAACCCTACTGGCTCTAGAACTATTTCACACTACATCATACCAAAAAAACTAGCGGATCATACATAGAATTCTAACTAGTTGATGAAATTAATCATGTTAGATTCTCTCGTCCTTCCCTCTTACGTTCCTCTCTACGTCGACGAACCGACGACGACTACAGCTAAAACTCCGTCGTTGAATGCCGAACTCGACGCTCTTCTCGTCAATCTGACCATCGTCCATCAAATGACAACGGTTTGTTTATCAGTTCTTCTAAAATGTAATGAAGCATTTATAATGTGGAATGGGTATGAGGTCCACACCTAGACGTTACACGACTGTTTAGAAATAAGATACATTTGGGGGAAGTATTCTTGGCTGCTACAATAGACTTATTTACCGGTGGTTTAAGCAAGCGCATTTTCACTCGCCTGCTACAACATTTTTAGTTGTTCCGATATTGTTCCCGTAATCACATAACGAGAGTGATCAGATGTTAAATAGTAGGTCAATGTTAATAATCTCATAGCTCACAACACTGTCAAGCACCGCGATGTCTATCTGCTCTGTCACATATAATAAGTGAAAAGTGTAAATGTGATCAATTCATTCATTGATTGATACTCTCGCTATTTTCAGGTGCTGCACGCGAAGTTGGAGTCGGTCAATCAGTGGTTTGGTTTCTTCATTGCCAACATCGACGATATCTTCCAACTTCCATTCGAGAGACAGTGTCGTGCCCTGAGGGCATTCGCTCAATTCTCGGTCGCTTGTTCGACGACTCTTCCGGATGAGCACGTGGACGCACTGTTCGACATCGTTCAGGTTATTACGCTATTAATATATACTTTATTGACAATTTGGCAATATAATGTGAAATTTTTCACAGATATGATAATAGCAACAACGAGAAAGTTTCGAGGGCGCAACAGGGACATAATAGTATGTACATTGAAAATGAGCCTGTTTCAAAGACCATTGCGATATCTTGAACGAAAATATGCGACCCTTACAATCCGTCAGAAGTTCGCGAACTTTTCACGCATCTTTTCTTGCTCGTTTTAGGCTATTTTCTTTATAATTTGCGTTAGGTCATTAGAGACGCATAAGAAACTACTAATGCCGAAGAATTTAACTTAAAATATAAACTAGGGAATTAGCCGCACCTCTTAGAAGGTCGCGGAATTCTGCGAGTTGTTTTCACGCAGCTAGACAGTGACGAGAGAGCACGCGGAACGAGGAGAGGGAAAAGTAAGCAATGTTGTTGTTGTATTTCTGCGCTCTCTTTGTTTACGTGCTCTCTCGTCACTGTCTAGCTGCGTAAAAACAGCTCGTAGAATTCCGCGACCTTCTAAGAGGTGCGGCTAATTCCCTAGTTTATATTTTTTGTTAATTTCTTCGGCATTAGTAGTTTCTTATGCGTCTCTAATGACCTAACATAAATTATAAGGCAAATAGCCTAAAACGAGCAAGAAAATATGCGTGAAAAGTTCGCGAACTTCTGACGGATTGTAAGGGTCGATGTATTTTAAAGTGAAAACACTTTTGTAACACTAATAATAATGTTTTCTCCTTGCAGGCCTTGGTTCCCTCATTCGAGATGGGAGATGAAGATTCGACCAATCTGCCCAAGATCGATTTGCATAAACTTGAGCCGTGCTGTATCGCTCTCTACAATCTTCGTCACCTTCCCTACGTGGGAGAGAAGATGGAGAACATCAACGACGAGTTCAGAAAGAGGTGAGAGCGTATCAAATATTCGTTTTTGCTTTTCGAAGAACCACAATCGAATGTAGACTACTACAATTTTAAAATGATACATTCATTAAATGAACTACTGGTTAGTGTGCTCTCTTTCTATATCGCGACATGTCTCTCGCTTTGGCATACTCTTTTTGTAGCCATATCTGTTCTTTAGGAGCGAAACGTTTTACTGTGTTGAACGAGGTAAAGGTAAAGGTAAAGTTACTAAAAAAATCAAGAGATGTTACTAGCGACTACTCTGCCGGGGCTCACCGGTAGGGCCGGTTTGCTAACTAGGTCTACGTATTCCCTGCTGACCGCACTTCTGGGGCACGTTACCCTCCGCAATCAAAGTTGCTACCAATTTTACCGCCACCGTTGGGGATGGAAGGCTTGCTGAACCTGGGCGGGGATCGAAGTCGTGACCCTTCTTCTGGCAAGCAGTGCCTTACACCACTCGGCCATCCGCCCTACAATTGAACAAGGAGTGTTTATTAATTTACAATAAGACTATTCGATTCAGAATGCGTTTCCTCGTTCGCTACTGCCAGTTGAAGTCGACCGAATACAAGAGAACAGTAGAGGAACTGGGAGAAATTCCGATGAGAAAGGAGATGAATGCACTTGTGGCTGCCGCTACTTCTGTCGGGTTGGTCATACTTTATCAATTAAAGGTCCTTTCATAATCGTGGTCCGATCGAATATGATTCATGAAAGATACGGACTTTGCGCAATATCGCACTCAAACTCATAGAGGGAGATCCAAGAAATTACATTTATACGAAATGCTCATTGCAGACTGTTCGCAATCGAGATTCTGAAGCCTGCCGATACATGGGACATGAAACCCCGTGCTAGCTGGAAATCGTGTTGGATAACTCGCGTGACTCCTCGTGAGTTGATTATGACTCATTGTTGGCTCATTCACTCCACTTGCAGGTAACCCCAAGAAAATGAAGTACCCCGTCAAACTGCCCGTCTAAGATGATCTCCCTCTCCATGTTTAACTTGCCATTCGTTGTCTCCCAGATGTTATTCCACATTTATTCCAAATCTCCCTTGATCATGAACAATTGTTGACGTTTTCGTTATGGCTTTAATCCCCTCCTCAGACGCAAAATACCTCTCTCCTCCCAACCATATTTTGCTCTCTACCATTGTGCTCTTTCAAGGATTCCCGATCGAACTCATTATGCATTTTCTACTTCAACTGCCTATTGAACACACCATTGCATTGGAATTCTGCCCCTTTCAACGAATGTGCATAAATATACTTGTTATTAATTTACTTATTTGCGGCAATCTGTTGATGTGAACAGAAGGCTCGGCCTTATTTTGCTAAACTATCTTATCTTACAATTTACCAAACAGTTTCCCAGGTCAACCATGTCAAAGCAAGAGGAGGAACTGAGATGGGCACTGCAAGGAGGAGATAAAGATACAATTCTAGAGAAGATCGTGAGTCATTACTCAAATAGAACCAACTGATGTATCAGATCAATAGTTACCGATAAGATAGATAATAATCTTACAATTTCAAATCTAAAAGTTTATGTTCAGACGTCTGACAACGTTAACGATCAAGTGGGTGGTCGTTCTCCTCTTCATCATCTATCGGACTATGGCCATATTGAACTGGTCAAGTACGTCATCCACTTGGGGGCTGATGTAAATGTGAGTGGTCGATTATCATAAACTTACGTCCTTCCCGAAATAACGCAGTAATGAAAACTTGATCAATTTTTTGTTGCTGTAGAGGAATACAAATTATCTTCATTGTATTTTCGAATATGGCTGGCTGGAACACCGATATATTATAATTTATTTTCAGGCTCTCGACAGACACAGTCTCACTCCTCTTATGTGCGCAGTCTTCGAGAACCATCCCGAGGTCGTCAAGATCCTCATCTCCAGTGGCGCTGACGTCACTGTTAAGTCTCCAGATGGAAATCCCATCGTCGATTGCACTGAGAGTGCAGAAATGAAGGAGATTCTCGCTTGAATTCGGCCCTACTTCCATCTTTCATTGTATATTCGCACCCTTTACTTCAAAAATCTCAACATCCTCTCCGGTAGTTGCTTTGCATCGCGTAATATTCCCTGCATAACCAAATACATTCATTCAGTATAATACGGTAATCGAACTCTCTCTTATTATCCCAGCTTGCTTCTGTGCTATTTTCCTCCATCTTTCGCATAAATGGTTGTGATTATTCTTATGGCATCGGAATTTACATAACTGGCTCATGACCATTCGATGTCTTCAATCTAATCTTATCACAACGGTATCACAACTGAGATCTAATCAGATGTGGTGTCGGGAGTGGGAGTCCTCCTCCCATCTCGCTGCTTGGCCTGAATCGAAGAGATTGAAATCGGCCTTGACGGTGAGTGCTAATGATAATTGTTCTGGATTGCGTGGGAGAGGTCAAAGGGGTCATTTGTATCAATTATTTGAGTACGGAAGAAAAGTGCACGTGGGATAAAGGTGTACCGGACGAGCGCTGAGTTTCCTTCTGAAAATGAGTAAGAATACTATGAGACTAATGAGAATGAGTGAAAGTACAATGAAACGAAAATATTCGATGCAGGAGCGACGGAAAAGCATCAAATATACTCTACCTGGAATCAAGTATGAGATTGTGGGGACGAAGCCATTGAGTGAAGAACTGAAGATGATTATGAGAGATTCATTCGAGAGCATCGATGAAGAGAAGAATTGGAATGGACTCAAGCAAATCATAGTAAGTTATGATTCATTTTGTAGTTGGTATTTTTTGTTTGTTTTGGGCTTAGTCTAATTTTACTCGTTTGTCTAAGGGCGAAAAGTCAACTTCATATGTGTTTTCGATGCTGCGCAGTAAAGTAAAGAACAGGATCACAACTCTTAATTGAATTAGTCTAACCTATCTATATTTCTGCGTGTAATATAAAAGTAGTAGCGGTTAAAACTGTTTAGACTGGTGTGCACTATTAGCGCATTCATACTCCCAAAAGTAGTCACGATTCTACATAGACGACCCTAATATTTAAGTATTGACGAAAACATTATCTGATATGATGAGTATTCGACACCAATGGTCAATTGCAGGATGCTCGTGAGCATCTCTCTGCAGTTGAAGCAACGAGCAAGATTCTGACTCTTCTCGGGCAAGGAATGGACAAATCTGGGAGAAGTAGCAGTTTGACACCATTCGGCCTTGAGGTTTGCAATGGTCTCTGACATTTCATGAATTAGGATTGCAGGTTTGGTCCATTCGATTTCAATTGTTATTCGGACTGAAGAAGTACAAAGAGCTGCTGGATGAGATGACGTCTTTCGAAGAATTGGACGCTCCCGATCTCTTCTTCCAATATCACGATGATGCAAAACAAGGTGAGGATTAGAGAAAGTGCTATTCATTCCATAATAAGGAATGTCTAAAACAAGACATGTTTATATCAAAATTACAAGTGCAAACAAATGTTTGTTCAGATTTTCCAAAAGTTTACAAGTCGATAATGTATACAACAAGATATGCGCGTTTGCAGGTTCTATGTTGCCCTTTGCACTTCGAATGATCCACACAGAAGCACTCGTTCATTCTCCTTTACCGACACAAGCAATTGGAAGAGTCGATCGACTCATTTCAGACATTGAAACAGTGAGTTTCACTCAAAATAAAGTAAAAATAATTCATGATGCCGCTATAAGTATCAAGGTCGTCTACTAAGAAACTTATCGAATAGAACCTATCCCTTTGAGTTTTCCTTTCTAATTTACATAGCATTCATGCCAAAGCAAAACCACCGATTCGACGACGTCGACAGACATCCGTCTCTTGCCCCCATTCACAGTAATAATTCTTGTACATGATTCTGACGGAATAAACAATGAATGATTGAATGAATGAATGAATGTTCTTGCAGATTTTAGACGATCTCTCTTCAAATTCAGCCCCTCCAAGTCACATTGAGGACTGGAAGAAACGATTGAAAGCAGTCGTCTTGATGCGAATTAGGATTCTTTTCGTGCTCGAAGTAAGTTTTCGCCACAGCGTGCAGCTCATGACTAGTAAGTCTAGTAAAGTATTTCTCACAGGAGACGGAACTCGTACTCAATGCAATAGAGGACCTGCGATCGACAGTTGAGAATAGAGAGAAAGACGATCTCTCATTTCTTCTGACTCGACTTTGTCTGATGGGATCAGATGAGAAACGAGCCCTCGACGTTGCAAAAGAGACGGAAGAAGCGGAAGAGGAGAAGAAACAACAACAAGAGTGAGTTGAATGGCAGAACTGTCGGAACTAACATATCAGTCTGTCAGGGGATTGAATGTACATAACAAAGGACTACATTCCATCATCTAAAGAATACATTTAATTATAATTATAAAGAGAAGAGGAATCAGGTTTTGCAAAATGAATGTGACATATCGCAAATATTAGACCCAGCGGTCACAGGAGTGCCGTAGTGAGGATGAAAAGAAGCGGAAAATAGAGTCCAAGACGGGCAAACAGGTAGAATCTTCGGTCCTTTATTCTTTACTAATCGATGAAATGGGATGACGCTATTTCTTTCTATTTCAGTGCTTTTCATGCGATGTACAAGGGCGACTTGAAGAAAATGCTCGAGATCGAAGAAGGATGCAAAAAGAACAGTGAATCGGCATCGGTAAATGAGATTAAGTATTTTTAATGCCGCACAAATTATAATTTTGACGTTCTTTTTAATTTAATGACAATGAAATACATCAAAAAGTAGATTTTATCGACTCCCGAGGGAACAAGATAAATATGATCACTGATGAATGTCGATTCAGACTATCAACAACCTCGCAATCGCTTGTCTCTACAACGGGAATCCTCTCGATGCTGTCTCTCTATTGATAGAAGAAGCTAGACGATGTATCACATCGAATGAATCTCTCCATCCAATAATTGCTCAGAACATCAGAACCATATCCGAACTAACCCACGCCACTACAACCAAAACCACGATTCTCAAGGAGTTACAAGCAGTTTTACCTCAGCAATAAGTACTCTTTCGAGCGAATCTCAATTTGTAAATGATCTAGTCCTCATCGCCAGTATCTGCCCATTGTTCAATGATTCGAATTGCCACACATTTGCAATGCCACTTTTGCCATGGCTTTATCTATCAATAAACAGTAAGAATGTGATTGAGGTATCGAATGTAAGCGATCGAAATGCGAAGAATCTCAATTTTGCTCAGTTTCTTCTCAACGGGAAGAGTGGGAAGCAGAGCTCGGAGTGTTGCAAAGGCAGTATTGAACGACTCTACACGAACTCTGTAAAATATTTTTGCAAAACACAAAGAAAACTAAAGCGAACCTCTCCCTTGTTGCATGGAGATTACGGTATTTCGGAGTGGCTCTTCTCTTTTTCCTTCTTTCAGCTTTAGTCAACTTTCTAAGTTCCCTCTCCTCCTCAGAATCACTCATTCCTTGGGATCCAGAAGTGGAGGAACCGAAGTTGAAATCCTGGAAGAATCATGGTATCACCATGCAAAATATAGAGACTTACCATGTCTGCTTTGGTCGACCGCACCTCAGGGTTGGAGAAGAGAAGCAATAACGACACATCTTCTGTATTGGTGGGACGAGATTCAATTAACTTTATTATCCAGTCGGGAGCTGTGAAATGAAGATGAGAGAAGGAAGAGAGAGAGAGTAGAAGAGATTCCATGAGGAGAGAGAGAGACTTGCTGGGATTGTCCCCACGGGAATACTCGATTAGTCTCTCCCTCCAATAGGGACACAAATATGCGGTTGCTACAACACGTTAATCGAACACTACTACTTGTATGGCAGGTGGGATTAGTAGAGAATCACTGTGTTGCTGAGATCGAGTAAATATGGCATCAATATCGGGAATAAGTATGAGCAATAGACAGGTGTGAGTAAGAGTCATTAGTTGCCCTGGTGGTACTGAAAGGCGGTGTTCTCATAGGAGTGGTTGACTTCTCCCTCGGGATTATTGGAATGAGTTCGTCTCTGGACGACACTGTTCACTCTCTTCTGAGGAGTTTCTTCTTCATCTCGAGAGACGGGGGGCGACTGGTGCTCCTTCACACGAGGAACGTCGCCCTTGCTCGTTACGGGATCCGCCGTCACGGGAGTTTTGTTCCTGAGAAGATACTATCTTGTGTGATAGTCATTGTTTAATCATCATTGAGAACAGTACAGAAAACTAAGTAACCTGTAGTAGAAGTACTCGAAGGTCAGCGTGACAATCGAGAGGACGATTCCAGCGAGAATAACGATGAACACTCCTCCAATGTTCTGGATCGAGATTCCATCCGACTCATCCGTGACGTCCGGGCACACTTTCTGGAATACTTTGTTAGTTCATCATATGTATAAAGTTGATTGACCTTGCGCGGGTTGTCGATCCACCATTTCTCTTTGAGCCCCTCGAGACGACGTTGATTGAGAAGGAGGAGAATGCTGCAAGTGGACGGTTCTTTGACATCACTCTAAGCGAAGATAATAAAAATAATAATTTTAAAACAAAAAAATCATGACAATCGAGTGATGTCTAATTTATGAACTCACGCGCTTGAGATCTCGTCCTTGAGAGGATGTCCAGTCTGAACGGCGATTGCATACGGTTTCCTCGAGAATTCGCTTCCGACAGGCTGCAGGTTGCAGCTCGTGAGCTCGGCGTATTTGATCTCCGTTGCGTCACCTGTTTAATATAAGGGTGTCCCAAAAGTTTTGCGACTCGGGCCTATTTTAGTTTGCGACGATTGCGCAATCGATCGATATCGATGATTGCGAAATACATTTGGTAAACAATCCATTTCGTAATCATTCAAGCCTTAGCACAAGTCGAGTGCTGTAGTATCCTAGTTTCTACAACGTTTCTCCCGATGGACACTTCTTTCGATCATCGCACAGTTTTGCTTCACAATTTTCTTGTGGGAAAAACGGCGAAGGCAGCCCATCAAGAACTGGTGCTTTCGAAAGGAGATTCTGCCCCGACTCTATCGACCTGCTATAGACGGTACCAGCGTTTCAATTCTGGCGACCATAGTATCGAAGACGAACCCCGTTCTGGACGCCCTCACAGCAAGAATCAACCCCTGGTACTCAGTGCAGTGGTGGCCAAACCCAAAGTGAGTGTGCGTGAGTTGGAGATAGAGACTCATACTCCCAAATCCACGGTACAACGAATTCTCCACCGAGATGAAAGGAAGCCGAAGCTCCCCCATGTCATTCCCCACTCCCTCACTCCTGCTCAGATCAAAAAGCGTGTCGATGTGTGCCGAGAATTGCTCCACCGTAGACCCAACTTTCGATGGGTCAGCAAGATCATCGCTATGGACGAGACGTGGATCACATACGATAACCCTGAGCGGAAATTGGAATGGTTGGGCATTGGAGAGAATCCCCAGCCATTCCCGAAGAAGGAATTGCACGAAAAGAAGGAACTACTGAGTTTCTTCTTCTCCGTGTTGGGACCCGTCTACTGGGAGATCCTCCCCAATGGAACCACCATCAACGCTGACGTCTTCACTACTCAACTGGAAGAGGTCACCATCAGGGTCCCTTCTGGTCTTCTAAGCGATGCAAAAATCCTGATCCTTATGGATAACGCGAGACCCCATCATGCGAAATTGACGTAGAAAAAGTTGGACGAACTGAATATGGAATGGCTGCCTCATCCACCGTATTCACCCGATATCAGCCCCTGTGACTATCACTGTTTCCAATCTCTTGCCAACTTCTGTCGCGGAAAGAAGTTCGCTAATCGGACCGATCTCGACTCGGCCTTCCAGGCTTGGATCGATTCGAAGACCAAGTCATTCTGGAGAAATGGAATCATGAGCTTGCCCGATCGATGGCAGAAGGTTGTGACTAAGAAAGGAGCCTACATTGATCGATGGCATCTCTTTGTCAACTGTTGAAGATGTGATGATAAAAGTTTTTATTGAAAAAAGTTTTGGGACACCCTTATATTTATTTAAAAAATCATTTAAAATATGCTACCGATGAATGCGAATCCGTCGGTACTCGTGAGCACTCGATTGATGGCGTCGTCGAGAGACTCGGGGAGACCAGATTCCTGCAAATCGTTTCGTCGCTTGCACTAAAATTCAGAATCATGACAAGGTTAAGTGAACATTTTCAATTGATGCCCTTTTCTTAATGTTTTTTTCTCTCTCAGAATAGATGAACAACTAGCCTGCATGTATCTCCACATGTTGGTGAACTTGTCCGAGACGGGGTAGTCCCACACGGCGAGTCTCGATCGCTCTCGAGCAGTCATGGACTCGTTGAGAGACATGTCTTTCCAGATACTGTAATTGCCGTTAGAGATTGAGAAGTGAAGTATTTATCGCTCACTTGTAGAACTGCTCCTCGATCTCGGCCATTCGTCTGAAGTACGTCTCCGATGCCGATCCCTTCATGGGCGCGTACTCGATCTTGTACTGCTTGGCGAGGTCGTCGAGGGAACTAAAAAGGAGAAGGGATCATCTATATCATCTCTTATTTCTCTCAATACTCTTGAGAAGTCATCCTTGCATGAACTTTTTTTCACACACGAATGGTCGAGAAAGTTTGAAGCTAAGAGTACATCGATGTACATTGATACACACTGAAACCAGCAAAATTCTCCACTCACGCCACAGGTTGTTCGAGTCTCGACACGGTGAGGAAAGCGGCGAGATTGGCTGTGTACGAGGCGATGATGATGAATCCGAAGAGCCACCACGTCGCAGCTACAATTCGACCTGAGATGTTCTTCGGCGCCTCTCCGCCACCTAAAACAACCCTTGCAACTTATTCCTCGCACTCAATCAATCAATCTTTATCAGACTCATTCTTTTCAGGTGAAACATGAGTCTGATAAATATTGATTGATTGAGTAAGAGGGATATAGCTTTATCCCTCTTACTAATCAGTTGCTAATGACGTCACTGTCTGACCCTGCGGAGTGAGGGAAGTCATACAGAACCAGAGGCATTCCTTCAGGGAGAACTCGCGCTTCTCGAGGTCGTCCTTGTATCGATCCTGGAAAAAGTATACGGTTGAAGAATGAATGTTGAAGAACCGATGGTTTACTTTGTTGTTGCTGTACGAGTAGGGACTAAATCGATCGAAAACCCAGAGGAGAAGAGACGTGATGATATAGGCGGCAACGATGCACACCCACACTTGCCATTCCAGCACCTGGGAGGGTACGGTAATAAAGAAAATCATTACTGTATCATATGTTATTGATTTCCTATATCAGATTCATCCTTTTCTGGATCGGATTTCGTATATCAAAGTATGCTCTTGATTTCCTATTTCAGATTCATTTCTGCAAACATGTATGTTTATATTTATTAATAATTCAATCCAATGGAAAGACTAGAAAGACGGCACAAACCTTCATGAACTTGAACAGAGAGTATTCGACGTCGTTCTTCTTCATTAGAATCGTGGTTCCGACAAGATCGTAGTAGGGCACCTAAAAGACTATCGGTTTTGTTGATTTGGAGAGACATGGATATACCGTGAAGTCGACGTCGTTTTCCCTCTCGGCCATTACAGAGAGAGGAGCGAGGGCGATGTCGGCTGATCCGGATACTGTATTTAACAATTGACTGCTTCTGAAGAAAACAATGAATTCATTAAATCAACAAACCTAGCGCTCCCATGATTCCATTCCAATTGCCGTTGTCGTCCATCGTTCCGAATGTTCCGTCCTCGACTTCGAAGAGAACGTACGTGAAATTGTCGACATTCTCCTTGATGAGATCGATCAGGTCCTGCAATTATCCCTTTCCGATGAGGTAACCCAGAATTTATCGAACCTTACAGTAACCCTCGAAGTTCGGCCCGGTGTTCCAATCGGGATATCTCTGCATAAACGGCGGTTGCTGAATGGAAAAAATATTTTTGAGCGTTTCAGAGGCATGTAGCTCACAATTACGGTAGCCACTCGATAGATGAATATCTCCCTCGGATTCTGGGTGAGCGACTCGTAGTAAATGAGAACTCCAGTAGAGATCGTCCAGTTGCCCATCTGAGATTGACACTATTCCGGTTCGAGACAATTTTTGCTCCAACCAGTTTGTTGAACTTCGAGTCTTCGTTCGAGCTAATTCTGTCGATGTTGAAGATCCGAACGGGCACATCTTGATGGAAGTAGTTCCTGAGTAATCTTGTCTTCTTCTTCATAAATGGATTTACTCACTTCTCCTGCTGGAGCAATCTTCCGTACTCGAGCATCGGTCGTGCAGTCAGAAATCCGACAAGCGGCAGCGCCGTGTTGGCTGGATTCGATCCACACGCAAACGTGGAAATGTCAGAGAACGTCTCGTTGACCTGAATCAGTTCGTCTCTCAAAGAATAGGAAATCAACTATTACCTTCATGAGATAGTTGAACGTCGAGTTCATAACGTCATAGTAGAAGGTGGCATCGACCTGAATACAATGGCTTGCATTCAGTGATCGACCAATTCAAACCTCATCCCAACTGTTGATGTTGTAATCCATGTCGGTGTTGATCTCATTCTTGTTGATGAACTCCTGATACTCTCGAATATCCTACAGTTACAGTAATCCACAATTACTCATTTCATGATCACGCAACCTGCACCATATGCGTGCCGTAGGGTCTGATCCAGAACATCTTCGCACTGAGACAATCATCGCATTTGAATGGAGTCACATCCTGAATATCGACGCCCACTCATTTTTCATCCTCTTTCCTCTCCTTCCTCTCACCTTTGTCATGGCAAACATGGCGAAGTCTTCATTTTCAATGTTGGCTTGGGCCTAGAGCAAACAGACTCTCTCGTCTTTTCTCCCTCGAGTATCAAGACCCTCACCTCTACTATGAATTTCTCGATATTCTCAGTTTTGGCGACAAATACAATTGTTTTGGCCTGGTTTCTGAGGGCGTTGAGTTGGGCGCGGATTCGAGAAGGATTAGTCGCCATTTGCATGTAACGAACGGGAACTCCGAGAACATCGAAGGACGCCTTCCACGAATCATAAGCTACATCTGAAAGTATTGTTACGCAACAATACTACTTCCCATGCTCTCTGCTACGGTAAGAATAGAAAGTTACAGCGTTAATAATGTAAAAGGAGATGTAAAGATACTGTAGATGTCATCGGAGAGGACGGTTAGCTGGCTGGAGATGTTCATCTGCGGGAAGATATCGACTATCGAGTATTGGAAGACGGACGAAGGCTGAACGAGGGCGACGTAGTTGTCGAAGTTGTTTGGAATGGTCACTGCAAGGAAGACCGGAAGTGAATTGAGTGGGAGAAGGACGACTCTCACATGTTTGTGTGTTGTTGGATCTGAAGAATCCGGGAGGCGACCAGGGGAGGAAATGGAGCTGCATCATCGGAATTTTAGCTGCCACAGCAATGTTCCTCATCAAATCGATCTTCTCTTGAGAACGGGCTAATGAGATCACAACGGACGTCTCGGAGAGCCGGGAACAAACTGAAACAACTCGTTTTGTTTCCCTTCCAGATTTTCCAGTACGTTTCGAAGCTTCACAACAGCCTGGGAACTTTGGAAAGGATAGTCGCATTGAATTAGAGATAAGTCAAAGCTCAACTCGCCATTTTCCTGAGTAGTGTTAGGGAGAATCACAAATCGCTGCATTCCGGCGGAGAATTGGTATTTGTCTCTGAAGAACATCTGAGAGATGTTGAGATGCATGAGGATGTCCTTGGCATAAGTGTCGCCCTGTTCGAGAGCGACCACTGAAATAGGGGGTCAATGAATCAATCATTTATCATGCCAAAAATTCGATTGAATTGTAGTTGAATGCAATATTCTGAAGCTACAACGTATTTACGATGTCACAGTTAGGTGACAAAGACAATGTGCGATCTGAATCAGAAGTGGGAACGATCAACTCACGAATATCTGTTGCTGCAACCGTTCCAATCCATGGTATGAGCAGAAGAAAGATGGATAGTCTCATGGATCCTCTCTCGATATGGAAGAAGTACCAACCAACCTTCTCCTACCTTCTCCTTCTCTTACTTCGCCTCCTTCTTCTTCCTTCTCGGGTTTCCTCCCTCTTCTCATTCACTCTCATATTCGTCGCCAAGGCAAACGAGTCGTAGAAGAATTCAATTACAGACGTTTATCTATCGAATCGAGAGGCGGAAGGGAGCAGAAATTAAGAGTCGCTGAGTGAAATAGACAAAGAAGCAACAAGAGATCGATGAGAGAGTGAGATTTATGGAATTGGCAAGAAGGGCATGAGGGCATCAGGTTTCAGTGTAACGAGAACATATATATTACTGGTTCAGTGAATCGCGGAAGAAGTACGAGAGAAATGATCAATCTCCGCATCGGAAACCGGAGTGTACGACATTCTCCGCTTCTTCTGAACTTCGTGAGCAGCAAGAGTTGTCGGAGTGGCAGGACCATTCTGAAATTGATGGAAAAAATGCCTCAAGTGATCGAAATATCCCAATTAAACCAATTTGGATGTCAAAGAGCACCTCTTCCTGCTCCTCCTCTTCCGTCTCTGCATCGGTGTTCTCAGCCGAAGTTTGAACGTTGGAACTGAAATGTATTTCCATCAACAAATCTTATTTTTTACACATTATCCGATCCTACGAGATTTGCTTGACTCTCTAACACTTTCGAATTGATGACCTTTACCCAGACAGTTTGAAATTAATCGTCCTCTATGTTTCTCTGTTTACCTCGGTGTCGGCAGTCTCGCAGCACTGTTCTTCCCCACTAGGAAGTACATCTGCATTGCTCCTCTCGATTCGGGGCACCGATCGAGCAACTGTCAATCAATAATCACTCCTATCACTTCCAATCAATCAATAATCACTTCAGTTCACCCCTTCATGTTTTTCCTCATTAATTGTCAAATTCCAAATCTTGCTGCGCCTCGGGCTTAGATAAATTATTTATTATATTTCACCTTCGATTCGAAAATGGCACTCTTCTGGAAGGAGAAAGTGTCCGGTCTATGGAGATCCACTATGTCCTTTGTCTTTTCACTGCACTGAATCTTCATTGGCTGCAAATCGGTCGTCATTCACTCCCTGACAATCATGTTAACTCCGCAAATTCGACAGGTGGAAAGTGAAAACATTGTTTCCACCTATTCATAACTTTTTTTTCTAGTGACGCCGCAACGTCCAAACTGTTGAGCTGTTCTCTCTTAGATGTGTTAAACGAGTTTTCCACCCTGCGAGGGTGGAATTCACCACCCATGAAATTTGCGCAGCTTCTGTTTCCAACCTTCGAATTGCTTTCCATCGCGTTTGCAATAGCGACCGTGTCTCCGAATAGACAATATCTTGGCATCTTTAGTCCGACGACTCCAGCGATCACAGGTCCACTATGGATTCCCGCCCTCAAATGTTGCCGTTGATGTCTTCGCCTCTCGTGGGAAGAGTGTAACAGGAGACGCGCCGCCTCGAGGCGCTACTAACTTTCTCTCACTCGTGCCTACCGTATGTTGATTGATTCCTTGAGGTTCTTCATCTCTATGGTCTTTACTGCTCCGAGGAAAGACATGGCACAGTCGAGAGCGTATTCAGCGTGGTTTCGAGTGCGAATCGGAGCTCCAGAGACAATCATATACGCATCGCCGATCGTTTCAACCTATGGAGATTACTAATGATACCTTGCATAGGAATCCATTCTCTCTGATTTAGTAATTGTATAGTTTTACACTGTAAAATTTTAACTACTTTTGCAAGTATGAATTACCTTGTAAACCCCATGCATGTCAATGATCTCATCAAATGACGTGTACATAGAATTAAGGAAGACGACGACCTTCAATTATCTCATTTACTCTCTCTCACAATTGTCGTATAATTAGCCCCCCTCTCTAACCTCTATCGGGTTCATCTTTGAGCAGATATTTGTGAAACCGACAATGTCAGTGAAGAGAATGGTCACTCCGCTGAATGACTGCAATGAATTTGTGCAAGTGGTGCTTCCAGGGAATATCACAAACTTCACAGCAGGCCACAGCAGATTCGCCCTTTCTCAGTACATCGGCCACTGTTCGAGGGAGAAGTTGATACAACAACTTGTCCGTTCTCTTTCTCTCCTTCTTCAACTTGCTCATGTTATCAGTCATGTTCTGTCTCTTCTGACCCTCCTGCAATTTCTCTCTCTTCCCTCTGATCTTTGATCTCTCCAAACTCAGAAAATTTCAACAGTTTCAGGACTCAAGAGAAATGCCCACTTTCCTGTAGGTGGAATATATCTTATTTCTAGTGATTTTCTGTTACAGATAAGTGATCTTTTTCACTTGATGTCCTGATCCTAGAGACTTTTATCTCAGAGCACCTGGTGCAGGAGTAGCTTTAGTTCGGCACTCTGTTGAGTGCTTGCCAATACGAGATCTCTACTAGAATCGTGGAGGGCGAAATCATTGATGAACAGTCCACTCTTATGCATTTGACCGAGATTCGATACCCTGTAACGTGTGTCTGCAGTGTCCCCATTAGCCCATAAAGTGACGGGATTATTTATGAGGAGGTGAGGGTCTGGGAGAGAGAGGGAGAGATGAATATCGAGAGAGAGAGAGAGAGAGCGGCCTCATGAGAGAGACGGGGGTATTTCCGATGGCCGATCTTATCTAATCAAGGGTCAGTCGATGGGATTAGAGCAGAGAGTCGAGACTCACACAGGTATTCCCATGAAGCAGATACTCTCCCACTCTTCCATGTAGAACATTTGACCCTTGAGAGTCAAGAACTTCTCCTGGTCTTTCTCAGGCATGTGAGAACGCTCGTCGACCACTGAAAACGACGCCAATTGGTGCTAACTATCCATAAATTTTAAATATTAACAGACATTCCCAGTAAGTCAAGGCTACAGAAACATACACATGGAAGGATCTGTAGACTTGTACACAACTACTGATTCATCATCGTCAAAGACTGGTTCCATTGTCATGAGTTCGAAGATATTATTGGAATGAAGCATAATCTGTAAGCCCGATATTCCCTCGTCGTCCAGATGTGGATTACCTCCTCCCATCGAAATCGAATAAATGGTCTCATTAGAATAAACTCTGATGTGATCTTCTTTCCAACCAGATTGCGCAGCATTCGAACCAGACCAATGCCGACATTACTACAACAGATTGCGCATTATTATTTCTCTCTCTCTCTTTCTCTCTCTCTTTTCCATTCAATCGTCTACCGTATCCTCATCCCTCGATTGAATACAATGATGAATGGGAATATGTCGAAGAAAACGTCGGAGGTAATCCGGATCTTCTCCCTGACAACTTGGATATGGAGGTTGTCGAACTCCTGAAATGAACACTTTACTCTCTCAAATTCTCATGACCCCCTCTTCCCATGCAATTTTTCGATATCAAGCTACACGATTAGCTCCCTTACCTACACAGTAAACAACCATCTATCTATACACACTCACAAAGTTCATATTATGTGTTGCTGAAATAAATAAATTGAATTGAACTGAACTTTCATCATGTCTTCAATGGAATCGGTCTGGAACTATTCCAATCCCCCTCCCTCTCAACTACCAATTAGTGCACTCCACTCGAGCATCGTTCTCTTTTTGTTTATATTTAAAGTCGTCCCAGATTAGTCGCCTCTCTCTCTCTCTCTCTCTCTCTCTCTCTCTCTCCTTTCCACTCTCAATACTAATGCGAGCCCGTTCGGTCAGTCGATACTCTTCTCCTGCGAGAGGAGAAAAGTGAAAAGCGAAGATAAGCGGCTTCTATTGTGTGTTTGCCACTCTCCAATGGGAGAAACGAATCAAAATGACAAACTCGACGGGAGAAATGAATATTATTGAAGTGCAATCGCATGATAACGTGTTCCATGTTGTTGTCGTTTTCGTGGTCGAGCAGTTCGATTTCCACGTCGGTCTGAGAAGAGATATAGTGAATCCGATTCTCCTATATTCAAGAACATCCACTATTCTCGCACTTCATTAGGCGGACTAACTCGCCAACTATCTCGGAGAGTTGAGTTGAGTAAAGTGGTGCATTTCAGAGAGTGTATGACGTCTCCCCCTATACCTGGAACAATTCGCGGGCGATACATTTGATCTGTCCCTTCACATAGTGCAGATACCCCCGTCGTTTGCTTCTGCAATGGACACATTCATCTACTGTCTCCATTCCATTCCGCTCTTCTCCTTCTTCGCCTTCTTTTTCGCCCCAAGGTTGAATGAGGCAAAAAGGGAACGGGAGACACGAACACACACAAAAAGGGTAGACGATGTGCGTATTCCGTCCCACTTATTCCCCTTTTCTCTTCTCCCGAAACGATCGAGAGAAGAGAGTACTGTACTCGATACTGTACTACTACTGCTCTAACTCTCGCATTCGTACTTTTTACCTGTAGTGTAGAGTGAGACCAGTTCTGCTCTCGTGTTCGCAGTAGAAAGAGGGCGGTTTCAGTTTGGGAAACGAGAATCGGAGATACTCGTGAAGATTGTCCAGTCCATTCAGAAACTGAGGAAATGTCCTGCCGAGTACTCGAACGATCTGAATTATACTACTTACATTAGACTAGTTACATTAGATTCTACTTATACTTACTTAAAGTATAAACAAAAGTATAAGTATAGTCTAATGCGGTCGTTGCCTTGGCGTGGGAACGAAATTGAGTTCGAAATGGAACGAGTGAAGAGACAAAGTATCTGACCTTGTTGAACTCGTACTTGCCAAGGAATTTGTAGAAAAAGTAGCCGATCTCAGATATGATAGCATCTACAGAGTCGTTAGTGACGTCATGACAAGCCCATATTATTCGATGGGCCAGTCCCTCACTACAGATTTCATCCATTGTATACGTGTCTTGATCCACCCCGCACACATACTGAAACACATCATTCCATAAGCCGGCCAGTTCCACAGAAAGGGGTCGGAGTGAAAGAGCGTGTAAAATCGGGAGAGACTCCCCCTGATCCCTTTCTGTGTTTTAGAATCGTGTGTGAAAGGGGTATGGTAAGTGACATCAAGTGGTCTCCCATTCCACACTCTTTTCCTTTCTTTTCGAGTCTGACAGATGGTACAAATTACACGTCGCTCACTACTTCCCTATTCCACTTCTTTGTTTGATCTTAGGTCTCTTCTCTTCTCTTGCCATCAATCGTTTCTCTAAAGAGTGGGAAAGAAGTCCCTCTTTTCACCTCTCTTCACCCTTTCTGACAGCTGTTCCTCCCCAATCACTTTTATTCATTTCTCTCCTTTTCTCCTACTCAATTCCTCTATCGTCCCCGTGGGAGAGAAGGCAAAGAAACTACGTGGCAGTGGGGAAGTGACTCTCTCTCTCTCCCTTCTACTCGCATATTTGACTGGTGATTACAGTCGAGAGAAGGGTACGGAGACTCAGAAGACGAAGGGAGGAAAGAGACATACCTTCACTTCCACCCAAACTGCTTCTCCGTAGTGTTCTCGTATGTAAGTGACGATGTTGTCTATGATCAAGCCATACATGAGGGCAGACTAAGAGTGGAGAGGAAAGTGTGAAATGGAAAGAAGAAGAAGAAGTCCATTGACTTCCGATGCGAATTAACCCCTTTCCCCCTTTAATCGATCTGAGTGCCATCTTACAAGTTCAGAGGAAGAAGGAGATAGTTGAGGGAAGATCCCTTCTTCTTCTCTCTCCCTATCACTTCCACCCCATTCCATTCTCTCACTCGGCCCATTCAGAACGAACTACAATAGAGAAGTGTACGAGAGGTGGAATGGGCCGAGATTTATGAGAGATATCGAGGGGGAACACTGTATACTAGTCCCCCCCTCGAATGAAAAGAGGGATCCATTGCATGGACAAATGTCCTCTTGAAATCGCCCCAATAGTTTAACATTACATCACTGAATCGATCGACCTTCTCTCTCTCCCTCTCTCTTCCTTTTCCCACTCGAGACTTGACCCTCTTCCGTTGATCAAGAGATAAGAGTACTGTAGTGCTTGAGTGACACGAGATACCCTAATATGGACAGAAGCAAGTACTCTTTCTCGATCTCTCTCTCTCCCGCTCTCTCTCCCTCTCTAGTCACTCTGTCAATACAATCGGGGGAAGGGCGGCGAGTCTTTTCCTTCCTTCCTTCCAATCCGATCCCTCTTCTATATCAGATGAAATAGTGAAGGTCAATGGTTGGCCACATCGATTGGAGGTCAACCATCGCTTTCCCTCCCGTTCCCATTCCCATTCCATTCCCATTCCTTCTCAGCCATCTCATCTCTTTCGGGAATCGATACCTCTCCGTCTCTCTCTTCACACACTTTGTATCTTATCGTTCTGTCTCTTTACTCGCCTAATACCTTTTTCTCTCTCTCTCTGTGCTTATCTCGACTTTCTCGATGACATTTATGGTCTTGCGTATTCCTCGAAAGGAGAACAATTGACACGTACAAGAGAATGATGAAGGGTACGAATGAATGGGGAAAAGGGTGGAATCCGAGGGAGAATGATGGGTTGAGGGGATGAGTCGACATGATAAATGTACATTCCAGGATCTACGGTACCTACTGGCACGACGTAGCACTGCTCTTTGAGATTACTCATACTATGTATGTACACACTACTAATGTCATAAATACTATTACATACATACAGGGTATACTCTCTCGTACACGAGAGAGCTCATTGGGATTCTAGGTCGGTGTCCGTCTTTCTCTCACAGAACTGGAGTTCCTTTGCTTGTTCGGGGGTGGATTCGGTGGGGCAGTAGGGGCACTTGATTCGATGGCCTCTGCAATACTCATTGTGCTGGTTGTAGACGTCGACTCGTCGTCGATTGTACCTCACGGACTGGCTCAGTTTGTTCATTGCATCTCTAGAGATTACGTGACCGCAATTGAGTCTCATCGCTGGATTCGCGACTGTGACTTGCTGTCGAAGAATGGGACAAGTTATCGTCGAGTGACCATCGCATTTAAGAGAGATTGCAATAGGCAATTCGTCCCCGGAAAAGAGAAAGTCCGGCCGCTTGTCCATCAATTGACGCACGTTCATCAGATTCGGAATCGCCCGAATACCAATGCGCAATCTGCAATAGGATGATTCATTTACGATAGTGATTCTATCCGCTCTTTCCCTCCTCTCTCCACTCACTAAGTTTATCATTCGTCCCACATAAACTATCCCGCGAGCACTCTTTCCCGCTCTCGGAGCAGCTATCATAGAGAGTAAGAGGAGGAGAAGGAAGTGGAGGAGAGGAGAGGAGAGAAGAGAGAGAGAGAGCAGTTGGCTTCTTAGCCAAAGTGCTATCGATGTAATCTCATGCAGGGGCATTTTATGTGTGTGAACCCAATGATCAGGAGAAACAATCGATCGATAAACTCACAGATACGGTAGGACACATTGCTCGTAGGTCATGGCATGCATGATTCTCTTCTGGAGGGCGTCCCAGATCCCATGAAGTTGTTGATTCGAGTACTTTCCACTGGGTTTCTTGAAGAACGCAGCAGTGATTATTCGACCAAACTCCCGATCGCAGTCAACTCGAGTCCTCATATTCTTACAGTAAGCAATTGCATCCTTCGACTCGCCTGCAATTGATCGGTTGAGAAACTACCGTAATGCTCCTCCCTGACTCTAGCATGCTCACCGACTACGGTAGCTCGCCTAACCTTAGCTAGTGTATGTGTCCCTCTTTCATCATTCTTGTCCCCCCTTCTCGAAAAGTACTTCTCGGCCGTTTCTCAATTGGCACACATTTATTCTCCAATCCCAATTCGTAATCCAGGAATCTCTTGGCTACTCAATACTTCCCCTCTATCATCTCCTCTCTTTCCACTTCTTCTTCCCTTCTCCTCCCTATCACTGCTCAATCGATTTCTCCCCTCTCTCTCCCCTTTCTTTCCCCTTCCAAAGAGCCAACTCATCGCATTCCGAATCATCCCAGGCAAAGAGAAGCAGCAAAAGACGAGAAAAAGCGAGAAAGGGAGCAATCAATCGATAATCGTACCTGCTTTGATCATCTTGATCACTTTCATCTTGTCCAGATCGCTTCTGAGGGAGACATTGGTGGGATCGAAGGATTGCTGCCATTCACAAAGAGACGCGAGATCTTTCTCTCTCAGAAGATTCGTGATCGTCTCAATGCTCAATCGATCAGTGGGAAGTTCCTCTTTCGGCGCCGTCACTTTCGCTTCCTGAAAATGAATCCTCAGGCTACGTCCCTCCTCTCTCCTCATGTCTCACAAGAGTATAGTCCTTCTCCCCCACTCCTCGACCCTCTCCCCCCCTTCTTTCCCCCCTCAGCGAGTGTGTGGTGTGAGCCCCGTATTGATCGATCGGGCGCAGACTCTCTCTCTCTCCCTCTCTCTCCCCGTCTTCCCCTTCCTTTCACCCCAACTCGCCCCTTACCTGTACGAGAACCATTGCCGACTCATCGTATCCTGAACTCTGAAGATGTTGGGCGATCAATTGAGAGGAGAGATCACGCAGTTCCTTGTCCTTTTCCAGATTCTTCTGTCCCTTGAAGAGACCAGAGAGATTCTTCCCGAGGAATCGATCGATTTCCTTGCCCGCTTTAGAGATTGAAGTATGAACAGATCGATGATCGGATGAGAGTCCGCTCAGATCTGATTCGGCCTTTTCAATCTCTTGCTCTATCAAATACTGAGCAGCGATACTCAGTTCTCCCGTTCCCTTCATCGATTCGTCCACTACTTCTTCCTTCAATTTCTGTAGATTCGAGGCAGCTTTCGTGAGTGGCGGCACGTATTTCTCCTTGAGAGTAACGAGTTCGTCTCGAATCTTCGCAATGGATTCGTTGATCTTGGCGAGATCGGGTGAGGCGTTGTGAGTAGCGTGCCATAGGGCGGCCATCAACTGTTGATGATAAGCGACGAGCTCGGGAATGGAATCAATCACTTCGATCTCCTGTGGAGAATCCATCTGAAATGAGAAGACACTCACTGATAGTAAGGAGAAATAGAGGGAAGGAGAAGGGAGGAATCACTTCGGCAAGTAGCTTTCACTATGATCTCAGATACATATCTATTAGCTCTCAGATCAACGTGAAAACCGCATGCCGGGAGTGAATTGAGGGGCATAGGGGAAGGGAGGGGGGGAAGGGAAGAAGGAAGAAGGGGAAGAAGAGGCAACCAAGGGTTGGAAGTCGGAAGAGAAGAGAAGAGAGCAGAGCACTCAGCCAGAGGCGCACAACACTGACTGAGCCCTCTCCCCAGAGTCGAGCTACGCCGTGAGGGGGCGGGGCTTACAGTGCAGACGAGAGAGTGTGGAGAGAGGAGAGAGACGAGAGAGGCAGACACATTACACCCTCCGCCTCCCTCTCTCTACAGTTCTCCAAAGTGTGTCTCTCCTCGATCGACACACTCTCTCGTCCGCGGCCTTCAATCGACCGTCTATCGAGGAGAGATACTGGGGAATATCAAGAGTGCGAGATCGATGCGAGGATTAGAGAGGGCGAATATTGATTGAATAGAACATGACAGACGCTGATCTATCGAGAGAAAACAATTCTAGAAAGGCCGAAGGCCACGTCTCTCATTTAGTCATCATAAAAGAATGCTAATTAGGGTCCACATTGTTAGGCTTTCAAGGTGACTTGCGCCCCCGGTGTTCAGTGGAAAACGGTACGAAAGAGGCAGAAACTCTATTAATACTTCAAAATATCCAATAATAATTATAATAATTTATCTAGGCCCGAGGCGCAACAGGATTTTTTTCCAATAGCGGTGAATCGTCGTGAGATAGATACGTTTCAGAAAGTTGTGACAGGAATTAAGTTTTAGAGCTATCCAAAAAAATGAAATGTAAAAACTGACTGATGGAAATCATGATTGAAAGAAAATAAATTAGAAGGAGCCATTATGCTGAAAAAAGGTCGCTCGCTATAAATTATCTAGGATAGTTCTTCTCTAATTATTCATAAATATATGTTTGACAACAGACATTTTGTGAAAATGTATTTGATCATGACTGGTGAAACTACAAAAATTATGTTTTGAATAAAAGTCGTTCGCTCAATTCATATCTCCGAAACAGTTTTTTTAACGTTAATCCTTGACATTGTGCGCAGTGCTATTGAATAAAAATCCGATAGACTAATTCGATAGCATGTCCACTCCTACGTTTATCCTATATGGCGTGTCCACGTCGAAACGGATAAATTCAATTGAATCATTTTACGTAAAACTGTGTCTATTTGAAAGTACTGATGTGATTTATGTGTCAGAAAAAGACCATGTTTGACTACCGCAAACATTTAAATTATATCAAGTACTCACTGCATCCTTCCTGCTCTCTGTACTTCGTTTAGAAATAATTCTGAATAATCAATTGAAAATTCGATTTTGAATAATAAATATTGATTTCACTGACCAATGAAGACATTAAACACGAAATTTTGATTTCTAAATTATTGCTAAATGTATCTTTCTGCGTCGAATGTTTTTTGTCAATGTATTCATCGTTATTCTTTTCTATAGATTCTAGAATTCGTAGTTCTCTTAGAAATACCGTTTACCTACAAATCAAGAAATGTCTGTCATGCAAATACCTCCGCGGAGCCATGCGCAATTCGTTGTTATACTAAATATACGTCCATAATGGCGAAAAGACGCAGGGGAATATGAATTGATGGTTGAAGATTGCGAGTAAATAATAGTCTCATTTCCTCACTTTCATGAAATACTAAAGAGTAACAAACCAGTACAACAGGTCAAATAGGACATTCTCGTTATGTGACATGCTATAATACAATAGAGGTTCATAAGAAGCATTAGAAACCACCAAATTTGCATACAAACTTGCTTTCGATCACATTGTTATGTCTCCCTACCGTACGCTAAAATTCGTTGCGAGACGTTCCACCAAGTGATATTTTCTTCAATTCGTCACGCATTGCTTACTTCACGAATTAAGCATTTAAAATATTATTCCAATCTGTACTTGACGACAAGAATAATCAACACTGTTTTAGAAAGGTACAGTTGTTAGTTATTCCCAGCCGCGTCGGGAACGGCGTTGGACGCGCGTAGCCGGCAAATAGAACGCGCGTCTATCGTAAACTGAGCGCGTTGTGTGTTTGGCAATTCCTCGCCTCTCCATCGCATTCTTTCGAAAATACGATCCTATTCGTCATCCTTTTACGCCCTTTCTTGATGTTCTTATCACTCATTTCTAATCCACTCTTGATCGATTGCAGGTAATGTCGTCGAGACGCAAAAACAAGTCCGACAATGTTCATCCGCCTTTCTATCTACCGCCTGGCAAACGACTTCCCAAACGCAAACCGTTTAAGGAGGTACCAGTTCAGCTTCCCTTTATGATTGGATTGCACGCCATTTTGATTGGTTTAATGCTATTTTGAGTTGATTTTTAAAGACTGTTTACATGTTAGAGCATCTCCCTTGAATCGATGGTTGACTCATGGCCTTTTGCAATGTGTTTACGATTTCCTTCAGTCCGAAGAGGAGAAGAAGAAGAAGGGAGGGCGAAAATCGAAAACACAGCTGGATCTTGAGGAACTGCAAGTGTTGGTTGACCTAAAGAAGAATGAGGAATACAACAAAACGATCTACTGCATATGCAGGTGAGATCACGCTCATTCCCTTTTTTATCATAATTGTAATCTCGTTAGTGATAAGACTCATCTGCACTCTCTTTGGATCGATAAGGAGCCCTCTCTCTTTTCCTTCGTGTTCCCATATTAGTCCGAAGAGAATCAATGTTTTCTCATCTCATATGCCATAAATTCGGGGGAAACGATGTAGAGACGCACATGAAATATCGGTTTGTAGTCCCGGACTTATTTCAACTAGTCAAACTGCCATAGAAACGGGAGAATACTAGGGATCCCGTTTTGACGAGTCTACGTATACATGTATACAGATTTATCCTGACAACAAGGCAAATGGGGTTGCAAGAACGTAGCTTCGTTGTCAGGGGTGGACAGAATCTTCCAAGTCATAGTCATGTAACAGGGTCAAAGGAATGGATCATGTTTGGCTTTTTGGTCAATACACGATAGATATTATACGAGTCTATGAGAGCCAAATTTTCGTAATTGCAGGAAGATGGGCCAAAGTTCGACGATGATTCAGTGTGATGAGTGTAAGGAATGGATGCATACGGAGTGTATTCGGGTGAGTAACGCACACAGAGAAAACACTTGAATGAGGCGCCTATGGCTCTCAAAAGTCTTATATAACACCAAAAGTCTGCAATATTATACTTTTGAAAGTCTTAGGGGCCTCGTACAAAACAATTTTCTTTGTGCGTAAACACCCTTTCCTTTATGCGTCTTTGCTTTCTTTGTGGAACATCTGGAGACAAAGAGAGCTAAGATGAGAAGAAAGAACATTGTGTTCCCTTAATGGGTTTCTGCACATGTAGAAAGACTTTCACAAATTCTCAACTAGGAATGAAATTATAAAATTATTAATTATTATTGAGAAATTGTAGATCGACGCTGGACTGGCCGATCATATTCATCTCTACTATTGTGACAAGTGTGTGGAGACGGCTGAATTAGTGGTACGCCCTCTTTTTCTTTATGCTTTTTGTCACGAGTAAATGTAATTGTTAGCACATTCCAATTCTCCAGATCGTCTACGAACATTCGATCGATGACTACGTCAAAACTCGAACTCGAAATATTAAATCGAATGAGACGAGAAAGAAGAATCAGGAGTTATTGGGAAAAGTCAAAATAGAAGTGGAGGAAGAGATCGACGTCGTCGATTACGGTATGTCTCATTGTAAATTGATCTTAGATAGAGAAAGAAAATAAGTTCACAACAAGTCTTGATGCAATTTTGCTCAGGTCCTCGCACAAATCGCTGTGAGATATGCGTCAACTGTTACCTCCTGCCCGATTGCAATAAGGTGACGTACTTAATTTCTTAACTTTTCACAAATAGAACTATTTGAATGACACGAACTTCATTGTTCAGTGCTTCTACTGTGTCAACAAGTCTGCTCGCTGCAAGGCAGTTCGATGCTTTGACGATCCTGCAGACACACCTGACTACGATGAGGAAATCGCCGTTATCACCAAGAGAATTTGTAAGTCAATAATATTACTTTTCATTATTTCTTTAAATGTATTCTATGAAAATCATTTCTATAAACTTCTCCTTTACAGCGGCAGGGACAAACAGTCGAAAGAGAAGAACACCGAAGAACAATCGGAAGAAGAAGTGTAAGTGTCGTGTTGAAGGTCGTCTTTTGTGGATCTTCTTCTTGTAATCCTCTGATCTTCTTCATATCATTACTTTCAGAGCTCTCTGCGTTCATTGCTTATAGTTTGTTTTCAGCTCTCTCCAATTCGTGGATTTCTCCGATCGTTATCAAGGAGGAAATTGTCGATGAAGACTTTCCGGAGATTGAAGTGGAACCGGAAGAGAAGAGAGCAAGAGCACAGAAGGAGGAGATCATTGCAGAGGTAAGGAAAGATAGAAAACATCAGCCGCTTGCTTTGAAGTAGGGTCAAAGGGGATGCCCATCTCTTTTTTTGTGTTCTGTTGGTTCGATGGACCACTACAGAAAGAAAACGGGAGGGAAATTTGGACGCTTCCAGATTAGTTGGGAATGGCCATGGCAACTGAGAGTGTATCGAGGGTGCTTATACTACTGCGGATATGAGATGAGAGGAAGGATGTTGGATACTAGTACGATTTGTAAAGCGACGAATGTATGAGAAGAGAGGGGGCAATATTATTCCAGAGTATTTATATTTAACCGTTTTCTCCGAACCAAATGGGCAATATCGATGTTTCAGAAGCCAGAAAGACGGGAAGACATCAAAGTCGAGGCTCATTGTCAGAAGGACAACATCGTTGTAGATGCTCTACTGAAGAAAGCCGCATGTTCCAAGGAAGAAGGTCAGTGTAACCACTCGAATAATACCGAATTGCTTTGTCTTCTGGTAAAACTCGTAATAATTTAAATATTCAGCCGAAATAGTCGTTGCTGCGTCGACTACTGAAGAGGCAAAGGAAGAAACAGCAGAGAAGGTCGTGGTGCAGAAGACGCCAATCTGCGATGCAGTGTACGCATCTTTTTTCCTTTGAGACATTTCAAAAACAAAGATATCGATTCCACCAAACACGTCTTCATTTCAGAGACTGCGCAACTGCGCCTCGTAACGGGAAGAAATTCTGCGAGGAACACGGCAGAATTGAGAACGCTCAGGTATTCTACTATTCTTTTCCTATAGTGAACTACCGTAACCCTTTCCTGAAGAGTTTTTGAACTGAGTCATATCCATGAGCATAGTCAACTCATAATCGGTGGCATTACCCTCAAACTTGGGTAATTAAATCTCTACAATTCTCCGATCAAAATATAATTACAGACTGCTCTCAAATTCGCTGGATTGCATGCGCACGTGAGTGCGATGGTTGGAGATCTGGAGAGTGAAGAAGAGGAACAACCGGATAATTTCATGGAACAATTCCAAGAGACTCTTCGTAAAGAAGCGGAGAAGAATAGATTGGTAAGATTTTTTAGATGAAAGAAAAGCAAGAATATAGTCGACCCTTACAATCCGTCAGAAGTTCGCGACCTTTCACGCATCTTTTCTTGCTCGTTTTAGGCTATTTGCCTTATAATTTATGTTAGGTCATTAGAGACGCATAAGAAACTACTAATGCCGAAGAAATTAACCAAAAATATAAACTAGGGAATTAGCCGCACCTCTTAGAAGGTCGCGGAATTCTGCGAGCTGTTTTCACGCAGCTAGACAGTGACGAGAGAGCACGTAAACAGAGAGAGAGCGCAGAAATACAACAACAACATTGCTTATTTTTCCTTCTCCTCGTTCCGCGTGCTCTCTCGTCACTGTCTAGCTGCGTGAAAACAACTCGCAGAATTCCGCGACCTTCTAAGAGGTGCGGCTAATTCCCTAGATTATATTTTAAGTTACATTCTTCGGCATTAGTAGTTTCTTATTCGTCTCTAATGACCTAACGCAAATTATAAAGAAAATAGCCTAAAACGAGCAAGAAAAGATGCGTGAAAAGTTCGCGAACTTCTGACGGATTGTAAGGGTCGAGTTTAATATTTTCGAGAAGGGCGTTTTCAACAATCGAATAACGTATTTTGTTTAGCAGGAGGAGATGGTCAAACGTCGAGCAGAAGATTTGAAGAGAAAAGCGGTAGAAGAGCAGAGACAGAGAGATATTGCGACTGCCCGGACACAGCTCATCGCCCAACCTCCTCCTCCTCAGTTCATTCCTCCTCTCCCACAACAACCACAGATGAACATGGTCGACTTGTTGCTCATGCTACAAGCCTACAATGCTCTCCCACAGAACATGCCCATCCTCCCCGCCCTCGCCCCCATGTTCAACCCATACATGTTCAATGCTGCCAATCCGTTCCTGGTGCAGCCAAATTTACTCAACTACGTTCCTCCCGCCAACGTTGCCCTGAATGCTGCACCGCAGCAAGTTGTAGTTCCCGCCCAATATATCAATCATCAGATTGCAAATTCCTCTCTTACGTCTACTCCCGTCTCTAATCCCTCCCCTGCCCTTACCTCTCCCACTTTCAATCCAGACATTGCGAATTTCACCAATATCTCAGCCGTCCCTCAGATCTTCAGCAATCCCCGTCGTCCATAGTGATTCCCTACCGTATTCCCTTTCCGAGTCATTTGTAGATCCTCCCAGTTTTGCGTCACTTAGTTGTGATTGTGTGCAATGCCCCACATACTAGTAGTCCTTCTCAAAACCATATACTCTCCAATGCCGTCACTCGTTTCTAGTTTCATTTTCCCTTGTAGAAGTATTCCTGATTCTCAATGTATTCCTGAACCTTTTATTCTACCCAAACTCCCTCCGACTTCATTGAACATATTCCCATTTCATGTTTGTATGTAATTGTTTAAGTCAACTCCCTTGCTTCTCGATTCACACCCTTATTTGATTCCCTGTCACCGTGTAGAAACTCACATCTATGATGCATCCCAATCAACGACTCTTCTGAAATCATCGATTCCCTATTCATCTGCTTACTCAATCCCGATTCATTCACCGTTGCATTTTGTGACATAACTTCAATTACGATTCACCCAGTTCTACCACCCTACCATCATAGCGCACCATTACTCAGACGATTCTAATCCCACCCACAATGCATTCTGTTGCTCTTCCACCCGATAACTCTTCGGTTTTCCGATCCGATATCCGCAATTGCACAGTCCTTTGTTCTATGTCCTTTTTCCTCCCCTTCCCATCATTTACCCTTTTCTTCTTTCTCATTCCACATCTCAGTTCACTTCTACAATAATTCTCCGTCTAGTATTTGTAGATCCTCGTTCAAGCCATCCCCTATGATCTAGCATCTACTCAGGTAGTTGTTCTAGATACTCAGCTCCCGCACTAAAGTACCCCTCGAGGAAACTTCATCCTACTGTATTACCCTTTATCGATTATGCGATATCGATCTCCACATTTCTTTTCTTTCCATTCATCTCGTTGCCTACCCGATGCGTATCCATCGACCTTAGATAGTCTCTCTCATCTCTTTCCCTCATTCCCTTCCTCTTCCCATCCCCGTTAGCACTCTCCCACTCCCGTTATCTCGTGTTCGTCGTTGTGACGCACTTTTCGTAGTAGTATATCATCGCAAGAGACTCTGGACATGACTCTCGCAAAATTTCTTCGTCCGGCAAGCGAGATTGATTGCATCAGAGAGTCCCAGTGCAGATTTCGTCTAGTGTTTGACTGTACAGTACTTATTCGTGCTGTATCTGATAAATAAATTCCCCGGAAAGACTGATTGTACTCTAGAAACATCAACAAATATGATCGTCCTCGCTTCTCTCTCTACTTCCTTCTTGTCTCAACACGTGCCGCCCTCCGGCATTGAGATGCATTCAGAATGACCTGAGACTGAAATAGACCCATTCTCCCCTTGTCCCCGATTGCGTCGTTAATGGATAAGGAAGTTTTTCCCTCTTCCGACTAAGATCTAACGAAATCCGAAGAGAATCCGGGCATTTCTCGAGGGTAAAGATACAGATTTATCCTGAAATCAAGGCGAATGTGCCTGCAAGAAGGTATCTTCAGGGTAACAAAGGAATGGATCATTTTTACCTTTATCATGTTGCTTTCGACGATCCTGACCACCTTCTCAAGGGAATACCCTCTATTTCCTCCATGCACTCTTCGGTGCCACAGAAAGGACGACAACAGAGAGGAATCATCTCAGGAATGTACGAGATGGGATCACAAAACAAGTCATACATGTGGAATGGAAGAGAACTCCTTGAGTCGGTCTTTTTCGACTCAACGGGTCGACTCCCGAGTCATCTCTCTAGTTCATGCATTGTAATGGGCCGGTATAAATATAGCGCCTTTATTCAGAAGCGTGGAGAGGTAAGACACACGTTTGGGTTGAAAGTGTAGGGGGACGGAGAGTATGGACAGTGGTCGTGGTGAGGTTTTAATTTCGAATAGTTCGTATGATGGTTAACATTCAAGTTGATTACACAACGAACTCTCTAACATGTGCCTCTCTAGAGAACTCAAGCATCTTATATAGTTTGAAAGATATTGCATAAATGGAAGAGAGTAATTGTGTTCTTTAGAGTGGCATTAGTGAGTTCGCGCGTAGTCAGGGGGTTCACTTCTTGGTTGGATTTCCTCTCCTCGATGAGATCACAGCTGCGACTACAACAAAGGCGCTCACAATGACTCCGAGAGTGATCAAACTAAGGACGTAAGGGAATTGGAATGAACTCTTCGTCTTTCGCTTCGGCGCAGAATTGGGGCCGGGCGTATTGCAGTGGTCGGTGGTGCAACAGCAAATGTAACCGGCGTCTCCCAACTCTCGATCGTTTCTGCACATTCGACCATTGCCGTCCTCGTACCAACCGAACTGAAATGCGATACTGCGTCGATGAAAAGAATCTTTTATCTTTTTTTTTGTCGGCCGATGAAATGATTAAAGTGAATTGTGTTTCTATATTGGGCGAGGTTCGTCTCATATGGACAGTTCAATGGCGATCATTTTGAAATTAAAGTCGTAATCGATTGAATAACGAATCAGTTATTCTAAGATTGGTAAAGTACATGCGGTGTTGGCATAGAAGTGCAAATATAAACGAAAAGTAACGTCAGGTCTCAGTCAACCTCGGATGTATTGTACCAATTGTGGCTTCGATAGATTCGTTATTCAAAACATGGAATAATGTAACCTTTCCGTGTGGTCGATCCAGTGGGCAGTCATTATGGGCGCATCCTTGGGCGAATCCATTCTTCTTGGCGCTGTTTCTGTCATCGTAGCGAGCGTAGGCGCAGTATTGAGTGGGTGAGATGCAGGTGTCATGCATCTTTGTGATCTTATTTCCACCTTCATAAAACTCGTGGTACGAAATGCACTGAACGGCCGATGTGACGACGACAAAGTTGAGAAGAAGGAAGAAAGAGAGAAGAGAAGACATGAGAACGTCCGACGATGAAGAAGAAGAAGCAGACTGAAGGAGGAAGGGGCGTTGTCTGCGGGGAGAGGGGAGACCTCCTCCATTCCCATGAATCCTTGAGAATCCCCCCATTCCTGGCGACTCATGACGCACTTCTCACACTGTTGCACATGCTGACACCAAAGAGATGATGGTCGGACCCGGAATGGACGAGTTGTTGACGGCAGAATGACATCAGAAAGACATTGGACAGGGAAGAAACGCATCGAAGATCAAGAGTTCTATAGTCGAAGATCAAGAGTTCCATTTCTCCGATAGATATCATTTTTATCCTAAAGGGATGATATCTATCGGAGAAATCAGTGGAGATACGAGTCAGGCGGATGATGAAAGATATCAAAATAGAAGAGGTGATTAAGAGAGACAGGACGGAGAGAAACAAATAATAAAAGATTATCTTCTATCGGAGATCCACGGTGAAAAGAATACATTCAAAAAGGAGGCGAACATACAAAAATAGAATCGGCATCGCAATTCGACTATTCCTTCTTGCTCTTGATGATCGACGAGCTCGAATGGCTTAGCTGTCGAGAGGCTGACAAGGGATAACGACGATATCTATTTTTAAGTGAGATCAATTTAAAATATAAAATACAATACAAAGTAATGGTACAAAAATGTTGAAGACATCTAGTGCGATCTCAACTCTATGTATGTATGTAGGGTCCAAAAACGCGGCCAAGTCCGGAAAATCGCAAATCCCACTAAAAGTGAAGCAGTTATCGAGATTTTCAGCAGTTTTCACCTGTCAATTCAAACTTTCTATTCTGGTGCCAATTGATCCCACTAGGACTCAATCGGAAACCCCTTATCAACTATGTTTGTGAGAGACGAAGAGCAGCATCAGAGATGGCCAGCTGTGGAGTGAATCGTTGAAAAGATGAGACGAGAAAACGGCGCCTGTTGATTAGTAGAACGACTTGCCACATGATTACTTCCAGTTATCAGTTATCATTGTGGGGTCATCGTTTTAGAGCAAACCGTTTCGGAAAAGATTTGCGTGTAGCGCCTTAAACAATTCTGAATAACGATCAAATCGAGTGAACGTATTTACATTCTTTGTGTTGTTGTACAAGAGGTTTCAAACAATTATAGGGATGAGTGTTTCTCCCCCTTAGCGTCGTACATTCGTGCCCCCTTTAGGGGAGCTCGTCAGCCTCAGGAGAGGTTGGGTCTACTTTACTTTTGCACGAAGGTACATACTTGAAAAACAACATCTGCTTATTGATAGATGCGCATTCCTCTTATGCGAATCCTTTACAAAAATCCAAAAATTATTCTCCGTATCTTTCCGGGAGTACGTCATGCAACTTGAATGTGGCCTTTGCAGGCGAGGTCAAGCTAGATAGAGAAGACTCGTCACTCATCCTTTCTCTTCTTCCTTCTTCCTCTTCTCCACTTTCTCATCGTGCCAGAAAAACAAACAATTACTTATCATGCCAAATCAAAATCCACCGACCCTTGACCCCATTCACAGTTATAATTCTAGTACACGACTGACTATACGAATTAGAATGATTTAATCGCTCTTTATTCCTGATAAAAAACCGAAACATCTATCACTTCTACGTGCCAAATCAAAGATCATTTGTAACATCGAAATCTTCATTGGCGGAGTAATGGACAACAAGGGAGATGAAAGGTCGTCCCTACGGAGAGGAGGAACTCTTGTGAACTTGCACTCTTCTTATGATAACGAGTGAAAGTACAGTAGAAACAACTAAAAGACGAAAACAAAGATGGATAAGACCATCAAGGGACTGTCCGATGCAGTTTATGGTTGTTAGCGATGAATGAATGGATTTTCGTAAATAAATTAACTCTTTCCTTGAAATGTACACTGCAATGTAAAAGTGTTCCGAGGTTGTTGAATTCGTTTCACGACTTCACAGTTTCAGATATTTTTTTCTTCAAATTCTCGGAAAGATTTTCCAAGTATACTTCACAAGTTTCTGGATGACACATTGCTGTAAGTTCTCCGTCATCTCGATCGCATTGTTATTGCATATAATAAGAGATTAATTTGTTACGCACGTGTCGTCTGGCTAAGATGGACGATTGGAATGGGAATGTGCAGTAAACATAACAGCGAAGTAGCGGGGGAAAGAAGGAGGGAGAGGCTAACTCGTCCGATGGTTCATGAATGCCTGAGATGTTCAATGGGCTGTGAAGAAGAGTGAGAAAAGAGAAGGATGTGTCACCTCGATCGATTCTTCGCCCCTTCTTTTGTTATCTGACAGGGAGATACCAAGCTTGTTCTTTTTGCTTCGTTAACACTGTATATCAATCATCAATTTACTATTATCGGCATCTACGCAATAGCACCGACATCACCTTTGGCGTCAACACAATTCGCACATTACCTAGACGATCGAATAACACTCCGGTTCTATGTATAAAGTAGACGTGTTTGACACAAAAAGCGATGCACATGATCAATAGCAGTTTTATTCTTTGAATATCACACGAATTGGGAAGCATAAATGACTATACAATGCGAGAGAAGAAGAAAGAAACCTGTAGGATACTGGAGGAGGAAGGAAATATTGAAGTGAACACGGGCGAGAGAGAGATTGTAGCACTCCGAATAGAAAGATAGAAATGACTAGATGAGAGGTGAGGTAATCGGGTATGATGAGTAGTGAATTCCATGCAGAGAAAGACTAGAGACGAGCTATGAGAAGTGATCATTCAGGCAAGAATGACTATACGAGAAGGCTATACAAGCAAAGGACAAGTTGCTGTTGTGGGAATCTTGATATCATGCAAGCACCACTGAACTAAGAAGAGGAATCAGAAGAGAAAGAAGGGACGTCACCGTCGTCGTTCCTCCATTGCAGAAGTCCTTCTTGCAGCAGCAGATGCTTCCCTCACTCCCGTAATCTTTGTGTTTCTTGCACATGTGACCATCCTCGTCTGTCGTCCATCCCTCTTTGATGGCCAGTTCATCTTCACAATCCGTCCGATCGCATCCAACTGAATATCCCTGCTTCTTCATCCGATTCTTGTCTTCATAATGGACGCTCACACAGTACTTGGCTGCATAACACGTCGACTTCACCATCGAAATGTCCTTGTATCGATCAATGGTGAACTCATGGTTGAGAATGCACTGGATGGAGAGGGCAGGAGAAGGCAAGAGAAGGAGAGAGAAGAAGAGACACACCACTGCACCAACTACCACCATCTTGTTGTGGTCGAGAAGAGAAGAAGACGAGAGAGAGAGAGGGAGAGAGAGAGAGAGAAAAGAGGGAGGAGAGGCCCTCTAGGAAGGTCGTTCACGATTCATGAATACTCTATTAGCACGCATCTAGTGACGCTTATCTCTCGTATCTTCCTCATTCCATGCAAGTATTTGGGATGGACAGATGAGATCCCAGTTGGAAAGAAACGAATTGAGTGAAGGGAGGGATCGAGTAATGATCAGACTCTCCCCATTCTACACGTTCTCTCAACGATCAGACAACGCGAGAGAGCATGCAGAATTGAGAGGGTCAGATCATTACTCGAGGGATCGTGCATATCTTGCTGTTAATTGAGAATCGATCGAACGAACAGGAGAGCCACTTCATTCATTGCAATACAAGACAAGTGTCATAGATGGACAGGGTACGATTAAAGCTTCATTTACTTTCTCGATGAAACGGGGTTGCGAAGGGTATCGAAGTGCAGTCAGAATACCGGCCGGGGGAAGAATTGTGTAGAGAGAGAAAGAGAGGGCGGTAAGAAGAGGGAGAGAGATGCGATGACTGTGACATGAGACAAAGAGGTCGTCCAACAACCGAATTAAAGTAGAAGACGAGGTGGGAATAAAGCGAGTGAATAGAGGGAGAGAAGAAGTCAAGCGACCATTAGTGCTAACGAGCAAATATGCATCGACTGAAAGGTGAAGATGGACAGAAGAATCTAGAGAATGGATAGGAGTGAAGACGAAATGTGAGTGGGAAGGGAGTGGAAGTACTCAATGGGATCAATAGATGGACAGACAATTAAGAATCATGACGAGAGAGGAAAACTGCACCGAGTTATCGATGCAGGACCAATTCGGAATGAAGAGAGAGAGAGAGGGAAAATAGAAAGTGATCGTCGTCCCAAGCACCAAAGTAACCGAAAGAGTGGACATGATAATATGGGATAGAGTGGGGGGGGAGAGAGACACGACAATTGAGAAGAGAGAGAGAGAGAGAGAGAGAGGGACTCATTATGCAGAGATAAGATGACAGAATTCGATGGATGGGCAATGAACTTAGACGATGATGCTCATTCGATGCAAAACATTCTTCAATCGGGGAATCGATGAGGGGGCGAAATACGTGCAGAGAGATAAAGAGAACCATACCAGAGAGAGAGAAAACGTTGTGAGTGAAGAGGGGCTATGGATACAGATAGGACAAGACAATCGATCGATCGATCAGAGGGGAGGGGGATCATGCTAATAGGGAGCGAATCGATTGATGCCTCGCACGCCAGCAGACTGCATTGCATAGGGAGAGATGGATGCTCCGAGATACTCCGACCCGAGGCCGGCTGCAGCTGCAGAGGCTGCACGCTGCTGAGTCATCGATGCGACCAGTTGGGCTGCAAGCGGAACAACGACATGCTACACTGAGAGAGTGCCAGTACCCAGAGAGAGAACTAAGAGAGAGAGAGTTGGAGTGAGTGAGTCAATCGATCCATTCTATCCGAGAGAGAGATAGATTCTATACGGTAGTCACACCTCATGCAAAAACTATTCCTCTTTCTCTCTCAACTTGCCAGAGAATACTCGCTGTCAAACGCAACGAGTTAATGTAGCGAGCATACGATATCGACAGCTAGGGTGCGCAGTGAGGAAACGACAAGAGAAGAAGAGGACATAATAGTGATTGGACATTTGGAACCGCCGTTAAGGAATCCTCTCCAGGATTTGTTTAGGATACGTTTCAGAATGTTATATTTTGGGTTCCTCAACGGCACTACCAAAACGTACCATCAATAATCGATGATCGATCGATTTTGACTCCTCTTGTCGTCCCTTCAAATTATCGATCTCACCAAGAAACCCAAAGGTGCATTAGAACAAAAAAGGACTTGACATCTGCTCGTATAAATGCGAGAGTTTTGGTGCGTTGATTGAGGCTAGGGAATGAATTCAAACGAGTGCGGGTCAGCATGGGAGTCAGTCAATCAAGGCAATCGGCAGAACACGAAAGGGTGGAGGAATGACCAGACACTCCTCATTCTACGTACTCTCTCATCGATCAGACAACGCGAGACAGCTTGTAGAATTCAAAGGGTCAGATCATTACTCTAAGAGTGAGTGAGACTCGCTCGAATTGAGAGACAAACGTACGCATGAGTGCTGCCATATCGACCCCATCGACTGAAAGTAAAGAGAACCTAGAGAGGTCGTCGCACGACTAATTAGACGACTAATTAATTAGAGATGGACTCAGAATTAACCTTGCAGCAGCTGATTTTGATTGGCGACTTGCATCTCGACTCCGTAATATCCCGCCCCGAGTAGTTGCTGCTGCGCTTGGAGATTGGCGAGAGATTGTGCAGCAAGCAATTGCTGCATCTGCAGCTGAGAATAGATAAGAATTAGTAATTGCAATTACGCACATCATAATTTTCGGTTGAGCACAAATTTCATCTTAGATGATGTTACATTCTAATCGTTTGATTTTCTGGTCCCTCTCATTCCCCATTAGCATAAATCAGTAATTTCTTGTTGCTATGTCATCTGAGATCTTTCCGCAAATATTCCAGATCAACATTTTCCCCGTGATCTTTTTCATGATCAAAGATGGGAAATAAGGTTCCAAGAGGTTTTTTTCAAGATGTCTATATTATTATCTAATCAATTGCAGGGTGCTAGCCCACTTTGCAGAAACTAATACTGAAAACATATCAATTTTGTCAATTTCACACTTTCAGATAATGCCCTCTCTAAATAACCACCCAACTGGGGCGGTACAACCTCATGCCCACCTACGCAGAGCGCGAACTTTCTAACACGTGCCGCTCTAATTAGCTCAACTTTCTTAGATGATCGGCGAGATAATGCGCGGCGAAATACAATAGTACGTTTTATTTAATGCAATAGAGTTCGCACTCTGTATATGCTCCTCATTTCTTTCTTCTCACCTGTGGTTGGGCGGTCGCAAGCGGCAATCGCAGGGCGGGATTCTGTACTGCAGCAAGCGGGAGTTGTCGTGCCATCATCGCCATTCGCATCTGTGCAGCAAGCTGCTGCTGCACGGCTGCACCTTGGAGAGCTGCAGCTGCAGCAAGAGAAGAGGAGTCGACCACAGAGAGATCTAGAGAAGTAATTTATAAGATCTGTTTCTCTGCATATCGCATGGAGTCGAATGCACATTATGGTGTTTCATTGTTTTCGTTCTCCTTTTTTTCTTTATAATCGCTTAGTTTCTTCTTGAAGACTCATAACTATATTATATATTACTTTGTTTTGTTTTGTGATGGAGGAGAATTGGCACAGCTGACTGATAAATCAAGAATCACAAGCATCGACATTTTCACTGATAGGTAAGATCCAATACTATTTTCCTCCACTGACGCTCGGATTTTCTTTTTTTCACTACGTCACAAAATTATTCTTATATTTGCTGAGCTCTCGATAAGATAAATAGCGATGTTTTTGTTGCAGCAAAAATATACGCATCCGGAAAGAGTGTTCAAAAATCGGTCTAGTTAATTATCGCTATGGCTGCGTGCGTCGAATATAAATAAGGAAAATTGAAAATCTTTCTATAATTTCCTCAAGAGGATGCGCCTTCATAGTATAATCTAACTTTTTTTGATGAAATATCAAAAAAAAGTATGAATCGCTCTAAAATCTGTTAAAACTCTTTTTTTCCTACATTCGCGTGTGTTTAACCTACTCGAGCAGGGTGACACTACAATAGATCTCTCTCTCTCTCTCTCTCTCTCGCTTATCCCTCAATTCACACACGCGAGTCCATCATTTGCATTGTGAGGACACATTTCGATTGACCCACTTGTGACCTTCTCTCTCAATTCTTTTCTCTCTCTCTCTCTCTCTCTCTCTCTTTCCTCACCTCCATTAGTCTTTGGTTTCTTCGAATGAATTCGTGCAGTCGCACTGTTCACTTCTATTTTCCTTCCTTCGATGCAAGTCGAATTCAATTCCTTCTTCGCTTTTTCTGCATCTTCTGGCCTTTCCATCGTGACGAATCCAAAACCCTGGAAGGAAAAGGATGAGAATCAACTCTGATTGGTCCATCCACTGATAGTTCCTTCCTCTCTCTCTCTCTTTCATTCGATTCTCTCTCTCTCCTCTCTCTCTCGATTTGCTAACTTCGAGTCCCTCTCCTCTCGGCCGTCAATTGTGTTACTTCCTCTTCTATCCAGTGAGGCTAAGCTGAGCTAATTGCGAGGCTGTCGAATACAAGCGAGAGAGAGAGAGAGAGAGATAGAGGAGGGGGACGGTCTCGAGTCTTCCTCTCTCAATCGTACGATGGACAACTTGACATGGTTGTGAATAGGGAGAAGAAGAGGAAGGAAGCAATCGAGGATCGAGAAGATTGAAGTGGGACAAAACTACTGTGATCCGAGAGAGAGAGAGAGAGAGAGAGAGAGAGGGGGGGGGGAGAGAGAGACTCGCTAATTGCACTCTTGCAAGCGTCTGATTGTGACAAGTGTCCATAATTGTGACTGGCACGAGATTAAGAAGATTTCGGGAAGGGAAGACAAGGGAAAAGAAGAGATAGGAAATATGAAGCGTCAGATCACAGAGTTAGTGTCGAATTCCCGCTAATTTTTTATCTTGCCTCCAATTGAATTAAGGGCTTGAAACTTTTTTAGTGTAGAGAGTTTCCCAGAACAAAGAAAAATGTTCTTCTCGTGGAAAGCGATATACAAAATTGCTATTCAAACATAACTGCTTTTCCGGAAACCGATTACTACATGAGATAGATTACCTTTGATCCTCGTTCATTGAATATAATCTCTACATCCATCACAGGTCCAAATGGCTCAAACATCTTCTGCAGATCGGGATTGCGGAACTTGAAAGGAATATTGGATACGTGCAATCTCTTGCTTCCATCGGCCACTGCAATTAACAATTATGCATCTGAGAGAAGAGGGAGAAAGACGTCAATCTTCGTCTCCGCTCTAATAACATGTAGCAGCCAGCCACCGTACTCCCCCCTTTCTCTCTCTCTCTTTCTCTCTCTCTCTTCCTTGAGTCCCGAGATTTCGTCTAATTTGACCTTCTCGTAGATCGTCCTCTAAACTCGACGAGTACCAGATGCGCTTCCTCTTCCTCTACTCCATATGCTCTTCGGAGAGAGAGAGAGAGAGTTCTCTCTCTCTCTCTCTCTCTCTCTCTCTCTTTCTAGCAGTTAGCTGCGCTCACTCTGCCAAACACTCCAAAGACGAGCGGATTTCTACACACACAGTCGTTGTTGTTGTGTGCGCGTGTCTAGTGGGAGGATAGTGAGAGGGAACAGAGAGAGAGAGAGAGAGAGAGAGAGAGAACAGTGCCCATCAATCCGTTCGAAGACGGCGACGACCCCTTCAGACAACTCAAAACGACACGAAACGAAGAAGGAGGAGAGAGAGAAGCAATTGGCCGTTTTCCATAAATAACGTCTTTAGTTTGAGAGGAAGGGGCAACATATCAAATGTCTCGTTTCTTCTTTCGAAGGGCGCCTCTCAATCCCTTCATTCGTTTTCTTTTACGACCTGTGAAAGTTGTTTCACCCCTCTCGCCTCGAATCGGGCCCGATCAAAGGAAACCGTCCCTACCGTAAGCAACATGTGGGCACTGGCGGGGTTTCATTTCACCTTTTTCTCTCTCAACTCTTTCAACTATCGAAGGGATTACTGTAATCGGATCTCTCTCTCTCTCTCTCTCTCTTACCGGAACTGCAGGCATCGCTGGAGTTGGGAGTGGTCTGACAGGCAAGTAGACTGTTTCCTGTGGAGGAGGCTGTCGAAGTGGAGGGAGCAGGCAATTGGGGGCCGATTCCACTCAGGCCTTGCACTGACAACTCCTTCAACATCTGATCCTCCAATCTCTGCTGAAATTTATCAACTTTTTTTAAAAATTCACCGCAATGATGCGTCTACATATAAATAAATAATTGGATAAAAAAGGTTGATTTTGAAATTGGGTTCAATTATGTCAGTACGAAATAGATCAGTACGAAAATGCAACTAGAAAACGGGGGAAAAGAGGAAGGAGGAACGGGAGCGACGTGCCCTGTGTGTATTCCATCTGTTTTGTCTCTCTTTTCATCATTCATCTCTCTCGTCCCCTCCATCTCCTCCCTCTATCTATCCATCTTCTTTTTCAGCTTTCGACCTCCCATAAACACTGACACAACTCAAATCCGCGAGAGCTCTCAATTCCCTCATATCTCTCTCTCTCTCTCTCCGATTACAACCTCATAAACCGCCTCTCTCTCTCTCTTTCCACTCATTCTTCCATTCTTCGTCTGGTCATAATCGGTCGTAAACATCGTCTCTCCTCGTTCTTTCTTTTCCCTCATCCCCCAGTCCCTTCATAATACCTCAATTACTCAGTATCTCTCTTTCTTTCTGAGAAAAGAGTGAGGAGGAGGAGGAGCTACTTGCAATTCACTCTCAGTCGGCCCAAAAGGAAGGAGAGTCATCTCCACTCCATTTATGTGATGGGAGGATGAGTGAAGGGAGAGACAGAGAGAGAGAGAGAGAGAGAGAGAGAGATGGGGGGGGGGCTGGTAATAGACTAGGAATGAGGTAGATCACTCACTTTCTCTGCTAGCATCTGCAGTTCTGCATTGGGACTCGTTCCATTCAGCATGAGGACTTCTTGCTCTGAAAAAGCGATCGAATGTGTCCCTTCTCTTTCCCATTCCACATCAATTACTGTATCCACACAGGGGGGCGATGGATCAATCTTCTCCCTCAATTACCATCCCTCTACTCTCTCTCTCTCTCTCTCTCTCTCTCTCTCTCTTCCTCTCCTCTTCCCTCTATTCTTCTCACACACAGCGATGCCCCCCTTTGTTAGCCAGTGGACCGTCCCTTCCCCTTCAGTAAACAAGACTCGCTGCTTCTCTCTCTCCTCTCTCGACCCTCCGACTGTTCCATAACGAGGCTCAATCAATGCTCATGAGAGAGAGAGAGGATTGAAGGATGGGAAAAGGGGAGGATTCAATTCTCATCTCAATTCTTTTCATTCGGAGACCTCTTCGTCTCATTTCAATCTCTTTTCTCGTTTTTCGACTTTTAGACGCAGATCGTAATCTGGTTGGAAGGAGGAAAAGAAAAGAGAAGGAGGAGAGAGAGAGAGAGAGAGAGAGAGAGAGAGATGCCATTGGAATGCCTTCCATCCCCACATCTGGCTACTCTCCATTACGGTAGAAGAAAAGGAGGAAGATTTAGAGGATTGAAGAGCAGCCGGAGAGGAGAGAGTGTGGGAAAAGAGGAGAGTGCAGAGAAAGAGAGAGAGGAGAAGGAGGTCAGACACACACAAAGACTGTAGAGGATCGAGGGGGAATGGTCCGTGAGAAAGGAGGAAGAGAGAGAGAGAGAGAGAGAGAGAGAGAGAGAGGGACAACCGAATAGAAAGGAAAGGAAGGATTGAAGTGACGATGAATCGAGTCAAGAAGAGACCACAATTTGTGTGCATAAGAGAGGGAAGAAGAAAGGAGAGAGAGAGGGAAGAGATGGCACGACTTATCTCGTATCGTATCTTAGTCTCTATTCTGCCGCTCTTAGATGGACCTGTCGATAGGTTCGACTCACGTTGGTTCACTGCCGATTGTTGGATGTAGTGTTGTAGGAGGGAGGGATGAGCTAGTCCTGAGAGAAGTCCGAGAGAGACTGTGGGTACTTGACCCGGGGTCTGGAATGCCGCCGGTGTCGTCCCTGTTGAGAGTTGATACGGGAGTTGGAGAGTTTGCATTCCCTGAGAAGAGGACGATCATTGATAAGAGAGAGAGAGACAAGTGTGAAGAAGAAAAGTACTACTGAGGGGAGGAGAGAGAGAGAGAAGATTTGATTATGGAAGAAGTGAGACACAGCAGATTGCCACCCCCTCAGGCGCATGGGAACCTAATCTCAGAGGATTTGTAGAGATCAAAGATCAATAATACCTTGGGTGAAGCATGGCTAGGCCAGGAGTGGATGGGGATCGTGGTCTCTACCATTCTAAGGAAGATCCATTAGCTGGAGTGAGAAGAGAGATGAGTGAGGGAGGAGGGGAGGGATGGTTGTGGGACAGTGTGCTGATGGTTGGATGGAGAGAGAGAAGGAGAGAGAGAGAGAGACCGTGGGAGGAGGGGGGGAGGGGAGGAAGGGGAGACTGCTGAGTGAACCTCGGTAGTGAATATGACAGCGAGGAGGGGGGAAATAGAGACAGCGACGCGTCCGCCTCGCGTCCCTTTTACTCGAGTTATACCACCTTCTAAGGACGAAGTTGGGATCAGAATCTGGACGACATCGACGATCTCTCTCTCTTCTCTCTCTCTTTTACTCTCGGCCTGTTTACCACTTTCCCCCTCTCCATCTCTGTCTCTCTCTTCCCTCTCTCAACTCTCACGAATTCCCGCTGATTTAGGATGAGCTCCGCATAATTGGCAATTCACCATGTCCAGCTATTAGGCAAGTTGTCTCGTTCGTTCCCTCTCTTTCTCGCGAATCGTTCTTCGCACCGCTTTCTCTCTCTCTCTCTCTCTCCTAAGGCCTGTCCTCCTCCCCTCTTCTCTTCTCCTCTGCTTGCTAGCTCTACAGTATTCGCTCTCTCCGTCAAAACAGCAGTAGAGAAATTCGAATTGTGACGAAATCTCTACTCGTTGTGAGAATGGAGACAAAAGAAGTTTGTGTGAGGAGTGAGACAAGTCTGAGAGAGCAGGTGAGAAGAATTTGAATGTGGAGAGAGAGAGAGAGAAAGAGAAAGAGAGAGAGAAAGAGAGAGAGAGCAATAGCAAATCCGGTCATCTGTTATGAGTCGTGACCTCGTGAAGGCTGTTTTGATCCTCTTCGTTTTCTCACTCTTGGACAGGCGCTAGTCAATTGATCCCTCCACTCAATCCCCCCCCCCTCAGATCCGGGATCGATCGGGAGAGAGAGAGAGAGAGAGAGAGAGAGATAGTCAGCTGTGAGAGAGGGGACTGAGTAGCTACTCCTAAGAGGGTCCGAGCATACAAACATATCCAGGGGTTAGGCAAGGGACGGATGGAAAAGTGATATGAGCGTCGACAGTGTACAGTAGAGAGATCTCAAATAGATAGAGACGAGTCATAAGGATAGGATGGAGAGAGAGAGAGAGAGAGAAGAGTTAGAGGCAGATGGCACCCCTCTTTCGACCCGAATCCGAATTAGATGGAATGAGAGGAGTCGTCTCTCTTTCCCTCATGCTCATTACAGATTCCGATAGAACGACGACATTAAATAGTGAGGAAAGGGGAGATCTAAGGGGGTCCATGATATAGTGAGAGAAGCCCTCTTGCTACTCTTAGAAGGAGGAGGGGAGAGAGAGAAAGAATCTTCTCTTCTCCTTCTCCTCTACTCGATTATGTGAACGATGATTACGTGAGAAGCTGTTTATCCAGCCGAGAAGAGGAAACTGAGCGAAGACGAAGAAGAAGAAGAGATTACGATCTGCGACCGAGAGAGAGAGAAGAACAAAGAAAAGAAGTGGTTGATACTCTCACACTCAAACCACGCCCCGTATGAGAACGAGAGGCTTATCCCTCATATGATTCATTATGGAACTAGAGATGGATCAGCCGATCAACCATTATAACGAGCGTAAAACGTGTCAAATGACGAAATCCCTTCCTTCCGTATAACAAACCATCCCCGATTATCGCTTTCTCTCTACAAACAAACACACGAACCCAGATGAACCCTGCCTAGAATTGAGTCGAGAGTTTACTGTAGTCGGATAGGGGCAGTCTTCTGTTTTTACTAGATAGGACCCAATTGTAGAAGTGTTTTTGGGCGAAAGTTTTCATTACGCGAGGCTACAAAAGTTAGAGACGGGGGCTGAAGAAGCGAGGCAAGAGATTGAAATGGAAATGAAAAGTAGGAGGACTGACCTCTTCAGGGTTTGAAGATGCGATTTCGGCCATGGAGATTAAGGGAGGAGAAGAAGAAGAAGAGAAGAGAGAAGCTGCTGTGGGATGAAGTGACGAAGGGATTTACTCAGCTACAATTGAGTCGATGAATTGAGAGGAAGAGACTGAAAGCATCCAGGAAACTCGGAGGAGGAGAAGGAGATGGAGAGAGAGAGAGAGAGAGAGAGAGAGAGAGAGAGGGCGGAGGATTCTCTGTATGGGAGAGAGGGGAATGACACACAGGTCTGGTCGGATCCGAAGACGTAAACTCATTGTGAGAATAAACAGAGTCGGAGAAGGAAAAGACAGAGGAAGGAAGGAATTAGAGGAGAGATGGACGGGTCCACAAAGGGGAAATATTGATCAGAGAGTGGAGGGACAACGAATGGACAATCTAAGTACTGCTTAATGGACCTCATCTCTCATAAGTTTTGTCTCTCTCCCTCCCTCTCGTCGGCAAGCAGCAGCCCATTTCATTGTGCGTCGAGGGGTGGGAATTCCTTTGAAGACTGAGAGAGAGAGAGAGAGAGAAAGACTCTTGATATGCAGGAGGCCGATTATGGAGGAAGGAAAGAGACTTCCTGCACATAGAGACAATAGAGGCGGATCATGGAAGGATCAGAATGGGGATTGAGAAGAAAGAGAAGAAGAAGAGAGGGATTGAGACTAAGGAGAAGGACGATGGATATAATGCTGCATTCATTGTCGATGCCCTATCATTATGAGGGGTCAAAAGTCTCTCCATTTCACACACTCTCTCAACCGGTCGATTCAAGAGATAGTGAATATAGAGCGAGGAGAGTTTTTCAACAATGAATGCATCATAAGAGAAGGAGGAGAAAATTTGAGTGTGAAGATCATTGAGTGAGAGGAAGACGAAGCTTCGAATGACAGACTCGACAACAAACTCATTCGATCCCAACTGATTATCGATTTGAGAGATGGGAGAGAATAAAACGGGAGACGAAAAGCGTCGATCCGTTCGTCGATTTCGTCTGTCGAGGTTGAGTGTAAATTGAGGGACACGGCTGCTTCTGACTTTCTCTCTCTCTCTCTCTCTCTCTCTTCTATCTCTCTAACCCCCCTCTTCCCTTTCCCCTTCGTCTCTTCACTCTCGCCACTCACAGCACGACAAATAGTGGGTGGATGAGACACCGAAACTTCCCCCACTAACCTCTCGTGATTACTCGACGCCCTCTATCTCTAATCTCTCTCTCTCTCACTCACTCTCTCTTTGCGGTCCTCCGTCGCTCAATCAACGGGTCACGACTTCGCGTCTCTTTCGATTCCTTCAATTAGATGAGATGTCTCTCAAACGATGGCCGAATTTGCTTTACTTGTCGTCTTCGGCGACGAAAAGAGGAAAGAGAACAGCGAAGAACAAGGAGACACAAATTGTGAATGGGCCGAGAGAGGAACTCAACCATCAATGGGAACACATGTATAGAAAGGACAAATAGAGAAAATTAAGCCTCTTCATACAAAAAAATATATATAACAAAATGTGCTACGTTTTATTTATGAAAGGGCTGGATTTATAAATTTATGTGTGGAGTAGACAAGGCGCTTAGTCCGAGAATGGAAGGGATGAGGGAACGAAAGAGGGGAAGAAAGGGTAGTGATCTGAGCATGGGGGGGAGGGATACTGGGATGAGCAAGGAATGAGTGTGTATCCGGATGGAGAAGAGAAGGGGATTGATCCTATTGAATCAAGATCAACAGAAGGGCTTGGTTGCTTCAGCATCTGAATAGATTCGAATGGACGAGATTCCGATCTGGCCGACATTCGCTCGCTCCGTTTCATCTTGTGTGCTTATGATGAAGAACTGGAAAGAAGAAAGATGGATCGACTTGCATCTACTGCTCCCCATTCAACTCCACTTGAAATGACGAGAAGGAGAAGTAAGGGAGATCCCGAATCCCATTATACGCCCCTCCCTACCTTATTAATGTTATTAGGCAATTTGACGACTTCCTTAGTCCACTTTCGCCCAAATGGATCAGCGGAGTTTTGGAATGCATCCCAGAAGCAGGATGACGCCTTCCAATCAGTACACACCTGCAATCAATCCGCCGATCTCTCTCTCTTTCTCTATCTCTCTCTCTCTTTCAATCCAGAGTAAACACTCCAAGATGCGACTCTCGTGATCTGATGGGATAAAGGGGATATCTTACGAGTAGTTCGATCCCTTGAGTAGCCATGTACTTTCGAAAGGAGAGAAAAGCATCGGCGCCCTCTTCCAGAATGAATTCAGGAGATTCCAGTACATATCTGCGCACAGATTTATCAAATACAAATTCATTTTGGTCGCCCTATCGGAAGACCGAAAATGAGATGGAGAAATGAGATTGTTGAATTATTTTGTGAGAGATTTATTACGTTCAGTTCACTTCCTTACGCCGTAAATAATGGCAAAAGCACGGATTTCGTTGAGATTCGCTCAAGTTTCTCATTAGCTTCTCTCAAGTCGGACTATAAGAGGACATCGGTGTCATCTTCCTTTCTCTTGCCCTCTCTATTCTCAATCTCATCTCAACCCTTCTTCTCACAGGGAAATAAGTCGACGACTTCGTAAGTCTAAAGTCACAGTCTCTCTCAGGGGAGCGAGTAATTCGAGTTTGGAAGTCGTCATACGGCAGCCAGAAGTCGTATACATATTTCTCTCTAAGGATATTGTACATATAGGGTTGGCACGAAAGTTTTGCCCGATTTCGGATTTGAAGTTTGAGGCTACGGTTCTCCCACAGTTGAAATCAGCATCCCCTATCCTCATAGTATTTTATACGTGTACTTTTGTATAACACTACTCAGTATTCAGTTCACTCTATTTTAACTCGGCCTCCTAGATCACAACAAAATACAAATGATGTCACGAGCCTAAATTACGATAAGATTTGTTTGGCCTCTCTAGTTGTAGCGAAGTTGTTTTCAAGATCTGCTCTTCTAATGAGTGACACTATGAACAACCCTCTTTATAATCTTGGCACGACTGAATAGTTGCAATTCTTATTTTGGAAGTTACGGCTCTTCAAATCGGATTTGCCGAGCAAGAACAGGTCATGTATGATTTCAATTGCCGGAGCAGTAAAACAAGAGATGTGCATATAATATGGTGTCTTCTGCTAATTAGTACTTGGGCTATTTGATATGAGTATTATTTCTAAATAAGCCTTTTCAGCTGTTCGTAGAAATTTAAAATTCTAAAATTGTAAGGCATCTCAGATTTCCTGAAAACCGACAATTTTGGGTACCATGTTCGATGGACTGTCTTATTGAGCATATGCGAAACCGAAACACACCTGACGAATCAGTCCTACTACTAGACATTCTCTCTAAAATTAACGAAAAAGGAAATGTGTACAAGCTTCTCAAAATTAGTGACATCCTTTTATGTCTCATTTTCGATCTCTAATTTTGATCCTTACATGGTGTCTTAATCAGTTCGGTAGTGAAAGCTCCACACTCAAAGTGAGTAATACTTTTATAACAAGAATAAATCGCACCATATATCAGAGGAGAACGGGGCATCAATCCCAACCGCCAGCGATACTGTGTCAAAAAATTGAAATTTCGTGATTATTCATTACTAACTTTTATATTCTAGGCCTCATTAGCGGCTCGTCCAGCATGGCGATTCGGTCCTGTCCCGCCTTGTTAATTCAGTGTACAGTATGCTTTCAATAAACCACTTGCTACGGGCCTTGCCTCGTTCCACAATAAAAATACACGTCAAAGAAAAAGTCGGGTCGAAACCAACCCAGTCGACTTTGTTCCCTTACAACTCTTCCCAATATTGTCCGTTAGTCATGACGTAGTGGTTCATCAAAGAGGAAGACTTGCTACATATGCCTATACTAGAGATTATTTGACTGGCCCGCATATAAGAAAATTCGGACGGAAATTCAAGAATCTTAAAATCGGGCAAAACTTTCGTGCCAACCTGATAGTTCACAGTATATAGTATATGGTTATCGTTGCTCTGAAGGTAGTTATTCCCCTCTGAGTCTGTCTCTCCCTACCTGTGTCCCTTCCGACTCTTCGCATAGCCGGGAAAGTCGGCAACGAGGAAATTTGGATCTGAAAGCGGAAGTGAGAGGAGGGAATTACGAGAGAGCACATCTGTCCCAGTCTCAAAGAGAAACGATCGGTGAACGACTCTCTCTCGGACACAATAATTGGCTTGTCCTGAGAGAGGGTCTTAAACATCTACCCCCTCCCTCTCTCTCTCTTTCTCTCTCTCTCGTCTCTATCTCATTATCGTGTCTCTCACCATTAGCTTCGTCAGGAGGTGCGTGAATGCCAGTGAGTGCATTGGAGGGAATAGCCGAGAGATGGGCGACCTTCCATCCTATTCTGAATCCCTCGCCCTTCGCTCCTGTGCCCACTCGACGATAGAGACATCCCTCGTCGTTTGACTCCTCCAGATTACATTCAAGGGATCTGAGAAGGAGAATGAATACTGTAACTGGGGCATATCTTAATGTACTGAGTATCATTCACATTTCCTTGCTTCATATTACACATTACTCGTCGTATCAAGGCAAAGGGGCCTGCAGGTCGTTGGGGGGGGGGGGTGGGGAAGAGTTCGTTGGGATCTTCGAACTCGAGTCAACAAGGTCTCGTTCTTTCGGGATATTATCCTTCGAGTTTCAGCAGCACATTTCATACTAATTTGACTCACTTGCAGCTATTTCCATTCTCATCATTGGGCACGACGATTAAGCTCTTCGGCATCACCTCATTACTGTTCACTTTCTGATCTCGCGAAACGAGTCGCGACGATTCAGGTCGCAGAGTCTTCAACAAGTCTCTCTCTCTCTCTCTCTCTCTCTCTCTCCGTACCGGAAGTGGAGTGGACTCCTCGATTGCCTCAGGCGGAATCGTGTTGTGCTCTCTCACTGCACAATTCTCAGCCGTGTCCAACTGGGCGAAATAATCGATGGAATCGAGTATAATGAGGCCTCCCTCAGGCTCGTTCTCGAACCCATAACCACGAATTACCAGCTGAAAGATATTGTTTTGTTGGATTGTTACAGATTGTTCAAGAATGGATCTGCTATGCATGTCCGACCGCGCAAGAAACACTACATATATTTTAAGGGCAAGTTAACACTACAAAAATGGGTACGGAGTGTGAGAGCGGATAAAATCGAGAGGAGCTCCCTCACCCTGCACACACTCTCTCTCTACTGATCTATTTGTGGAGGTTTGGGTTCATTCGGTCCTGTCGATAGAGTAAATAAATATGCAAACTCGATTTGGCTTCCGGTGCTAACTCACTTCTCCATCTCATTGGAGGTAATGCGAGAGTGTCATGATTAGGGAATGGCATGCTTAGCAGTCGTCATCTCTCTCTCTCTCTCTCTCTCTCTCTCTCTCTCTCTCTCTCTCTTTCTCTCTCTCTCTCTGTCTCTCCTCACCTCGAATGGCTCGAAAATGGGCGGAATGCTCGCGAGAATGGTGTGATTGGGCGTGGTCTCAATGGTGAGACAGTTCTCGAGTGTGGAATCGGGCACGCGACGTGTACACACATCGAGGTCCGGCTCCTGCAAATATTCTTGTAACGTTTTTGGTACGAAGCACCAAAAAGGGCCAAATCCTGGCATAAAGTCACTGCTATCTTACATCAGATATTGAATGTGTTGGATGTCAACTTCTAAGTTAGTTTACCTGTCCAATAATTCTGGATCGGCTTCTCCAATATCGAAAAGAGAGAAGACCAGAGGAGGGCTGGCATGCAATCGCCCTGGATATGAGAGAACCTGCGAACGTCGGTGGTCGAGTGTCCGAAGCGAGAAGGAAGAAATTCGAACCTGCACTCAGAGAAAAATTACTTCGTCGCATGCATGAAGTAATTAATTATTTCTGTGGAAATACGCTAGAACAGCAATCAAAGTAATTAATTACTTCAAACACGGTTATAGTGTATTTCCACAGAAGTAATTAATTACTTCATGCATGCGGCGAAGTAATTTTTCTCTGAGTGTGCGAGCAAACGATAAATAGACAAATGAAACAGTTCACTTCGGTCCACTGGCCAGTGAGCCCTACACAAAGATCACAGCGTGAGAAACAGAATAAAACCGAGAAGAACTCTCTCACTTTTGTACACTCTCTCATCTTGACCCCTTTCTGTAGATTTGGAATCATGGGCGTTATTGGTCGATGGACTATACAAAGTGAAAATTGCCGGACATCATTGTAACGCACCGGGCATAATGGACGATCCCGTGATGAGATTGAGTTTATTTGGAGCGACATCTCCAAATCCCGCGACCCAATCGAGTTGATCTCCTTTTTCATTGTGCCATGTACATGTTGTCACCTGACAATATGAGTTATGACATGGTAACGACTGAATTAAAAGTCTCGCGTCGCTCATAAAAATGAAGGTTATGAGAGGGAAGAAGAAAGAAAGATTAACAATTCTGTGTGTTTTTTTAAAATCAGTATTTTGCTCACATTCGTGCACTGCAGTTCCTCATCAGAAATAGCGAACTCATTGTCACTCCTCAGTTCGGAGTAGGCTCGTGCCTGGACACGATCGCCCAGAAATCCTGCATGAATGGAAGATTGCTCAACACCCGCCAATTGAGAAGTCTCGGACCAGGCAAAAAGAGCAGAAAAGTAGAACAGACGAGTCAAAGAAACGAAAGTTCTCGCCTTGGTATTGTCCCGTCGCGTAAATATCGCGTTGGAAGGAGGCGTGAGATAGTCTGCATGAAGATTGAGAAGAGGCTACGGAACAGGGAAGATGGGGATTTGAGAGACAAGAAGAGACTGAATTTGACATTTCTTCTACATTTATTTCTACTGCACATTGTACAAGTAATAATGTTCGAAACTAGTGTCGGCATTACTGTTTCGCACTCTTAAATTGGAGAAAACAAGAGTGGGCATCAAAAAACATCGTAATCTGCAGAAGCGTATCAAATGGTTAGTCACTAATTTCTCCAATTGCAATAATAAATGTGATTTTGTACATAACATCTGACGACGCGGAGAACGAACGGGTGGGGAAGTTTGCTTACCCATTCTGGTATATATGAGTAGTATAGCGATCTCCCACGGTGGTCGTCGCTTCCTCATCGAACCACTTGATTCAGGAGCCAGTGTGAAAGGGAAAGGCGGAAGGAGAAGAAGACTGAACCGATCGAGTCTCTCTCTCTCTCCGAATTAGGTTCTTCCTCAGGATGAATGGCCTCTTGAAGGAGGAGTCTTCTCACTTTCAATACCTAAGTGCATCCTCCCGCCTGTCCAGTCCCCCTGTCCCTCCATTCTTTTGTATTATACACTCGATTGGCTAGCTCTCTCGGACTCGGAACGAGTCGTTAACCTTTATTCATACTAGAGCCGAGTTGCTTGCACACAAAGTATGGGTTATAACGAACAAAATGGATGAGAGAGGGTGAAATTGAGTGTGGAATCGCATTGAACGGAGAGGAAAAAGTGGACGAGCAAGGGCTGGAAGAGACCGAAAATGAAAGACAGAGGGAAAGAGAGAATCGAGTGAGCATTGCGAGTAGACACAGGAGATAAGTACAGATAACAATAAGTTATGACATGAGCGACCATCTGTGATTACGAGAGAGCAAACTATTCGTAGTACTAGTAAAGCATTGAGGAGGTATGGAGACTGAATCATGATATGTACGCGGCTTGGGATGAGTTCATCTTGGTTCTAACAAATTAGGTTCGATGCTAGGTTGTCCTTTGATAGTCGAACTGGGAGGAATCCGAGTTCGCCCTTCTCCGTGCCGAAGTTCTCCGCGTGAACTCGCAACTATAATAGGTACGGTGGATACTGGATGGTCTGGAAAAAAGAAATCTTCTGGGTGGTCTGACCTCGTAGTTTCCTGGTGGCATCTTCGTGCAGCGGACCTTCCATTCCGGTAGCTCCTCGAGACTCTCAACGCCATTTTTCTTGTAGAAACATTCGTTGTCATCAGTGCAAATTGAGAGAGCAAACGAGCGAGAGGAGAAGTATTCGTAGAAGCAGAAGTACACTTCCTGCAATTATCAAACTGTTTATTCAAATTAGGTTACAATATCAATAGCTATTTCGAGTAAATTATGATCAAAACTACAATAGGAATTACTGTTTCAATCAGATGCTCTCACCGTATTCGATGGAATGGAAACAGTCTCCGACACGAGCATAAACTGCTTCTCCTTCTCGTCGGTGAATGGTGCCACGAGGAATCTCTCAGCTGAAATGACGAGATTACCCAAGGATGATGCAATATCTCACTAACCTCCACCTGGCGATGAAGTGATGGACGTCTTGGGGGAAGAAACTCTCTTGGCCGATGCGATCTCCCACTGATTGCCTCCCGATGAACGCCAGAAGTTGCAGTTGAGGTAGTCTGCAGAAGAACTCTCTCTCTCTCTCTCTCTCTCTTGCCCCGGAAGCACAGTATTGTCACTCTCTCTCTCTCTCTCTCTTGCCCCGGAAGCACAGTATCTAACTCTAATCGGTCATTCATCCCCTCAACCGGTCGGTGATATTCAGAGGGACAGAGGAAAAGATTATTAGGATTAGGGGATTACGCGAGTCTCCCCTTCCCGTTTGGTTCGTGATTGGCAACTGGATGGGAAGAGATAATCTCGGACCTGTGGCGTCGCACGATATGGCAAGACAAGTGTCGAAGAGACCGGAAGGAGTATCGGAAGATGAGGGAGAGAGATCATTCGAGATGAGAGGAGAAGGGACGACTGGAGAGGACGAGAGAGATTTGAAGGATGCAGATGGAGCATCGATAGCCTCGATTGAATTTCTCTCCAGCGTTGAATACTTGGGAATTGAGGCTGGTTGAGGGGCGGCTACTGTAAAAATAGACTATTTGAGAAAGTACGGTGAAATCAATTTGAAACAATGAAGAAAACACCCACCCGGTCTATCATCAGCAATTGATCCTCCGAAAGAAGGCATTGGAAGGGGATCGACAAGCGTTGGATGCTGATCGGCGGCTCTGGCTGTGGTGCAATCAAGAATTCCGTCCACTTGAATATCTTGAACGAAGATTGCGCCGCCCTCAGGAGCAGCGAAGTTGTTTCCATACAGAATTATCTGCAATTTCATCGTTCGCTGTTTTTCACTCGTAAAGTTCCTCTCAACTATGGAGGAATTCGTGAAAATAGCTAGCGATTGTGTGCAAAAAAATCTATTGCATGCATCCTCTAATGATGCACGCTCGCATTAAAAGTAATACATTGTTTTGTGATTCCCCTCTAGTTCGTCTAGTTGGTCGAAATCCGGGGAAGTCACACGTAACAAGAGACGAGAGACTGAGCCCTGCCGCAGTCTCGCATTTCCCTTCCTACTTTGCACAACCAGCGAGGTTTCAGTGAACTCGTTAGAGAGGAGGACGAAAATGGATACAGAGAGAGGTCTCAGGACGAGAGAAGGATTGGGCCAATAATGGTCAGAACATTTGGGAATGTATAGATAGAGTGCCCTACCTCCTGCAGGCCTCTTTGCCTTGATGTCAGAATAAATCTATATCTGTAGAAGTGAGATTGTACCTGGGCAGGAGCTGCGGCATCGTTAGGAGTCGGGACGGGAACTGTGACGGGCATGCCATTCCTCACTTCCATTTCGATGCAGTTTATTAGAGGGAAACGAGCCTCTTTCACGTTGCGAGAGCACACCTAGGAAGTGTTTTCATTGAAAAAGCAGAAGTTTCGTAAAAGAAAACAAAATTTAATCGACGGTACCTGCAGTTTGGGCTGTGTTTCCAACTGCCCGATGCGACTCTTCCATCCAGTGGCAGTTAGTCTTAGACCAGGAGAGACACAAGGAAGAGTATCAGAGACGAGTTGACCGCCCTCCCAACCACGACGTTGAGCGGAGATGAGAGCACCAGCTCCCATGTCTGAGTATCAATATGATCAACGTATACCTAATTTTCATAGTTCTATACTAGCCAAATACATTGTTTCTACCGCAATTAACTGGTCGGTAACTAGCAATTATCAGCAACTAACCGGGAACATTGGACGAAGCGAGAGTTGAGTGCCATCTCTGCACATCAGGAAGGTTCTTGCCCGATACCCAGTCCATCTCTTCCTCGTTTGTATTCGACCAACGACAAGATTCATCCAGAGTAGCACAGTTGAGAACGGAGGGATTACGAATCTCAATTGAATCCTTATACACTGGCATTAAATAAGATGCCACACCTGATCATGATTAGCTTGCGATCGGAAGGGACCCACACGACCGTAGCCTCCGTAGGGATACCCGAGACCACCCAGGCCGCCCAGACCGAGACCTCCTGAAGGACAATGCAATGGAAAGGCAATAATTGAGTCGCATACCGAGTGGATTGTATGGGTTGTAGCCGAGTCCCAGGCCCGGCAGACAAGCATGTGAAAGAGAGGAGAAGGCTAAGAGAAGGGAGACACACCGCATCATTCGACCGATCAGAGTGAGTGGATATCAATGAGAATGGCGGCTTCTAGGTGACTACTCCTACCTACCGTAGAGGGGGAGGAGATAGACCGGCCCGGGGGTATCATGATTCAGTCTATCTCTCTCTCTTTCTCTCTCTCCTCATTTCGCCATATCCCTCGGGGGATTGAAACTGTGTCCCATTGTCGATTGTGTCGGCCGTGTCTCTTCATAATCCATTCACCCTCAATGGAAGGTACACGACTGAGTTAAATCTCTCGTCTTTATGAGCCTGCCAAGGCAAGTGGATTACATATGGGCATCCCCCGATTTCAACTCCCATTCACGAGTTCATTTAAGCCCTTCCGGCTGATCTACCGAGGGACTTTACCCGAAATAAGAGAAACGAGGAAGAATAATGAACACAGAAGAAACTAAGGCACCGTGTCACACAATCGAATAAGCGGAGATTCGAGAACAAATTGGATGAAAAGAAAGTGAGAAAGAGGGACGACGCACGATACTAATGCAATTCTGGACACAGGACGAGAGAGAGAGGGTCAAAGTTGTTCCTCCATCTCTTCTTCCATTTCGAATGATCTAATGCTCCTTCCTGTGTCGTCTTCTCTCACACTCGTGAGACTCTTTGAATCGACGTCTAGATCGATATGGACTATGTTGATGGGAGGAATTACTCGTGTCGACTCTTTCTTCGCATATCGACGAATCGTTTGACGCGTCGTCGACCAAACTTTCTTCGCCACTGTTGGTTCGGTCTGAAGAGGAAGGAAGAGATTAGCGGCGTGAGAGAAAAGAGGAGGGGGTTTATGGTGGAGGGGAGTAATGGTCAAACTCTCTCCATTCCACACGCTCTCTACTCGGTCAGACGGTGGAAGAGAGCATGTGAAATGGAGAGAGCCAGACATTTCCTCGTGGAGGGAAGGAAGAAGAAAGGAAGAAGCATGGGGAGAATAAGAAGTCGTCACCTGTTCGTCCGTCCCAACGAGACAGAAAGCGAGAGCGACGACAACGACGACGACGGAGACCAACGCCTGACAATTAATCATCTATTACTCCATCAACGACATTTATTCGCTGAGGTAGGTAGTAAATCACATAATCGTAATGTATTCGACGGAATTGCATGGCTTTCAGCGCCGTTTTCTCTCGGAACTAAGCCGACAACATCCTTGTTGAAACGATATCGGTTTCTGTCTGTACGGGCGGATGCCGATAGAGATATTATCTCTGCCCCAACCCCTTTGCAAAATTCCCCATCTCTCTGATGTCAGTTGTGGATAAAGAGTAATAGCCTGGTTGCCTACTGACCACCATCGAAACATGACACATCGGAATTCTACAAGACAAAGGAGCTTCGCACTGTAGTCTTTCTATTTTCTCTCGCTGAATCTTGTTGCATCTCTAATTAGTTGTTTTTGGCCAGCGCCCTATTTGGATTTAGCTAGCGTGATCTATGGAATTGTGTGCCACGCAATGCGGGACGAACCTACGCAAATGTACCCAAAGTGATGGTACGTTTTGTAACTGCGCCTAAGGAACCCAAAAATATATGTTTATAAATGTTCTGAAACATATCCCAAACAAATCCTAGAAGAATATGTTGAGGGTTCCTAAACGGCACTTCCAAAAGTCTTATGAACGTACTCACCAGATAAAGCCCGGCGCCGAATCTCTCAATGTCGATAATTGCTACTATAATTCCGGAGGCGAGAAGGGAAACAGTGATAGTGAAGATAATGACGAGAGGAGAACAAGGACAGCGAAGGGCCATGGGAGAAATGAAGAGGACGAAGATTCACATTAAGGGACTCCTGAAAGAAGATGGGGATAATGAGAGGACGAAGTCGACTGAGGAGGAGAAAGAAGAGAGAAGAGAAGAGACGAGAAGGAGGAGAGGGAAGGGAGGGATTCAGAAGGAGAGGAGTGAGAGGATGGAAGACAATGATTAGAGAGAGAAGGAAGGAGGACTACCATCAATTGAGGAGAGAAAAGAAACGATAAGTGGGCCCTTCAGATGAATGTGAATCTCACGCCCGCCGTCTCTTCTCCCAATGTTATTTAGTGGCTCTCGAGAGGGTGAGGAAGAAGTTTATACTCGTACGAGAGTGGTTAGAAGGGGCACAAGGGAGATGAGTGAGGGAGAGGCCGACCATGGGTACTTGGGTGGCTGCGGCTGCTGATGCTGCACGGTTAAGTCGTAGTTGCGACAGCAATCGAGACCACAGCAATATTCGACGTAGCGTTGGCATCTGACGATGAATTATGCACGTATCGTGTCCTCTCCCGAGCGAATAATATGGCAAATCTCTCGTGAGAGAATGGAAAATGAGAAGAGGACTCACTGATAGACTATGTCGTATACGGGACTGCCGTCAGTGTAGGAAATTTCCTTTCTCATTTCATAATCCATTTTGAAGGCACACGTATCGCGAGTGGAGAGATAGTACAAATTGTCCTGTGAGAAGAGGAAGATAACAAAGGAATGGACTAGACTATGACCGGCGACGTCCTATTTCCCCCTTCATTGCTCTGTTTTCCATACCATCATTGGCCATTCCAGAAGCCGAACTGACCATATAATAATAACGGTCGCCGAACCAATAAGATCTCCTGAACTTCTCCAAATACACTCGATCGTTGTAGCCCTTCACTTGGAATTTGACAAAACCCCGCAGAAGCGTTAGCGTCATGAGATTGTACACTTCCAGATTAGTCACATTGTTTCCGTCTGTGGCATACGTCCCAGAGAGGGTCCTGTGAAGAGATAACTACTCACTAAAACAGGAGCTTTCACTCTAATTACCTAGTCTGTTTTGCGGGCGAAGTAGGAGGATAACGAACGACTTGTCTGAAATGGGACGCTTAAAAATGGAAATGGGCGGTTTTTGGTTACCTTCGATGCTTCGTTTGGCCGAGTGATACACAGAGAAGAATAGTAATAAGAATTGATCGGAGAGAGACCATGAGACGGCAGAGTTACGTGCTCGATAAGCAAATAAGACGAGGTTGAGAGTGGAGAGACGAGAATAAGGGAGAGAAGGTCAGAGGGATGACTGGTCAAGCATTCTGTTTGTGTGTTGTCAATGACCATCGATTTCTCTCTCTCTTATCTTCCTTATCGCACTGATCTCGATTATGAGAAAGTGAGAGTGTCGACTCATAGAGACAGCGATTTGTGTGTACGGATTAGTTTGAACTGTTTACGAGAAGAAGATGAGACTCCCCGTAGAGAAGGAGGGAAAAGATCAAGGAGAAGAGGAAGGAGAGGAAAGGAAGGAGGAGCGAATTGGAATAAAGAGAATGAGTTGAGAGAGAGACTAGATCCAATCCCCGCAGCGATCGACCTCATTCAACACCATGAGAGCACTACTCCTGCCCATCCTATTTCTCATCCCGACTTCAGTGGCACAACATTCCAGAGGTACGAAAGATTCTGAATACGATATCCACGCTCAACGTATCCCAGCCACTAAAATTTTATATAGAAACATTCTCGATTCTATCCGTTCAGCGTTTCCCGGCCCTCTAAATAGCGTCGAGATTCCTCAGTGTCCCAATGGAGAATCGCCCAAACTCGACAAGCATGGCGGTCTCATTCAATGTCTTCCTGGTAGGTCACTTAAGTTCCTTTAACCAATCAAAATTTCTCCCTGATCAGGTGCTGGACAGCATTCTGTGTGTGGTCCTGTCCACACTTGCTTCTTCTCTGGAGTGAATTACATGTGCTGCCCGACCAACGAACCTCCAGCTGATGCACCACCTGTGAGTAGTCTACGTACCATACGTCTCACAATATGCCCTCAATAAATATCAACACAATATCATCATCCGGATCCATACCATTTTTAGTGAGTATTAATCAATATTGGTTCTTCAGGTGTGTCCCAACGGTCTGCTGACTGTTACTGACGCCCGCAACCACGTCGTGAGATGCATCCCCGGAAGGAAGGCTTGTCCTGCGGTACGGAATTTCACAAATTATTTTATAATTGCTCGATATCTCCATATGATCAATCAATATTCTCAGGGCGGTCAACTGTGTCTCCACACGGGTCGTGAACGTGAGCACGTGTGCTGCAAGAAGCTGCTCGCTCGTCCTTCCACACCCAAACCAACGCATCCCATCGATTCTGGAGATGACGAAATCGTGTCCAAGTGAGTTTCAACTATTCTTTCATCTAAAATTTCGTGTAATTCTCTAGTATCCATTAATTCCCTATCCAATTGCTTGCCAATCCTTCCCTTTCATCGCCCACTCTCACTATCGAATACAAATCTCGATCGGAAATGAAAATGTCTTTCGCTTTCGATTGTCTCTCTCCCTCCTCCGGTTGATCCGTCGATTCCAGTTCGAGATTTGTCTCTCTCTCTCTCCCGCAGTCGCAATCTCGTTTTGTTCTCTGCAGGGTTTCGTGTCCCGCCAAGTCGCTCTCAGTCCTCAATGCGAGCGGAAACTCGATCGCATGCAGTGCAAGCGCCCCCTGTCCTGGAGTGAGTCAGCATCAAAATAGGGAAGGGGAGGAAAGACCGGAACAAGATAGCAGCTGAGAGCAGCAATACATTGATTACACTGAACAACTTAATGGAAGTGGTCATAATTAACGAACAAATTAAGTAAAAGAATCAATCCAATAGTGAACATAATTCAGAATCAAGAAGGCGATCTTGATGGATTCATGTTTCAGGCCAACCACATCTGCTTCGGGACGACGAAGCGTGCGATTTGCTGTCAAGAGCAGCCGCAGAAGCACATTTCTCTCGGAGCTGCGATGGTGGATCACACGAGTGGACACGCAAGTGATGCAGCTGAGAAAGCAGTGAAGGAAACTGTGAGAGAAGGATTGAAGAGGAAACAGATCAAGGAGAGTGGAAAGGTTAGTCATATCTTATTGTATATATCAACCAATCAATTTACACTTTTCAATTATCACACGTGAGAGAGCAAATATCCATTCGAGATCGATGAGTCAACATGTTTTCATGCCGCTGTGAAATATTAGATCTGGTTCTTATCACGGACGCTACGTGATAAATATCCCTGAGCAATGAAATTCTTTATGGCTCGATGGTGTTTAGCATTGGGGAGCAACCATTGAAACAAGACGACTACGATGATATTATTATTTCAGGTTGATAAGCGTCAGGAGTTCCTCGATGCCGTCCAACCATCTTCTCCCGTCCAACCACTCAGCACGATGAACGACGGAGAAATGACACAGAAGCCGGTGAGAAGACTGAAGAAAGTGAGAAAGACAACTGCTACTTCGACCACTTCAACGACGACGTCGACTGCTGCGCCTGCTGTGAGTGATCGATGGAAGGCTATATTTTGAACGCCTTTAGTATTTGAAACGGGTGCATTGTGTAGGAAGCCGTTGAGCATAATTAGAAATCGTTTTCAATTTTTGTTTAGTTGTATGCGCATCGATATTATGCGCAACGAAGTGTTCATAATTAACTTGCAGGAGGAGTACGAGTACTACTACGTCGATGAGAATGGAAAGGAGGAGACGAGTGAGGTTCCCACTACGACCACTACTACGACTACAACGACGACTGAAGAACCCACGACGACAAGGAAGATCAGAAGGTCGGATATGATGACCATCTATTTACTTCCCAGAGGGACATAAATCAACGAGCTAGAGTTCTGGGTTGGCAATCCTAAAAGTGAACTTGCCCAGAAGTCCAGAAGTCCAGAAGTCTAGAGTCGTTGAGTTCCGGATTTGAAATGATTCCGTATTTGATTACTTAACCACCATGACGAGAATCACGGAGCATCTATTTGAGCGAAACAATGGCGATTATTACAGGAGAAAGATCAAAACCACGACTTCAGCACCGACTGAGGGAGACGTCGAGGATGTAGTTGCTGTCGATGAAGGAAATGAGGAGAAGGCAGAGAAGAGCTTCGAGAGTGGAGAGACTCTCTACAAGAACAGACCCAGGGCTCAGGTACGATAACGTTTACCGACTGGTTATTGAGGAAAAGGGTACGGTAGTAATCGATACAATGCAGGAAATCGACGCTAACGTGATCACTGAGCCTCAGTTCGCTCGTCCTCGCGCCAAAGCAGCCAAGACGCTAACTGGACCCATTCAACCGAATCACGAACAAAGAAAGGAAATGGCACAGAAGCATATCATGAGACACATCAGAAACGGATGGCCGTACAACGAGAACTACTACCGACCAGGTATACCTTTGACTACAATAACCTGGTGCACAATTTGCTTTGGACTCCATGGAATTATAAAAAAGTATCCATTTCAGAAGTGACTGATGCCCCCGAGTCGCCGATCTTCGTTCAATAAACTTCCGCATCATAGAGTAGAGTCTAATAAAATATTCAAGATTCGTGTGTCCTCCCTTCTCTTCTCTTTCCCCCGTCTTCTTTTCCTTTTGAGTTCTCCCATTTCTTCTCCTTCGTCTCTGCTTTGTACATATGACGTGTTTTACTACTTAATTTAATTCATTCCGCTCCCCTAATAAATCCCCCAGCATGTCTTACATTTCGTGCAATTCAGGCCGTCTTTCAGTGTCGATGAGTTCAGTGATAAATATTTATATCTTTTAAAACTAGTTTATGTTATTTGAATATATTTTCGTGATATAGTGTCGAATAGATTCTCATCCACTCCTTCCTTATTACAGCCCCCCTCACAAGAGAGAGAGGGCAGGTCAAATCTCTCTCTTCGCGTCTCGTCTCCTCCATCTGTCAGAAAGGGGCAAAACTTACTGCGGTTAGCGGCTAATAGTACGCGCTTTCTCTCCCTCGTACCCACTATTGCAGTCTGCATTCTTGCACTAGCAAGACGTTTCTTTACCTTCCCTCGTTTCATTCTTTCGTATTTCGTGGATAATAACTGGCTCTGGCTGTTCAATCATCTCTCTCATTCATTTTCAGCCATGGGTCAAACTGGAAGCAAGACTAATTTTCGACAAGCGGTGATTGAATTGACTTCCAAGCCATCGAAACCCGGAGACGACTTGTTTTGGGAGCAACTCTGGTCAGTTTCCACTCTATCTTTCTCCTTTTTATGCTAACGCAAAGAGCATACATCCGCCAACCATGCAATTATGTCCCTCAGGTCGACAGAAAACGTGCAAAAGGCGTCCGATATCTTTTGGCTCGTTCCGACGTCGGATATTCGGCAGCTGAGGGATGAAAACCCCAATAACCTGGCGACTTTGTGTTTCAAAGCTATCGAAAAACTGCAAGAAGCAAGGGACAATCCATCCACAATCAAGCAGACAAAGGTTTGACGCGTTTCCTCCCGAAATATCCCGAGAAAGGCGTGAAATGACGTGTGATATTGTGGGCTTTTCTCTCGAGAAGTGTATTTAAGGGGGTCTCGTGACGTGGAGGTCTAGACGTAACGAAACGAATATCGCTAGATGAAAGATAAATATGATTTTTTTATAATGATAATATGACATTTTTCTGGCACGGCAGTAAATATAGACAGGGGATATACAGGGAAACAGTGTAATATACAATAGTGCCATTTTATAATATGCATATTTTAAAAAGTCTTTTGAGGTAATCAACTGTGTTCGTCTGCTCACTCGCATTCTTCCCTACATGTTCGAGGATCCAGAATGGCGTGGATACTTCTGGTCGACCATTCCCAACAGCGAATCACAGATTCCTCTTGCAAGTTGTCTACTCGGAGTTCTCTCCGATCTCCTCTTCTGTCTCGGATTCACCATTGCCAAGAACGATGGAGGACCGGTGAGTAGTGAAAAACGCATATAACACATTTCAGCTAAGGGGTTGTCCTTTTCATACTTTCTCTGTTTATGGTACCCCATTTTCATAGCGTTTTGAATGATGATTGGGCGTGGGCAGACTTGTCCTAAAGAGAAAGCGAGGGTAGATAGATCGTTCCTTCAGGAGGACACGTTAAAGACAAAATTTAATGTAGTGTAGGGTTTACTGGCTAGAGAGGAATACAGTTTTCAACCAGGATGCGTACATATTGCATGTATTAGCATGAGTAGTATCCAAATGATGACACTTATTGCAGGAGAAGGTGGACGATCTCGCTCAGATCGATTCATGTGAGTACATCTGGGAGGCAGGCGTGGGATGTGCCACCAGACCGAGTTCTACTGCTCAGATGGACCAGGTTTCTTACTTCTCACATCCGAATATCTCTATGATCTTATACAAGTTCAGAATTTTTCAGAATAACTAATTATTATTGAAATAATGTACGAAGTTGTACTGAATGAGCAGATAGATATGGAAAAGACGGTAGTCTGCTCAGTGTCACCTTCCTCAGAGATATATTGAGTATTTATAGAACCGAACGGAGATTCTGAAGCTTCTTCTAACTTGCCTTTCCGAGGTCATCTATATGCCTATGAATGGTAAGTTCGCTAGTATCTTTCGAATACTGTAAGAATTGAGAAGGTGATTGGTGTTTACGCTCAGGTTCCGCCTGTCGCGAAAATATATATTCTTAGTGGACGTTAGCGTTACTCATTAAATGTGTAATAATTAAATATACAGATGAGCACCGTCTTCGATGGACTATGCATTTCTCCGCAGCCGAAAATAGACACGTCTTGCCCCTCTTCACTTCTCTCTTGAATACCGTGTGCTCTTACGATCCCGGTGAGTAAGATCAAATATCACTCTCCAATACGAAAACTTATTTCATTTTCTTAACGAACATTGCATTTCAGTGGGTATGGGAATGCCTTACAACTATCTTCTCTTCGCTGACACTCGTGAACCTCTCGTCGAGGCTTGTCTTCAGCTGCTCATATCCTGTTTGGATCGAGATTCCGCGCCCAAGTCTGATGATGTGAGTCAACGATGCAAAAGACAATAAGCTGAGACGCGTGACTGCAAGAATAACAGGGAGTTGCAAATGGCTTTGTAAGTACCATAATGAGTAGAGAAATGGTAAACAATGAATCTGGATCAAAACTGCTTTAAAATTTATTTTGTTTTATTTGAGAGTGGATACGCTGATAACTACTTCATCCATTTCCTCTCTCGGATTCATCGTGATGAAGATTTCGAGTTTATGCTGAAAGGAATTACTCGATTGCTGCAAAATCCACTGCAGAGTGGATATCTTCCTAACTCGACTAAGAAAGTGAGGCAGAAATGGAGCTTACGTGTCAGAGGTGGTCGGGATTATCGAACTCAATAGAAAGAAAATAAAATATCTATCTTGGATTGAGAGCCGAATTAGAGCGATAATCATTGTGCGTAGAAGAAAAAAATTCTTGAGCGACTTATTAATTAGTGCGTGTCTACTATAGCTGCTAAACTCACGTCCTATTCTTGTCTAGTACTTTCGAACCCATTCCAGTCTCGAGTTAGATCTAGTCGTTCGGGGTCCTCTCCTTGAAACAGTATCAGGCACAGTGAATCTTCCTAATAGAGCTTATAAGACAAGAAATATGTTAAAGAAAGAGTACTATTTGTCATGAAAAAATAATCCGCGAAATAGTACATCGCGTTGTTTCTCTTACTGAGTAAAGAGAACGACACCATTACAGGTGAACTTCCATCAAGAGCTTCTCGTTCTTCTCTGGAAGTGCTGCGAGTACAATCAGAAGTTCCTTCTGCACGTTCTCAAGACGAGTGACGTCCTGGAATTGCTCGTTCCCATTCTCTATCACATCTGCGACGCGAGAAATGATCAATGTAAGTGCCTTCCACAAATTCAGAAAAGTCACTAGGATCAGGGGAATACGTTAACTTGTAAAGGAAATGAATTTTATTTCTGTGTGACTTCAGGTAAGTGAACATCTTCACTTGCTGTCCTTATCCTAGTAACTTTTTTATCTGAAAATAAATGAACATATGCGGATAATGTGGATGAAGAACTCTGGCTATTCACGCTGAGACCATTTGCGATAGAAGTACGGTAATCCAAATTGTGCAGCACGCGTCGGTCTCGTTCACATGTGCGTCTTTATCATTCTTCTGCTGAGCGGAGAGCGAAACTTCGGCGTGCGACTGAACAAACCATACCAAGGAAGGGCGCCAATCGATATCCAAGCGGTCAATGGTGGCACTCATGCTGACCTACTCATCCTGGTCAGTTTCCAGTACTCGTATAGTAAGGGTTACTGTAGATCGGAGTTTAATGGTACATTCGCAGGTCTTCCACAAGCTGATCACGACTGGAAACCACAGAATGCAGTCACTCTTCGATTGCCTCCTTACCGTAGTCGTCAACGGTACATTTTAAATTTTTTCCAAGGGGCGATTTCTTTACTAGTGTTCACTGTCCATAACACGTTGAATTTGGTCGGAATATGTGTACTATATCGAATATAGTTACGGTATTTCTTTCCAGTTTCTCCATATCTCAAATCCCTATCGATGACTGCTGCAAACAAACTCGTCCATCTCGTCGAGGCCTTCTCCACTCCGTGGTTTCTCTTCTCTTCTCCCACTAATCACCATCTCGTATTCTTCCTTCTCGAGGTCTTCAACAACATCATTCAGTATCAGTTCGATGGTGAGTGACAATTGTTCATTTTTTTTAAAACGGCTGAATATGACACCTTGTTATCCGATTTTATGAAAATGTTGGAGTAATCAATCAATAATTTATGAAATAGTCATCTTGCAGGAAACTCGAATCTGATCTACACGATAATCCGCAAGAGACAAGTATTCTATCAACTGGCCAATCTGACGACAGATGCTTCTTCCATTGCAAAGTCTCTATCGGGAAGGAAAGGAAAAGGAGGAAGGACGGAGATCGTCGAGCAGCTAAAGAGTCCCACTTCAGTCACGGCACCGGAGATGCCCGGAGGAACTCCACGTGAGTAAATAAGAGAGTAAATAGGGATCTTGCCGATAAAAAGCGGAATGATATAGGAAAGATCTTTGTATGGACGGTGAGGAGACGAGAAAGATTAATTCGAAGAGACGTTTCCGCCAGACAGCCCTCTGCCAGAAATGTCTCATCGAATAAATTGATGGTCCACTCTTCTCGTCTCCTTTCCGACCATATAAATACGATTCGTATATCTAAAAAAACGACAAGACTTACTGCTAATGAGACTAATTACAGCAGTAGCTGCTGCTGTCGCTGGTCTCGCGGCAACTCCGCAGATGTCCACCATGACAGACAAGGTAAACTCGATAGAGGAAAAATAAAACAAAGATTAATAGAATTATCATAGAACACACATGGAAATATCAATATATTTATATGATCATCAAGGCAAGTAATTGTTTTGATGATCGAGTGAATATATTTATATTGATATGCTAAGAAACAGGACGCATTGTAGAATGAAATATGTACTTACCGTACGTTTCTACAAAAGGAGCAATATGTAAATGAAGCAACTATTCTCAGTAGAATAAATAAGTATTCGTGATATGCTGAATTGAGCTACAAGGAGTAAAGAAAATCTTTTTTAAATAATAAATGTACGTTTCAGCTACCGACGGATTCTTCTCCTCCTTCTGGTGAGGATTGGATCGCGACTTCTGAGTGGGCAGAGGCATGGAAGGCCAAACTTCCTCTGCAGACGATTATGAGACTGCTGCAAGTACTCGTGCCTCAAGTGGAGAAGATCTGCATTGATAAGTCAGTTCGGATATCAATGAAATGTATCATTCCAAAAGTCGTTGAGTGAATCAGCTTTTAAAATGTGTAAACAAATTAAATGCTGGTAAGTGTTGACCATCGAATGAGGTTGTAAATGCGTCGGGGTCGAAGTATAATTTTAATTTTTTCCAGGGGTCTCACGGACGAGACGGAGATTCTCAAGTTCCTCCAGCACGGAACCCTCGTCGGTCTCCTTCCCGTTCCCCATCCAATTCTCATCAGGAAGTACCAAGCAAACGCGGGCACCAACCACTGGTTCCGCACCTACATGTGGGGCATCATCTATCTAAGGTAACGCATTTTCCTTCTTCGATATCCTCGTATTGGAAGTTACTAATTCGTAGAAGTGAAGAGTAATCCTTCATTGTTTTGCTGGTGGAGTCGAAATAACAGCGAGTACAGTTGAGTTATCTCTGAGGTGCCTCTTCCCTTTCCTCTTCCGTTGTGGTGACTCATCTCTCCTTGTTTTCAGAAACGTCGACCCTCCAATTTGGTATGACACGAGTGTAAAGTTGTTCGAGATCAACAAGACATAATCTCTCTTCTTCCATCTCTCGAGGTCTTCCCATATCTCCTCTATCTTATCACCCAATCTGCATTCATTCCCTTTTCTCTCCATTATCTGTCTACACATCCATCCATCGACCTCTATATCTCTCTCTAACACTAACTCGTTCTGCTACTTCCCCCCTTTACTGCAACTTTGTTGTCATAATCACTTTCCATAGTCAATTAGTGTCGCCATAGTATTTAACTTATTTATTAACTCTCTCAATGTGTAGTCATTCCCATGCATTCTCTTTCTCTCTTTCCCTGTCTGCAATACCCTTGGCAGTTTCCGTCCTAAGATCTACCGTACCCTTCAGAATTCCCCATGCATTCGCCAGTTTGAGCTATGATCGATTGATAAAGAGCACTTTTGTTCGACTCTTGAAGGGGCGATGTTGATTGGAGGCTCTTGAAGCGTGCACATTACTAAGAGGAAGAGAAAAGAAAGAGAGAGAAGAGCTGTCATTACTCAAAAGAGAAAAGACGAGAGAGAGAGGGAATACTTGTTCATTCTTCAATACAAGAAGGGTAAAGCGGAGAGAAGAGTGTGGGAGTCGGATTAAGACGAGAGAAGAGAATCATTGGAGGGAATGATTGAGATGCATCCACAGATGGAGACCCGCCTCTCTTGACTCCTCCCCTCCTCTCTCTCTGACCCCTCGAACACCTCTCTCTCTCTCTGTTCTTTCTCCCTCCTCCCTTCTCCCCTCTCTCCTCCCTCTCCTCCCTCTGTGTACATATCACAGGTCGGTAGTCGACTCATAGAGAGAATCGAAGCTACCTCTGTACATTTCCCCCTCTCTTCCCGTGGAGTGAGATGAGCTACAACTACCTATTCAAGGCGAGTTCTGCCCCTTTCCCTCTTTTTCGTTTCTTCGTTTACTTGATCTGATCGGTCAGCTGTTCCCAATCCCAACGTGTTTTTGATCTTGACACTTCGACAAAAAACTCAGGGAGAATAGCGGGGGTGTAATTGTGAGTACTGCTGTGAGTTGAGGTGGCAATTTGGGTGTGTTTCTCGAAATTCTCTCTATTTGAGGGAGTGAATCATCCATAGATGTTTTTGCTTCTTTCATAACTTCCCATTCAGATCGTTGTGGTGGGCGATCACAACTGTGGCAAATCGTGTATTCTACTGCGATTTGCGGAGAATTCATTCAGAAACGATCACATTTCCACACTCGGCGTCGATTTCAAACTGAAGACCATCAAACTGGGAAGGTTCGTGTCACATTTCGCACTCTGAAAGGGGGAGATTGGTGGGTGCTCTGAGAAAAGAGCATACTCTCGATTAGCCGCTCCCATCAATTCTCACTGTTGCATCTCTCTCTCTTTCTATCTTCTCTCTCCACTCTCGAACCTTCTCTCAATCTCGAGTAAATCGATTATATCGGGAAAGATGCGGAGAGTTCAAGAGAGAGAGAAGAGATAGATGGGGAGCATGGGGAGAAAAAGAGCGGGGGAATAGATTATGGCCCTGTGCTTTATTCAATCTGAATGAGCGCAAAAAGCGTCTCTTAACTGCCTCGAGCGAGGGCGAATAACGGATGGAGATTAGTAGAAACGAGCAATCTCATTCCAGGGACAAAATCAGACTCGAGTTATGGGATACAGCGGGAATGGAAAGATACAGGTGAGACAACTGGTTGATTGAGCAAGTGTCTGTCTCTCTCCATTTCACATGTTCTCTCTCACCGTCTGACCGATGAAAGAGCGTGTAGAATGGAGAGGGTCTCATGATTACTATTCATCTCCCTTGACTGGTCCTTGTTTTGGAGGGGAGGACTGACCAGTCAGTGGAAAGAACTGTTTGATCTTCCCAGGACCATCTACAACTCGTATTATCACTCGGCACATGGCGTTATCTGCGTGTATGATATGTGTTCGGAGAAGAGTTTCGAGAATCTGGAGAATTATTGGCTGAAAGAAATCAAGACTCACTCACCATCCAATGCTGTTCTCATGCTCGTTGGAAATAAGGCGGATCTCGAGAGCGAAAGAAAGGTGAGCAATTCTGGGAAATGTCATCGAGAGAGAGAGAGAGAGAGAGAGAGAGTCAGAAAGTCTCGACATTGTTGTGAGAACGAGCGTTACTCATCGCTGTGTCCTTTCATCCCTCTATCCACCCGAATGAATTCTTTCTCGCGTCTTCCCTCATTACAACAATGTCCTTTGCCGTCGAATTCCCTCTCTCTCTATAATAGTAAGTCTCCCCCCTCTGTAATTGTTAGCCTGCCTCTAAGGTTTTCCATTACCCTTATCCAATCCTGTTTCGTCTCGTCCCCCTTCTCTCACAGACTGTAATTGGATGATACCTTGAGAGAGGGATCGAGAAAGAGAGAGAGAGAGAGAGAGAGAGAGAGGACTCAGATCAGATTATGCGGCCTCGATCAATGGACGATGACAAACAGTACTGAGTCAACCTCAGCGAGAAGGGAAAACTGACGAACAGAAGGGAGAAACATCAATTCCCTCTCTCTCTTTCTTTTGATCGTATTGGAGAGAGAGAGAGTCGAGAATGGCATTAGACCCTCTTTTGAGTCTTCAAACCACCAGATGTCATGCTCTTTTGTGTTCCCCAGTGAGGCGTTCATTGTGAAAGAGTGGAGGCAGAGACAGATGAGGGTACACGAGAGAAAGAGAGAGAGAGAGAGAGAGAGAGAGAGAGAATGGAGGCCCCCTCGAACGCCTCGGTTGACACACGAGGGGGTTGATGGAATGATTAGTGAGTGTCTGGGAGGGATCAATCTCTCGCCTTCGTTGATGGGTGAAGAGAGGAGATGGGATTTCATTTCCTCAAGCCTTCTTATTTGGTTCTAATGACGAATGGACTTTCGATACTCAGTCGAATGAAGAGATAGTGTGCGAAATTGAGAGATTAGAGACTGAATTTTATTGAATATAAGAGTATATCAAAGGAATATCAAAGAGTGGAGGCTATGTACTGAATGACCTCTTCTTCTTTTGCAGGTTGACTTCGATCGTGCAGAGAAACTCGCGAGGCGACTGGGCGTTTCTCTCTACGAAGTATCAGCAAAAACAGGTGAGACAATTATCGATTGAGTGGAGAAACGGGACGATCTTTGTCTGATCCATGTCAAACAACACAATTGCCTTCCGTTTCTTCCATCGTGCAAATCCGATTAGGGCGATTGATAGAAGTGATAGAAGTGATAGAGAAGAGACAAACGGGAGCAGACGATTGCTTTGTTCTACAGAACGAATGGGTACAGAAAATATTGAAAGAGGGGGAAATCTGCAGACATATGGAATGAGTATGTTACAAGTAATGAAATTTTAAAAAAAACTGTTCAATTTCTGGTTCTATTGCTTAAATAATGATTGCCATTTGAGGTATCAACTGTGAAGAGGCCTTCCACACATTGGCAGCTGCGATGAGAGAACGAGTTTGCGCGTCTCAACAGGTCAGAACTATCTTTCGATAACCTTAATTTCATAAAAACTAAAACAAGGTGACTAAACTTACACTTAACTAAACTAAGTGTGGAATTGTTTCTGAGTAACTTCTTGGATTTGTCGTGAATTCAATCACGCCGCCCTCTCAATGTAGAGGTAATTGAGTAAACAGAGATTTCGCTCTCCTCATCACACGTTGTTTTCCCCCTTTGCTACTGCAAACACGCCGCTTTACACGTCTTAGAAAACGGCGTCCTTTGATCTTTCGAGTTACAGCAGGGTTAAGGTGTAGGCTGAAATGGGAAAAAGAGGAAAGGCACATTCAGGAAAACTAACAGGGTAAGAGTAGGAAATTGCATGTGTAATCCTGTAAAAAAAGAAAAGGTGAAATAATTTTTTTAAAATAAATTGCAGAGTGACGATTCGGATGAGGCTGAAACCTTCTCTGCTGCTTTTCACGTCGACGGAGTCATTGGAAAAGACAAGGAGAAATCGCAACTTCCCAATTGCTGCCAATCCCAACCACCTCCCGAATTCGTCTAGGAACCATTCCTCTTTTGTGGATTTTGCGCTGATTCGTAACACTAGAACTAGTGCCTCCGTCACAGAAATCATAGAGAGGCTTGTGTTTTAGTGGATCTCGAACGCTATTCAGAATGTTGACAGTATCCTCTTGCACGGTTCTCATTCTCTCGACACATCGACCGATTCTTCCCTGTTTTGTTCACTCACAGAAATTTATGTCATATATTGCTCCTGGAATGCGTTTATATGTCATATACAACATACTGTGAGTTATATTTAGCATACAAACACAGTATAGGAGCCATATATGACATACATTTTACCCTGTGTTGCGTCCATCCACTGATCTTCTCTCTATCATCCACAATCAGTCGAGCTTTCATTCGTATCTCTCTTCTCACTTCCAAATCAGTTGACTTCGTCTCTCAATGGGTATCTCAAGTGCCTTTACTCTGTCATTTCTCACTTGTTTCCTCTTCTTCCTTTGATCGACTCACACACTTTCTCTCAAATGCTTGGCTTGCCCTCTGAATCGCAGATAAAGAGTCGTCACGATCTCTTCTCACACGTAAGAGGGGACGTGAGGAAGGAAAGGGAAGGGGTACCTGATAAGGGCAAGGGAAGGGTCATACGTGACTGGTGAGGAGTTGACTACGTGACGAGAAAATGAAGGATGGAGAGAAGATTCCTCTGATAAAGAAGGAGAAGAGACGAACGACCAAGCAGTCTCGCAAGTATTACGAGTGAGTTCGTTGTTGTTGTCTTTCGACTCCTTTTGGTCCCTTATTTTCCGGTCTCATCAGTTTCGCAATTACTTTTCCAGAGAACTCGAAGAGCTCGAGAGGGCTTACGAAGAAGATGAGCTCACTATCCAGGGGAAGTTCGTTGCCAATGAGGACGAAAAGGTGCTTGAATTGGAATGGTTTCGAAAGAAAAGCCCTCATGATTCTGCAAACTATCTCGTCGTTCGGACCGGTGTGACAATGTGCGATATTAAGAGAGCGATTTCTTGCGAAGCAATCCTGGCTTTAATCGATTGAGAAAGAGGAAAAATTTCATTATTCATTGTTCAGACGAAAGCGGACAATATTCTGTCCAAGATCGTGTTCGCTGCTAATATTGCGTTGTTGATTGCCAAGATCGCAGCTACTTATTTCACATCGGGAACTTCCCTTTCTATAATCAGCACTCTCCTTGACAGTGTGGTCGACATCACGAGGCGAGCCGCCATTCAATTATTGATTGATTCCTCTAAATTATCGATCGAATTTAGTCAATTATCGATCGAATCTCCTCATTTCAGTAGCATCGGGATATGGTACACGTCTCATGCTATAATGACAGCAGATTCGTTCCGTTATCCTCGAGGTAATCGATTGATACTTGAGAAAAGCTAAATCCCCTCCTCTTGAGGACGCGAGAATCTCGAGTTGATCTCATTCATATTCATCGGTGTTGTAATGGGCATGGCGAATGTCTACATCATGTTTCAGTCGATCACTAGGATTCTCTTCCTAGAGGTGAGCAGATAAGTGCTGGTTGGACAACGTTAGGTGTCATGCTTATTCTCTCTCTATATCCCTCTCTCTCTTACGTCTTTCGCTCTCTCTCCCTTTCTCGGGAGGTGAGATCGGAAATGGGAAGAGATCAGTCAGAATGAGAAATAGCTGCTATGCAATTGGGAGAAGGGCAGAGAGGGACACACGGGCGTCGATTCCATTCCATCTGTTATGCTCCGCAGACTCCATTGGATCCCTTTCGTGTACTCTCTGCCTATTGTGTGAGATCTCACTGAATACGGACAAATTCACACTAGAGGAGACGAGAGAAGAGGGGATTACTATTAGTGGGGATGGAAGAGGGCTACATGACTATACAGTACATCCCATGGGAGAAGGGAGGCACAGAGAAAACAGTTGTACTTACTTACTTAAAAAGAAGTATTATCACTGATGACGATTGAAAACTGTTTTCCCATAATGTAATCCGATAACAGATGAAAGAATGACCGTTTTCCGAACCGATTGAGAATTATTAGTGGTTGGAAGAGGGCAACCTGGCTATAGAGTATATCCCATGGGAGAATGGAGAGAAGGAGAAAACAGTTTTCGATCGTCATCAATATTGATAACCTTATCTGCAGGTCGTACCAGACATCACAGTGGTTGCTCTTGCAATTCTCTTTGGGACAATCGTCACTAAGTCCATTCTCCTTCTAATCTGCCTTCGTGTCAAATCTCCATCGGCCAAAGTTCTCCTCATCGATCAGCGTAACGATGTGCTAACTAACATTGTGGGAATGGGAGGCGCGATTCTGGCCAAGTACTGGACGCCCTATGCTGATCCCGTCGCTGCATGCTTCATTGCGTAGGGATGACGCAATCGAGCACTGCCACCAATTTTTTTTACAGTGGCTACATTGCATTCTCGTGGGCGGGAGTGGTCGTTGAGCAGTTGCCGATTCTCTCGGGCAAACAATGCAGCAAGTGAGATACGGTAGCTTACGGTAGGTAATCTTCCCATTCCAGGAGCGAATATTCACGTATTGCGCGCATTCTCATCACTCAGAATAAGCGAGTTCTCATGGTGGAAACACTGCTAGTCTACCACACTGGACTTAAGGTGAGAATGTCAGAATCATTCACCAGTATCATGCTGGTCGGTGGTTAGCATTCATGCCGACTTCTTCCTTATGAGTGTTCCATTGTGAAATTGGTAATCAGTTTGAAATTGCGTCAGCAAGAGACCAATCGTTTTTTTCGTGTGCGCAAACGATGCTGATTATCGTATCACTGATAGCAGCTATCAGTGATGCCTGATAAAAAGGTCCATGATGATTGTGTGCTCAGGTCAGAGTGGAGGCCCATGTAGTCTTGGACCCCGACACACCCGCAAAGATCGTCCATGATGAGGTGAACTTTGATCTTTGATCTTGAAGCGGTCATTGTCTTGACCAAGGGCCAAAACAATGATCGCCACTCCCCTAGTCTGGTCTCTTCTTTATTATCAACTAGTAATTGCAGCCTTTCAAAACACTTAATATTTGAGATTTCAAAATCACGTACTACGATATATCGCATATTTGCAGGTGGAGTCACCGTTGAAGAAGATGTTGGAGCGTCTTCCCTTCGTGGAAAGGGCCTTTGTCCATCCAGATTATGAATGTGATGGATACGAAAAGTGAACTACAATTGTAAATAATTTCCCCTGTCTGTGCCATACAAGTTGTGTCCAGTGACGTATCTGTTCTTGTCCTCTCTATCGCAAACTGAAACGGCGAGATGACTCAGCCACCCTCCCTTCCACGTATGAAAGGACTATCGAGAGGAAGGAAGCTTCGTTTCATAAATCCTCCTCTGTGTACACACTCTCTCTCTCTCTCTCTCTCTCTCTCTCTCTCTCTCTCTCTTTCTTCCCGCCACACAATGAATCTCTCCGTCTTCCTCTAAATGGAACGTGTCACTCTCTTCTTCCTTTTCCTTCGGATTCCTCTGATGGCCCTAATGCTCTTCTCTCTTTACTCTCTTCTCCCCCAGTAGAAGGGGGGAGGAAGGGAGGGATGGGAAGGGGGCCACATATGGAAGAAGCGTCGACTCTCATCGATTCTCATTGTCTTGTCCCTCTCTCTAACTACTCCCCATATCTTTGACTACACCCAGAATGAATACACTTGCTATTGAGTGCATTGTACATTGAGATGCGACACCTACTGTACGATACACTTATAAATCTTTTCGCACACGCGAATACACTCAATATTGAGTGTATCATATACTGGGTGTCGCATCTCAGTGTATTCATTCCCTTTGTATTTCAATGCACTCGTTCCAGATGCTCCCATAAGGAAGAAGTGAAAGCAGACGAATATAATGGGTGAGTCCGATTCATATTCAATATTTCACGTGTAGGTCCATTTCCAGGTGGCGTTCTCGGCTATTTCCGTTCTCTCATTGACACTAAAGAGTATCGAATTCTAATTCTTGGACTGGACGGAGCGGGGAAAACAACTATTCTGTACAAGCTCCAGGTTCCGTTCTTTCGCTATTTCAAAATACCCTCCAATTTCCAGGTTGGAGAGATCGTTACGACTATTCCGACCATTGGTTTCAATGTAGAACATGTGCAATATAAGAATCTGAAGTTTCAAGTGAGTGCAGATTCTGTTATTTTGATGTTGTTCTGATGCTCAGACTCGAGTAGAGTTACTAAATGACGAAGTATTCTAACATTTCGGCATTTGCGTTTCACACATTTTCAATCCAAAACTTTGTTTTAGGTTTGGGATCTCGGCGGGCAGACTAGCATTCGACCCTACTGGCGATGTTATTATGCAAATGCGGACGCGGTTATTTATGTTGTCGACTCGGCGGACAAAGACAGAATGGGCGTATCCAAGGGAGAACTCGTCTCCATGTTGGAGGTACGACCATTTTTGAATTTTTTTATCCAATGAGCGTAAATGGTTTCATTTCTTGGAGAAATGTTCTCCATCATCATCGTTACGCACACCCTTCGTTTACTCACCGAAATGAGAAATCGTGCGAAACGAAGAAAGAGGAGAACTGTTCTCAAATCAAACCATGACTAAATGTTCTGTGGTTTCACGTGGTTTCAATGTCGCTCCACGTAATCATGTCCGCATGCGTGTTTGCTCCTTTTGTTCGAAACACCAGAATTGTGAAATGGAGCGCTTCCCACACTATTTGCCTCTCTGTTTGCACATTTTCGGGGGCTGTAGGAATTAAATTCACTTGTCGAACTCTTTCAGGAAGAAGAATTGAAAGACGCAATCCTGCTAGTGCTCGCTAATAAGCAAGATCTACCAGGAAAGATGACACTTCCGGAGGTCCATAGGGTATGTTGTTCAGCTCAGATGGAAAGTGTCTGAGAAGACATATCCCGATTCTCACCAACATTTGAGCGTTTTCTAAACGCACTGCGCTGATTATTGCAAAGCCCATGTCAGTTCACCTCTGAAAAAAGTATTTTAGGCACTTGGTCTCGAGACGCTCAAGAATCGCACATTCCAAATATTCAAGACATCAGCGAAGAAAGGAGAAGGATTAGACGAAGCGATGGATTGGCTGGGAAATATATTGAGTACGAAGAAATTGTGAAAATTTTTAAAAAAAGCCACTCTTTCAACAATATTATTTTTTTCCTTTATATCACCAGCATAGTATTTTTTTTCCTTTATATCACCAGCTTTGTGTCTTTTACGGCTATTATTGTGCATTCCAGTCACTTTTTCGTTGTGATTAATGACTCGATGAGGAGTTCATTTCCGTAACATAAATATAGTAATAACTAAGCCAATAAATAATCAAACATTAATTGAAATGGTTCTTCAAGTTGCTTGAATTAGTCCTGAAATGTGTTATTTTTCTTACATTAATTTTGACACGAGAAGTAGGTTATTAGAGCAGTCGAAAGCGCAGGAGCAATGAGTTATTCACAATCTAGGCATTTAAAAAACGCCATAGCAGGAAATTAGGAACGGGAAGGAATATCGTGGTGAGAGCCAGATATCATAAAAAAGTATCTATGTAGCTTGTTACTTAGTTTTACCCTTTTTGCTTATTTTTGCATACATTCTGAGTCAAAGATCTCGATATTATTATGTTCTTAAAAATATCACAACGAAGATAAATATCGAAAGAGGGTAATATTTAGATATTCACGGAGATCTTTTTTTACATTGGAGAATTATATTCTTTTAATCTCAATTACTCATCACCATAATCAATATTCTTATCGGAAGATATCAGAAATATTCTTATCAGATATTTTAAGGCTGACCGACGCTCTTCAACTAATCGCGTCTCTTAAAGCCGAAAGGTTTATATCTCTGACAGGCCTGACCTACGAGTCCCTGAGATCAATTACGGTAGATTTGAGCGTATGGGGGCGCTCGCACGCTCGCCCCTCTCCCGCGTGGGGCGGTTGCAACACTGTTCGGCATTTATGATTGCGCGTCCATATCATTTTCCACACTCTTCGCATTGCAGTTGCTGGTATATGTCCATCTCTTCATTCTTCGCATTTTCTTTCTCTCCTTCATTATTTCGATTTTTAAACAATTGTAAATGTTGAATTGCTTGCTATCTCCGGCCAGTGTATTATGCACACATCCAATCCATATGAATGACCATTGGCTTACATCAGCTGTGATTGCAGGGAAGACGCTTCTATTTCAGAAGATAATCTTCAACTCTCACTTGGTGAAAGATGATCGAATGCCTAATCATCGGTGCAACATTCGGTGTCACAATGCTTCTCACTTCTCTCATCAGCTGTTGGAGTGACCCTGATGAATCTGAGAAGCGGCCAATGACTAAGATTGGCAATGGTCAGTTGGAATTCACGACTTTCAGAAATATTCGAACCATGATGTGTGGGGAAAGAATGGGGAAACACGTAGAAAGGTACTAGGTAGGCATCTTCTTTTGAACATGTACGGGGAATCTAAGAATCTCGGCATGGAGTTGCAATTCGATTCTGCTTTTTTCAGATGAGTTTCAAGATCTCGAAGAGACGGAAGTGATCATGGAAAATGCCATACTCAATGGATATAACGAGAAGATGAAAGGAGACCGACTACACATGTATGTCCCAATTTTTTGTCGAATTTCCACTGGTTCCTAAATCCAATTTATGAATCCTCTTTTTCATTCCAAGGTATCGATAGACTTTCAAAAGCGATTGAAATTCCAAGAAATATCCTTAATACTGATTTCTTCAGAATCGATGTTTACGGAGATCGCAGGGATTGCAACGTGTACCAGGACATAGGAAACGCGCTTGCCCGACGACTTTCGCTCCTTAATCAACACGTAGTAGTTGTGTCTGGTCCCGAAGTCTCGTACTTCACGGAGAAACATCATGTAATCGACACGACAACCTTCTTTTACTTAAGAAGGCGTTGGAATGTTACTGCTGTCGACAGGTACATTGACTAAAAGTAACTTTGACTCGTTCGGAATTAAATGACCCAATTTAATATTACTCTCCGTCTGCTAACATTTAACAACATTTATTACAGGAAGGAGCTCGGCCAACTTATTCCCTTCCTCATCGGAAATCTCGCTCCTTTCTATATGTGTGTCTTTCGAGAAGAAACTTCTGCCATCGAATTGTGCAAGAATGAAGAGACTTCATTCGTTCGAGATATCAAACGAGTCATCTCCAATTTCGAAACCCAAGAAATAACTCACGAGATTTTCTATGCTGAGGAGGGTGATTATTCTGTCCATTGGTTCAATCCCACTCTGTGACTGTGTTCAAATGATTTTTCCATGTTGTTGGCTTCAATAAACAAACTTTCGGTACACTTTTTTCCAATACTCTCATATCTGAGGGCATCGACTATCTCCCCTCGACTGCTTACCTCGACTGCTCCAATTTTTAATTACGATATAATGTTCTTTCAATTTAACAAAGTGACTTCGACTGCTCTAACTTTCAATTGCGTTCTCTCGATTTAACGGAATGAATTTAACTACCGCACTACAGCAGCGAATGTTTTAAGGGAAGGGGCTCCGAAACCTTTCGTATGGACCAACTCGTCGTAAACTTCCTTGTTGGTCGCACGGCGTGTCCATCAGTGAACTGAACTCTGCTCTTCCAAGACTCTTGCAATCCACCCTTTTAAAGGAGTAAACATTTGCAAAATCGATTACCTACAAATTCGAGGTCCCAGACTCTTTCCTGGGTAATAAATCGCCTGGTTGAAAAATACCATTCACTATGCACAGAACATATCAATGTTGTTAGCGATGTCATTGGATATCATCGAATCTGTTGACAATTGTTTTTATTTACTGAAAAAAGAAATCGTCGATTACAACTTTGCGAACATAAATAGATTATCTAGAATGAATAAAAAATTGAAATAACACTTTACAAATCCAGACGAGGTTAGATTCTATCCTTCCAACGTTTGCTGTCTTGTAGTGAAGCATCATCGGTGTGACGATGAAATTGGACACGAGTCACTGGAACTGAAATTAAAGGTTTTTTTCAAATGTAAATCCTGAATTACTCTTATTTTATCGTAACTTTTATATAATATACTGATTGAAACATACTGATTGATTGTTTGACTGTTTTTTTTGTTTTGTACAATATTTTGAAAACATCACTATTTATTGTACCCTTAATATGTGGTAAAAAAAACCTTTACTCACGCAATTTATTGCAGTAAATCGAGATCTCGACGTATCCATCAAAGATACATAGTTCTTCGCTCAAAGATATAGGCGTGTAAACCTTAAATAGCACTCTAATCATTACAATATAAAATCAATGCACCGCCTAACGGTTTTCGCTACTTGCATTTCTATTAGTTTGAATATAATATTTTTCTCACCACAATATTTTGATTGGTGCGTCGACGGTTGTTTGGAAAAGTATACTTCAGAAGGGTGGCATAGTCAAATCCCATCCATTTGTCGGCAATTTCGTATGCTAGCTTTTGGGTCACATACAGTTTGAAGCTCCCGCTCTCCTTACGGCTCATGATCTGATAAATAAGAAATTGCAAAACTAAAAACAACATTTCAAAACTAAGTCCAACCGCATCTACAAACGTGTCCAAGGGTAAAACCTGTTTAAACATGGAAAGGTCATCAAACGAGAGTGAAGTGCAGGTAACGTCGATCTCGACATCTGTGATTCTCTCGATGAGATTAGCAATCAGCGAGGAGTCGATTTTGGAGTTTCGTTTAATTGCTTTGCCCTGGAACTGAAAAAAAACCTTCAATCGTCATCTAAATATAAATCATTTTGTCTTCGAACATCAAATAACTCACGTTAAATCGAGAACGGAGACATAGATGATTTGCAGTGATAGAATGCAATTTCCTAGTAATTTCCAAGTGGGACTTTCTTGAAAAGTCGACCTGAGAAATATTAAAATAGTCTATATTGCATTCGTAGTATTCCATTCATTACATGCGAAATGCAACGAAAATGAAATAAACAATGATCGAACCACTATTCGAAGAAGGCTAAATTCGACATTCCGTGCAATGCGGTCGAGAGCGTTAATATGGAGTCTTGAATAATTTCGACAACGAATACCATTGTCAAAATGCAAGTCGAAATCCGAAAATGATGATCGATACTGCAAGTAACAATTAAGTAGCAAGAAATATGGCACATTTGTAATCGTTCTTTTGCTATTTCAAAGTGTAAATTGTCGCTCCATGCGACGTATTTCGTGTTTGCAGTAGTTCCTTTTTGCATAACATCATTGCACTTATTATCGATTAGTACATAACTCGATAAATACATTATAATTCTAAGTCGCGGCAAAAAAACAATTTTTGGCTCTTTCGCTCATAAGACGTCAACCGGTCATAGTCCCCTTACTAGTCAATGACGGCATAAGTGATTGGGATGTTGAAAGTGTTCTAAATTATTGCAAAAAAAATAAAAATACTCACTGTGATCCAAACGCGATTCCACACTTCTCTTCTTTCTTTCGTTATTTTCATCTTTGATTCGATACGCACCAGTCTTTTATTGACTCTCATTTTACTCCGGTCGGCGAAATTTAGAAATGAAATTATGATGGCTATCATTTCATCAGGGAGATGAAGAAAAGTCTGCAAGTTTTGTTTCAGTTTTCGAAATATTTTTTTAATAAAAGATATCTTTCTTACCTTCGCATTTTCCTTCTTGTTAGAAGCCTCTAATATTCTCTCACTCATTCTTCTCTTGGCCGGAGGTCCTGCCATTGTAAAATTTGATCTGAAAATATTAAATGGAGGTTAAATACCGCGTTAATCGGAGGGAAACCACAGAAGTATAGTGCAGACTGTACACGATATTTCTAAAGGACACTGTCTGACAAACGAATAGTGAGAGGTGAGTGCACTTAGGAGGGAAGGGGAAGAGGATCTGTAAAAACACACACGAATAGATGACGAAGAGGAGTGAGAAGTGACACTCAATCAAAATTCTTTATAGGAGAAGAATGGAATAGCGGGGCAAGTCGTATGCGGGTCTTCTTAAAAAAAAACGCTGCCACAGGCTAGACTTCATCGCACGGGAATATCCTGGTGGGAGGCGCTAGGAGCCTGAAAATAGATAGATCCATATAGCTTTTTTCATTAGTCATCTCTTTTTGCTTGACATTTTACTAATACAGTAAGACTCAGAGTCGGTTCCATGAAACGAAGATTGCTTGTTGAGACAGGAATCATGGTACTCGGAGTTGAATTGGTGTTTATTAGTGCAACTATCGGCTTGGCCTTCTTTGCGAACTCAATCATCAATTGTTGGAAAGGCCCAGGAGAATTTGATGACCGTCCTATGACTCCGACTGGAGAAAGTTAGTTTGATATAAAGAAATTCAGCTTCATGATTTTGGACTGAGCATATCAATCAAGTCATACATCGGCTAGAGTGTAGCCAGCAACAGTACCCTCCCGCTTTTTTCCCAAGACCCACCCGATTTCAGTTAAACTCATCACGGTTTTGGTTCAGACCCTCCCGCTTTTTTGCTCAAAGATAAACGTGGTGAGCTCAAATTCACCAGGTTTATCTCCGACCCTCCCGCTTTTGACCTTCCAGCAACAACCCTTGCCCATCTATGAATCAAGTGCTTAAAATATAATGGGAAAATAGGTTTCTAAAACAAAAGTTTGATCCGATAAACATTCGGTAGATAAATCCACAATTAATAAAGCAGTGCACTCGACGCGTTGAGGCTAGTTCACAAATCAGTCGAGTTTGAGGGTAGATAGGCTTAGTTCTGTCGAATGTTTGGTTTGCAAAAAGAATCTTACTTGAGTCGGTTGGCGGGATAATGGACGGGGAAAAAGATATATCATAGACCAATAACAAAGTAAGCACGTAGGTGAATTTGCATCTGAATCGGAAGTTGAAGTTATTGAGGAGAACGCGATACTTCCTGGATATAAAGAGACGCTATTGGGAGAAGCAAGGATTTTGACTCTGTACTGTGTAACTCCGTTCTTTCTGCTCTTGAACGCGATGGTGTTCACTCAACGTACACCAAGTTTCTGCAGTCACTCACAGTACAGAGCAAAAGTTCAATCATCGTCAATGGGAAAGCAGTGGAGGTTTCTATCGGAAGAGGGGTGCGTCAGGGGGATGGTCTGAGTCCGCGTCTATTTGTCTCGGTGATGGATACTGTATTCAACAAGGTCCAATGGCGTAGAAAAGGAATATGCATAGAAGGCGAATATCTCTCCCATATTCTCTACGCAGATGATTGCGTACTTATTTCCCACGACTCACGCCAAATCCAAAATATGGTAACGGAACTAGAAAGAGAACTACTTGCGGTGGGCTTGCAACTTAATGGCTCAAAAACTGTCGCTTTGACGACTAATCCAATGGGCAGATCGGTCGTGGTAGGAGGTCGAGTAGTTAAGACGGTGGATAAGGTGGTGTATCTTGGGCAAGAAGTTACTCTTGGTCCGGATAGGTTTAGAGGAGAAATGCATAGGCGGGTCAGAAGCGCGAATTGGGCATTTTCTAAATACTCGGAATTCTTCCGAAAGCGAGGATGTCCCATGCCGCTCAAAAAGCGCTTATTCGACGGTGTAGTTCTCCCCGCACTCTTGTACGGAGCTGAAGCCTGGTACCTTTGTAAACGCGAAAAACAAACACTCTCTGTCGCCCAGCGCAAACTTGAACGCAAAATGATAGGAATCACCGTATTCGATCATGTTACCAATGACCGGATCCGTGGCATCACAAAACTGAAGGATGTTGTTAGAGAGGCGGAAAAGCGGAAATGGATATGGGTAGAGAGAATCTCGAAATTGTCCCACGATCGGTGGAATCGGAAGATGGTCGATTGGACACCAAGAGGGAAGCCAAAGAGAGGAAGACCCGCTAAGAGATGGAGAGACGACTCGTCAACGCTGCCGGTCCTCAGTTCATGCAACTCGCAAGACACGATCACACGCAATGGAGAACTATCATGGCAACCCAGCTGAATTAACACCCTCACCCAGCTGATAAAGTTGATTAAATGTAAATGTAAATGTATTGGGAGAACGACTACACGTGTATGTTTACGTTGTTGACGTCTATCAATATTTATTATATTAATAGAAATGAATGTGAAACTACACTTATGGCGTTCTTTAGCTCTTTTATAGCTATGGGTCCTTTGCATTAGTCAAAATTCATATTTTTACACAACGATTTTCGATATTTCAAAACATACATTTTCTATTCTAAACAACTCTGGAATGATTGAATACTATATTTTTATGCAGAATCGACATGAATGGAGACAAATTGTATCCACAGCTAGGAGAAGAACTCACTCAACGTTTCTCATTTAATGGAAAGCACGTTGTTTTCGTGTCCATGCGTGAGTTCAAAGACTACATGGATGATAAGGATGCCACTGGTTCGGCCTCCTTCATTCACCAGCGAATGCGTTGGCATGTGACGTCACTTGAAAGGTTAGTAAAGATGGAGTACATTATTTTCCCCGACTCTTTCCTCTCCGATTTCTATAGCGTAAATATTATCAGGAATCGTATCGGAGAACTGCTTTCCATCCTCATGGAAGAACTTGACTTCGTGGCAATAAGGGCAGCCTATCTGTGTGTCTTTGGAGAAGACACGTCGGTTGTCGAATTATGCAAAGACGATACAACGCAATTCGTGAAAGATATGAAGAGAGTAATCTCGGGTTTTGAAGAAATTACCCACGAAATAATCCACTCCAACGAGAGATTTGATTATTATGCGTTGCACTGATATAACCCGACAATTTGAGTGTTTTGTGCACATACTAGCAATTCTGAACAATTCGCTCTTTCCTCGAAAACTTTTCCTCCCTCACAGGTCTTTCTTTTCACGGCTTCAATTTTTGTATTATAATATCAAAATTTTGAATAAACAAAAAAATGGATTTAATCACTTTATTCACAAACATTGTATCATATATTCCTCGAAGAATTGTTCTTTCGTGACAACAACAAGAATGGAAACACAGGGAATGCTGAGAAAGAGACGGAAAATCACTGGATGAGGAAATTGATTTTGAAAATAGCTACCAATTTTGACAAGGAATCGAGAAAAAATGAAGAAATATGAACGGCGAAAGAATACTCGTTGGGGCAGGAGATGAGACAGTCATGAGGTAATTGAGAACAGGGGCAGGGTACGGTAGACGAATAACAGAACTATTATGTGGTCACTCGGAGCTCGCCCTGATCATGCGAAATGGACAGAGATAATACACGGATATTTACAGAAAGAAGATCGTTGCTCACATTGAATCGATTTGACCACAGAAGAAGTCGGATATGTTACGAACTGGTCCATTCCTGAAGAGGAAGTTGAGAGATGAGGGGAAGGAAAAGAGAGCAAACTCACGAGAAGGGACTCTTTATGTCCAAGCAATGATCTCCTTTTGAGAAGTGAGAGTAGCGCTTGATGTTTAGACGCTCGTTGGTCGTGATCTGAGAAAGCATAGACGTTATCATTTTTTTTGTATTTTTTATAAATTTTTAAAAATTTCAGTGGATTCAAGAATGCAAGCAAACGTACATTGAATGCAATCTGGAAGATTTGCTGAGCAAATAGACAGAATGCGAATATTCCACTGCCAATGGCGACTACAAATGAGAACAGAATCCAGTGATTGCATTGAAGAATGACTTCAGTCGAAACTTCCCCACATCCATCACTCCAAACTGCAATTACGTATTATTTAGTACCTTATTTTTATTTCACCCTTTGTTTGTTGATGTATGCTAAGCCAGGTTACAGTACTAGTAACATCAAATAACAAAAACATTTTCGCATGTTTCTTTACAGTAGCGTTGTAGGGCTAAATACCCGCAAGGAGGTATCCAAAACCGTTTCTCCTGATTGGCGAAGGAAACGGGAGCCAAAATCTTTGAAACATACAGTTGTACACTCCTTTCGCGTAAATGGATGTTGCTACGACGAGAAGGAAGAGATAAGTGACGAATGTCTTGTGGTTATTCCCTGCTACACAAGTATTCAACCATGGACAGTGATGATCGAACCGACGATAGCACACGTTGCAATGGCTGAAATTTGCATATTTACCATTATAACTCGAAAAGACTCTATCACTACTGGGCCGACACAGACGATCTATCCCTCAGGAGGGGTATGACTGTCGGACGATAAGGGTGCGAAACAGTCGTACCAATTATAGTTTTGACCATTATTCACCTGTAGTGCACTCGAAATAGCTATAGATATTGTTACCCAAATCTATTATTCACATGACGTTCTAGTAATTTGATTATGGCCATGAATATTCATATACGAACTCTGTTAGAAGTACTTTAGCACGCTAATATATGCGTGTCATTGTTTGCACTTTTGCTTGTTACTTTTCACACTACTCTCTTCGTCACTCTTGTTTTGCATTACGAGTGCAGATAACTACGACGTACCTGCAGTGTTTACTGCGTGGAGGTCGGAGGAGAAGACAAGTGTGACAGAATTTCGCCCCTTGTTCACCCAATTCAGAGACGTTCACGATTGTGGAGCATCTGAAGTGGTTCAAATGGAGATGATCAGAACACGGGATTGTGTTCTTCCAACTGCCTCCCTATGTTCTCTTGTTGTGACATTGTTATGAGTTATACGTCGCCCAGTTATAAAATATACGATCTTCTAACCTAGCACCCATGATACATTATTATAATTAGTAGTAGTATATTTGTCGATATTCGTATTACATATATATGGAAAACCATTATTAGATGCTTATAATGTCTTGATTGATTACGATTCCACTCACTTTTCATGATAGCTTGTCTCTATTACTCCCGGGTCGAGAATACAAATTCGAATAAAACTCGATGGGAGGGCGAAGAGAATAACCGTAAACGCTATTTGCATGTACCTGAAAAAAGTGGTTGGTTCGGTGACGCATTTGAAGACAAAGGCAGTATTTCGAGAATTCAAAGGATGACGAACCACGCGGAGATCGAGTGAAGATAAGCGACCCATGAGAGAATGAGGGCTACTTTCGTAGCGAACGCAAAGGCGACCGGAATGGCAGTATCGAAGTCAATGCGAGAGAATTTACTGCAACAGATATTACTACTTAAAACATGAATATATACTAGTGGCGTGTGCAGTGGTGTGGGTGTTTCACTATCCTAGGTGCCTCTCGTTTTAGGAAAGCCCTCTCACTTTCCCCATCAGTGAAACGTTTTATTATTTCGGACGGGGTTTTTTCCAATGCCATAGAATAAGAATTCGATTTTAAAACCAACCTGGTTATGAGATGAGCGATTCCTAGATATGCGAGAATAAACAACAACTTGATAGAAACGATGGCATCGAGATGGAGAATTACAGCGAATGAGAAGTAAGTGAGGAAGGGAATGACGGAGAGAAAGGCACGGGCATTCTTCTAAAAAGAATCACATTTTCTCGAATTGACTCGAAGATCAGTCAGTCTAGTTGGCGATTAGATTTCTCCTCTCTTCCCGTTTCATCAGGCATATGAGTGTTATCAGATGATAAATAAATACAAGTCATCGACACTGTTCACATTACAACCGCCAGGCGATCACAATGACTAAGTTTTCATTGTTCTTTAGTCGCTTAGTAAACCTTCTTACCGGTCTCTCTATCAATCTCTGCATTCTCGTTGACGGGAGAACTCCTCTCTTCCTTCCTTCTCTTTCTATCAACTTAACAATGGCGAAGTCTCCCCTTCTTCTCGCCACTTCTATTGCAGTCTCGTTCTCTTTATTCACTTGAGTCAAATCGATCTCTTCTGAAATAATAAAAAATCCATAAATATCATTGTAAACTGGACCTCCCCGAGGAATACTTTGAGTACACCTAAGCGCTCAGTACTTCATTTCGGGCGTCTAAAGACAAGACAAAAAATAACGTCGATTCCATTCAGTAATTTCTATTCGTAAACATGTTTACGACGTGTCAAAGTACGATTCATTGATAACACTCCGTATACTCTAACGAGCAATAATCCGCTTTCCTTTCCGTCATCAATACCTAACATTTCATCCATCATAATTGGGTGGTCCGACTCACGTCTGAGAAGAATCTTGGCGGCGATGAAATTTCCATGACACGCAGCCCAATGGAGAGCCGAATTGTGGTAGATGGCATCCTTCCGAGTGAGATCCGCGCCCAAAGTGATCATGAGAGAAAGAGTGTCACCGTTGAAGACCTGAAATAAACAAATCGGATTTTTTAAATTGCTATCGCGAAGAAAAACTCCACTTTGAAAAAAATTATGCAAGATAATGTGTGCGGAGGTTAATCTTAGCTGCTCAATCTAAATTAGTCGGCACGATAAAATCGCACGATAATTGCACACTTTCGATACACTTTTCTTCCCGAGTCTAATTTCCTTCCAAACGGCTTATTTCCGGGGATTTGCTCAATTCCAACCACCCACTTTGGGGCCCTTCTTCACCTTCCGCGATTATTTTTAACGGCATATTTCCGGGGGATTTTCTCTAACCACTCACTTTAGATGCAGTCCACATCACGGGCGTCATCATCGACACATCGGGAGTATCAATCGATTGGCCTCGAGCGACGAGATAAGCGACCAGAGGAGTCTTCCCGATTTGAGCTGCGAGATGGAGAGCTGTGAAACCTGCAACACCAATTATCCCATAGGTTTTAATTCAATCAGTATTATTCTGTAACAGACTCGCATACGAGAAATTGAACTCTGCATGGAGGCAAGAAACGGAAGTGGCATCAGTGTTGGAAATGTTGTAGAATTGCGCAACGTTGTCAACACGAATGACTAATTTCATCAACAATTCTTCTCTCATTCCTTCTCAGAATTCATCCATCTCCGCGTGACAAGCACTAAGGAATGAAAATGGATGAGTAACGGAAAGAGTCGAACCTTCGACGTCTCTTCTATCGACATCCGCTCCTCGACAAACGAGGAAAGCGACCATTCGGAGATGGCCCTGTCGAGCTGCCCAATGGAGAGGAGTCGATCTGGAGAATTTGGGCCTATGACCTTTGATATTTCCATCATCAAAAAAATAGTAATATTAATATTGTAAATAGTAATATTGCTTTTTTTTCCTATTTATTTCAATTTTTTTGGAGGCAGTATGTGTCTAGCGTAGAGCCGAAACACTGATAGCCATCTTCTTAGGCTTTTCTACTTCTCATATAACTTTTGCTTACTAGTAATAATATACTTCCACATCAGTTTCACATTTTATCTGATTGTTCTTTAAAAAGCTGTGTCGTCGTCGAACGAATAGACTGACACTGCCTCGTCCCTTATCATTTTCTATCAGCTGTGCAAACCGAGTCAAGACTCTTATCAATCGCCCAATAAACAACAAAACGACGAATGTACCTGAGAACTCCTCCAATTGCATTGACATTGCAGCCACGAGATATGACCAGATCGGCGATCTACAATTTCACCAGATTATATAATAATAATTATCTTTATTTTTTTATTATTAATTAATTAGAATCATGCTTGATGGGGCCACGCTGATCTCTTCTGATATTCAGCACCAGATGCTACTACTCTATTAATGCTGACTCAATGTTATGGGGCTGACTACCCCGCACCAGTCCGCCTCTCTCTCTCTCTCTCTCTTTCCCGTTCTCTCCCTCTCTCAATATTCACCTGTATTCGATTGTTGATGGCTGCCCAATGGAGAAGAGAACACTCGTCTTGATCCACCCAATCGGGAGTGATCACTCCTCAAAGGAAATTGATTGAGCACTATTTACATTTAAACAACTTTATCAGCTGATTTATCCAAGCTGATCAGAATGTATACGAAACACCAACAAATTATTCCAAGTTTGCAAATGCAATAATTAAGGAGGCTAATTGATAAGATATATATTTCCTTCAACAAACAATCCTTTTTGCCATTCAATATTCCAAACATGTATAAAATCTACCTAGGACCAACAACGGAAAGTATCATGAACTGTGCTCTCAATGACGTCAAGCAGGGGTCATTCCCCGCTCCCACTCTTCATTTCTCCTTTGTTCGTTTCACCACATGGCAGATTGTCCTTCGATAAGATCTCTCTCTCTTTTCCTCGTTACTCTTTCTCTTCTCTCTCTCTATTTCTTACTCGTGAGTCTCTCACGAGATTACACTGAATCAGCCGGGGATCTTCTCTCTTTTCTTTTCACAATGCCAAGAAGGAGCGAGAAGATCAATGGCTACACACGTGATCATTATTGGCTTTCTCCCCTTTCTCGCCTATTCACTTGAGAAGAGAAGAAGAAACTACTTGAAAGGAGAGAGACAGAGAGAGAGAGTGGAAGAAAAGATCGAAGAGACTCACCAGCATCTAGAAGATTACGGAGATTCTCCGTGAGACCAAATTGAGCAGCTTCTCTTGGTTCCATTTCAGTGGAGAGAGTGGACCATGACTGAACTGCCTTCGATTACTCGACCTTCTCTCTCTCTCTCTCTTCTCTCTCTCTCTCTTCTTCCTTCTCTTCTCTCTCGTCTCTCCGCCCTCTCTCGAACCTAAAAAGAGAGTATGCACTGACAAGTGGGAGGAGAAGAAGAAGCGAAGAGAGAGGCTCAGAGAGAGAGAGAGATCAGAGGCGAAAGAAGATGGAAATATGAGGAGAGTGAGAGGAGACTAATGGCTACCTGAGGGAGAGGTGGATATGGAGGCACGAAAACAATGTGTGAAATCATTATGGAGAGGAGGGAAGGAAGAGTGCAATAAATACCACGTAATAATGGCAATCGGGAGTGTTATGGAGTGAAAGTGAAGAGGGAGGATGGCACGATTTACTGAGTAAGGGAAGGAAGAAAAGAATGGATAATGGGAGAGAGAAAGAGAGAGAGAGAGAGAAAAGGGGGGAGCAGATGGAGATTAGATGTCGATGCTATACTTGATATGAGGAGTGAAAGTAGAAAGGGAAGGGAAGAAAAGGGAGGAGAGAGGGAGAAAGTAGTAAATATTGCACACAGCCTTCCACCACGATAACACACGCGTGAAATGAGAAGAGAACGAGAACAAATAGAGAGAAAGAGAGAAATTGAGGAAAGAGTGGAGGAAAGAATTGAGAAGAGAACGAAGAAAACGGAGGAAGGAAGCACAAGAAGCAACACGAGAGTAAACAACGTCGGCTCAGTTGTTTTCCCTGCGCTCCACTTGAACTACCGTAGTTAGAGAAAGCGCGCGTGCTTCGAATGTTGGCAGCTTGCCAGCGTCTCTGACGCTCTCTTGCACGCGAGTGTTCTCTCGCTGTGCGAGTGGACGATAGGGTCGGCGACTGGTGGGGATCAAAGGAGGAGGAGGAGGAGGAGGAGGACAGGGTAGGGGGAGGGAGTGAGGTCGGAATAGAGGGAGGGAGACTGGAAGGGAGGTCGGAGGAGAGAGAGAGAAGGATAGCATTATCGTCTCTCTCGCTCTCTCTCTTCTCAGTCTCATACCATTCACTGTATTCCTCCTCCTTCTCTCATTTCGTTTCTTCTTCCTAATCCCAGATGTGTTTACTCTCTCTCTCTCTTCTTTAGTTTCGTCTTGAATCACTCAGTCCTTTCCGTCTCTCCTCTAGTTCCTCCCCATTCTTCCTCTGCTCATCTCCATTCATTTCACAATAGCCCCTCTTCTCTCACTTCTCGCTTGATTTCACACTACAATTAGGACTCAATCGTCCTCTCGATAGGATTGGGTACTAAATCTTCTTTTATCTTATCACCTCAGATTCCATTGTATCACACTCTTCCTGCTACATCTAATGTCTTCTCCCTCTCTTGTCATTGCCATCATCACTCATCAAGTCCAATCACTCCATCATCTACCTACTCCACATCTCTCTCTCTCTCTCTCTCTCTCTCTCTTCATCCCATCATCCCCATAACCTCCCCCCTTTCCTCCCTCTTCCTTCCTATCTCCTACCATCCCACAAAGGGCCCGTGATTCTCATGGGATAGCCGTCCATCTTGACTCCTCTTCTCCCTCTCTCTATACCCTCATTTCGCCCCTTGTTCTCTTCCCACCCGCGAATCACCCTACTACTCTACTCTATATCCTCTCCTCTCATTCCAGACCGAACTGACTCCTCTCCAGAGGGATGTCCGTCGTCTCGGAAAGATCAGCGACGAGAAGGCATCCAGGTGAGAATCTATTTCAATTAGTGTATTAATATCTTTAATTATTTCTGATAGTGCTACATGGTATAGTGTTTCGAAACTTCTACAGAAATGGCTGTTTTGCTCCCTTAGTAAAAAGTAAAGGTGCTAGGTCTTTTACACGTAAGCGGTCTCTACCACCCCATGCCTGTCCATCTTAGTACCATCTAAGAATCTCCCCCGTCTGATTAGACTGTCCCCAAACAAGGACCTCACAGTGAAAGATGAGAATGTTGTGTGCTCTCTATCAGAGACAGATGGTTCTTCTCACCATGGTGTGATCTCTTTCTCTTTCTCTTCAGGTCACAATCGACCTCGACCATTGGGAGGACGAGGGCGAGGATACAGTCACTCGGACGTCGGAGGATGTGATCCACTCATTTATCCACAGTTTAGCGCCATCGCTTCTGAGGTTAGTTTTTTTCAGAACAACTTAGGTTAGGTATAAGAACTATACCACGAGTTCTAAAATATATATTTTTAAATACTGAGGCTTGTTCTTAGTGGAGAAGAGACATGACGTGGGATACTGTAAATCTCATATAATATTTATTGATTGTTTGAAAACACGTGGTTATCGGGGATGTATCATAATGAAAGAAGACTCTACTCTAGTGTGTATTTGATCCAAGCCTTTTCGCATTGCCACATGTGTCGTTTTTATAAGCCGATGCAGTTCTTTTTCCTCCTCCTCGATATGGAACACCTCCCTTTTCTTGGTCTAATCTCCTCTTATCCTCTATTTCATCGGGTTCACACATTCCCTTTTCCAATGTCTCTCCTTCTCCCTTCTTCTCCTCCCTCATCGACAATGGTGAGGGGCCGAGAGTAATCTCATTGACACGTTGTGAGGGAAGGACTTCTTCCTAGGAGGGCGGGTTGTCAAGCGAATCCCCCCAGTTTGCCCCTTCTTTCCATTCGAGACCGCTTTCCACTCCGAGGTGTCCAATCGGGTTAGGAGACGGGGGGTGGTAATCCCATTGTGGACGCTAGGCGATGCTTATGAGACGCAGATGTGGGGAGGTCTAGCAAGTGAGAAGTTGGACACACTTGAGAACCAACTAGTAATTAGTAATAAGAGGAAGTTGACGATGACAAATTTTCAAGGAATTATTGGGAATAGAAAATGAATTAACAATTCTAACCATAACGTTAACATTTATTTATCAAAATGGTAACTGACGTCCAAATATATTTCGTTGTCGGAACCAACAGTAATCTCCCTTGATTCAGGGCGTCAAACGGCCGACTTTCATCGACGATTGGGGCGACAATACAACGGCGATTACTGGCGCCTCCGAGAACGATTTCTATGGAGTGGAGGAGAACAAGCAGATTGAGTCGACTGTCGGAACCGTCGTTGTCAGAAGGTTGGTTCCTTTTTTACTTCTATCTCTTATTCCCTAACCACTCTGAAATGTTCAGTCAATACTATACGGAATTTTTAATGACCTAGGTGTATTAGTATGTTAATATGTAAATATAGTTATTTCTATGAGTACTAAAAGTGTTAGAGTTTGAAACTTCGATATGTTTCATTGTTTCACACATTTGGCGCTAAAAAAACTGTTTTTGTGTGATTGACCTCATCTATTTGAGATGTTCCCGTCTCCTGTGGGTGACTCTCTCCTCTCTCATTTGCATCGCTGCTTTTCTCTCTGCTCCTCTCATGGTCGTCATCCCCGTCGCTCTCCACCACTACAAGAGCGAATGGCCCGCCATCGTTTGTGAGGTGAGTCAAGAAATCTAATCGAGTATAGATGATACATAAGATAGACAAGTAATACAACAAATTGACTTTGTTCCCTATTCTGAGATCGAAGGCAGTTTCATTTCCTGTGACTAACATTAAGATGATTTCTAGATGCAATCATCCCTCCATTTCCCCCAGACTACACTAGTCCACTCGATTGCTTTAAGATGCTTGATGATGATTCATTTTCAATAATCTCTTTGGTCTCTTGCTTTTCGCTTCGACAAGATCGTAACTGCACTGAGAAATGCTTAAACTTCGTTAAGTGCTTCTCCCCTTTTTCGTCTCTCTTCTTCTCTCTCCCTCTCTTACACGGCATCAGTTATAGTCCGTCGGTCCCTCCCTCCCTCCATCCCCTTCCCTTTCCTTCCCCTTCTTCTTCTTCTCCACCATGTAGTCGTCGTTCTTCTTTCAGTTAGAAACGGGCCTTACCGGTGAGCAGGGTAGTCGCTTGTCGACGTAAAGTCCTCTTGTTTCATGTTCAAGTTTATCTTTACTTCTTCATTTCAGTTGGACTGCCAAGGCAATCTCTTCGATCTCGCATTCAAATCTTTCTTCCTCATCGTTGCTCAACTCGCAATGTACTACAGAAAGGCGACGGCCGATCTACCCCGACTCTACTTCGCACGAGCCTCAATCACTTTCCTCGTCAGTTTACTTTCATAAACACTCATCCAAAATATTAAAAAGTTTTAAACGAGAGAGTAGACTATTTCATGAAAGTATCATTTAAAATTGTAATACATCCTTCCCGATTTGATGAGATTCGATATTGAAATGCAATTCAACACGCGATATTACCAGGTGCTATTCGAGCTCTTCGGTTTCTGGCTCTTCTACGTGGTTCGAATTCTGCTGGAGCGACAGGCTGCTTATGTGCACGTTACTTCCTTCGCTCTATCCCTTATCAACGCCCTTCTCTGTACTCATTATCTCAGGTAAATAATTTGTATTTTGAAAAAAAAGTTAAAAACGAAAAAGTCTACTAGAAAATAGAAAAAAAAAGTATTTGGTCGAGAATCCCAATCTCTCGTCTTAGTCTCCTTTTCGCCATTACGAGAGATCGATGGCAGTCTCATTTCCTGTGTGGATTTCTGGCAATCATCCCCCTTCCCCCTAGACTCACACTAAATTATTAGTCCACTCGATAGGCACTGAGAGTAGTTGAACGTAATCACGGGGATTATGCAGATGCTTCACGATGAATCATTTTTAATAGTTGACAAATCTAATGGAGTTTTTATTGCAGTTTGATCGTACTTGAACTGCGCAAACACCGACAGGAGTACTACATCACTATAGTGAGAGATCCGGATGGAGAATCAAGGACAATGACCATCGGTACGTTCAGAGATTACGGTAGTCCCTCCTCCATACTACGGTAGCCTCCACCCCCTCCAATCCATTCCACCGTAGTCCAGAGCATTCTTTCTTTTTGTCATTCTTCATCTTTTTATTCACTCTTGAGTGGAACGAGAAATGGCAAAGGGAGGACAATAGAATCTTTCCCTTTCCTTCACTCACTTCTTCTATCGAATCTCCCTTTGCAGGAAGGATGTCTCTTCAAGAGGCCGCAGTCCAAGTGCTTCGACATTATCAGACGCACTTCCCCTCCTTCAATGTCTATCTCGACAAGGTACGGTAGTCTAGAATACGGTAGTTATCACCTAGAGTGGATTTGGATTCTAACATATTTCTTACGAGTAGAGTCGCTTCTTACGACTGGTATACATGGCTAGTCACTCTTGACTCTCGGAAATGTCTGCCCGATAGTTCTTGTAATTGGTATATAAATACAATTAAAAAACTAATCGATATTGTTCAGACTCGTTACTCTGGCGGTCGGATGAAATCGTTCGCAGCTCCAGAGTTCAAAGTGTACGACATCGAGGGAATCGGCGGTCATGATTCAATGAGTGAGGTGAGAAAGAAGGAACTAATTGGATTCTCGTGTCTCGACGTAGAATGATTGCCATCTTCCTCTTTCGTCCTTTCTCCATCCATTGACTTGGCCTTTCTCTCTCTCTCTCTCACTTACCCCGTCCACGGGGCTGGAAATAATGAAATTGGATAGTGGGCCGCTCGCATCAAAGTTTGCCTGTGTGTTGTTAATGGCCGTCCCCTCTTTCTTCTCCCTCTATTCAATCACTTTTCGTTGCAGCACAATGCAAGAGTGCTAATGGAGGCGATGGCGAAGCGAAGACCCAACGGACACTATGACATGTTCAAGGTGAGACATTATTGATTCATCTTCCATCGATCGATAAATACATTACCTATTCTGCTCTGTCCTTAGCAGTGACTCCCTCAGGGCTTGGAGCCTCGATAAGGCGATCTCTTTACCTATTTACGATCGATAATTGGTTATTTACAGAAGGAGCAAGACTGGGAGAATCGATTGAACAAGCGAAAGTATCGATTAATGGCATCGGCAGAAGATGCGTTCACCCAAGTCCAGCCAGTTTATGCCAATCAAGGAGGACCAAAGGTAACTTCCGGTCGAATTCGCAAGTACTCTAAGACCTCGTTTCTCTTATTGCTTCCAGCTTCTCTCTCTCAACCTTTTCCCCGCTCTCTCTTCTCTTTCTGTAACATCTGCACAGAGACTGCTGTAATTGTCTGTCTCTCTCTGACCGGCAGATTGGATTGGAGGAGAGAGAGAGAGTCGGGAGATAGAGACTAGTACTCCCTTATGGCATAATAGAAGTAGACGAGACTCTCCCGAGGGAACTCGAATCACTTGTAGTGCTGTGTGTAGTGTGACAACTGAAGAGAAGGGAAGAGAAGATGATACGAATGATGAATGGATGGCATAATCACTCACTCGTTTGACAGACTCCCTTCCCTTCTCAGATTAGGCACGAGAGAAGACGGAAGAAGGGCCAAAACAGAATGATTGGCTGGTATTTCAGATGGGTGAAATGGATCTACGCAAGACAGCTGAGTCAGTTTACTCGTGGATCGCACGACCGCTCTCCAAGTTTCTCAAATTGACGAGACAACAAGACAAGCACTCCGCTGAATCTGTGAGAGAGCACATTGAGAGGTAAGATAATTAGTTTTACGCATAACTACGTATGTTTTTTTAGTAATACAGTGGTTTAGAAAGTCTTAGGTGATGACTGTTTCGCTCCCATAGCGCTAAGAGAAGGAGTCCTCCCCTCGTTGAGAGGGAGTCTTCCCTATGGCGACCCTTCCTCACTCTCCCTCCTAATCCTCACCATTCTCAGATGCCTCGCTCTCAAGCTGAATCCCCGTACTTTCACCCAGAAGTACACCTCGGATAGATTCCCTGACAAGGTGAGAACACATTTTCTTTTCTGAATAGAGTCTGTGATATCATAAGCAATAATTATATAGTAAACAAAGATTGAGGAAATAAAAGAAGGATGTGATATCACTGTCATGTGGGATATGCAGGTGTCATGTGTGCTATTTTGAGAATGGGTCTAAGGTGTTGCCTACAAAATGGAATCAATGACACTAGTATATCCCAATGTTTCAGCATTCGATGGGAGAGTCGAAATGGTCGATTTCATGTGCGTGGCCGGCCTCTTCCTCAGTCGAGCACGGTCTCACTTTCTCCCTTCGATGCCACGATCCAACTGAGAACGTCGGAGTGCAACTCCTATGTACTCTTTCCTCCCTTCCTTTCTTCAATTTGACTGAGCAGCCAGTTCAACCGCCCAGCAAATTCACCCTTAGACTCACACAAGATCTCGTCTGAGTCCTTCACTTTCCCATGGAAGACCACGCGTCTTCGAGGGAGACCATCCATCCTAGTCCCCCCCCTTAAAGTGACTTCCCATTCCATCCGAAGTCCCGGTCACGACTCAATTCTGCTTGTTCTCAATCGATAATCGATCGATATCTGAGAAGAGAGCAGAATTGCAAGACGTCGCCCCATATCATTCCGATTCCGCTCTATTTTATCGCTCTCTTTGCATTGTGTTGTTTATTGTAGATGGCTCGTCGTCCAGAACGAGATAAGATATAGCTCCTATCGACTCTCTCTCTCATACCATCCCTCAACATACGAGTGTCATCATCCCTATGCAATCCATACTCATATGTTGTATCCCTCTTTCTAACTTCTTATCTAATCGATAATCTCAGTCAGAAACCAGTCCAGTCATTCTCCACAGTATCCATCTTTCTCACATTTATCGATCGGCCGCATTTCCTCTCCTCTAATCCCCGATTTAATCTCCTGGCAGAGACTCCCTCAATGTATCATTCACGACTGATGAATAATAATTGAATATTGTTGCATAAAACCGAACGAAGAAATGTATTTGATTTCACAACTGAGATATACAAGCACACAATCAAAGTGAGAGAATCATTATTACTGGAGGGTCATCGAATCCGTAGAAAAGCGAGATCTAGGGGAGAAGCGAATCGTGTTTGATTTTACGTAGAATCACAATTGGAGACGGAAAGACCCTTCGTGTTGTGTATTGATTCCAATGGGATTCGAGTAGGTCACTCGAACATCGAGATCAACTGAGGACAGGGAAGAATCGATACAAGAGAGGAGAAGAATTTGTTGAGAATTGGGAATCGACCCGATCTTGAATTGAACCAACTGTGAATTCGGAGATGGCAACAGTCGAACGACGACGTTCTGCAAAAAAATTAAATTATTTTTTTCGCAATCCCTTTCCGCTGCTCTAAAGTTGTTCCTGCTCTCTCATTTCCCTTGTGTATCGGTAAGCGATGGTCAACAATATGATACACTACAACACGTTTTTTTTGTAGCTAACCGAACAATTTTTGTGTCCATTTTTTGTTGAAAGTACTACTGGAAAGATACAATGTCTCCAGTCGAGTGTAGCTTGAAAAAACGGAGTGAGACTGGCGTCAAACCTTGTGTCGTGACGTGATTTCCATTTCAACTTTGAAAGTTGTGTCCGATAGATTCATCGTCGTTAATACAATCGCTTTTGTCGCCGGGGGAGGAACATTTGTGATTGAGTGAGCGAAGATTCGAGTGTTCGGTGAAGAAATGACTTCGATTGGGGGCGAAGACCCTTCAATGTTACTCTAGCTGGAGGTCGATTACTGTACTTCCGAGTTTTAATTGTCATCTTTGTCATTACTCATTGTCGAACTTTCTCTTCGATATTTCGAAAGAGCGTACCCAGAAGGACGTTTTCTAATGGGAAATTCATCGAAGCGAGTGATGATTGTGAAGTGGATGAACTAAAAAGAATCATCGATCTTTGACCTTTCGATTCCCCAAACCTTGGCTGAATTGGATTGCTAAAGAGAGGAGCAACATCCAACAGCGACGATAAATCGGAGAAAACATTTTTCTGAGTGTTGTTGGTCGACTTCTGAATGGTTTATGGAATGGTCGTTTGGATGGGCGAAAGGAGCAAATTGACACTCACAGTGCTATCGATTCCGATGAATGCAACGTCATCCAAAGAAGAGTGCGAAGCTCCTTCCGACGAGCAAAAAGCGCCGATCTGCAAAGAAGTTCCGTCTTTCGCCCCTCATCTTCTCATCTTTCGAACTTCCTCCTCTAATGAAAGTTCGCCTCCCAATAAGTCTGGTTGCTCCGATTGTTTGCCTCCTTCGAAAATTCGTTGGTATCTGTGGATGAGTCGATTCACCTCAATGAAACACTTGATTGAGAGAAGACATTCTCATTCCAATTTAGTTCCTTTCCACTCCATTTTTTTCAAGTGACGTTCACTCTTCTGTAGACTACTAAATGCGGCTAGTGTTCACATCGTAATTTCCATGTCTACTCCATGATAATTTGCATTCTACACGTGTCAATCAAGGGTTGGCACGGTAAAATTATTGAATTCATCGTGATTGATTTACTTGATCGTTGAGGGATAGAATCTCAGCGAGTGATTCATCGTTCGTCTCTGCTGCATCGCTTGCATATTTGAACAGAACGGGTCGAATGCCTATCAAACCGTCGAAGACACACTGAAATGCGATAGGAAAAGGGGGAAAGAACACTCAAGGCACTCAGTCCTTCTTCTTCCAAATTGCATTCGCCGTTCATTGCAATTGAGTATATGGTAGTCCTTCTCTCACTCAGTTCTCTTCTTCTCTCAATCGTCATTTCGAATGTATTCGCCCGTCTCCCTTTTCTCTAATCGGATCGTCCTCTTCTCCTCACAATGACTTCCATACTTTCCATCTACTTTCTCAGATTCATCCAATCCCCTCCTCCCCTTCATTCTCCCATTTCATCCGCCCCCTAACTTTGCTGCCTCCTCTCATCCTTCTACCGTAAGCCCTCATAGAGTTCAATCTCTATCATCGTCTCATTAGACTACTCATCATTGTCATCCTTCCTCGCCGTACCTTTAATTCCCCGCTTTCTACCGTGTTATTTTTAATTATTTGTCCTTTAATTCTTTTTAATTCTTCGTACCTTCAATTCTCCGCTTTCTATTGAATTCGATCGTGGATGGAACAATAGATGTTCCATACATTCACATGCTCTTCGTGCTTTCTCCATATCCTCATGTTGCTTGCAAGCTTTTTCCACTTTCAGATCCTCCTCAAATCACGTTCACATTTTCTTTTATTTTTATTTTTGTTTATTTTAAAAAAATAGGAAGAAAATGAGCATAGGATGCGCACTAGTAAATTGGCATGCAACACATATTTCTGTTTGATTAATGTATAGAATTGTCATCCCTTCTCTTCCTCATTCTTTTCATAGCTAAATTCGACATACTGATGTTTCTTCGAAATATTCGAGTGCACTAATCCTAACATTGGTCTCATCGTTATCAACGTGCAACTATGATGAGAGTCGTTCTAAATCGGACTACCAATTTCGTAGTCGGAAGTCGGTATCATTTCGTTTGCGCCCCTTTTTTAAAATTTATTTCTCCCACTGACCGTCTTGACTAGAGTCTTTATCAGTCGATTGGCAGCCTGGAGATCCTCTGGATCTCTACTCTTGAGTAGTTGCTTGAGCAGTTCGGCCTTTTCTGCGTCTTCGAAAGGCGCCAGCTTAGGTGGGGGAGGAGGAACAGAGAGAATTTCGTCCTCGGCCACACTTGGATCCGATCGAATCACGTTGTGCTCACGCAGGTTATCGTACACCTCAAATTGCAAAAATAATTTGCAATCTTTTTCACGGGTTACTTTTACACTTCTATTAAATTTGCCAGGAAAACGGCTCTCCAAAGTTCGAGTGAGTTGGTTGAAAAACTTTTTTTAAATTAACCTTGGAGAACGTTCTACTAGCAAATATGCACTCTGTTTACTTTTTGCTCACCTCTTTGAACTTTTCGATATGTCTCATTTGTTTCTGCCATACAAAGAGCAGAGCGATCGCTTTATCCTTTACATTTTCTGCTGTTGTCGATCCATTGTGCTTCGGACTGATCAATTTGACCATTTGATTGAGGAAGCGGTATTTGCCGATCTCAAGATGAGTTGAATTCAAACAAAGTGAGGGGAAGGGGAGTACCTTTGTGTGCACTTTCGCCCCGCATCGTTGCATCAGAGCTTCGATCGTCTTAATTTTATAGTTTTGCGTGGAATTTAATATTTAACATAAAAATGATTATAAAAGGCAACAAAATATAAGCCGAACTCGGTGCAACAAATAAAACAACAAATAATAATTTTACAAAAAAACTTACATGGAGAACAAAGAGCGCTTCTTCTTGGTTTGGTGTTAACACACGATGTGCTAGAATGTTCACCGATATCTGAGCAGCTTCGGCCTACAAATGACAACTAATATTCAAAAGTGAGTCATCTTCTTGTCATTAAGCACCCAACAGAAGCCACAATATAGCTAAAATATTGCCGAAATCCAAAAAAAAAACACACCTCATCATTCACTTTCTCGCAAAGTGAAAGAGCCGCGATGTTTCGCTGTTCCTCGTCGAGAAAAGGATCTGTTGACCGACCTAAAACATTCTAATTCCACAATAAACAAAGAAAAAACAAACGTATGGAATGGGTGTAAAACCGACTCACTGATGTAGTATTCGACTGGTCGCGACGTTTCGGGCACCGAATTCATCTTCTGAGTGTCGACTGAGTTGAAAACAGAGGGCGCTCAGACGATTCTTCCCTTCCCCGACGTGCGCGCTTTCCCGTCGTATTGATTCGAGAGAGTGCGAGAGCCTCTTATGAGAGGGGAGAAACAGAGACACGACGGAGGGTAGAGAGAGAAGACTCTCTAAACAAGGAAGAGAAGAACACGTCATCTAGGTGATGATACTCGACAGTTGCAATATGGAAGAAGATGGAGTGGTTGAGTGGGGGTGGAAGCGAGAGAGAGAGAGGAAAGAGAGAGAGATTGTGGGAATACAGTATGAGGGAGTTCAGAAACGGGATGCTTTTGACTGTCCGAAGCTAACTGAGCGAAACAGGCATGCCCATAACAATTCGCAACTATATCAACTCGTTATGAAATACAAATTTTTTTAAGAATGCGAATATTATACTGTAGAGAAACGGTAGAGGTGGGAGAATATTTTGGTCTCCCTGCAGGTTCCTTTATAAATCCATCGTGGTTCTTTAGAAAAACGACGAAAATGGCTCGAGTCTCTGGGCAATTTTCTATAAAATTGCAAGGTGGTTTCCATCCAGCTTCGCTATTGTTTTGCGTGTTCGCTGTGTTTCTGCGCTTGAGCGATTTCGAAACGTCATAAAAGGGGTGGTGAATGATGCTTGAGGACGATTCGGCTACCGTAATCGACCCCCCTCATACACTCCATTTATTTCTGAAATGAGGAGGAAAATGTGCAGTTACGAGAGAGGCCTTCACTTCAGATGCAGACGTTCCGAACTTTGGTCGGAAGAGAGAGAGCGCGCAGTGTGAAATTAACCTTTGAAAGATTGATGCAAGCTGTTATTTGGCGCGCGGAGATACAGGCAACGGTAATTGTTATGAATGAATCGACTTCTTCTCGCACACTCGAATTTGAGAAGAGAGAAAACAGAGAATGATAATGAGACAACAGCAATTGAACAACAGAGATGAAGATGGGAAGACGGCTCGATATTCCCTTTTCCTAGACATCCAAAGTTATGGTAATTGCGGTCTTCGATGATGGACACTCGAAGTTAGTAGTGGACTGAAAGGAAAGAATACAGTTGTCTTCTCCGATAGAATTTCGCATCGTTTCCATCTTCATTTCGCATCTTCTTTGACTCTCTTGAGAGTGCGTTGAGACAATCCACTACTAAATTAGTTTTCTCGCGCGTTTCACTCTGCTCAGTGTGAAATTGGAATGAATTTTCCGATTGACCTCTCTCCGCTATTTCTCCCATATGTTTTATTTTGTTCACACTCCTCTCCGCGTGTTCATAACATCGCTCTTTTTGCTTCTACTCTTGTCTGGTCTTTGTTGAATACTCGGATTTCATTTCAAAACCGGCTGAAAAGGGAGAGAATGGCATCGCTCCCTGACAAGTCTTGCTTGTGCAAGAAGGACGATCTCACTTTCCTCCCACTACGTCCATTATCTATTCATACAGTCTTCTCGTATCTAAAGACAACACCCAAAGTGCGAGTGGAAGGAAGACAAAAAACACTCTCATTTCGAATGGACTCAAGCATTGAATAATCTGTGTGAGCTGTGAATGTTGCGAGTGAAAAATGGAGGCTTGCAGATATCACCTTTCTTTCTTTCTTTCTTTCTTTCATTCACACCTTCGCGCCGAAATGTTTCGCTCTTCGCTCGAGTCTCTCCATTACTTCGATCGCTCTCTTGATTCCTCTCCCCTATGATGTGATTGGGGCTGCTGGTCTTCTCTCATTAAGCAAGTGGATGGGTGGAGGGGAAGTCACTCCATCCACTGGTGTCACTCTCCCATCTCCTCCTCCTTCTTCTTCTCCTTCTTCTTGTTCTTCTCCTCCTCCTCTCTCTAATCATCCTATCACTCCTCTTCTTCCATTCAGATGCGTTGTCTTCGTCGTCGTTCCTCGAGTGAGGGAGAAGAAGGAGACGATAGACGCCTTCGCCCCGCCCATCGTCCTCATTCACCTCCTGCGATGTCTCTCCTTTCCCGTCGCTCCGTCAAATCCTCCCAACTCACCCGACTCCCATCCAAGCCAGGAGAGACTCCGATCCTCGATGGAACCTCCTGTCCCAACTCCCCCGCTGTCAAAAAGGCGAGTCCTCTTTTCCCCTTTTTTCTTCTCTTTGTTTGTTCGTCCCGTTTCAATAGCAGACACGACGCGACGTCGCATTTCCATTCGCGTTTTGCTCGTCCGTTCTTTTTCTTTTCTATCATTATGCCATGACTGCACATAAGGGTTCTGTGGTCTCTAAACGGTAGCTTCATCTCTCTCTCCTCTTTTTTCTCCATTGTCTACCGTCTCTAATTCCTGGGGGGTAGGATTCCCAAGGTGCGGCGTCCCCTTCGTTCTCTCCATTAGTGCATCGTAGAGGGCCGATCTCTGTGGGAACGAGGGAGGTCGTTAGTGGAAAGACTATTCACAGTCTCTTTCTCTTCATTATCTCCACTCCCTCTATTCGGACGTCATTCATGTGTCCTCTTCCATTTACCCACCACACATAATATGTAGACGAACCTGAAAAAAAACGGGCGAGGCAAAAACGTGGACGTCACCCAATTTTTCGATTAAGTATACAAGAGAGCGAGTGAAGAAGAAGAAATGTTGCGACGAGTAGTGAAAAGGTGGAAAAGTCGAGCAGAGAATCGAGATGAAGCCGCCTTTCCACCTGCGCCTCTCACTAATCGGCTCTGCAGAAGAGGAGAGAAAACGACCGTAAATCTAGAATGGATCCGGTTCGGACACAAAATTGAGGCGACAGCAGAATAGAGTAGACAAAAAGACGAGCATTATTCATTGTGAAAGGGGAGAGAGATAGAGGTGTCAGTCACACGGAAGATTGGCAACATTTGGGTGAGATTGGAAAGGTGTGGGATTCTGATGAAACGACGTTTATTCCCCCTTTCTTGATTAGACTATGACAAAAAAATGGTGGGCAATCATCTCTGCTACCGTAACCCGGTCTCCGCTTTGCACTTTGGACTGAATAAATGAGCGCGCTGTGCAGGTGTATCGACTAGTGATCGTCGGAGCAGCCAGAACCGGCAAATCGGCAATCGTGGGAAGATTTCTCGACAAAGACTTTGATGAGAGGTGAGAAAAGCGAGGGAAAATTATGATTACATGGCTCATTCAGATACATTCCGACCATAGAAAACTTCCATCGCAAGATTTACAAGATCAAAGGAGAAATATTCCAATTGGATATCGTCGACACGTCAGGCAACGATCCTTTCCCGGCTGCACGCAAACTCTCATTCATATCGGGTAATTAATTTCGGCTTTTTCTAGCCACCACGGGAAAATGGGGGGGGGAAATATGGCTGTGTATGGGACTGTTTCTCTCATTCCTCGGGGCCGGCGCATAAGTTAGTGTGTTCGGTCAGTGAAGATTGTCTCTCTCTCTCTCTCTCTCTCTCTCTCTCTCTCTCTCCCTCTCTTGGTTGGTCGACAACGCACACCAATTTCACGAATGGAAGGCAGTCAACAGTGTCTCTCCTGTCTTACAACATCACTAATTGTGCCCATCCTACATGTTTTCATTCACAATTAGTCTCCGCGCTCAAAAAGCATGCATAGGAGAGAGAAGGAGAAGCGAGGCATATCTAATGTCCTAACCGGAGCTCCCCCACATTATACACTATCAATGGGTCATTCGTTTTGTGTCTGGCCTCGTTGACTCTATTGAGCTCTTCTTTCGCTCTTCTGAAACGGAAGAAATGTTCAATGGAAGCCGTCCCCAGAAACTCTCTCTCCCTCCGAAATTATCTGATTCAATTGAGAGAGAAGAGAAGAGGGCTGAAAATGAGTGTGTGAAGTCCATTGGGAGTCCTTTTGTAATAGTCGTCGTTCTCTTAATGGAGACCATCAATATTCACTCTCCCAATCTATTCTCCTGTTTACTCTTCGACCTCTTCTTTCCTTCTTCTTTTTCTACTTTCAACGTTTCCTGTCCCTGTGACCCTCTCGTATTCACTCATCTGAAAAGACATTTGAATCACGAAAAGAAGTGGTTAACTGAGTGGGGGACTCCACTCATCTCCTGTACAGTACACTCATTCGCTTCTCTCTCGGGCAAGCCGATCTTCTAACTTAATTGAATTGAGGACGTAGAGAGGAAAGATTCGAGAATAAGGCGATTTCGACGAAACGGATGAGTGAGATAAGAAGAGCGAAAAACAGTGTGAAAAGGGGAAGAGGAGGGGAAGGATAGGGACAGCGACAGTCACGGGTCAAAAGACGAGAAAAACAGTCCAAAGCACGAGGAAATTGCTTATGAATATGTAATGGAGAAAGTGTACGTGACAGCAAATGAGAAGAGTAGAGAAATGATGTGTGAGAGCTTTCCTTTCACTAGTTATCATTATGCAACAAGTTTCACTGCAAAGTACACACGTATCTTCCATTTTCGGAATCGGTGCACTGAGATTTCTAATATATTCGGACTTTGAGTTGAGGGGGGGGGGAGAAAATTGAATGAACTTTTGATTAAAAATGCCGAGTTTTTCGATGGAAGGGACATTCAGGTGATATGTTCATCATCGTTTCTTCGGCTGACATGGCATATTCCGTTTCCCACATGATTGACCTCAAGCACCAGATCACAGAGTGCAAGGTGAGATCGAGTTCACAGTCCTCTCATAATCCTCTAATTTCTTAGCAATCTCGAGGAGTTATCGGAAACGGCGACGTTCCTACTGTATTCGCTTTCAACAAGACGGATCTTTCTCCCTCTAGAAGCCAGGTATGAACATTGTGCCGGATGTGGGTGTTGTGTGCAATTCGATACGTGTTTACACGAGTGCAGAAGGACTCGAATCACTTCCGGTTCAGTCTAGACAAATTTCAGCAGATCGATGAGAGAGAAGTGACGGAGAGATTGACTGAAGTATTCGGACACGCGGACAACTTCGTCCCCTGCTCAGCTGCCAACAACATCAACATCGACAAGGTACTCGAGAGAAGAGAAAGAGAAGAGTCTCAGTCCCGCCGCTAATCCAATTTGTCATAAAAGAGCGGCACTCGTTAATGCAGAATAGATACAGCGGACGGGGAAGAGATTCAGTTCCCCCTTCTATTTCATCTCTCAAGAGAGCATCGCACTTGTTTGGGAAGTTGTTTCTGGGGAAGGGTAGAGACTGTGGACAAACAAGGGAAAGATGAACGGGTCCTTGAACAATGCATTCCTTTTTCAGGTGTTCGGCAAGGTATTCTCAATCGCCAAGTGTCCCAAACACATGAATCCCGAGTTGCACAAGATGCTGAGGAACGAGTTGAGTGCTGACGGAGACAGCAAGAAGAAGATTCTGCAGAGAATGAGATCAAAGTTCTCGAGAGACGGAGACGACACTCTCGCTGTGTGAGTAGAATAACATTGTTACGCATTGCTCAACCAAAAAAAGTGAAAGAAAATAATGGTATGCTGATTTTGCTGAGGACCACGAGGCTACCTTCCTGCAGACCTTGATGTCAGGATAAATCTGTAATCTGTGATCTGTGAGATTGCATTGGTGACTGTCCACAATTCAGATACACGGACGTCAATGCTCGTCGTCCCTCACTTCGCACTGACCTTCTGATGAACAGAGCCAAAACATCTGTCGTCAACGCTCAAACTGTGGGAAAGGTCCCTCCAACCTACAACACGAACAACAATGACGGAGACCCGCAGAAGTGTGCGATTATGTGATCAATGATGACTTCATCCCACTCCCACTCAGTCTCCTTTATGTACAATGATTTCGTTGAGTTTTAGTCCCCCTCCTGTCTAAGTGGTTGTCAGCTTTAAACGCATTCCATTTTTCTTTTTCCTCCCTTTTCTTTTCCTTGATTTCCGCTTCAAATGTGTCCCAAATGTCCGCGTATTTGTGTCAGGGGAAGAGATATCCAGTTCGATGAGTAATCGAGATCCAATCGTCAACTGCACTGTCTTAGTTCTTCTCTTTCTCTGACTCTCTCTCTCTCCCTCGTCTCTCATCTTCTCTCCAATTTAAGAAATCGAAGCACGAAACGGTTTGAGAAGTTCCATCTCTGACCTTCACAAAAAGAGACGACCTTGTCTCATATCAAGTACGACTTCTCCTCTATTCCCCGTTGCTTACAGTATCGCCCCCTTCTCCCTTCCATTTCTCCCCTTCCAGAGTCCGGTTCATTCATATTTGTCAGCAGCTTGCGCATCACGATAAAGGCTTTATTGGAAATATCTTATTATTATCTTCGACGCGACAACTTTGTACAAACAACGGAGGGAACTGGGGAATTGGGGGGACGGGTGATTACTTTCCGACTGAGGAGAAAGTGGGAGTGTACTGGCAGGATTCGTAGTCGACGGGAGAGATCAAATTGAACGCCTTCGTCATCACATTGATGTAATCTGCAAGAAAGAGGATTACTGTATTGCATTACTGTAACAAAGGGAAGAGAGAGAGATACGTACTGTTGTCTTCGAGGAACTGGAGGACGTTCTTCATGTGGACGGTACGGAATCGTTCGGGATCGCGAGCGACGACAATGACGGGATATCGAACCCACGTGGAGATAATGGCGTAGTCGTACTGGTTGAACTCGTTGAGCGGTCCCTTCTTGATCACCCAGACTGAAATACACGCATTATTACGTCGTTGTCCAGCAAATTTGTAGCCTTCCCATTCGTATAGCGAATAACTAATCCCATTCGTATAGCGAATAACGTCTCTGAATCGTGAAACTGCCCATTAGCATTCATTTTCGTCCAGTTTCAGCGAGGGAGCACAATTTCCTGCTAATGTGTGTGCGTTCTAAGAAAAATGAGAGGTAGAGATGCCCATTCTGAGAGACCAACTTATCCACCACGTTCTGTTTCAGCGAAAAGGAAATCGTATGATGCTAATTTGTTATTGGAGAAACTTAAGACTTACACGGCTCGGAGTCGGCAGAGTTGGAAGAGTGGAGGACGAACTGTCCCGTCTCTCCGCTCTTGAATCCATATCCGAGCGAGAATCTGGGAGGTCCGTTGGCATTTCCCTCACGGTAGAACTTGAGAATGGTGAAGGTGGCGGAGTAGGTAGAGTTGGTGAGAGCACCGACTGAATAGAGAATATTGAATGGAATAATTGAGATTGGAATGATTGAGTGAGACACTCGAGAAGATGTTGACACTCACAGTGAGAGACGGTGCAAGCCTCGCGAATCACATGGGGAGAGTTGATAACCTGCAGTGCATTATTTAGCACTCACGCTTTCATTCCAGAAAGAAGGATACTAGATAAATTTGGTTTCAGGTTAAGAAGTGGATGTCTTCTCACCTGGAACCATCTGCCCATCATTCTGTTCACGTCGACGTTCTCTGCTGAGGGATGAATGGCTCTGAAGACATCCTTGGCCAGATTCTTGGCCGAATCCTTGGGAAGAATTCGAGAGATGGATGATCCGATGAGAGTGTTTGCAGGAGGAATCACTTGAGGGAAGAGTTGTCCCACCTGGAGAAGAGATGATCATTGAGAGAGATGATCACTGTAGCCGAGCTATGGTCTAATCCGAGATACAGTTATAGGAGAAGCTTCTCATAATTGGCCAGTAATCCTTACGAGATAGTTGAAGTTGCTGAGACCGGGGATGGTGTTCACTCCGGGAATGGAGGGAACGTCAGAGGGACCGGGGAAACCAGGCACGGGGATCGGAGCGAGACCAGCGATGTTGCCAGATGCAACTCCCTGAGAAGAAGAATGAAGAATGGAAAAGATAGCAGCTTCTGACACTCACTAGGCGTTCAATGCAGTCAAATAATAGAAAAGGGAATTAAACGTACAGCCAGATCGACTCTGTTCTGTCCGGCCTCATCCACGATGGCATTGAGATCATCAGACTGAAGGAGAGAAGAGGGAAGAGGAGCTCTTCTCAGATTCGACTCATTCTGTTGACCCTCAGGGCGAACGTTGAAGCCGAGCCTCTCCAGAATGTTCTCGGCCACCTCGCCGATCTTCACCTGTAATTGCATACTAATTTAGCCTGCTAATTAGTGACTAATTAATTACATCGATGGACGGCAACTCTCACTTTCCACTTTCACTTTCTTCTTGCACTCACCTTCTCCTTGGGATTGGCAGTCTCAGTTGCTTGCTTGGTCAAGAAGACTTCTTGGTTGAAGGAGTTGCCGAAGTCGGGTCCCTCCTGCACTGCAGCAACTGCAGCCACCAGCAGCAAACAACCAACAGCAAGACGCATTGGAGAGTGAATGAGGAGCGCGCTTTCCTTCTCGTGGATCGACACCACTCAGTGACTGACCCCCTTTCCCGGCCCCCAGTCCGGTCCGGATCTCTCCTCCCTCCAATAGCCGATCCGAGCCGATCCAATCGAGCAATAGCACTTTCTCGGCTTTCTCTCTCACTTTCACTCATAGCAGGAAAAGAAGTTCGGAATCACTCAAGGAGGTCATATCTTATTAGAGATCTCAGGTCGCTAATTGGGACTCTTTCCCGAATATCCCGATTACGAACTGTTACGGAGAAAGGGAAGAAGTCGACACGAACTTGCATTTCACTTTCATGAGGGAAAATATCACCACGATTTCATCAAAAAAGAGAAAGAGGAAGTAGATACCATTGTCGATGAAATAGAAAGATCCGTCATCAAGATGCTTCATCGAATTTCATTTTTTGTACTGTTGCAAGCCGGAATTTCCAGATCAATCACAATCGTTCTTTGTGTGTCTCTTCTCCGCATTGTATCAACTTTAGTATTTGGAATTAATTTTGAATTTCGTTTGAATTAATTTGGAGTGTACGAAATTGCTGCGGATATAAAAAAATACAAATTTATTAGGATCACAATTATTAGGGGAAACTCTGCACATACGAATTGGTTCATATCACTAATGTCGCTGCTCAAATCGGGCAGTGCTTATTACGGTTAACATTCACTATGTACAACATATTGCGCTCGGGGGGTAGCGGCCTGATTGCACTGATCTCTCTCGACTTCTCTCAAGAGAAGTCCGAGTCTTCAGAGCGGGGAAGAATACTGGCAAGAAATTGTGGCTGGTCTGATGAACAACAACGAAATTTCATAAAACATAGGACTCGTAATGGGTGATTAGAATGGGGAGAGAGGGACGACAGGCTTAACCCTGCATATTGAAAAGAGAAGGAGGGAAACTGCAGATGGAATTGTCAACGGGAGCGACGATGTTGAGAAGACGAGAGAATCCATTAATGATTCCCTTACGCTCCAGAACCTCGGTGACCTCGGCCTCGTATCTCTGAAGACAGCGAGAGATTTCATTCCGCCCGTCAATCGTCCCCTTATTATTCCCCCACTCCCAATCAGGTTCTTCTCGTCAAAGGCGAATAGATCTACCCCAACTGATTATGCATATGAAAGTAGGCCAACAGTGGCCATTGTTGTTGCGGCTCTCGAACGGGATTCGATATGAATAGGCAGTAATCTCCCCTTCATCCTTTCCCTCACTCTCACCTGCTTGTACTGGATGGGATCACGGGCGAATGCATACACGGGATAGTTGCAGTTGGTGGACAGAACAATGTACTCATACTCGCCAGCAGCGTTCTTCGGACCAGTGTGGATAACGTGAACTGAAAGAAATCAAAGATCAATAACCAAGATCAATAGGAGAGTTCTCACCATTGACGTCCTCCTGGTTGGAGTTGGTTCTGTAGATGAGCTCTCCCGGTCCCTTGACGAGTGAGTAACCAGAAGAGATCTTCGGTTTGGAGTAAGGAGTTCCATCGTGAGTGTACTCGAAGATTTCAAAGATGGAACCCGTGCCGCCATTGTTGACGTCGTTCAACTTCTTGTAGGCAACCATCGAGCAAGGACCGGAGGAGAGAGGAGGAGAATACAGAACCTGAGAAGAACAGGGATGAACAGAGATTCAAGGTGAGGGACGACTCACCTGGTACCACTGTCCGAGGAAAGAGGCGAAGTCGAAGTCGACGGGTTCGGGTTTGGCAGTGCAGAGGGGAGAAGTGGGTTGGATGACGAGGTTCTGGATCATCTTGAGTTGCTCTCCAATTGCATTCGATTGAGCGGCGGTGAGAGTGAAGTTCTTCTTCTCTCCATCGTCCTCCGAAGCGGAGATCGATGGATCCGTCTCGTTCTTCTGCAAGAGACGGTTTGAGACTGAGAGGTGAACCCACTCCCTCCCACCAATCTAGATGACCTTCGAGAGTTCCATTTGAGGGTGAACAGTGAAAGGGTTCGGAATGGGAGAGATCACGACATTCTTAGAGAGCACAGACAGTTTGACCCCGATTGAACCCCCTTAGTGACATGAAGTTCTTGATGGACTAAGTCGGTTTTGGCCCTTTAGATCGTTTCAAATGTGTTTGAGAGAAGTGGTGACGTACCTGCACGGAGCCAGCAGTGAGAGCCTTGTAGAGGACGTTCGAGAGAACATTCTTGGCAGGAAGAGGTGAGTTCTCTCCTCCGATCAGATTAGACACAGCCTTTCCAAGTGCCTGCTTGTCCTCAGGCTGTCCTCCCTTCTTGTTGCCAAGTCCGATGAGGTTGATGATAGTTCCGATGAGTCCTCCAGATCCAGTGGAAGTCTCTTCTGCGAGTCCTCCGTACTCCTCAGTGTTGATCGGGTCGTCGACGGTGTTCGAAGCGACGGCAGAAACGGATTGAGGAGCACGACGAATGTCGGAGGAAGGAGCGAAGCCACCCTCGGGCACCTGAGAGAAGAAGGATTAGGATAGAGAGAAAGAGAGAGAGAGAGAGAGAGAGAGAGAAGAGATCAAAAATCAGTCACTTACATCGGGAGAGGAGATGAAGGCAGGGACGATGGGAGCATCGGCGACGGCAACGGGACGAATCACTGAGGGAACGGAGGGAGCGGCGATCGGTGCCTTGGGAAGTTTAGGGAAGACCTTGGGGATTCCACCGATGGAGGACTTCGACTCCTGTCCTGATCCCTCAGACTCGTCGACAGTCACTTTCTGAATAGGGAATGGCTTGTAACAGATGAATGAACAAAGATGTCTTCAAACGATATTGAGTGATCTCCTCACCTCAGTCTCAGTGTCCTTGTTCGCGTTGAGCAGCGGCTTGTTGTTGTTGGAGAGAGCAAATCCTCCAGAGGCGGCTCCGAATCCAGGAGGAAGAGCGAGAGCACCAGAACCTCCAGGGACGGAAGGTAGTTGAGGCCTTTCGGGAGCAGTGAAGAATGACTCGAGAGTTCTCTCTAGATTCGAAATCTCATGCTGAGGGCCGGCAGCTGCCGCGGCTTGCTGCAAAAGAATCAGGAATGATCTCGCTTCATCCATATTTTAGCTGAAATGCAGTCCTACTATTGTGATCCAAATATCTAGATAGATTAGTATAGTGAGAATAATCTGGATAATCGTACCTCTCCGATCTCATAAGTCTTCTCAGGGAAGAATCCACCCGCTCCTCCTCCGGCTCCAATGAGAGAATCGACGAGCTCACGAGCGTGCCCATCGAGTTCGAAGAAGGATCGAAGCTCGGGAGGCACTGTGGGCTTGGGGGCATACCTAAAACATACCGTGTTGATTATTGATCTCACCTAATTTACTTGCTACCGTATCCTAAGGGAGGCTACCGTATCCTAGAAAGTCAGATGGTGGTTACGGTACCTCTGTGGATTGGGAAGGGCGAAAGCGTCGAGTTGTGCGGCGGCCGCTCCAACGACAGCCAACACCAACACGAGAGTGCGAGCCATCCTCAAGCGTGAATGAATGGTCGAATGAGGGATGAAAGGGAGGATGGTCAAGAGATTTCCTCGCCTCCCTCCTTAGGATTTGAGAGTACGAAAAAAGGCGGAGAGAGCGAGAGGGAGTGGACGAGATTTGTGCAGTACAGGAAGAGATTTGGGAAAGGGACCCACTCACTCTCTTTCCTGACCCTATCCGGATACCTTTCCCTTTCGCGTCGGGACTCTCTCCTCTCCCTCCACCCCTCATCATTCAACACTCTCCCATTACTCTCCCTTCCCTTTCTCTCGATCGAGTCCCTGGATTCGATTCCATCAACACCCACACTTTCACTTGAATTATTGATCCCGGCGGAGATTTCTCCTTAGATAGTTTTCAGTGTGTGATCGGGATTTGCGAGAGAATTCAAAGAAAAGTCATTTATTTTACACGCAATTGGGACAATTATTACGGGATATTCGGTGAAGAATGTACAGACAAAGATGGGGAAACCATCGGGAAACAAGGGTGATTTAGACGGAAGAGACGAGTCTCTCAAGAGTCTGCTTCGGGTTTCTGATCATATCGGCGATGGGAGAGTTGGAGATTCCTCCATCGGCCGCATGAGATTTCTGACGCTCCTGCAGCTCCTGGTTCTTGAGCACACTGCAATTTATCGATTAGATTGAGTCTCGACTGGATTAATTCGCACCGTCGGGCGAAGACCTCCTTCTCTCCAGGCCATTCGCAATCGGGACCCTGGTAGATGGGCTTGGGAGAGTTCCAGAAGACGGATCCTCCGTATCCACGACCCTCGAGGAAATGCTGCACGTCCTTGTTGTACTTCTGCAAAGGTTTTATCTGTTTCCCATTCTTGCTCGTTCGAAACTATGACCATTCATCACTTCTTAGTAGGTCACCTACCCTTCCCCACACTTCTTTCATTGTCTCCATCTCTTCAAAAGGGTATCAATCACGCTCTCATTCTTTTGCATCTCGAGCCTCTCTCAGGAGAAGAAAAGCATCTTGCGATTGACCCGATTAGCTGGCCCCATTTCTCATCCACGTATTTTTCAGCGCCACTAGTCTTTGACACCGATCTTATCCAGTTTTTTTTCTCGCATCCGGTAAGGGGCAAGATCTGACAAGATCTCATGAATCACGGTATCGAACCTGGAAGAAAAGCTGAGGATCGCGAGCGAAGACCATGAGGGAGAGACGATTGGCATCGGAAGCGATGAAATACTCGAGACGCTCAGCTGTCGTCGTTCCTGTCTCGTTGTCGAAGTTGGGACCGGCCTCGATGAAGTAGACTGAAAAACACAAAACTTCCTTCCCTCGCTTTTCTAACACTGGTAGCCTGGAACTTAACTACCGACCGTTCTACACAAATAGGGGAAGAATGTGAGTGGGGACGAATCAGATACGTTCCAGCTTCTAGCAATTCTCCCTAGCGACAACAGAAACGTACACTGTCTGGGGTAGAAGTATTCCTCGGTGTACATCCAGTACTGGCCGGGGGCGATCTTGTTCAGATCCCTCTTGTAAGTCTCGATGGGTCCAGTCTTGGAAACGACTCTGTACGCCTCCTCCATTGAGAATCCGCCGTCGCCCATGATAGGGTTAGGCTTGACTGTAATGGAAAGAGTATGATATCCTCCTCGATCTATTTTCTAACAGTATTTAGTGATAGTTAGTGATACATTTGTTATGGTTCCATGAGAAGAGGTACTTACAGAAAGCGACGTGGCAATACATGGTAGTTCTGAAGACGTCGAGGTTGATAGCGGCCTTGTACATCTGCAAATAATGTTATTAGCCCCTTAGCTGGGATCATCATCATAACTCGCTACCGACTCCACTACGACTACTAGTACGCCTACTGCGAGAGAAAAGGGCTACTATACCTGATGCCACTTTCCCATGAGCATATTAGTGGGAACGTTGACGGTCACAGTGTCAGTTGCAAGCATGTTGCCGATGCCCCCGAGGATTCCCGTGATCGAGTTGAGATCCAACTGAAAAGCCTCCAGCCATTATCCATTCATCAACTCTCACTTATTGTACAATTAGATCGCAACTACTGATTATCCGATAACATTTGAATATGTCTGCAACTAACCGTATTCTCTCCGATAGCAGCTACATGTCCAACGAGGAGAAGAGAGAGAAGCGACACCGTCCAGCTAGCCATGATCGAGAGTGAATGAGGAGATCCCAAGCTAGTGAGGAAGGAGAGAGTGAAGAGAAGAGAGGGAGAGGGAGGGACTCACTTCCTGACCTTTTCCTTTTCCCGTTAGGGTCAACCCCTTTTTCAGCGATCCGAATGAGCTATCCTAGCCGAATCACGTAGGATGCGAATCGGCCGGTATCGATAATTACGAGCACTCTTCTTTTTGTAGATCTAGATCAGATTGGGTGGGGATGTCCATCACTTTCACTCTTCCTTGCAACTATTGTCCCCTGTTCCTTCTCGATCTCCCAATTCTCGCCCTTCATTCGCCCCTTTCACAGTCTCATGCAAATTAGGAAAGAGATATTGACACGTAACGATTTATCGATTGCAATAATGAAATTATTAGGGAGTAATGATGACTAAATGGAAACAATGGAATGCAAGCATCATCAAAATGTACAATAGCGGGGAGAATTCCGCAGTGAGAAACGGCTCATCGGTCAACACAATTCAATCTTCTTCTCGTCGATTATTTTCCGAAGACTTCGAAAGTGGAATCGGCGTATTGGCAGGAAGAGTAAGAGGCGGGTTGGAGAAGGTTGAAGGCACGAATGAATCCGTTGATGAATCCTTGGTCCTCCAGCCATCTCAGAACCTCGACCTGCAAAAGATCCCTTTATTGTCTGTCCCTTCCACTTTCCAATCTCTCTTTCTCCATTCCAATTCTCTCGCTTTCTCCAAACTTTCACTTGAGTTCGACCTCATTGAGTGGAATTCGGCGCTTTCACTTATTTTCTCTCCTCTTTTCTCTCTCATCGAGGAACTGGAGCACATCTAATCCATCGCGTCCACACACTTATTAGAGGATCAGAGCGCAGATTGTTGGTCTCACCTCATATTTCGCCTTGAAAGTGTCGGGATCTCTGACGAGGACAGTAACCGGGTACTTGACCCAGTTGGACACGATGGCATACTCGTACTGGGGGTTTCCGAACGGATCCTTGCCCTCGGGACCGAGCTTGTAGATCCAGACTGAAGAATATCGATTAGTCATCTAATTTCGAGAGGGGATATCTTACATGGCTGAGCGTCGGAGGTCTCAGAGGAATGGAGCTGGAGCATGGCATCCTTGTTGCCCGATCGGAAAGCGTATCCAATCGAGTATCTGACAGGGCCGAACTCGGATCCCTCGCGGTAGATCTTGAGAGCAGTGAAGGTAGCGGTCTTGTCGTTCTTGGTGAGACCTCCGTCTACAATGAATATTATTTATTTAAGACAGACTGCGGTAGGTCATCGCCGGTATTGCACAACTTACAATGGTGGACGACGCATCTCTGCTCGGTGGCTCTGGGAGAGTTGATGCCCTCGAACCATCTACCCATCAGCTTGCTCATCTCGAATTTGTCGGGAGTGGAGGGTAGGAGGGCGTCGGTGACGTTGTCAGCGAGAGTCTGGAGCTGCTCAGGGGGGAGGACGTCGGCGAGAGTTGTGCCGTTGGAGACACGACGGGTGATGGCTCCTGAGAGGAAAACAATGAGGGTACTGTAGGTGCTGGGCCCACTGTAGGAGATAGAACATGCACTCACCAATTAGCTGGACGACGTCAATCTGTCCCTGGGAATTTCTGGGGATTCCTCCGGGCAGCAGGGGGATTCCGGGGATACGAGGGAGTCCAGCGTGAGTGGGAGAGTTCGATCCTCCTCCTCCGAGAGCAGCGGCGATTCCAGAGAGAGCGCGTTGAGCGGCCGACGGCTGACGACGAATCTCAGTCTTGGCGTCGTTGCTCTCAAATTAACTCGATTAATGTCTAATTACAATAGTTATTGACGATAACTATGATGTATAAAGTATGATGTACTCACTGAAGATCTAACGGGGATGTCATCCTGAGACTCGGAGACCTTTGCTCTTCTCGAGGGAGATCTGGCAGACGAGACGGGTGCATCACTCTGAGCAGCAGAGGCGGCGCCATGGGAAGCGCCGTTGGCGGTCGTTCCGAGCATCGAGGGAATCGACTGAGACAGAGCATCGGCCACTCCAGCTGAAACGGACTCAAGGTAGGCAAATGCTTCCGTGGCGCAATCGGCAGCGCGTTCGGCTGTTAACCGAAAGGTCGGTGGTTGGAACCCACCCGGGAGCGTATTTTTTTGCTTTTTTTTATCAATGATCAAGTTCACTTACTCTCCTTGACGAGCTTGCGGATGGAAGTAGAGAGGAGTCCGATGAGTCCATTCTCTCCGGGAGTAGCCTCGGGAAGGGCGACTTGGCCCGATCCAGTTCCGAACTGAGCAGGATTGTTCACCTCGTTGTACAGCTTAGTGATGGTGTTAGCGAAGTTGGGATTCGCCTGGGCGAGCACATCTGAAAGAGAGATTAAAGATTAGTGAACAGATTAATGAATAGAGGATTGGAATGGATGGAGTGGAGAATAACAAACCACTGGGAGGGGCAGCTCCGATTCCGTTCTCGGCAGCTCCGGGAAGGTGCTGGGCAGGAAGACCCTGTACGGGAATACCGGCGGCACGGAGCTCCTGCGATTACGTAATGATGATTCAATTGAATATTGAATGAGTAGCTTACCTGGACGGCTCCGGCGAATCCACTGGGATGGTTTCCGGTGAGACCGGGGATTCCGAAAGAGTCGAGACCGAAGAACTTGATGAGTTGGTTCTGTACATCGGTGGGGAGAGTGACGGGAGGAGGAGGAGGAGGGAGTCCATTGGGATTGTTCTCTGCAGGCACGAAAGACTGCTCTCCTCCAGCAGCAGCGAAGACTGGCTGTTTGGCAGAGGGAGCGGGAGGAGCTCCTCCAAAGGGAGAAGAGGGAAGAGGTTGAGGGATGGAGGAGGGAGGGGGAGGAGGAGGTGGCTGCACAACATGGGGAGTGATCGGGGCTGCGACAGCTGGGAGAGGTGCTGCAGGGACAGCAACGGGAAGGGGCTGGGGAGGAGCGACTACTGCACGAGGAGGCACTGCCTGCAGTAGGGAAACGATGCAAACTATTTCTATAGACAATTGTTTATCACTATCGATCACGAAAAGAGCGATAATAAGTCATTTTCTAATGTTTAAGATGCTTCAAAGAATATTACCTGGCTGAGGAAGTTCGGTCGTGCATGCTGAGGGTCGAGTCGAATAACGACAGGCCGGGTCCAATCGTCCTGGGCCGTGGCCAAACCAATGGCCACAAAGGCAGTGACAACTAGATGGGAGAGTCGCATGGGAGTGGAGTGAATGCGATTGAGAGGCGGTCCCGATCTGAGAAACGATCCAGGAGTGAAGGATGGAGATGCAGAGATATATCCAAGCCGATCCCTCCCTGTGTCAAGGCTCTCCCTCCCACTTCCCCTCTCTCGACCGATGACCCACTTAAAGCTGTCCTTTCCCTCGACCATTCCGGATTCGACCCGTCCCCTCACTCTCTCTATCTATGAACCCCTAAAGGAAGAGAGAGAGGGAAGGTGGACAAAGTCGGTCCATGATCGATACAATGCATATTCGAATGACGGATTGTCCAGTAAATGCACAGGATCCCATTGTTACTCACTGGGCATACAATTTGTGAAGGTCGATGTTACTCTCACTTATCCTTGCAACGTTCCGAACCACTTGTGGTTGTGTCTTATTTGGGAATACCATGTTTGGGGACCGAACATCAACAATAATTTTACTTCATTGTACAGCGGACTCGCAAAGCGAGAATAATGAAACGAGCAGAAATAACATAATAGATTCGAGTATAAGAATTACACTTAGAATTTACACGGTTGTATAAATAGGAGATTTCTCTCAGTATGGTATCTCACACTACGGACTCGATTTGGTACATTTACGCAGCTATCGATCGATTCAATTTTACTGTGGGTATTCGAATGATGGGAAGAAGTTGTCAATCAGCCCATATCAAAAGACGACGTAAGCACAAATAATCGATCAGCTCACAGATAAGTCAGAAGTATTCACTTCTCGCTTTAGGAACAAACGAAATGATTCTGTGAGAGTCTATTACAAACGGGGAGGAAGGGACAGGGTCTATGGAATTATTACGGGACAGATCATAGATAAAATATACATTATGGGATTGGGACAAACTTGTGATAGGAGTACTACGTATTGCTAAACATCTCAGTTTAAAAGCGACAGCATCGAAGGGCGAGATCGTTGCTGCATAGGGAATAGCATATCTACAGAAATGGATGTGAAAGGGGGCTGATGGGTACTGTAAGAAGCAGGTTGAAGACAACGGAGAGGGAAAGAATGAGAAGGACACGAGACTTGGATCATCGGGCTAAGGAAATGGCGATTCCATCCTAGACGGGATCTCTCGGGGCGGAAGACAAGGACACGTCTCAGTTGTGGATGACGATTGCTTTCTCTGCACGACCACGGTCGCTGCCACGGGAACGATTGAAGTGGTCCAGACCGAGATACACTCCTTGTTGGAAACCTGCAAATGGAACCATGTGGAGAGAGAAGTCGGACAGTTTGACACACGGATTCTCATAGCTGTCGACATCTAGACTATCCAATTATCTTATATAAGGGATTCTAGATGTCGACGTCGACAATATTTGTGGTAGATGAGATTTCATGGAACTCACAGTGTAACAGTTGCCGGAGATCAAAGGAGGGCGTACCTCTGATATCGGGCATTCCTCTCTGATATTGATGGAGGTCACTAATTCGGACTCGCTCGTCACTGTCCATATCGAGATATCGAGACACGCGACTGCCAGCCATCATTGCGAATTTGTACTGCAATCATATACTAACTAACAAATTGTCCACGTTTTGCCCTGTGGAAGAAAAGCATCATTCATGGCCGACAATTGTATAAAATTGAATAAATTGTATTCCACCCATGGTATGGTGTTGTTGCCTTCCAATACTTATTCGCCTAATAATTTTCACATCAACAATTTGTTATAGATGGAATCTCACCTTCTCAATCTCCTTCTCGGAGATGTCCAATCTCTGTCGCAGTCGATCGCGTACTGACTGGAAAGATTCGCCATCGGAGACCTGCAGAGAAGTAAAATTATTCCCGCTTTACATAGGATTTAGTCCATTATTCCACTATTATATTGTATTATATTTTCTTTTTGTTTACTCCATTATTATTGTACGGTAAGCACTTCTTTAAAATTAAAATGCGAGATGGGTTGCATCATTCAATGTCAACTACGCATTTCATAATTCATTACGAACTCTCGGCTTACCTTGAAGTAGAAAGGGACGCCGAACATTCGATCAGTGGGATTCTTATCGAAGTGAGCGACGGGAAGGAAGAATTCGTTGATTTCCCTTCTCTCTTGATCCAATGGAATCTCTTCTACTCTCAATTGGAAAGAGGCTGGGGATGCCTTGAGAACATTCTGAAGTGGTTCTTCCTCTTGGAAGATGGTCATCACACGACGATTCCCATTCGAAGTTCCCACCAGAACGAGACTGCAAACAGAATATTTATCGATGATATTAGGACCACGGTAGGCACTAGGGATTAAGAGTCGAAAGTATCCTTTCTTAAAAAAACGAGACCGGACAAAGGAGTTTGCCAGCTCGTTCCGATAGTAATTCCGGTTTTCGACTAATCACCTCTTGTTGGCACACCATACTTTAATCGACACACTTACCGTAGCCTACCGGATCCATTGGGGCTGAACTTGAAAATGCGCCTAGACTCCTCAAGGATGTTCTTCACATTGCCCATCCTGCAAATGCGTAAATTATTAATTGCTCAGTTTCACATTAAATTTCTCCGGAATACCAGGTTGACGGACTAGTATCATGTGCGGGCAGCCACTAGTCTAAGGGCACATGCTACAAATCCGACCACCGGCTAGTATAGAGTTGGTAGGTGGATTACTCACTTCTCGGGGAAGACCGAGGCATCGGTGGTGTTGAATTTGTCGTCCATCAACGTGATTCTCATCTGCTTTCTCTTCTCGAGTTCGTTGATGGGAATGGGCAGTTTGTTGTAGAAGACCTTGTACTTCTTGTTCTTGCGGGGGTCATGCACCTGATCGCCCACGAGCGACAGCAACTCGCGCACTCGGAAACTGAAAGAGAACGGAATTATCAATTGATTAATCTTTCTAATGTGGTGTCTGTTTAGCGGAAGGCCATTTAGAAAATCATTTTGATTTTAATCCTCGCAATTTTGTATCTCGCTTGACGAAGTTTCAGATCGCTAGGTCGTCAGGGAAGTGAGATCCGAAATTTTGAATGCTTCTAAATTCAAATCAAACAGCTCTTCCATACGCCAAAAACTAACTCCGCATAATTAAAGTTGTCAAAATAATGAAGAAAAACGTACTTGCTGTGCTTGAGTTGTCCGTCAGTCACATAGTGAGTGGGTTTCTCAGCGTAAGCGGATAGTCTCCACATGAGAAGTTGCGAAGGTTCCCATCCAATTCGACTGCCGACGTACTCAGAGAGACGAGCACACGTCCACGTCTGCAATTCACCTTTTATATTTTTATTTATTTATTTATTGTACACCACAAGGGTGCAACAACATGCACTCAAATGTGCGAATAACAGAACGTGATGTCAGCGACTACAATCTGATGTCATATCACGTGCATAATATATGGAGAGTACGGGCGACCTTTTTGCTCTCCCAAATTTAGCTATCGCCGAAATCTTCTTCTTCTTTTATTTTGCACTCACCAAATCGACTTTGCCAGTCATCATGGGCGAATTGTCCAGAATGCAGCACGGAAATTGAGTCGTGTCGTCGTTCTGGTACATTTCCACCTGCAATTATCGATTGGTTGCTTGACTCAGAGTATTAGTGGTGACCCCTCAAACCGAATCGGCACTTCTCTCTCGGTGTTCACTGATAAGAATGTTTGCTCAAGTGTTAATAGTGCTGTCGTCTCCCTATCTTGTTTCCTTTCAATCAGTTGTCACTACCCTATGGACGCGATAGGCGTAGAGCAACTATGGAAGCCTTACGCTCCCAAGGATGCCTCCTCATCAATATGGAGAGCTAAACTATGAAGTACAATTGGTCCCTGCTGAAAAAGCAACAATCGAATAATACCGCCCCATCCTCATCAGATATGGTAACTCACCTCGATGATATTGTACATGGTGTCGATGTGTGTCTTCGCGTTGTCAGTGGGAGTCACGAGATCGAGTCGTTCGAAGATGATAATCGCCCCGTCGTTGATCTCAGCTAGCATCATATCACTACAGAGAGGAAGAGAAGGCGACTCGATCGGCTTGATCTTCTCCGGTGAAATCTCCTGAAATACGGTAGAAATATTATTCAATCAAAAAAAGTTGCAGCTGTGAACAACACTTTTCATTACTACTGCTCTAGAATCTCCGGTTGCCGGACTACCGGTCGGCTCATCGGTAGAAACAATCGGTGTTCGGACTAGTAGTCATACCAAAAGTACAATTTTTGGTGTTTGAACGTGTAGCAGGTGTCCGCCGAATAGTGTGCTGTCACTATTCGGTGGATGAATGGTACTAGACCGACCACCGGAGATTCTAGAACGGTAGACTATAACACAAAGTGTGAGAACAGTTCGTACCTCGTAGTATCGTAGCTTTGTATCGGCGGGAAGATTGACCTTCGCAGCGATATCACTCATGATCTCTACGAGAGAAGCGCGGAAATTGACGATGAGATGGCCGACGACGCGAATCTCCTTTCGATCGAAGTCATAGTACTTGAGGAAGAGAAGAATGTCCACTGAATTTAGCAAGTTAACAATGCAACAAGGAACATATAACTCGATATAATGAACAATTGTGTGTAATTGCTAATCAACTCACAATGGTCGTTGTAGGTGGGTATCGAATAGGTTCCATCTGGGTTCAGAGTTGGTCGCTCGATGAAAAAGAGCGCCTTCTCCGTACTCAGCACCTTCTCGAGTTCCTGCAATAAATATCGTTAGTTGAGAAATAAAATAGAAAGTTCTCCTCCGGTTTCTCCCTCACTTTGCTCATATTCTCCTCATTGAGTGACTTGCATTCGGTTGCTCTGAATCGAGGGAGACTCATCGTGTGTTGTCTGTCGTCTCTCACGGTGTTCTCCTGGAACTGCCACAAACGGAAGGCGCAGTCCTCTCCCATCTGAAACACATTGGATGATTAAACACGATTTATTCGTATTTTAATTAGTGGAAATGGAAAATATGTGAAACTCACGGCATTCTCTCCATTGATGATGTTGTTCTGAACGAAAGAGAAGAGCTTCTCGAATGGCGCTGTTTTCTCGATTTTCTTGTGGACTTCGGGCGACTCGAGAATCTTCAAGTCGAAGAGATCGAATCCACGATGGCTCTCGAGGATGTCGTCAGTGATGAACTGAATGCATTATATTTGAATGCATTAAAATCAAACAAAAGGGGCTATTCTCCAAATCCGGAATAATGAGCAGTTTTCTCAAGTGATCTTATTGTGTGGTCCGGTACCATTCCTTGCTATCTTTCGAATTTTAATTTGTGTACTATGAAAATTCCCAGTGACCCGCAGTATAATATTATACATTAAACTTAACTTGAAATACATTGATTTTTTTTGTGAAAAAACTAAAATACTGACGTAGAGGTCAAGATAGAGATGAGCATCTTGCTTGTCCTTCTTTCTCTTTTCCTCCTCCTGTCGATCGTTCTCAAATCGTTCCTTCAGATGACGCGGAATATCGTCATCCGTCACTTCGCACAGAACCTGCAGAGATTAAAGATCATCTCTAGTCGATCGATAATCACTTCCGTTCACTAACCTCATCGACCGAGTCCTTCCGCACGTACACGAGCATGTAGGCATTGGTGAAGATTCGGCCGAGCACCTGCAATTTCAGGCCCATTAATTCCAATGGACCAATTGTCTTACAGCATCTCAATTCGAGGAACAACCAAGTAAGGAAACTCCGCGCTTTCTCTGTATTTTTCCGAAATGGTGATTCCCGCTTTCTTTAATAGCATTTATCATATTCGTAAGTATTAATCACTTTTGGGGCGTACGATAAATACACAGTGTGATTCTGTTTACCTCGGGATCGTCACCGCCGAAATTGGCTACGCAAGCCTCCTTGAACGTCGATCGGGAGACGACGTCATCGTCGAACTTGCACCACTCAAAATAATAATCAGAACATAAACTCAAATATTGCCTCTCAATATTTTGTAGCATGCATGAAGTACTTCTGTAGAACTTCACGTTAACTGTGTTTGAACTAATCAATTGCTTCTATTTGTGTTCTAGCGTCTTTCCACAGGTAATGAATAACTTCATGCATGTGACGAAGTAATTTTTCTCTGAATCACGCCCTCTGAAACTTACGTGTGCCATCTTTCCCTTGACGTCGGTGTTGATGTACACGACGTAGTGACCACCGTGGAAGTCGCCAGAGTGAACGAGCACTGCAATCATCAAATGAAAATATTCACCGAACATCGAGAGACCAAAGATCAAATATTGATTGGAACCTTACCCGCATGGAGATAGTAAGTGTAGTCGATGCCTTCCTCGTTGTCACGCACGAATTCATTGAGATTGAGAAGATCGGAGAACTCGAATCTGCAATGAGATAAATGATTTCCCACGCTCAGAAAAAAATCACTAGGATCAGTACACCGAGTGAAAATGTTCACTTACCTGTAAGTGAAATGTCCCTTATTTCTAGAGACTTCCTCTTACAGGCAAGTGATCTTTTTCACTAGGTGCCCTGATCCTAGAGATTTTTTCTCAGAGCATAGTGATGAACAACTGTTCCCAGGAGCGATTCATTTCCTCTTTCCTACACACCTGTCGTTTACTTTGACGTTGCTCTCGAGATTGGGATCGAATTGGAATCGCATCAATTGAAATTGGAGAATGGGCGGGAAGGAAACGAAGCGGACGCCCTTCTGCAAAGCATTCGTCATCTTAGTGCGTGCACTCGTGGGTTTAATGGTCGACATAACTCAACAACAAACGTCGCAGTAGTTCGGCGGTATGGCTACTTTCCGGTCCTAAACGTACCAATGCGGGTTGGAGTCCGTACTCTCCTGCGTCGTATTTGTTCTCTCCATCGAGAGTCTCCGCCTCGACGTAATCACGGAAAGAATCCATGATGTTGAACGGCTGGTTGTGACGGGCTAAAAAAATTAATTAATAAGTTATCATTGATTAATTAAAATTTATAAGGAAAGTAATCATTAAAATACGGTAGGAACTGTGCTCACTGGGATCTCGAGATCGGATGTTCAGCTGTACATCATAGAAGACTTCGTCTCTCGCACTCTCAAAGTCGACGTCGGAGCACTTGATATACGAGCACATCTTGCCCTTGAAGAGCGACGGAATCATGTCCTCCACCTGCAAAGATCAAAGATCAGCCCTGTATATTCATGGTTAGGATGATTCATACTTGGGCAGGATGACTCATATTATGTCCAGTAAAAATCAGAACAAAATTTTATTTATTTTTTTCATTTTTAATATCTCAATTTCGTCTCTCACCGGCGTTCCCTTCATCTTCGTTTCGAGATTGTCGAGTAGCACTCTGCACAACTCTTGGACGTCGTGTTGCAGGAAGGAATCTAGGCTATCCCAACCGAAGGACTTCGTCAGCTTCTTCGTTCCCACCGGCTGCAATTAATCGATAATTGCTAATTATCTCTTTATTATTAATTAATTTCTGCTTCTTATTGATTTTTTATTGATTATTAATTAATATATCTTTATTATTGATTAATTTGTGATCCTCTCTGACCTTATCGACATGGGAGAGGTCGTAGAATACTCTCTGCATTGCCAGGGCGACGGAGCTCTCGGGGTCTTCATCGGGTGACATCGTCATCTGGTACACAGCCTGCAATTATCTCGTCTCATTCCATGCAAGACAATGCGGATCCACAACATCCCCATTCCATCAATTCCTGCAATTCTTACCTCTCCAAGAAAAGCATCCAGTGCCGCATTACAGTATACCGATTTATTGAATGTGTTAAGTGTCAGATTTCATTGTTGAATAAAAATCAATGTCAGATTTTGAATGAGTAAATTGCAAGATTTTTTTGAATGACTAAATTGTCATATTCATTAAAATTAATTAGTTTTCACCTTTCTGAGGCTATTGGTGAAGAAGAGTGTCTGTAGAATGGAGTTCATATAGCAGGTTGCACCCTGATTCTTGAGACCGACGAAACCCGTATGTTTCCTGCTGTCCCACGAGACTCCATGAGGCGCCTCTGCCTGTACGTGAACTGCCAGAGAGATCGTGTCATTCTCAATGTAGCCAGACGACGGATTGGCAAGCATCTGAAAGAGTAGGCAAATCATTAATAAATCAATAAAATGATAATTGTTAGTTCATTTGTGTACCGAAGGTGAGAGAGCACACAAAAGGGTCTCCAACATTATTGTCTGGTAAACAACCGAAGTTCGAGTTTTGGTATTTTGGTATGATGCTAATATTTTATAAATCTAATTGGTGAGCTCCTCGATCGAATTCCCTCGAGGAGCCAGCTCATTATCGCGCTCCACTCAACAAAACTTCTTCTTTTTAGTGCAATGATACTTTAGCTGACTACAATTCGAGTGAGACCGATAGTAGAGTTCATCGATTTCCTTCACTCACATCGCAAGTAAGGAAAGACGAATAGCCCCAGTCGTTCTCCTTGGGATAGAAAGTATGAGTAATACGACGCTTGTGGTCCTCGACGCCCGGTCGCTTGCTCAGCACCTGCAGAGATCAAAGATCAAATTTAAGACGTCACCACATCCTCAATATATTAGCTCATTTCCATTTAAATTAAATTGTCTACTGTCGCGTTGGCGAAATGGTGATATTTTCATTTAGAGTGAAAATCGAAAATGATGTCTGCAAGATTGTAGTCAGAACAGCTGGGATTTTCAATCTAGCAAATTAATTATTAATTGAATTCAATTATTAATTGAAATTAATTGAGTTAACTTTCTCACCTGTAGAGTAGCATGGGCGACGCAGTTCCACTGTCCTCCTTCCTGATCGGTTCCATTGCATTGGAGGAAGAATCCGAGACTCTTGCTCTGTCGTTGCGCCCTCAAATAATAATATAATAATTCGTTTTCTTTAATAATAATGATATATCTCCGGCATTGATAAGATGTTATTATTATGAATATCATCGTCCATGCGAGATTACATCGTATTTCTTTACTCACCTCGGGATGGCGAGAATCTTCCATGGGAGACCTCGTACCCACACCGACTTGGACGTCCTCTGTTGCTTGTCGGGCTCGCCCTTGCAGAACTCAGAGAACTTGTTGATGTCGAGACGGAGATATCCCTTCCCCTTGTACGGATCTCCCATCGACAGAGCTGAATCCAACTTTATTTTAATTTAGTTATTTATTTTTACACACCCGTCAAAGGTGTGACGGCAATTAGAGAAGTGAGATTTATTTAAATGAAGAGAAGAAGACTATTTGCTATAAAATAGACGGCAATTATGGAATTGGTTGGCATTTTACATAAGTCAGAGATCGAGTGACCTCTTGAGATGGCTAAAGGCGATGATAATTCAGTTGTCGATATCCAACTTACAGTATTCGTCTTCGTCGATCTCCGCTTGGTAGGAAGATTTGATCTCGCTGTCTGCAACAGAAATCATCACTGACTGTGAATGAGAGGAGAAGAGGGCGGTGCATCTCTCCGCCCCTTTCTTCACACAATTCAATCCTACCTTACAATTAGGTAGCTAGGCAACTAACGATGTCCCCCCTTCTCGTTCCATCTTTCTTTGCCCCTTTCCCCTCTTCCTTTTTCTGCTCCTCTACTCACAAAGAAATAACTCTAATCTCTATGGCCAGAGTGAGATAGAGTGCATGCGAAAATTAGAAGGATGGCCTATTGTGTTAGTGCACTCTCTCGCAAATTAGACTCTCCATATCTCGCTCTTAATTATTGTTATTATTCATGTTAATTATTTGAACGTTTTAAACTACACATCTATTTTTTCATGAGAAGGTACAGCGAGGAACAGCGACAGGGGCGAAGAGATGATTCACGACTAATCACGATTCTCACGAACCCCGTTTTATAAATGGCTCAAGAATTTGCAAATCAAACAGAGAATGGCAAATTGGGTTTCGCTTACAACGTTTGATTTTGGCTCTGAGGATGTGTTTGTTTGTTTTTTTTTTAATTTAAAACAGTTTGGTGATTGTACGTTTTAGAACTACCGTTGTTGAAGCCTAAAATACCATAAATATTCAAAATATTCCGAAACGTAACCCATGCCAAACCCATGCCTGGAGAAGTGGTTTCTAAACGGCAGTTCGCAAACGTGCTATCACCTACATAAAAAAACTTCGGGTTGGATTGATCGCATTATTATCATACTACTTCTTCAACAACTTAATGTTTTCCATCTCTTTGTCAAATCATCATTAATTAAAATTATTAATTATAATCATCAAATCTCTTACCCTTTCTCTTGGGAGCTTCGGGGACGACATCTGGTGGAGGGGGCGGGGGACCGGTACTCATAGGGGCGACAGTTGCCACTGGTCGAGAAGATGTGTCCATTGGCTCACTCTGCGGCGCCGTGTTCTCGTCCGCGTAGATGTGCAGTGGCTGCAACTAATTAACATTAATTAGACTATTTATTAATTACAATATTTAGTAATTGGAAAGACACCAGAAAATGCAAGCGCAAAATCAAAGTTAATGCAGTAGCGCAATTGCTGTAAGGGACGGTCGTTGAGGAGACTTTGCAAAATAGGGAAAATGAAAGGACTGCCAGTCGACTAATAAGAGGGGACGACTAATAAGTGCTCCTGTTTTCGACGAATTGAATGGGACGCGCGTGAGAATTGCACAGGATGGGCGTGTGAATAGCGAAAGAGTGTTGTGGTCAGTGGAGGGACGAGAGAAGAAGAGGAATGGGGTCACGGGGTCTAGACGTCCTATGATTCACAGCGTGTCTTACCTCGAGAGGCCTTCGAAGGCGAGCGTCGATTGGTTCAGGAGCAAGATTCTCGTCGTCTCCCATATCCACCTGCAATACGAGGAGAGTTAGCCCTTGTTAGGAAGCGACAACTCTAGGTCGTCGGAAATGACTATAGAAAGCGACATAGTCACTGTTTCAGCCTCAATCTATCGACTATTTGTTACCACTAGTCAAACAACACATGGATTTCATCAGAGTTTCACGTGGGAGTGGGGGCTGGTCAACTCACGTCGAAGTTGGGTTGTGGATGGGCCCGCGGCAGCTGATTCTCCATGGGTCGAGTGATGACTGACGATGGAATCGGACAGACGCTCACTGTCCACAGAGGGAACGACTGAAAAGAGACACAGATGGGAAGGGAGGCAGAGATGACCACAGGGCGAGTGATAAACAACGTCAAAAGCACGGGTGAACACGCGAAAAGCGCCTCAAACCACGCGAAAACCTACTCAGGAAATAGTTAATCTCTGAATTTGAGCGGAATATAACCGAAATTAACAGGAATACAATCAATAATTACGCGAAATGACCGAAGGGAACGGTTTGATGACAAGGGAAGGGAGCGCGCGTTCAAACGAGTGGAGTGAGGAGTGCGGGAGAGAGAGAGAGAGCGCGGGCAGAGGAGACGCGTGCGCGGTCGCGTCGCGGCCCCTTCTCTTTGCGCGCTCTACAGACTACAAACAGGCGGTGAAGTGGAATCATATGTTTGAAGCACTTCCAGGAATCCTCAAATTGAGAAAAGAAGAAGAAAATGATAAGAACAAAAATTTATAATTGGTAATGGGGTGATTACAAAGAGGGAAAAGAGGAATTTTGTGCAGTACGAGTAGTGAACTACTTACGAAAATCAAAAGAATCGCTTGTTTTGGGTGAAATAAGTAGGGTAAATAAAACAATAACATAAAATACAATACTAGGAAAGCTGTTTTTGCAATTACAGTACAATATTTACAACTTACTATGCCTCTTGTGTGCAACATTCTCCCACCACGATTTCTCTGACAGACGCTTCACAGGTACTGTAGCTTTGGTCTGTCGTTAGCGTTTTGTCTTACCATTTTGATGCTTTCTTATTTATGTGTTGTTAAATTTATTTCTTTATATTATTTCCGAAATCTTAGCTGTTTGCTAAATTAGAATATACCCCTGTGAAATGGCAACACTCTCCCTTTTACTGGAGTCTATTTAGCAGCTCAAATCATCTAGCAAAGTTGACCATCCTTATATGTAGCTCCATTATTCTTTGTTTCCAAAACTTCTGAGCTTTGCTCTATCTTCACACTCTCAACCAGCATATAACTACTGCGCTTGAAGCTCTTCTGATTGTCCATTAGCTATCTTTTAAAGGAAAATAGTGTGGTTGTAGGGAAGATGGCGGCTTCTCGTCTTCGTCTTCTTCTTCCTCATTCTCGGGTGACCGTCGGAGTCACTCCCACCACACAAAAGAGAAACTCCCACACCATCTGGTACCCTGACGCCAAGTTTGAACGTGAATTCAAGGTCAGATTTCGAGCTTTGACCAATCCAAGACTTAATTTCATCCTAGAGTTGCATCACATTTGTTGGCAGATTGGTTTTTTTGGACAAATAATGTTATTCTAAGGGTGTTAGTAATTCAAGTAAAAACACAGCTAAGACACACAATACACAGAGAGACACAGATTTATCCAAAATTAACTCTCTCATAGAGTAACAATAAAAAATGGAAAATCTTTTATTCAGACTGCCGGCACTCTGGGAAAGCTGTGGAACACGCAAACTACTGAATATGACACGCAGTTGGGGCTGGATAAACTGCAGAGATTGATGAACAGCGAACCTGTGATGAGCGACACTTTCGATGGGAAGAAACGGTTAGAAATGGAGTGGAAAAGACAATACAATATTCGAGTATTCAAAAGAAATATGGTGACTGTTACCACTTGAGGTGTTGCATAGGGATGAGCTAACTGTGACCACATCGAGTGGACGGAGGAGTCGCGAATAGAATAATTATCTAGCCACGACGATGCTCCTCATCGATCGAGTGAAGGGAAAGAGTTACCACTTGAGGTGTTGCATAGGTATGAGCTAACTGTGACCACATCGAGTGGACGAAGGAGTCGCGAATATAATAATTATCTAGCCACGACGATGCTCCTCATCGATCGAGGGAAGGGAAAGAGTTACCACTTGAGGTGTTGCATAGGGATGAGCTAACTGTGACCACATTGAGTGAACGAAGGAGTCGCGAATAGAATAATTATCTAGCCACGACGATGCTCCTCATCGATCGAGTGAAGGGAAAGAGTTACAGCTTGAGGTGTTGCATAGGGATGAGCTAACTGTGACCACATCGAGTGGACGGAGAAGTCGCGAATAGAATAATTATCTAGCCACGACGATGCTCCTCATCGATCGAGTGAAGGGAAAGAGTTACCACTTGAGGTGTTGCATAGGAATGAGCTAACTGTGACCACATTGAGTGGACGAAGGAGTCACGAATAGAATAATTATCTAGCCACGACGATGCTCCTCATCGATGGAGTGAAGGGAAAAAGTTACCACTTGAGGTGTTGCATAGGTATGAGCTAACTGTGACCACATCGAGTGGACGAAGGAGTCGCGAATATAATAATTATCTAGCCACGACGATGCTCCTCATCGATCGAGGGAAGGGAAAGAGTTACCACTTGAGGTGTTGCATAGGGATGAGCTAACTGTGACCACATTGAGTGAACGAAGGAGTCGCGAATAGAATAATTATCTAGCCACGACGATGCTCCTCATCGATCGAGTGAAGGGAAAGAGTTACAGCTTGAGGTGTTGCATAGGGATGAGCTAACTGTGACCACATCGAGTGGACGAAGGTGTTGCGAATATAATAATTATCTAGCCACGACGATGCTCCTCATCGATCGAGGGAAGGGAAAGAGTTACCACTTGAGGTGTTGCATAGGGATGAGCTAACTGTGACCACATTGAGTGAACGAAGGAGTCGCGAATAGAATAATTATCTAGCCACGACGATGCTCCTCATCGATCGAGTGAAGGGAAAGAGTTACAGCTTGAGGTGTTGCATAGGGATGAGCTAACTGTGACCACATCGAGTGGACGGAGAAGTCGCGAATAGAATAATTATCTAGCCACGACGATGCTCCTCATCGATCGAGTGAAGGGAAAGAGTTACCACTTGAGGTGTTGCATAGGGATGAGCTAACTGTGACCACATTGAGTGGACGAAGGAGTCGCGAATAGAATAATTATCTAGCCACGACGATGCTCCTCATCGATCGAGTGAAGGGAAAGAGTTACCACTTGAGGTGTTGCATAGGTATGAGCTAACTGTGACCACATCGAGTGGACGAAGGAGTCGCGAATAGAATAATTATCTAGTCACGACGATGCTCCTCATCGATCGAGTGAAGGGAAAGAGTTACCACTTGAGGTGTTGCATAGGGATGAGCTAACTGTGACCACATTGAGTGGACGAAGGAGTCGCGAATAGAATAATTATCTAGCCACGACGATGCTCCTCATCGATCGAGTGAAGGGAAAGAGTTACCACTTGAGGTGTTGCATAGGTATGAGCTAACTGTGACCACATCGAGTGGACGAAGGAGTCGCGAATAGAATAATTATCTAGTCACGACGATGCTCCTCATCGATCGAGTGAAGGGAAAGAGTTACCACTTGAGGTGTTGCATAGGTATGAGCTAACTGTGACCACATCGAGTGGACGAAGGAGTCGCGAATAGAATAATTATCTAGCCACGACGATGCTCCTCATCGATCGAGTGAAGGGAAAGAGTTACAGCTTGAGGTGTTGCATAGGGATGAGCTAACTGTGACCACATCGAGTGGACGGAGAAGTCGCGAATAGAATAATTATCTAGCCACGACGATGCTCCTCATCGATCGAGGGAAGGGAAAGAGTTACCACTTGAGGTGTTGCATAGGGATGAGCTAACTGTGACCACATTGAGTGAACGAAGGAGTCGCGAATAGAATAATTATCTAGCCACGACGATGCTCCTCATCGATCGAGGGAAGGGAAAGAGTTACCACTTGAGGTGTTGCATAGGGATGAGCTAACTGTGACCACATCGAGTGGACGGAGAAGTCGCGAATAGAATAATTATCTAGCCACGACGATGCTCCTCATCGATCGAGTGAAGGGAAAGAGTTACCACTTGAGGTGTTGCATAGGGATGAGCTAACTGTGACCACATTGAGTGGACGAAGGAGTCGCGAATAGAATAATTATCTAGCCACGACGATGCTCCTCATCGATCGAGTGAAGGGAAAGAGTTACCACTTGAGGTGTTGCATAGGTATGAGCTAACTGTGACCACATCGAGTGGACGAAGGAGTCGCGAATAGAATAATTATCTAGTCACGACGATGCTCCTCATCGATCGAGTGAAGGGAAAGAGTTACCACTTGAGGTGTTGCATAGGGATGAGCTAGCTGTGACCACATTGAGTGGACGAAGGAGTCGCGAATAGAATAATTATCTAGCCACGACGATGCTCCTCATCGATCGAGTGAAGGGAAAGAGTTACCACTTGAGGTGTTGCATAGGTATGAGCTAACTGTGACCACATCGAGTGGACGAAGGAGTCGCGAATAGAATAATTATCTAGTCACGACGATGCTCCTCATCGATCGAGTGAAGGGAAAGAGTTACCACTTGAGGTGTTGCATAGGTATGAGCTAACTGTGACCACATCGAGTGGACGAAGGAGTCGCGAATAGAATAATTATCTAGCCACGACGATGCTCCTCATCGATCGAGTGAAGGGAAAGAGTTACCACTTGAGGTGTTGCATAGGTATGAGCTAACTGTGACCACATCGAGTGGACGAAGGAGTCGCGAATAGAATAATTATCTAGCCACGACGATGCTCCTCATCGATCGAGTGAAGGGAAAGAGTTACCACTTGAGGTGTTGCATAGGTATGAGCTAACTGTGACCACATCGAGTGGACGAAGGAGTCGCGAATAGAATAATTATCTAGCCACGACGATGCTCCTCATCGATCGAGTGAAGGGAAAGAGTTACCACTTGAGGTGTTGCATAGGTATGAGCTAACTGTGACCACATCGAGTGGACGAAGGAGTCGCGAATAGAATAATTATCTAGCCACGACGATGCTCCTCATCGATCGAGTGAAGGGAAAGATGCTTAGAATAAATGAATTATATTGCAGTGAGAAGGTTCTCGAGAACATGATTCTCAACTTCGGACCTCAGCATCCCGCAGCTCACGGAGTGCTCAGACTCGTTCTCAAACTGGAAGGAGAGGTGAGCAAAGATTGAGGGAAGAATTACGTAATTTACCAATATTTGGTTTTAACTAATGTTACTGAGCAAGTGTAGTACGAGAGCACTATTTGTTCTGCATATTAATTGACATTTTAAGTTTTTGTGTTCAATTGCAGGTTATCATCAAAGCCATTCCTCACATTGGTCTTCTGCATCGAGCGACTGAGAAACTCATCGAGAACAAGACCTACACGCAGGTAAAGATGTTCAAGAATTATCTTTATTATTTTAGTCGGTGAAAAGATCCTGGAAAATAGGTTTGAAGTCTCAACTCGATCCCTTCATTTCAGGCTCTCCCTTACATGGATCGTCTGGACTACGTCTCCATGATGTGCAACGAGCAGGCGTGGTCGCTCTCTGTTGAGAAACTGCTCGGCATCGACATTCCGCCCCGTGCAAAGTACATTCGAAGTGCGTAAACAACCTCGCTGTGAGAGTTGTCACATGATTTCAATGCAGAAGGGGTCAGGAGTGAGAGAATTGGTCAATGTGAAAGAGTTCCTCTAACGCTTACTCTCACTCGAAACACTCCAAAAATCGACGAAAAAAATTGTCCAGTATTGTCAGTAATTCAGCGATGGAAGGAGGGTAAATGAATAAGGGATAAGGGAAGGATCAATCGATCTCATTCAGCCCTCTTCGGCGAGTTGACTCGTATCCAGAACCATATCATGGGCATCACAACTCACGCCCTCGATATTGGAGCCATGACACCCTTCTTCTGGATGTTCGAGGGTTCGTTATTTTTCTCCTAGGCTGTCGATCGATAACTCAGACACGGATATATCACATGAATAGTAAGGTTGTCTCGATATTTATTGATTCATTTTCAGAACGCGAGAAGCTCTTCGAATTCTCTGAGCGCGTCTCGGGTGCTCGAATGCACGCCAACTACGTGCGACCCGGAGGAGTCGCGTGGGATCTCCCCCTCGGATTGATGGATGACATCTACGACTGGTCAGTTGCTCGCGCTGTATTTTATTTGTCTTGTAGTAACTTTCATTGGGCTCCATTCATGGATCGATAAAACGTCCGTGCAGGGCCGTCAAGTTCCCCGAGCGTATCGATGAGTTGGAGGATATGCTGACTGAGAACAGAATCTGGAAGGCGAGAACCATCGATATCGGTATGTTTGAACTGAATGTGAAAAGACCTGAAATAATTCTTATGAAGCACAATCCATACGCAACTCATGCCATGGTAGTTCTATTATTGAGAATGGTGGTGTTGATTAAGATAATTATAATCTCAGGTCTTGTTTCTGCTGCGGACGCTCTCAACTGGGGCTTCTCTGGAGTGATGGTGAGAGGATCGGGAATCAAGCAAGACGTGAGAAAGAGTCAGCCATACGACGCTTACGACCAAGTCGAATTCGACGTTCCCATCGGAACCAAGGGAGATTGCTACGACAGGTGAGAGGAAGACAACGTTGAGTTCATCATTATTAGGAGAGCGTTATGATTCATGTCTGCAAGATACTGCTCTAGTCCACAATCCAAACGGGCATCGATGATAGTAGTTGTTGATGCGAAGTCGACGATCTTCAACTTGATCTTCTTCGAAAGAGTCATTTTAATTATGATTTGAAATGAGTGGCTCGTTCAGATACATGTGCCGTGTAGAGGAAATGAGGCAGTCACTGCACATCGTCCGTCAATGCCTCAACAAAATGCCTGCGGGAGAAATTAAGGTGGACGATCACAAGATCGTCCCGCCCAAGAGAGTGGAGATGAAGGTGAGATGGAGTACAGTGATGTCAATGAAATTCATCATTGTAATTCGTTAATTAGACTATCACAAGAGGAAACTAAACGTCAACTTTTTTTTCAGGAAAGCATGGAGTCGCTGATCCACCACTTCAAGTTCTTCACTGAGGGATTCCAGGTAGGTCATCAATAATCGAGAGACTGTTTTACGGTTTATTCCGATCATGACGAATAGTGTTAACCATAGACAACAATGGCTACCGTATTCTCCCGCTGGTCTGTGATTATAGAGCAAAGGAGCAGTAGGTGTATTCTGCTCTTTGCCAGGTCAGCTCGCAAGTATTCCCGCCAATAGCCGAGTTTGTCACTACTTTGTGTAGAACAGACGCGACTCTCTAGGAGACCAAAGATAATCTCTCGCATGCGTGGGTGTACTGTAACGAGTCCTGCTCACCCTTGGGGTACACCCCATCTTCTTCACCCCTGTTGATACTGTAACTATTTGGTTTGCCATCTCAGGTGCCTCCTGGTGCCTCGTACGTCCCGATTGAAGCGCCCAAGGGAGAATTCGGAGTGTACATCGTCGCCGACGGAACCAGCAAACCATACCGGTACGCATATCATCTTACAAAGAGGTCGAACTGTCAAACATGACGGCATCTAGGCAATTTTATTGTCTCTTATTCCAGAGACCTGACCTTTTTCTCTACTAGTTTCTTGTGCTATTAGATGAAGAGACTGGATATCTAGATGCCGACATCAAAGTCCGCGTTCAAAGTACCAACATGTAGTAGCAATCGGCAAAGATTCAGAGATTAGAGAACAGCGGACTTTTTCGATACCAAGCTTTTATTGATTGTCACTGTATCCCTCCAATCCTCCTTGATTTCAGTGCGTACATCCGTGCTCCCGGTTTCGCCCATCTCGCTGCCATCCACGATGTCTGCTACATGGCTCTCATCGCCGACGTCGTCGCTGTCATTGGAACGATGGATATTGTATTCGGAGAAGTCGATCGATAGACTGTCCCTCCTCCCTCCGTTGTTTCCCACCCTGTAGAGAGCAGAGCCAGTTATTTCGATTGTATCCAACGAGTAAAGAGCTAAAACATAGCATTTATGCATTGATAAGATGAAAACGGCGTTCGGACGCTAACCATACCTAATTATAATTTATTTATCCTAATCGCTGACACGCTGTGCGATTATATACCGTGGTCTGCACTTTGTCGGGCAATGGGAGATCTCAATGAAGAAGCAACACGAGGAAGCGTTTAAGGTCATATGATGTGAGTTCTAGAAATGTTTTGAATTTGTTAAAAGTTAGATCTTCACTTCCTACAAACACTTCTTTCCTCCATTGAGCCTCAGACTCATGCATTTATCAATTTACATACAATTCCGTTTCTCAGTGCTAGCAACTGCCTTCTCCCCGTGAATCAATGAAGAGAATTCTATTCATCTCATCTCACGTCTATCCTCACATGGTTCGTTCATTCTTCATTCTTCATTCGTACTTTAATTCATAGCCATCTCATCTCCGTCTATCCTCTCCTCCTCTCCCCCCTCTATTCCCTCCTCTCCCTTCTCCATCTCGCCACTATCGATCCGCGTTACTCTAAGGGATGGAGTCGGCGAGAGGGAGAAAGAGAGGAGGATGAGGGGGAAGCGAGGAGAAGAGAGCGAAGAGAGGGAACAGGGGGGCTATGGTAGCGGGAGAAAAAAAGGAACTAAGAAGTGGTTAGAAAAGGATAGCCAGACATGTACATCCACGTGTACAGCACAAACAAAAATGGGCCGTTGCTAGACTGCATCAATTATAAGCGAAGATATAGTTGCAAATTAACGACCAGTGTTAGCAGCAGGAGAGGTTCAGTATGAGTCATCATTCGACAATTAATGATTCTTTTTCAGGATCTGATACATGATGAAATCCCAAAACTTATTACTAGAGGAAGAGAAGAAATCAGCAAGTGTAGATACGGTCAGTGCTATTGCAAACTACTTCTCACTCCTTTTCGTAACAAGAAAATCAGGGAAGGATCTCTGGATTTGCAATAGAAACATTATGTAAAAGCAAAACGTTAGCCACAGCTCCTATGTCGATCGCATAGTAACACAAAGAGATAAAGTGTACACTTTTTTCAGCCCTGTCTCTTTCCTCTTTGCGCTTCTCATCATTGTTACGTTCCAATGAGGAAACGTCTCTTGCCCACACGGAATCGCATTACAAAACAAAAGTAAGCGAGAGCTAAGAAAAATTGGTTTGATAGAGACATGTAGAATATGACCTGTCGATATAATAGCTTAGCTAGATAGCGTATCTTATCAAAATGCCATTAGTCAGCTAAGGAGTGATAAATTACTAAATTTCTGGTTGAACAAGTGTATCGTGTTTTGAGTGAGTCGCCGACTTCGTGGGTTATATCGGGAAAACGTTTAAAATAATAAATTCCAAGTGGGAATGAGCCTTGACAACGATTAGAATAGACGGTAAGGAATTCAGCGTGTATCAGATGAGTTGGTTGATGAGCTGAGATTAAATTGTATTATTATTACGGTACTTTTACATCGGAAAGGGAACAAATTACATTACAACTAAGTAAGAAATAGTGGTGAAGCGGTAGTCGACAGTAGCGGGCGGTACTTTCATGCAAATTCACCGTTCACTTCGATATCTCGTCATTTCAGGGTCTCCCACTGTTCCCTGAATGTCCGAAGCTTTCCACTCTGTGTGACGATGCCTAAAAGAGCATAGAGTGTCATCAAATGGAGGAAGAACCCGTCTAATTGCCATCATTCCCTCGTACTCCCCCTCTCTCACTGTGTTATTCGGCCCCTTCTATTCCTCAGAATTATCGTATCCACTATAGTGCCATGGGAGATCATGAATCACATTGGAGGGACGCTTCAAACGGCGTTTCAACCCCTCAATTAGTCGTATGTTCGTCGAAAAAAATGCGGTATTTCCAAGACAAATGTATAGTCGTTGTGACCGTCTGAAGGCGCTGGTGCCGCCTGTCTACTTTGTCACCGTAATTTACGTCAGCCTCACGCGCCAGAGGCGGTAGAGCAGTGGCGCTCGCCGCGTGCGCGATCCCCCTCTCCCTCTCTCCCTGACCCCGCCCATCGATCTCTCTCTCGCGTCTCCCTCTCTCTCGCTAGTCAGCACGCGTTCTCTCCTCTCACTACACTCTCTTCCCCCCTCCCTTCCCTTGTCTCTCGCTCCCTCCGCGTCCTATTTTCACTGTATTTTCGCGTATTTTCGTTGATTATCGTGTGGTTTATCGTGTGTTCTCAGTAGGAATCTTGTGTGCTTTCAGTGTTCTAGCCAGCGAGTCTCGTCTGGTTCGCTCGCGCGCGTCTCGCAATGGTTGCCGAGAAGCAAGAGGAAACCACCGTCGGTCCCGCTGATGACGTCACTGAGAAGATGAGGACGATCGTCCATGGATTCCTCGCACAGCTAAACGACGGTCAGTTCAGTCCCTATCTCTAACCTTAGTTCTCACGCGCCTAACCGGAAATGGATTTGAATTTGGCGCCAAAACAGGCGAATTGCTGCCCAAATCGGTCACTGGGTCATACCCGATGCTCATTCGATGTTGTACTCGCCGATACTGGGCGGATTTGACGATATAAGATGTGAAAATGGGCAGAAACACGCGTCGGGCGCGTGACGCGCGCGTTTGAGCGATCGATTGCACCGGTGAAAACGAGTGGGCACGGTGCTAGTCTAATATTATTATGGAAGTAACACTCTAAAATCGGTAACTGAGGTGTGAAACTAGGCGAAAATGGGAATCCGACACGGAGACTGTGCTCAGTTGCGTGGGTTGCAGCTCGGCTGTGCTGTAGTTTATGCCCAGAGCCGTTCACGTGGCTTTTAGCGCGCAAATCGATTTGTAATGCGCCACCAAACCAAGTTTTTCTTCGAACGATAGCTACAGTAACCCCACATACTTGTTCGGGTATGAAAATAATTAGCAGGATACTAAATATCGATTTTCGTGAGCTTTCCCGCGCAAAGACGCGCCGGGACCGTCACGGGGCTCAAATAGCCATACTAGTTGTCCATCTCGTATATATGGGTGCAAACTAGCTGAGACACCTGCTTGGGTCAATCGGCATGCAGGTCAAGGTACAGTATACCTGGAAGCGCGTGGGGTACGGTGTCACTCGCTAACTCACATTTCTTTCCTTTTCAGGTGACATGTTCTTATGCGCTGCCGCCAATGGAGTGTTCGAAGCGACGGGCAAATGGTCGGCCGACCACTACATTGTCAATCTCAAGACTGCCTTCCTCCATCAGTGTATCGCCGTCGAACCCGAGTACTGGTGAGTAGCCCGAACTGAGACTACCCAAAGGAGGGCGCTTGCCCGATACCCACTCGAAACACCTCAATGTCTAATCGACAACGACAAACAGTGCTCATAAATAAAAATATCTAATCTGGATATGCTCAGAGGGAGGGTTTGAAACTCTCATGTTAGCGAGCGTGCGAAACTCTTTTTTCGTGCACTCTCTCGAAAATTCGAGTTTCAAGCCCTCGCTCTGGGTATATGGAATCCCAAACTAGAGTTTCTTATTTGTGAGTTCTACCCAAATAAATTGAGTTGATTTTGCAGGAGGTCGAAATTCCGTCCGAAGTTGGAACGTGATTTCGTATCGAAGGTTGTCACTCCCGAAATGGAATTGAACGCTCTCGGATGGCCATCCGACTTCATTATTCCCGAATCCGTCCAGAGGCGATCACTCAACAAGAATCGGAGTCTGCTGGAGCAGCCCAGACCCAAGGTGAGTGGGGTCGAGAGGAGAGATGACGGCAATGATGGACATGGGTACGGTACCGAGTAACACGCTGTGGATTCAGGTGCAACTGCAGTCGGGTACGTACCTTGTGAGTAGACAGGGAGTGAGTATCGTGATCAACCCCTCGTATGTTGCGTCGAACCTGCAAATGAACGAGGATGGTTACTATCTGATGCCTCTTCCTTCCTCTGTCATCGATGGTCTTTTCCCCTGTACTCCGAAGAAAGAGGAAATACCCTTCATCTTCAATGGAAATGGATCGACTATTCCGCAGAGGTACGGTGCCTTTTCCCCCTTATTTTTCCTCCCCTCGCCCCCGCTCATGTGGTATGGCCGCGACGCGAACCGCACCGCGTCTTCACTCCCCGAGAGAGCATGTAAAGCGGGGAGAGTGGAAGAGATAGTGAGAGGGAGCAGAGACCAAGTATACAGGGTGGAGGGAGGGGAGTGGATCGATAGAGGGTAGATCGATCGATAATTGAAAGAATCTTTGCAGGACGTCAGCCGTCGTGCAGTCAAATGGTGACGAAGATGAGGCGATGCCCGTTCTCGAGAGTTCCATTGGTGTCGATGAGAAAGCTGACGAATCTGTGGATACGAAGACTGAGGTGGAGGAAGAGAAGACTGAGAAGGCTACCAATGGAGTTGCAGTCAAGGTGAGCAGTTGCATCAGCAAATAGGCGATATAAAGACGAGAAGTGACATCGCTATTTCGCCCAAGAAACCATGTATTGTTCGACAATTGGGTGCTATTCGTATTGACTATCTCCTATTTGAGGTGGAGATTCCCGATGTTGTTGCACAATCGAATGATACTTCTGCCCCTCTTCCCACTCCTCGCAAGGAGAAGAAGGAAAAGAAGGAGAAGAAAGAGGAGAAAGAAAAGAAGGAGGAGAAGCAGGAAAATGGAGAGAATGGAGAAGTGAAGAAAGAAGAGGAGAAGGAGGAGACTGTCGCTCAGCCAAAGCACCAGCGCAAGTCGAGATCTCGATCTAACAGGGTCAGTTACTGCTCTTTTCCCCCTTCTCATTGTCAGAAATAGTTTGGCCCAAGAAAAGTGTGGTCCAGATATTGTAAATTCACAAACACTCGCCCAAAAAAATATTATAGGCTGCGTGGGTGGACACTGTACCTCCCCCGAAGGACAGCAAGAGAGTCTCCGTCCCTTCTAAGAGACGAGCCGAATCAACGGAGAAGGAGGAATCGATTGTACAGCCGGGAGGAGTGAAGAGAGTGAAAGAGAGATCAATGAGTGCTGCTGTGTCGGAGAGAACCAATTCGTCCACTCCACCACCCACACTCGAGAGACAGGAACCAACTGAGGAGAAGGTCAAGGAAGTCAAGAAGAGAAGGTACGGAGAACTGATATACAGGCATTTCATGATCGGAGCTGGCATTGATAAATATTTGAAGTGAAATATCGTGAATTTGCAGCAAGAGTCACAAGCCTACGTTGTCGTCGGTGAGAGAAGAGAAGAAGGCCGATGGAACAACCCGCCATATCATCTCCATCAAGGTGAGTGACAAGAATCAATCGTTACTCTCACATGACTCCTACTGAAATGGATCGGAGTGAGGGGGATGTTCAAAGACAGAGATTCCCTTTCGACTTTCGACGCTTTCTCACTCTGTCACCTATCTGCAGGATTATCCGGTCGGTGGAATGACGTGTTCTATCGTAGAAAATGAAATAAAAATGAATATTTTTTTCAGACTCCTCCCTCCCGTCCTTCTCTTGGCGCCTCTACTTCCACTGCCTCGGCCCCCATCGTTCGTATCACGAGACATAAGCAGCAGAAGAGCGACGAGGTGAGTGCATGAATAACAGAGGACGGGTGCACGGTAGCTCGGATCGGATCGATAACTGATTCTATTGCAGAGCGACACCTACCAGAGCATGCTGCTTGCGGCGGCCGCTGAGAACAATCGAGTGGCGAGAATGGTCAGTTTTTCCCGCAACTCTTTTTGTGAGGTGAAAATTGCACTTGGTTGGATGAGAATCTTATTTTTTTAATCCTTTAAAAACAGAACAATTTTGATCCAGACGGTTCTCATCCATCTTAGCGGCAAAAATCGATTAATGCAAATGACTAATTATGTTACTTAAGGATCCGAATGCACCATGTTCGTCTCGCGATGCTACCAATCCCGTGCATGGAATGAAATTCCGTGGGTCGATCATTGGCGTCAAACCGCCTCCCAAGGGACTCAATGGACTGCCAAAACAGGAAATCAGAGTGAGTAGGGGGAGAAAAGAGTACACAGGGCGAGAATTCTGATGAGCCCCTCTAGTGAACTCAACTCTGGCAGATAGTAGGCCAGGCAATGCACGCAATAGAGAGAGAGTAGACAGCAAGCTCTCTTTAATACAAGAGATTCGAATTCATTTGAGGCACATGCTAGTGAATTCGCGCTTTGTGTAAGGGGAAGGAGAGGGGAGAGGGTCCACAGGTCATCGATCGTTGGCTCTCTCAGTGGGATTAGAGGGCACGTCAAAATACATGGGCGAGGGAGAGAAGGCAATTGTTGATGCACTCTAATGACACTTTCGAAATTTAAGCAAATATGGTCACAACTAGTAGCACTTGCGGTTTACTGATCTGGGTTAATGCATATTATCAGGCAGTGAAAATGGGACGGCTGAGTGAATTAAACATTTTATTGCAGACTACTCCCGTGGTTGCGTCGAAGAAGGGTCGATATGAGGAGCCTGTAGTGAAAGAGGAAGAAATGGATGAGGATATGAAGATGGAGGCAGAAGAAGAAGAGGATGACGATGATTACTATGATGGACCAAGAGAGAAGACTCCTGAGAGAGGACCGGGCAGCAAGGACTGCGATCAGAATTGCTCCCCCATCCGACGCCACCCCGATGAGATCATCAATATAATCATTGGAGAGACTGATCCCGAACTCAAGAAGAGAAACGCCAAGATCATGGCTAAGGTAAGAAAGCAGCTGAAATACACTCAGAAAAATTTCGCTTGTATTATGACACCGTGTGGGAAAATTCACTAACTTGCAAAAATGTCTAATGACTTTCTCTAACCGGTAAGTGAACATCTCCACTTGGTGTCCTGATCCTAGTGACTTTTTTCTCAGAGTTGTATTGAAAAATATAACATATAAAGTTTAAATATTTATTAAATTGTAGGTGCGCGCCGATGAGGAGCATCGCGAGAGGCAGAAGCAACTTCTGGTTGAGAAACTGGCGAAAGAGGCCGAGCAGAAATCGGGAGTGGGACACAAGATGGCACGCAGTGAGGAAATTGTTGTGGAGAGGAAGAAGGACGAGGGAAGCAAGTGCACACCCATGTTCTCCACTAGAGATGACGACTTCTATCGAGTCATGATGAGAGGAGATTCAGAGAAGAATGGGGGATTCCTGACGAGAAGGTACGGTAGAGGGGGAAGGGATACGGTAGTTGATCAAACTAATCGATCGATTGCAGTTTGGCGGAGATCTACAATGAATCTCGCGAGTTCTACCAGTCGTTGATGAAGCCCGATACGGTTAGTAGCTTTATTCAGGAATAGATCTAATTTTACTTCAAAAATCTTGGTAAAACCACTTGATACCTAATGACATACCTAATGATCGCTAATGATCGCCATACCTAATTATGACGCAATTGTCAATTTCAGTGTGTCGAATGGGCGATTCGTCCCCGTGTCGGCCCCGACGTCGACGGATACGTTCATCAGACGTCCGGAGCCACCGTCAAGGTCGCCAATGGAGCGGAGGTACGTATTGCCTAGTGATGACGTAATTAATTTTAAACTAAAATCTCCAGAATTCTCGTGATAAATATAAGCCTCTTGCAGATGACGCAGTTCCAACTGAAGGATCTGTTCAACCATCGCGAGTTTCGACTGGGCGAGATCGTGTGGGCCAAGTTCCAACGAGAGTACTGGCCTGGCTACATCAAGGCATTCCTTCCATCGGAGATATTCGACGAGTACAAGGGCGACGCCGTACGTTCTTACACTTTTTTTCAATTAGATTTCAACTGGGTATTATTTCTGAAGACTAAAAGAAAGGAAGCTCAAACAGAAAGTGAATATTTGAATTGCAGATAATGGTGCAGTGGATTTCCGATGACGAGTTGTTCAGTCACGTTTGCTACGCCGATGTATTGAGATTCGACTTCTACTTTGCCATCAAGTAAGTCAACATTGGTTACCTAGCACCCATTCCCCGCCGACCACTCCACCCCCTCCACCTCACAAAGAGTGAAGGGGAAAGTCAGAATGAGGGACACATTGGATACGTTTCAGAAAGATGTATCGATCATCATTGTCATTGTCATTGTCCAATTGCAGGTACCAGCCGCAGAAAATGGACAAGTTCTACGTGAACAACGTGGCGAAGGCAATTGCTATGGATGGACGACCCGGATTCTGGGAGGAGTAAGTTACTTCGACCCACCCTGAGCCCTTTCGGATTACGGTAGCTGTGGTGTTACTGTGTTTAGTGATTCTGTTCAGGTACATCAACAAGCCCGTGTACGACCAAATGCTGGCCATTGGAGGAAATCTCTTTTCAATGCCTCAGGCGGAGAAGGAAAGAGTTCTGGCGAACCCTAAGATGAAGGCAATCACTCCCGCTCAGGTTGGTAGAAGAGAGAGAGAGAGAGAAGCGAGAGAGAAGAGACGAGAGACGAAAGAGAACGCGGCATCCCATCGATTGGGAGAGACGCATAGTGAGAGAGTATGGTGAGGAAAGAGAGACGGAGGGGGCCCAGAGATAGAGAGCAATGCAGAGGGAGTACCGTAGTCTTGCCAGTAGGGAGAGGGCGACTATCGAGGACTGATGCAATTCATTGCAGCAGAAGAAGATCTTTGATATTATCCACGAGAAGGAGATCAACCACTTCCAACACCACTACAAGGCCATCTATGCAGGAAGGAACCAAATCAAGTGGTCGCCCAACCAGGAGATTTGCAAGTAAGTACCACTCATTTTCCGTTGAAAAGTAGAAAAACGGAAATAGGTAGATATCATATTGTTAGACATGTTATGTGAATATTTTTTAGAATTGTATAATAAGAAATGTAAATCATGATTAATATTGATTGAATATTCAGTGAGAAGCTCTCGTTCACTCGCCAGGTGAAGGAGAAGGAACCAGTTGAGAAACGGGAGAAACGTCGTGGTCGCCCCTCTCTCAAGAGAAAGAAGGAGGGAAGTGAAGAGGGATCCAAGTTTGACGAGAGTGAATTCATCAATCCCTCTCACTCTCCCTACCCTCTCTATGCAGCTCACATCACTGAGGTGAGTGACCCCGACTGTTTTCTTGCTTTCCCACACTAGTTTTACGGCGAAATTTTCTACCGAGCAGCGTCTATTGGCCAAATATAAACAGAAATTGACGCGAAACCACCCTGGCAGAATGCATAATTCAAAATAGAAAATAAATATAAATAATTTGAATGTGCAGGTGAACGTTGTTGAACCCGACGGGACGATTGTGAGCACTCACATGCTCTTTGCGAATGCAGACAAATCGCCGTTGAGTGACACTCTCGAGGAGCAGCAACCAACTGATCTCGGGGTAAGCAGAACTGCCAACTTATCGATTGGTGATCTAGAGTTAGGGCTAGCGATGCTGATTCGGTATCGGGCATTCCCTATGGCAGTCTCTGTTTCTCTCACTCTTTTGCAAAAGGTCGTAATACGAACACAGAACCAGCATCCATAATCAGGGCCATTCCGTAATGGCTTTCAAAATGGAAATCATACCATACTAATTGATGTATTTTTGCCGGCCCACCAATACATGTCGTTCAACGCGGAGGAAACGGCGAGACTCGCAGCTCGTCTCGAGAAATCGAAGGCCGCCAATGCAAAGATGATCAAGGAGGAGGGAGAGGAGGTTCAGCCCCGATCTGAGGTGAGCGAACTAGTGATGATGAAATGGATCATTCAATCGATAAATCCCCTTCCCTACCCACATTCAGATTATATTTCATCCTTCCTCATTTCTTTAATTGCCGTCACCCTTCGCGGGCGTGTCAAATAAATAAATGAATTGAATATTTCTCCATTTGCAGACTCAGGAAGATCCTCTGTTCGCCGTGGCAGTGAAGTATTCGTCAGCCATCACTGCTCACGAGGTTCTCCATCTGACGAAGGAGAAACAGATCATCTACGACAAGTACGAAGTGTGCGAGGACAAGACGGTGAGATATTGCGTCATCCCTAGGCAATCGGGGAATTGGATGGACGATATGTGCAGAATTACTAGCTATCCTGTTTCTGTTTTCTGTCCATTACAAGTTGCGAGAAGAAAGAGTGATCCTAAGATATTGAGTTGTGACTATGCTGTAGTTAGGACTATTCATGGGCTAGGGTGTATCCCGCTTTTTGCCGGAAACCCAGCTGATTTCGGTTCAAGTCTTCACGATTTTTTAGCAGACCATACCGCTCTTTGCAAAATCTCATCCAAAATTGGTCTCGTTTCAGTGGGATTTCAACAGCCGAGTCTGCGCCCACCACATTCGAATCGAGTTTGAGATCAAGGAGCAGAGGATCAAAGAGCACAATGAAAGAGTCGAGGAGAAGAGAAGAATCGACTGTGAGAAGAAGGTGAGCATCGATAACTGACTCGTGGATTGCCTAGTGATGACGAAATCGTCCCCCATTCTAATCCCGTTCCTTTCAGGCCGAGGCCGCTCGTCAGAAGGAAGAGAAGGCATCTCAGAGAGTTTGTCGCAATGGACCGATCGTCGTCCCCGAGGAGAAAGTGCAGAAGAGGAGAACGAAGAAAGTAAGTGAGGACGGAACTCCCTCTGGTGTCTCCGCCCCTCCTGCAAGAGCTTCCTCGGGCAGACCACCCAAGAGGAGCGCCCCCAAGTAGAGACACCCCGACCCCCTCTGAGAACCCCCTTCATCTACCGTATCTATTTTCCTGTTGGCACGGTATTCCTGAGTGTTACTGCTAAGAATAGACCCCGTATGGACCGCTAATCGATTCCATTTATAGTCCAGCCATTAAATAAGAACAGTAATTCGTTGTCCAAAATACTGTATTATGCAGCCCCTAAATTGACTCTTATAGAGCACAGTTTGTATTCCTTCTAAGGAAATATTTGCCGCATTTCATCGTTCATAAATTAGAACTCTTTTTTTGTTAATTATAATTTCAAATTATATTTTCTCCTGTTTCATTTCCTGTTTTTGATGCCTGCCTTCCGTGTCCTTTAAATATATCGACATACCGACTCCTCCCGAATGACCCCTACCATATAGCTTATCGATTGACGCAAACAGTCATTCCCTATTTTTACCGTGTACCAAGCGATTAAGCATCTCAATGCTACCAAATACATGTTCTCGCTCCCCACCCATCCCACTATCTGATAAATAAGAGTCTGTTTGTACAATTAAGTTGTTTCCCATTCTTTCTTTCTGTCGTCTTTTAATTTATGCCGTTGTGGTTGTACTATAATAATAAAGAGTGGAAAAATGTCGTGGTGTTGTTCGACCGCACACGACAAACTCTATGAATGATAGTTACCACGAGAATCTGTTGACAATCTCGATTGGAGAATCGAGGGAGGCAATCGTAGTTTCTCTCTTCCGATCTTCCGCTCTCGTACTTTTTCAGACTAGTAACTACCGCAATCTCGGAAATTGGCAGTCATAATCAAAATTAGTGCTGTCGGCGACGTGAGTCCGACCTCCTTTTCACTTCTCCCTAACATTTCGCAAGAATCCCGTCCAGGCGAGTATTCAAATCAAAGTGAGATGCATATTAAGCGATTTTGAGAGAGCGGTGAACGGACCGAAATGAGAAAGTCTAATGAGTTTTGTATTCAATTCCTCTTAAGTGGTACCGACATCACTGACCCTCTTTCCCTCCATCTGAATAGCTATTGCGTCCTTCTCCCCATTTGCGTACACTCATAACCATTTTTTTGCCTGTTATTCCATTTTTGTACGATGTTTGGGACATCTGGACGTGACCGACATAAATACTTTACTGGTTTCTCTTTCCTTGTTTCTCATATCGCTGAATGCCCTTTGTTTCTTTGTTCAGTGTTTGGTGCGCAGACGGTCCAGACGTGCACTTTCGAGGGTGGAAACAGTCGCGTGACTCCTTTGAATTGGAATAAGAAAAGGGGTAGATGCTACAAATTCAGGGACTGATCCTTCGCAAACTTAATTTCCTTCTCGTGTAATTCTCAACAAAAATTTCTAACATATCGCCCTGCTCTCATTTTCGGCGTTAACGAGATGCCAGACCCCTGAGACTTTGAAAACACTTGAAAGTGCATATTTTACTTGCTTTCAGCCACTTATCAGTTCTTGTCAATCGCATTCTGAAATTGCATGTTGTCATAGTCAAACAAACATAAGACCCCCAGTATTCTACACGATTATTCAATCTCCCGTCTCTCCCGATTCCAATTTGTATCCAAGTTATATCTCGAATATAGGGGCTAATCATCGCCAGTTGCTGTGCACAACACAATCCGAAGTGCTTTTTCCACAGCTTGTGCTGTTTCCATAGTACACTGCAGCCATTGTTATTGAATGAATTCCCCGGTAGGGAATACGGTAGCGAATGTGGACGGGCGCTTTTCTCAATATTCAAGGTATTATTCGATTGTTCCCTATTCACTTATCAATTGTCCTCCTTCAGTGTACATCATTCCGCTCCACTTGAGCAGATCGTTGAGGAAAGTTTTCAGTTCCTTATTCTACGGAATATTGATCTGTTACATAGTCAACATTCATGACCGAATATGAATTCATGGCGAAATTCGGATTCCACCGCTCACATTAACTTCCATTCCCATCATTCTCTTCTCCCCCTTTGTTCTCATATGACTGTTTCTGAGAGGGCGCACTCTGGTCGACTCACAAAGGGTGCTGCCACAAAGGATTGTAGGGGCGACCCATCGTCTCTCTTCGCCTCCTGATCTTCTTTCATTCAGTATTTCGTAACTGTTGTCGTCCCCTTGTTCTCCCTTTTCCTTCCTCGTCTTGAGATTTCAATTATTATCTTATCCTATTCGTGATTTGTGCATGCTAGATTCTCCATTGAATGTCATACTATTCCGAGAATGGAAATATCGAGATTGAGATAATTGCAACTGATGAGTCACCTTCTTCGGTCTTTGCGCGTTTACAACAATGTGGTTTCAGTATCGTAAGTCTCATTGGAATACGATTCATGTATCAAATATCTTCTATCCTCGATCTCATCTCTAGCCTCATGTCTCAACAGACATCCGATCGAATTCAAACAGGACAGGTGAGAAAATCAAAGATCACGAACTCTCCATTATATCCCTTTCTGTTATGCGTCTTTTTGTATAGCCAATGGGGCAATCAAGTACGAGTCTATGCTCAGAATCTTCTGATCTCTACTAGTTACTGAATGAATAACCCGCATTTGGAGCGTCATTGGGTAAAGTGTAGTCGAAGTGTAGAGGTAGTATATATATATATATATATATATATATATATATATATATATATATATATATATATATATACAGTAGCGGACAAAAGTCTTCGGGCACTTTTTATATCTGATACAACTTTTTAACCCAAAGGGGCTTTGATATGATATGGTAAGACCATATACCAAATCTATTGGAGATTACGATGCAACTATTGGGGGATTGCGAAATCGTTCAGTAATTGCGTCGTGATGACGCAATCGATGCACACTTTTTTGAAGTGCCATTATTCTTACATGGATTTTTTCCCGCTCGTCTAACTTTCAGGATGTTGAGACATGGCCACGACTTCCCTAGAAACTTTTTTTCAAGTTGCTGCGGTGCCGCTACTTGGCTGCAGCCAAGCTGCAAAATGAAGACCTGAAAATCATATCTCGCCGTTTAGACATCGCCCAGACCCGATCAATGCATCAAAATGATCGCCATCATGACTATCGATCATCCTGAGAATATGGTCGCGGTAGGTCACCAATTGCCCTCAGGGCACGAAAAAATCACTTTTTCGCGTTATTGTGGTCTGACGAAGAGGAAGTCTATAGGACGTGCTCGAGAGATCTGGTTTGGACGTGGATTCGGTTGAGAATCTATGAGAGAACCTATTCCTAGCTGCAATAAGCGTTTCGATTGGACTCCTGCCCGCGACGATCGATTTCCGGAAGGACACTGGTTTGGCCACGCCCATTTTCTGCCCGTTGACAAGGTTCTGACTTTTGAGTGTATCTCGGTACTGAGTTAACGGAGAAGACTGGCAGACCCATCAATGGAATCAGCGTGGCTGGCTCTATAATCTCATTCACAAAATTGCATCATCACTATGCAATATTGCATCATCCTTAGGCAATAATCCTCAGAATTATGAAATATTGCATATTAATGACGTAATTTGTGCTATAGAGTAGCGGAAATATCAAATTTATTTGATTGGAATTTATTCCACCATTATACCTTGACTAACCGCTAAGAAAACGCAAAAAATAGGAAGATTGCCTAAGGATGATGCAATATTGCATAGTGATGATGCAATTTTGTGAATGAGATTATAGAGCCAGCCACGCTGATTCCATTGATGGGTCTGCCAGTCTTCTCCGTTAACTCAGTACCGAGATACACTCAAAAGTCAGAACCTTGTCAACGGGCAGAAAATGGGCGTGGCCAAACCAGTGTCCTTCCGGAAATCGATCGTCGCGGGCAGGAGTCCAATCGAAACGCTTATTGCAGCTAGGAATAGGTTCTCTCATAGATTCTCAACCGAATCCACGTCCAAACCAGATCTCTCGAGCACGTCCTATAGACTTCCTCTTCGTCAGACCACAATAATGCGAAAAAGTGATTTTTTCGTGCCCTGAGGGCAATTGGTGACCTACCGCGACCATATTCTCAGGATGATCGATAGTCATGATGGCGATCATTTTGATGCATTGATCGGGTCTGGGCGATGTCTAAACGGCGAGATATGATTTTCAGGTCTTCATTTTGCAGCTTGGCTGCAGCCAAGTAGCGGCACCGCAGCAACTTGAAAAAAAGTTTCTAGGGAAGTCGTGGCCATGTCTCAACATCCTGAAAGTTAGACGAGCGGGAAAAAATCCATGTAAGAATAATGGCACTTCAAAAAAGTGTGCATCGATTGCGTCATCACGACGCAATTACTGAACGATTTCGCAATCCCCCAATAGTTGCATCGTAATCTCCAATAGATTTGGTATATGGTCTTACCATATCATATCAAAGCCCCTTTGGGTTAAAAAGTTGTATCAGATATAAAAAGTGCCCGAAGACTTTTGTCCGCTACTGTATATATATACAGTAGCGGTCAAAAGTTTTCGGACACTTTTTATCTTTGTTAAAACTGTTGAACCCGAAGACGTCTCGATCTGATTATGGAGGTGTCGTATGTGAAATCTATTGGAGATTACAATGCAAGTATGGGGGTATTGCGAAATCTTTCAGTTATTGCGTAGTGGTGACGCAATCAATGCACACTTTTTTGAATGGGCATTATTCTTACATGGATTTTTTCCTGCTCCCCAAACTTTCAGGGTGTTGAGACATGCCCACGATCTACCCATAAAAATTTTTTCAAGTTGCTGCGTTGCCGCTACTTGGCTGCAGCAATGCTGCAAAATCGAGGTCGGAAAACCATATCTCGCCTTTTAGACATCGCACAGACCCGTTCAAAGTATCAAAATGATCGCCATCATGGCTGCCGATGATCCTGAGAATATGGTCACGGTAGGCCACCATTTGCCCTCAGGGCACAAAAAAATCACTTTTTTGCATTATTGTTGTCCGACCGAGGGCCCCCCTATAGGACGTACTCTAGAGATCTGGTTTCGGCGTGGATTCGGTAGAGAATCTATGTGAGATCCGATTGCTCGGGGCAATAAGCGTTTCGATTGGATTCCTACCCGCGGCGATCGATTTCCGGAAGGACACTGGTTTGGTCACGACCGTTTTCAGCCCGTTGACGAGGTCATGACTTTTGAGTGTATCTCGGCTCTGAATTAACGTAGAAGGCTGGCAGACCCCTCAATGGAATCAGTATGGCTTGCTCTATAATCTCAAGCACACATTACATCATCACTATGAAATATTGCATCATCCTTAGGCAATATTCCTCAGAATGCTGAAATATTGCATATTAATGGCGTAAATTGAGCTCTAGACTCGCGGAAAGACCAATTTTATCTTATTGGCATTTATTCCACCGTTATCCCTTCACTTACCGCTAAGAAAACACAAAAAATAGAAATATTGCCTAAGGATGATGCAATATTACATAGTGATGATGTAATGTGTGCTTGAGATTATAGAGCAAGCCACACTGATTCCATTGATGGGTCTGCCAGCCTTCTACGTTAACTCAGAGCCGAGATATACTCAAAAGTCAGAACCTCGTCAACGGGCTGAAAACGGTCGTGGCCAAACCAGTGTCCTTCCGGAAATCGATCGCCGCGGGCAGGAGCCCAATCGAAACGCTTATTGCCCCGAGCAATCGGATCTCACATAGATTCTCTACCGAATCCACGCCGAAACCAGATCTCTCGAGTACGTCCTATAGGGGGGCCCTCGGTCGGACAACAATAATGCAAAAAAGTGATTTTTTTGTGCCCTGAGGGCAAATGGTGGCCTACCGTGACCATATTCTCAGGATCATCGGCAGTCATGATGGCGATCATTTTGATACTTTGAACGGGTCTGTGCGATGTCTAAAAGGCGAGATATGGTTTTCCTACCTCGATTTTGCAGCATTGCTGCAGCCAAGTAGCGGCAACGCAGCAACTTGAAAAAATTTTTATGGGTAGATCGTGGGCATGTCTCAACACCCTGAAAGTTTGGGGAGCAGGAAAAAATCCATGTAAGAATAATGCCCATTCAAAAAAGTGTGCATTGATTGCGTCACCACTACGCAATAACTGAAAGATTTCGCAATACCCCCATACTTGCATTGTAATCTCCAATAGATTTCACATACGACACCTCCATAATCAGATCGAGACGTCTTCGGGTTCAACAGTTTTAGCAAAGATAAAAAGTGTCCGAAAACTTTTGACCGCTACTGTATATATATATAATTAAATTAAATTAAAAATTAAAAACGAATTCAGTAGGAAGACAATGCATCTAACAACGAGTCACTCAGAGAAACTGATCAATTCTCTGGACGCCACTAATAGCCTTGCCGCTCTGGGGAAGAAACTGTGATGTCTGTAGTTTGAAGGGGAGCTAGCGTTAGTGAAATTTATTCCATTTCGAGTGAAGTAATACCTAAAGTGGTGTGGAGTCTTTTTTGAGATTTTGTATTTTCCTCTCAAGAGATTACTGACTGTCTTCAGGTCAATTTCCTCTCTGCGCTTTTCTAATGAGATGAGACCTAACTGTGCATTTCTATTGGGGAAGTTCGGCATTGTTTGCCAGGTTGATTTATATTTTTATATTATATTGAATCATGATGAACGGAGAAGAAGGGATATTCAGGTGGACCCCTCTCTCTTCCCCTCCCATCGCTCCTCCGAATGCCGGATTTTCAACCAACGCCTTACCCAAAATCACAATTCCACTAAGACTGGGGGTCGATAGACAAGTTAAGTCTGCCCTACGATCAGGTCTGCTTCTCACATAGTTATAGCGTTACTAGCATTCTTTATTGTGTCCATGAATTTCGGTCTCGTAATCCTTCTCTCTTCTCAATCTCTTTTTTTATCTCAGGAGAGACCGAATGCCGCACAGCTCCCTTCTTCTATTCTCCCCATGGTGAGGATTCAGTTTTTCTCGAGTTGCCCTGGCAACAGTTGCTATCAATGATGAAATTGCAGATAGAGAGAACACCGAGTTCGAATGAAATCAATTCCTCCGCATTGAGCGTAGCCAAGAGACAGATAGAAGCTCTCGAGGAAATAATAAGTAGAAGAAAAAGGACATGTGGTGTGAGGGAATGGGACCGATCGAAAAGTGGAAATGAAAATCATTGCAGGACATCTAAATTTCTGGACACTCTCGTTTTCTTCTCCTTGTTCTCCCTCATGTAAATGGCTTTTACCTGTGGCCATTGCATACAATATGAAAGTAATAACGGATTATCTCTTCACAGCAACCTGAAACTTCTTCCACTTATATCGAGGACAAACCAGGCGTCAAGGTGATTCATCCTTTCTCCAGTTACTCTCTACCGTATACTTTTCAGATCCTCCTCCCTCCTCCCCCTCACTCATCACTTTAGTGCTCCTGTAGCTCTCTCGATTTCTTCCAATTCTCTGTGTCAGTTTTTTTTGTTTTAGCCTGCCCGCTATGATATTCAGGGAAACTTTGCGTGACAAAATATTCGAATTCAAGTGCGTCAATCCAAATGTCCAATGACAACATAGAGGGAATAGTTTTACTAATAGGAGGGAGAGGTCTACCTCTTTTCACACTCTTCTTTTCTGAATGAATTCTAGTCGATTTCAATAGATGCGCCCCATTCAACCGTTGCTTTCTCTCCCTCTCTGTTGAATGATAATGAACATCTGGTGTTGCATCTCCTGAGTAGAAGAATGGTATGAGTAATATTGTCTCTGAAGGGGATTCTTTATGCGATGTAGTACAATGAAAACATATTAGTGGTTTGAATGGTGAGGAGTAGTAATCGATTGCCGAAATTGTATGAGAATATCTCACGAGAATTAGTCGTGTGTGTCCGATGTTCGCACGATCGATTGATGAGAATTTGAATCCCGCCCCTTTCTCTCCTCTCTTCCTTTCCCACAATTTCTCTGCGCTATGACATCCTTGGTTATGTTCTATTGGACTCCTTTTACTAAGATGTGCCCTCCTCTAACATATTCTCAAACACTCCTTGAAAATTGATATCATATTTTATTTTGAATTACAATCCATCCAGAATGATCCCATCAAGATTTACAAGAACGGGGCGGTGTGGAACTGTAAAAAAACGCTTCCCCACCTTCACTCCTCTACGTTTGTGTAAACGATCTTCTTCCTAATAGTAATCATCATCGAACTCCATCCTACCGTCTCTTTCCCTCTCCTTCCCTCCATAGTTTATCTTCCAACGACATTGTTCTTTCCCTTCCACTACTATACAAAAATCGATCCCACATTTTGTTTATCAAGTACAATCTATTGCTCTTGTTTCGTCATCGCTACGCATCAATTGCAGTTTTTTTCTGTCATACAATTCCGCTCCGGCTCGCCTGCTCTTTTTTCAGTCTCCACAAGTGATTCACTGCTTTTTTCTCCTCTCTCCTCGTTTCTTCCTATTCTCTTACAGTAGTTTCATTAAGGCGGGACTTTCCCTAATACTCTAGCACATCTCTCTTACACTCCGCGTCTTGCCTTCTCTATGCTTTCTCTCGCTGTCGATACTCGATATATGAGTATATTTCTATTAACAGGATAATATTAGGGGGAATATTAAATGAACTTTCCTTCAACAAAAATTGGGTTGTATTATAGTTCAGTGCAGCTGAGTGCGAATTTCTTATTATTCCATAATTTTCGCCATTGTGATATGTTTCAGCTGCACAGCTAGACCCACGCTCCCACCTCCCTTGCATCGATTCGTTATGCGGTGGTCATAATCCCCTTCTCAAATTTCCCTCTCTCTTTCCTTCTTATCACCATATTTCTCTCGCTCACATTTAAGCTCGGTTCTAATGAAGCATTCGATATCTTCATACGATATATCTTCGTATTATAGATTCGAGCGCTGAAGTCCTCACAAAAATATGACAATTATGTACAGTCCTCACAAAAATATGATAATTAGGCACACATATTTCCTGGATCTTGAGAAAATATGAAGAAAAAAACTGAATAGAGCTCGCTCAGTTAAGCAAGGGTACTGAAAATATATCTAGTACGGTATGGTAAGCAGCGGTCTCATTGTAAGAGTACTGTCGCATTCGTCTGTTGGGCTGGTGTATATGAATGTATATGATACGGTGCCTAGCTACCAATGGCAGGGATACGGTAGGGTGGTACCACGGCTGGGGTATAGTAGTCTGGTTTCATGTTTGTTGTAAATTGGGTTAATTTTATGTCTATGAAACTGTTCGTGGTTCCAATGATTGAGATACGGTGGGTGCGTCCATAGACAGATAGCACGGCACACGGATCTCATGGTTGATGAACGAAGATCATGTTATCAAGTTTGCAGTAGATAGGCTGGTCACATTGCTCTGTCGGGTGCGTTGAGATGGTTTAGCGGTGATATTATGTATAGTACGATAGTTTGACCATAGCAAAGTATGTTGATCCATTGAATGAGTTAAGTAGTTCCGATATTTCGGGGATATATGTTTTTGTATATTCCTTGGCAAAAAAGTATGTTTTAAAAACTGGAGATATACACGAATCTTTAAGGGATTTGTCGATCTGACAACTGTTATCTTCGCATTGGTTACCTCTCTACATGCCGATGGAGGCATGCTTTTCTTAAAGCAGTCTTCCCTTCTCTCTTCCGGCCCTCAATGACGGCTATGCTGCAGCAGAATCCATTCTACCCTGTTATGAGTCAAGTCTTTCCCTCTCACAATCAGATGCAAGGTGGAACTATCCAAGCTTCGTATCTAAACTCATTGCCCCAACAACCCATATCCATATCTCCTCACAACACTCCCCTTGTATCAAACACAGTCCGCAGATTGATGCCGTGATTCATATACATATTAGTTCGTGTTCGTTTCGATGTCATGTTCTCATTGCAATGTTCTAATCGATAATTCAAAGTTTCTCCATGGTTATGTGAATTTCTCAAATCAGTTCTACGACTGACAATTATATCTCTCTCGAATCCACTTCGACGATAACAAATCGCTGATCTGAGAACAATAATATTGCGCTTGCAGGACTTTCGAGTCGTATCTACCCAATCGATTACTGCTGAGATCTCGTCGCGTCAAGATCGACCAATGGTGAGAGTGGATACGATAGTGAGGACGTTTATCTTCACTGTATAATTTCAGGAAGATTACATTGATGTGGTCGGACTGAGCCCTCAGCCTAGCGAACAGGTAAATAATTTACAGTGTAAAAACATATATGTTCAAAATTATTGACAAGACAATTAACGAAATTGTGATCCAATAATGGTTCGGAAAACAATAGCTATCCTCAGGACTTCATAGACGTTGTCACCATCGACTCCCCTGTTGACCAGGTATACTTTTTATCGTAGTGATCAATTCATTAAGGCCACGTAATTGAAAGACAGTGATATACAATTGATAGTTTATTGATTGGCTCACTTTTTATGTCAGCTTTTTACGAAGTATCATATGAGACGAATCGGGAGAAACTCGAGCACTGTTGTCAGTAGGAAAAAATCATGATTTTTAAATATTCTAGTTTTTCTATGGGAGGTTCTTCTAACTCTCCTCTATCCGATAGCGTTTCCAGAATTTTTTTAAAAGGACCCGTTTTTGCGTGAAACATGAACAAACCTGGTTAGTTGAGGAAATTTTAAAGAAATCACCAAGTTTGAAAAATCATAACTTGCTTCAAAATGAAGATACAGATTCCCGGTTTTGTTTGTTAGATAGAGAAAAACCTCGCCTACAAGACAATTATGATTTCGTCATTCCCGGCTTATGCGATGATGCGGGGCGGTCGTTTTTGTGAATAATGTTGCCGTTTTGGTTAAAGTTAAAAGTAGAAATCGCCTCAATGCGCGTTCTAGAGGAAGTTCTTAGCACTATTTATAACCTGTAAAATTGGGTGTAAGAGAGGCTGCATTGTAAAGAAGGGGATTTTTGAGTGCAATCGACTGACAACAAAATATTGAAAATACAATTCCACTGTCCTTTTTGTGGTTGAAAATATTGAAAACAATAAAAAAAATAATATACAAATTTATTTATATTAATTTTATCGATAACTTTTTTTGATAAAAAAAAATTAAAAAATTTTAAGACTTGAATTTTGGATATCGTTTATTTCTCATATTCTGAAGCCCTAATGTATCCAAGTACTTTCAATTATCAGTAAGTACTGTTAAATGACAGATCTGTGCATATTTCACATTGCTCATCACTTTTCCAAAATATATCTAAATAATTTAGTTGCTAAATTGCATCTCTATTCATGCATGGCGTACCTCGTCCAAACTTTTTGAGCTGATTCACTAGCTCGCATAGAACATTTGTCTTTTTGGAAGTGAGAGGCTATCTATACGTAAAAAGATGTTACGGCACCAAGAAAACTTATTGTCTGCACGAAAACGCACGCTCAGCCTTCTCTAACACTCTCTCAATTCCACGCGCTCTCTCGCACTGGTTCGAGCCCCGACTCATGCATGAATCTTTTGCCACATCCCTGTGTTATCGTAATTGAGGGAATGCAGCATATTCCTTACCATTGGACAACAAGGAAAATCTGGCAAAAGATTCATGCAGGCAACATTATTCACAAAAATGACCGCCCCGCATCATCGCATGAGCCGGGAATGACGAAATCATAATTGTTTTGTAGGCGAGGTTTTTCTCTATCTAACAAACAAAACCGGGAATCTGTATCTTCATTTTGAAGCAAGTTATGATTTTTCAAACTTGGTGATTTCTTTAAAATTTCCTCAACTAACCAGGTTTGTTCATGTTTCACGCAAAAACGGGTCCTTTTAAAAAAATTCTGGAAACGTTATCGCATAGAGGAGAGTTAGAAGAACCTCCCATAGAAAAACTAGAATATTTAAAAATCATGATTTTTTCCTACTGACAACAGTGCTCGAGTTTCTCCCGATTCGTCTCATATTATGCGTTCGAGAATTGAAAGTGAGCAAAAATGTCAGGATAGAATGAATTATATAGCACTGGGTAACTCATTGGCATAGCAAAAACTTAAAGACGAATGAGACTGTTTCAGGGTCTCACGGGTCCTCTGGCTGGTAGTGGAGATGCGGTTTCTGCATTCAGGGAAGTGAAGCAAGAGGAGCCTGAAGACGACGAAGGATTCGGCAGTTCTGGACAGAATGGTGGAGGAATTGTCATCAACACAAACCAATTCAACAATTTCGACCTGTTGTGTCATCAGTATCAGCTGCAGCAGCAATTCCATCAACAGCTGCAGCAGCTCCCGCACCAATTCCTGCAGGAGCAATCGTTCGCCCTCCTTGGATTCAACGCCGGTGGTGCTAGTGGCAGTGCACATATCGGCAGTATTCCAAATCCTCACGTGTCGACCCTGCAGAATGGTCTCTTCACTAGTCCAAATTTGAATGCCCCACCGATCGGAGGAATGGACTTGTGGTCTCCCACTAAGCAGACCATGCAGACTTCCTCCTCTCATCCTCAATTTCCCGGTATTCCTACTCTTACCAACGGACCGAGAGACGCCGAACTCGTTGTTGGCCCCTTGCAACAGCCGTCTCCTCCAATAATCCATTTCCCATCAAATCAAAGCCTGGAGGGTCAATCCCCACTCTCCATTAGTGCCCTGCTGAATCATGATGGCCAAGCTCTGCCTCATCAGTCACAAGGCCTCGTTGCATTGAACCACAGCAAGGTGGATTCAGTATCCACAGGAATGGAAACACCGGACAAGAGAAAGGTTCATAACCCGCAGAGTATCTCCCACTGAAAACCTGATTTTCAGAAGACAGATTCATTCACCTTTCTTCCCCCTACTCATCACTACACCGCTGCAAATTCAGTTCGAATGATTCCAGTGAGCTTGATGAAACGATTAGGGGAAGCGGGCAGAAACAACAATACGACAATATTGCAGGAGAAAGCATTCGACAATCAGCAGCAACCGACATCCACTACTCCATCATCTATAGATATGGACGATCACAAAGAGACTTCAGGAAAGACTCGAACCGCTGCGCAGGTTTAATTTATTTTTTTGGCAATATCCACTCCCCATTGTAGAGAATGGACGAAGTCTATCAGATGCTGGGTATCGGCAACACTTCAACCGTACCATCGGCAAGTGCCATCGAGAAGAATGCAATTTCTTCCAGACTCTACCAGGTGCGCATAAGGCAAAATGAACGACGATTGTGTTCTGGTTTCCCATCAAGAACCACCATTCACAGATAGCCATCGAATATCCATAAAGTGAGTCCTTTTGCAGATGCCGTCTACTTCCAAGAAATCCTCTCTTCCCCCCGTTTTCGGACTCGACGTACAAGCACATAATTCATTGGTTAGTGGTATAAGTACTTTTCAGCTCGACATAATTTTTGTAACCTCTCATTCGTTCAAATTCAGCTCAGCCCAATTCCGTGTTACCACGGCATCATTGGTTGAGAGGCGTTTGGTGTAGAGAAACAGTTAATAAGTTTTCACAAAGGGTTTTCATTTCATGTTGCACGCTTCTACTAGGCTGTTGTAAAAGTCTTGTCGCGTTTCGGGGTAAGAACATCTTTATCCCTACCATCTTCAAAGATGAACCAATGAACTTAGGAATAGTCTACGTTCACACCACTAGTAGTCCTCTATAATTCGCGAAACTTATGGATACCACCCTCATAGAACGCCGGGGTCTATAATTTGAAGAAGCCGGTCAACTCGTTTACGATATCAACTCGGATATTGAAGTGCTGTTCTCTGAGGAAGTTGGTGATGGTGGAGAACAAGTTATTTTCTTAGAGGGTAATGTCTGACGACTAAGAAGGATGGATTAGGATGGCGCTTCCATACGCCGTCAGTTCAAAATCGGTCGCCCTCGCAGTACGCGGTCCAGCGATGCAATGTTGGAAGTAAACATTTGCCCACAATTCGCGTCTCTTATCGACTTTGATCTTGCCTTATTATATATCAATGGTGCACACCTGTGCCATGATAGTGGTGCCTTCGAGTAGGAGCTCCCAGTACTGAGCGCCCCGGGTGCTTCACGAATTTCACAACATAATTTTTTGACTACCGAAAACTGTGTTTGGGAACATCGTCTGCCCTCTAATCTGCATCAACCCACTTGTGTTTGGGTACAACGTTTTCACACTTTACCCATGCATAACCTCCAGTCACCATCTAGTCCAGACAGTTGAAGGCCCTGTTGAAAATTAGGAAAATCAAAGACATATCCACCCTCAGAAAAATGACTAGATCCGAGAATTCGTAATAAATCAACCGTCCCATATTTTTCTTCTTTCCAATTTCGAGAACTCCCCAATGTATGGTGGTAGAGTCGGCTCCTAGTGTGTCGCCCAGTTTGCACATGATTTGATAGGGGTCTGCTTCTTGCTCTGTGCACAGAGTGTTAAAATACAGATGGAGGATTTTCCGGATCGGTCCTCTTCGGCCTGAGAAAAGTCCATATTCTCGCTATCTAGAGTCCAACTTTTCACAATGTGCAAAGAAGTTGCTTATGACAGATGACTCATATCCACATGGCGTTCAAATCTGACTGACTTTGAGCCAGACAGGAAGACGAACTTACCTCCAAAAAGTGGTGAACAACGTTAACAAAAGAATAGAATATTTTCGTATTTCTCCCTCGGAAAACTAGAAGTGACCAATCATAACCATGCTTTAGAGAGAAGGTATGGACCCATTTCTACTGTAAACAGGAAGGCACATTACAAAAAGAAACAGAGCAGAGATAGCCCGCGAAAGTGGACGCTCAAAAAACGACAGGACTTTTGCAACAGCCTGATACTATTGATATTTGTAATGTTTTCATCAGATAGCTCATGTAGTCGTTGGATTGAATACCAGTAGGGTTGAAGACATACCAAGGACCGGGGAATGGGCCATTTCACAATAAATACGTTGAAAACAATGTGCAATGTTAGCAAATAGTAGGATGGTAAATTTCTGTATTAATATTTTATCATAACAAGATCTTTGCCTTTAAGAATGGTATTTGTGCATGCAGGGTTCGTCATCAACATCTCCTACACACGGGCGGATAATTCTCAAGATAAGTAGGAAGATTATCGGCAGACCTCTCTCGAAGGAGGTAATTGAAAAAAATACAATCGTAACTGACATTCAACGGCGGCTAAATAAAAATAAAATTGATGCTTGTTATATTTATAATAAATTACGCATCACATTAGAAACTGGGAGTAATCCTTTTATGGATCATTGAGACAATATAACCAGCATCGCTGTTTGTCTCGTTTAGAAAGCGAAGAAGAGTCCTCATGAGGGTTATCGGGACGATTTTCTCATTAACACTTTCCAGAAAGGGACAAAAACAAGTTGGAAAAAGGGAAAATGGTGTTGGTTTTTCCGCCGTGTTTTTCGGAAAATGCCCGGATTTAAATTCCCATTTTCAGTATCTCGGTTTCCTGTGAAGATAGGCATGCGAAACTTCGTTTTATGGTTAATTTTCACGTTTAGAAATCGTAAAATAAGTTTCGTATGCTTAACTCTTCTGGTAACCGAGTTATAAGCGATAATCAATGAATGCAGGGAATTCAAATCTTGAGCTTTTCCCGAAAAAGACTGCGGAAAACTAAGACCCTTTTTCCTTTTCCATTTTCTTTTCCAAGAAGCTAACACCACATTAGAGAGAGCTTTGCCTAGTGCTAACCTGTTTAATTAATTTGAAAACATTTTTTTCAGGCATCTCCTCCTGTTACCTCTGTGCCTCCTCTGCCACAGCGACCAGCGAAGGTGTCCCTACTATCTGTTTATCTGCCTTCTTACCTATAATCCTAATATGTGTATAATAGTACGCCTTCGTGTTCTTAGTGGAAGGAGTTTTTACACTATTGTAGCTAAAAATAATAAATTCAGAGTCGTCGTCGTGCTATTCCCAGACTGATCATCCCATTGGATTGCCTTCGTCGATCTCCACGCATTGCCGGTCTGCTCAAACGCGAGCTTGATCAGGTAACATTCATCCTTAATTGCATATTAGTAAGATGACAGACTAAATATAATTTTAAATGCAGGCGTAACTGATGACGCAGCTTGTAACTTTGCTTCCAGAAAAAGAGCAAGACCCTCCTAGAAAACCATTTATATAACAATATGTAATCGTTGATTGTTCAATTAGTCTCTTTTTGATTGATGATTCTCGTCTAAACTACACTCTCGCAATCTCCCGATGTGCTTCTATTGGTATTTGAGATTTGTACTTGTCATTTGTGTTTTAGCATAATTGTACGAACTACGACCACAACTCTGAATAGTAGTAAATGAATGTGAATATCGTTTTTGTTTTATGTTATTGTATTTTGTAATAAACAATTTCAGGCAAGCCTACATCGAATTTATTAATAAATATAATCTAACCTAAGCTTTTGTGCCATCTTTTGAATTCTCACCTGCCCCAATTTTCATTTAATTTCGCAAAATATCATACGATATCTACAAATTTTGCAAACGATATCTACAAATTTTGCAAACAACCGAGTAACGAACATAGTACGACCAAGTAATCTGCAAAATTTATCGTCGTCTATTATATTCTTCGAATTCGAACGTAGGCATTAGTCTTGATGATTCTTCCTCTACTCATTCCTCTTTCATTTCTAATCTTGTGAGCTCTCCATCATTTTCTCTCGATTATTTCTGCAATCCTTCTTTGTCACTCACATTTCCATAGCAATATCTAAATGCTTTTACTTCGGTTCCTTTCAGCTATACGAAGCTGACACTACATTTGCGTTTTAGAGATTTCTCCATTTCTTCTTTTTCCTACTTCATTTCCTTATTTCGCCTTTTCGTGATACGGCGCACTCGTATGCTTACTCCATCACCAAAACACTTGAGATAGTTGTCCTTTTAGTTAAGATATCCGCATTGAAGCAATCACTCCTAGAAGAAACACTTCTCACCCCAGCTCAAACATTTGTTTGATATTTCAATTTCCATTCATATCTCCTTTCTTTTGCGTTCTTAGACATATTCTATATGCTGCATTCTTTGTAGCGCGTTGTTTGATTCATTCATTATCAACACATTGGATTACGCAATCTAATTGCGTTCTAATCTACGTTCAATTAAATTCTATTTGTAGAATCAATGGATGGCATTGTGGAGTTGCTCAAAGAATATGAGAGGAACGCGATGACACCGCCTTTAATTGGTGGTTCTGCGAGTACCCAATTCAAAATCGATGAAGAAAGTAGAATTCAAGAATTCATCGAGAAAAAGGTGCATCGAAATTTTTTTCCGTTCATTCATTTTTAACTAATATTTTTTTCATTTAGAATGAGGAACGCATCGTGAGCACAGCAATACATCCACAGCTTATTGATTTAGTGCTTCAGGTACGTTCCTACGAACCTTTTACAGCCAATATTTCCATTCAGTTCCGCAGCTCGCAAAACAATTCCCAGTCGCTCGGGACCGATTCATCGACCGGTCCTCATGCTGAATTTACTCAGCAGTTGAAGTCGGCCTTCGTGAAGAATGAGCCTTCGACTCCCATTTCTGCCCAACCCGAAGTAACGCCAGGGAATGATGGACTGTGGCATAAATTCCTGGCACTAGGGATTGAAAACGGACTACAAACAGTTCGTCTTCGGCAGCATCAAGAAATGTGTCAGAGGACGCAACAATTCGACGGACAGATAGAGAACGAAATGAGAGAGTACACTAATCGACTGGAGAGGGAAATCGAACTCGCATCGCCCCTTCAACGTCTCTTTCTGATTCAACAGAAGATGGGAATGATTCAGGCTCAAAGGAGTAATTTTGAACAGCAGAAGATAGGGAGACTTCAAGAGATGCGTATTAATCATGAGGAGCAGATTCAGCAAGAAGGAGTGAGAATTCGGAGGAAGCTCCAGACTCAGCATGCACATCGAAAGCTCTCGGAAACTGTAGTGATCTTTGTCTATCTCAGACATTGGACGGAAAATTTTGAATCTGCAGGTCAAGTCAACGATGATCTTGTGAGTTCATGGAATCATGTGTGCTAAATAATGTATTTCAATTTCAGCTTGCTACTCTCCATCGAACAATGTTAAATTCAAAACTTCTCGTCGTTCCCCCATCGATACAGCACTTTGTAAGTACTACGCTACAAAAGAGACGTAGAGAAACTGGGTCCTATAGGGCTTTCTCATTTAATTCGCAGGGTAGTAAGCGGCAAACAGAGATTTCATAACCACTAATCAAATTTTATTTTCTAAAGTAACGTATCATCTCTGAAGAATAAGAATTACAAAGAACCTGATTTTAATTTCAGAAGGCTATTTATGAAGAGTGGCTCGAATCCCATGCTAACGATGTTTTCACCGTAAGAATATTTGAATGTTTTAAACGTTAGATATTGTTTAATAATTTCGCCATTCCAGAAATTGGGAAGCGTGGGAGGCACAGGAGAAACTGCAATCCAAATTGCTACTCGAATTCAGGAGGCTTTAAATTCGACGGTAACATTTCAGTTCATTTTTTTTGTTTATATATGCTACATCAACTGAATGAAAAATAATTAATAATAAAGTCAGAGTAATTATTCATTCCAGCCATCATGGTATCACGACTTCGCAGCTATCGACGTTATGACCGGACTTTGAGTCAAACATAACTGATAGACTGATAAAGTCATTTATTGAACTACCTATATAAATGAGTCTTGGAAAATGCAAATTGCTTCCTCAGAACTTGTTGTATAACCCCTCATAATAATTGTGTATTGCTTGTCTAAATTCTTTTTTACAATAATCGATAATGTTCAACTTGGCTTGTTCGCTCATAAAATTTTTTTAAAATGAAAATTCTCTAAACTCTAAAGATCAAAGACTGTCTATAGCTTCGATACGCCCTACAACAATTTAGTACCGCAGCATCCCCAAATTAGTAAGAGAAAAAACTTTTTCTTATTCTCTAAATTATCTTGTCAAAATATTGATCTCATCGAAGCAACGCTTATTTCCCGTGTCTTGCTTCTTTTCTCGATTGAGTAAATGGGGCACAAGATGAGTGAGGGAGATTCATTCATCGTTGTAGTATACGAGGAGGATGTAGCTTGAACTATGAGCTCTATTTGTGTTGTCGATGCCGAGTTTGAATCTGCGACGTTTCATTGACGATGAGAGTCATCCCCTCAATAACAAAGAGTAAAGACATTTTATCCAATGAAGAACAGGTAAAGATACTCCCCGTCTTGTAGATGGGCTCGCGGAGAAGTACGTCCAATATTATAATGGGCCTTTTCAATCTGCAATATTATTGTCATAGACACCTCTCAAATTTGCTTAACTAATGAAGTTTGACTTTCTTTCCCTCTTTCTTGTCAGTATCCTCTCATTTACTTCTCTCACTTCTCTTCTAAATGTATCTGCGCATGTTTGTAGTTGTCATGCTTGACGTCCTTGACGATGCTTTCAACCTCTTCACGTGCTTTGAATTTCACACAAAATCACACATTTGAAATGCCAGCCACATAGTTGAAATCTACACGGCTAATCATATGTTAATTAACGTTGTCAATAACATTAAATATCGTTAATTGAAAACGTCATATTCAGTGTCACAAGGTACTCTCAATCTATTCTCTTTTCTTTTTATCTCTCTTTCTCTCCTCTTCTTACATTCGCGAAATATATCATACTCATATCAATATTATTTCATAAATTCTGTATTTTGTGTAGAATGTGTTTTATTGATGCTGGCTTTGGAGTATTGGTGTATTCTTACACGTTTGGCTTTTGATTTCGTTATTAAAAGCACTTGAGATAATTACACATTTGGTTGGATCTCGTCGTCCTCATCTGTATAGTCTCAAACACGAGGATCACAAGGATACACTGCTGTTACACCGTGCCAAACGATTGCCGAGACTATCATGTTCTATCACGTTACAATTGTTCATGTCTATTGTTGCATGCTTACTCATTACTTCCTTCCATACGTCATAGCAAAAAAGTGCAATTACAGCCGCTGAAGAATTGATGTGGTCATCAGACGATCTCTTGAGAGAATACGAGAACAACGTGGTCACTCCGCCAATGTTTAATGGATCTGCTAACGACTCATACAGTCTCGATGAGACTGAGAGACGGAAGGAACTCCTCATGAAAATAGTATGATACACTTTTTTGATCTATGAAGAATATACCCGGTAGAAGCTGAGCCATCTTCTGAAACGAAGCATACTTTATTGGTAAACAATCCAGAAATATAGTTATGAGGGTGCATGAAATAAATCATGAGACTAAACATATCCTGAGAATCAATTTAAGGCAACGAAGAACACTCCTCCATCGAATGGAACATTCACAGATGTATGCCAATCTACTGAGCCTTCGCAGTTGCTACAATGGGTGCAGTCGCTGCAACCTCTTCCCTCACCGCCATCTCCTTCTGTTCCTCCCATTGCTCACCAACAGAAGCTATCTCCGCCTCAGGGAGTATTGTGGACTCACTACATACATGCTACTATGGAACAGGCACTCTATGGACTCCATCTTCAACACCATCAAGAATGGAATCAGATGCAGATACAACTTGATCAACAGATTCAGCGGAAGATGTTCCAACGTGATCTAGAATTAAAGGCGCATATCACTCGAGTCGCAAATTCTCAACGGAATGGTTTCAAATTGAGGAGGAAGAGGAAACTGGAGAGTCTGAGGACTCGCCTTGAGCAAGAGAAAGAAAGAAGAATTCACGCATTGAGAATGCAACAGCAAGAGAAGATTCAGAAGGAGAGAGTAAGACTTGAGATGACACTACAGACTCCAGCTGAACACATGAAGCTCGCTGAAACTGTTGTCATCCTCGTATATCTTGAATATTGGATGAAAAATATTCAATGTGGAGGGCGCCTGAACAAAGATCTCGTGAGTTTTTTCTCCTCTCAATGCTATTTTATATTAATTTGCATAATTGGCAATGTCGTGTCAATAATTGAATTATAGCTGGAACGACTTCATGAATATATATTTGGTTCGATGCTTTTGACTCTCCCTCGTGACTACAACCAATTCGTAAGTGACATCTTCCTGTAAGGAGTATAGATCTTACGTCCATGTCTCGCATTCGGATTAATTTCTTCGACTCTTCGTTAATCTCATGCATGATCTGCGTTTCCCCATGCTGACAGTCGAAGAAATTAATCCCGCATTCCGTCTCATCAGTCTAATTCCCCTTGCAGAAAGAAATGTACGAAGTATTATTCGAAGACCACATCAAACACGTATGGCTGGTGAGAATATCAAATGATTGATGTCGCTCTAGAGCAAATTACAGTTTTCTCTATTTCAGAAATTCGGAATAATGAGAAATGAAGGGGAGATCCCTCAACCTCACATTAGTCCTGCTTATGCTATGGCGGTTCGTTTGCAAGAGAGAGTCAGTGAACAGGTAGACAATTAATTATATTTTTATATTTATTATCATTTTTGTAAAATAGTTTACGAAAAAAACAATTTCAGACTCCTCCGTGGTATCGCTGATGACCGACTGTCACCTCTTTTCGGAACGATACTAATCACTCATAATGATATGAACAAGTCTTATTTGCTTTTGTTCAATAATTATGAACAAACGGACCAGCACGATAAATTATAGTTGGTGTATCAATTGCGCAGCCTTAATACACGCAAAATTTCGAGAAAATATGGTAATATATATAACTGTGAGTTCCACCATTCACCACTCACGGAAATGTCTTTTGTGATTTTTTTAAAGCATCACGAATGATGATGTGAAATCTTACAAGAGGATCCACGTGCGTACACCAAGGGGATAACCCAGTCGGTCTAGGTTCTCGTTGGTACTCAGGGTTTGCGTTTATAAAGATTTGATTTTCCGATTTCTCCGAAGTGAAAGATACGCAATTGTGGACAAGGAAGTACTTGATTACTCTCTCGGTCAGATAATAGGCGACATTTGAAGAGTAGAGTATTAATTGGCGTGATGACTCCTCCACTTTTCTTTCCCTTTTTCAGCAACATGGTATCAACCTTCTTCCGAATTTGGAGCGGCAAATTCAGCAGTACGGAATTCTTCTTCAAAGGGAACTTTCTGAACTATTTGAAAATAATATTTGAAAAATTGTATTCATTGATGCAGTATTGCGTATTTTTGATCGCTCCCGGAGAATTGATGTGAAAATTGGAGAGCTATTCGATCGAAAAACGAAAGACTCGTGGCTGGTTTCTAAACGGTATCAAGGAGAGATCATGATATTGATATTGAGAAACGATTCTAAATTTGGTAAATAAGCACAATAGCCAATGGTAAAACACGACATGTAATGGAATATTGCTTCTGCTTTTGGAATTGTTCACATTTTTCGCCCCCTCGGAAACGCACTTCACAATATTCCACTTTCCGTTTCCTAATGAATACTATCGCCTTGAACATAAAAAAAAACTAAATAACTTTTCTTCGGTATTGTAGTTTCACGCTCACTTACAATTAGTACACAAATGTAACAACTTAAAGGTGACTGCTATTACATTTCGAAGTCCCTTCTATAAGATTATCATGGTCTAGATACCTTGATCCTCAGTTGATACATCACTCTCCACTGTGCCCCTCCTCCTTCCACTCCCCCTACCTGTGTTTCTTCTCGTGTCACGTGATTGGATATTCGCCATGAATGTAAGCTCTAATGCGGACAGCAAGACCGCCCCTGTAACTCTAATGAAACTTGCACGCGCGACAAATTCAAATAAATATCCATCCCTTCATTATTCTGAGAAAGCCGAAGCATACTGAATAGTTGTACCCATGTTTATCCGATGAAATTGGTTCTTGCATTTCGATCTCTTGACTGAAATTGTAGTATTGCAACGCTCGTTTGATGATATACTTGCTTTCAGTCTCAAATAGTCATTCGCTACTACGTTTTCCACTGAAGTATCTTCTGCAATTTCACATGATTCATACTTTTCATGTTTAATTACCCAAGTTTGAGGTAGTTAGTCACTGATGATGTGCCTAGTGCCCGAAACGTGTCTGACCCGATAAAATCTGATCCAACCCTTCATGTTTTTACATTTAATCAACTTTATCAGCTGGGTGAGGGTGTTAATTCAGCTGGGTTGCCATGATAGTTCTCCATTGCGTGTGATCGTGTCTTGCGAGTTGCATGAACTGAGGACCGGCAGCGTTGACGAAGTCGTCTCTCCATCTCTTAGCGGGTCTTCCTCTCTTTCGCTTCCCTCTTGGTATCCAATCGACCATCTTCCGATTCCACCGATCGTGGGACAATTTCGAGATTCTCTCTACCCATATCCATTTCCGCTTTTCCGCCTCTCTAACAACATCCTTCAGTTTTGTGATGCCACGGATCCGGTCATTGGTAACATGATCGAATACGGTGATTCCTATCATTTTGCGTTCAAGTTTGCGCTGGGCGACAGAGAGTGTTTGTTTTTCGCGTTTACAAAGGTACCAGGCTTCAGCTCCGTACAAGAGTGCGGGGAGAACTACACCGTCGAATAAGCGCTATTTGAGCGGCATGGGACATCCTCGCTTTCGGAAGAATTCCGAGTATTTAGAAAATGCCCAATTCGCGCTTCTGACCCGCCTATGTATTTCTCCTCTAAACCTATCCGGACCAAGAGTAACTTCTTGCCCAAGATACACCACCTTATCCACCGTCTTAACTACTAGACCTCCTACCACGACCGATCTGCCCATTGGATTAGTCGTCAAAGCGACAGTTTTTGAGCCATTAAGTTGCAAGCCCACCGCAAGTAGTTCCCTTTCTAGTTCCTTCATGTACCCTTCATGTACTCTTATGGATATGATTCAGCATTCTAACTAGTTGATTCCCTCATGAAGATAACAAAGTATTCCCTCTTCAATTCATACTTTTTTACAACTCTTGCAGCAGTCCGCATATCTCGTAATCAATGCCATCTGAAGCCGAGTATATTCGTGCTTTCAAAGTCGATGCGCCGGAGCCGGATAATGAGGATGGCCTTCCCACTATATCCTTCATCGTTACCGAAACTCTCAGAAGACGTCAAATTTTGAAGCGCATGGTACAATTCAAATTACTATTTATCCCGTGAGGAAAAGAGAAGCAGTATATATAGGGGCACCCGCGCTTCAAGAAATCGGGTGTCGTCTTCAAGGAATTCCCATGGCGCGCTTCGCACCTTCCGATCGTCGACAAGGTAACAATTCGTTTTCACATAGTCAACGTCCATATTACCAGGCGCTTCTTCAAGAATCAATCATGCATTGGATTAAACGACTCGTGCAGTGCCACTTACCGCCCGATCTCAAACTGGATAAAAGCACAAAAGCTGCCGAAGCTCTGAGAAGGCAATACTGGAAGGAGAACGAACATACCCATTCCCGTTGTTCTCTGGGCACTCTAGTGAGTTACTAAACCTATTTACTCTAATTTGTATTTTTGAAGAACCGGGTGGTGATATTCATTCTCCGAAGTCGTCGGCATTAACGTTGTTTAGTCGAAATGAATATCGAATATGCAAAATTATCATTGTCACGAATATTTCGTGGTTTCATTGACCGTGAATTAAGCAATAAACAGTGTGTTCAGATATTTTGTAGACCTTTTTTCAATTGGCGGCACAATTAGTATTACTGTATATCTGGGCGACCAAGTCATCACGAAGATGCATTTGTGTCAATCGCGATGATTTATCACAGTGTTGTGCCATTCAATGCAAGTTCCACTAAGAAAGACGGAATGACACCCAGAGGAAATTTATCACCCCTCTGCCTGAATAGCAACGAGGACCAGGCTAGAGTTGATCAGGAGCAGGTAGAGGCTATCCACATGTTCAATGGAATCGATCCGGAAACTACTTTCTGGGATATGTGTGGATGGTTAATTGTCATTAACTTACATTCTCCTTTTAGTTTCGGGTGGTTTCGGACGCCAAGGAGGTTCGAACTCCCCCTGGAATCGCACTTTCCATTGCTTATTAGTTTGGGTAGCACCACAGCTGCAAAATACGAGTGCGCCATGGTGGTACGGTTAAGGAAGTCGTAAACATGTTGAATATGTCCCAAATATTCTCACGTCGTTATAGTTAATCACCATCTTCCCCTCATACCCTCTTCAAAGTGTCTCCTCTCCCATAGTTTTCGCCGCCTCTTCTCTTCTTCTCTGGTCACATGACTCGGATGATTAATCCCACGAAAATTTCCGCCCAATGGGAGGGGACTGTGGCCACACATTCAGTTACAGTTCTTCACTCCCTCTCCTCTCTCACTCCCCCCTTTCACCCCACCCTCTCACTGAGTTTCGCGTTTGTTGTATTTCGTCACTCCTCCGATCTTCCTCTCCTACTGTACTTACTTGGCTCTTACCAAAATATCCATCGCTTGTAAAAACATCCACTTTGCTTTCCCCATTTTCCAACAGCAAAAAATATTGTTGTCTTACAACTGTTTTGATAAATCTGTGGAAGATAGCTCTTTATAAACGGTCGTATACGTACGTTTTTGCAGGAATTTCATTCGATGCCGAATCAAGAGGAAGAACTCGATGCCTTTCAGAAGAATGATTCCATTCCAAAAATAGATGATGATCCACCGTCAAAAGGATCCAGTAATGTTGAAACGGAGGGAAGTTCCAGCATGCAAGAAATGGTCAACGCATTACTTATCTTTACAATACGGAAAGGCCATTTCAGAATCCCCATCCAAATTCTCCAATTCTATTCGAGAACATCTCTGGATTCGTCCCCCTTTTCAACCAGGCAATCGATGAGGTAACTCTTGTAGTGACCGTCTATTGTAATTGTTCTCTTCCAGCTGCATCAGGAAATCGAGGGAGAGCTACTGCATGAGATTCAGTGGCTTCTAAGCAATGATTCACCTCGAGTGGAGAGACTGACGGTCGTGGAGAAAGTTGTGTTCTGCTGTGTGGTGAAGTATTGGAGACGCTTCCCTCAACACGAGGGACAGATCACTCCCGAGCTGGTAGGTATCTCATCATATCAATTGTTCAATGATGTAATTGCAGATAAGTCGAGTCGAACAAGTCCTTCACTCCTTCTCTCCTTTTCTCAATTCTCCCGACGATCAGGTGACCATAGAATACTAGAAAGCACATCTGCAATTGCTTGAATCAGCGCCCTTCCTCCTTTTGTGTTTCACTGACTGGTGTGGTAGAGGGAGATGGATCTTGTACGCCCTGACTCCTGGTCTCTCTGTCTCCCTCTCGTCTGCCCTCTGTAGCTACCACAACATTGGATATATCATTTACGAGAGTGTCTAAACATTAAGAATCAGGTCACACGAGTTGTTCAGGCCCTCGCCTTCTCTGGTAACAACTCCACCGTCAGCCTTGCTCAGGTGCTAATTATATTTCACATACTTCCGATTCGACATCATTTCCAGATTCAGAACTTTCTCAATTCCTCTCACTCACTCCTCGGAAATGTTCGTCCGAGACTTCCAGCATTCAATTACGGCCCATCGGATCGTCCCCATTCAGCGCCTCCTATTATGGTGAGTCTGGCTCTCTGATCGAGTCTGGCTCTCTGATACTTTGCAATACTTTCAGGATGAATCCCATCAGGCATTGGATGACGAAGTGTTCAGATAGATTTGACTACGACTACTGTATGTCTCCTAATTTGCTTGCCCACTACCGTATCTCCCTCACCTTCGCTGCTTTCCACTTACCCGATGCTATAAGGCTCAACCCGGCAAATACAGTAACCCTTAGGAATGTTCTCTCAGTAACATACCGTATCCCTCTCGACACCACGTTCTTCTTCCTTTTCTTTCCCCACACCTAACCTACATCATCATGCCATTCAATTAACCCATCGATGGTGGTGAAATGAATACTTCTTCTCTTTTTGTGTCAGTGCTCTATTCAACATCAACTCTTCTCTCATTCATTAGTTGGGACAGTTCTGGCCATCTGGCACAGATAGAGAAAGATTCCTTTTGACTTTCCCCGATTGTAAACACATTTCGATGGAACGGTCCTATTGTGAGTCACAAAGAAGGGGAGAGATGGCCCCTTTGTCTCCTCCCACTTTTTCTACTATCGACCGTCTTCTCTCCTCGGATCTTTCTTTCGTCTTTTTTCTCTCTAATGTGAAGGGATTCAGGGATCTCAACCCCGTTTACTGGTAGATATCAAATGATGAGTGAATTACGAAGCATATAGGGGCAGATCAATCGTGGTTTTTTTCGCTAATATAGAATGGACTTCCTCAAAGTTATTTTATGCTGGTCTCAACTGCTTCTCTTATCATCAGAATTCGCTTATTCGCGTCATTATGAACTTTTGAGCTTCTTTTTCCGCCATCTCCTTCTTCTTTTTCATATCTTTCCTTATTCGTGATTACTACAATCCTACTCTATTGAGTGGTTTGCAAGACTCGTTATTTTGAAGTGGGGGAGTACAAAGTCGAATAGACTTCGTACTCTAAGCCTCGCAATAGTCTGATTGGTCTCTTCTCATTATGAATCACAATTGTTCGATACTTCCAGTCTCTTTTCCTTTCTCTGACACTCGCATCTCTCTGTTTACTGTGCTAGAAATGGAGGGGCGGAGCTAAGAATATTACGCGAAGCCAATCGTTTCAATGTTTAGTAAGCGCGGCGCTATGCAATCGTGGAATTGCTCACTATTTTCTTTTTTTCGATTCTGTATCTTCCAATTGGACAATCGAAGCACTTGAAATTGTATTGAGAAACACTCTGATCATCGTCACTTATTCAAATTTTTTTTGTGTCATAGCAAAGCATGTTCTCTCCACAGAGTCATCTATTCGATCAATCCTCAATCGATGAGATGTCTATCTATTTTTGGTTTCTGTCATCGCCTTCGTGATCTAATGCTTGACGCTACAGATGGCTGACGAAGCATTGAAGGAGGCTCTCCGTGAAGATGCTTCCACTCCTCCTATGGTTTACGGAATGCCCACGGAGCAATATCTCTGCTCCGAGACTCGCCGTCGAATGCAGATGATCACTGATATGGTGAGTTTTCCTGACCTTTCCTCAGTTGCTCTTTCATTCCACTCAGGGACTTCAAGGCAACAACGGGGCGATCAAACTCGCATTTGATGAACTTCTCGACTTCCCGTACGAGAAGGTATGCCAGAGTTTCTCAACAATTACATCAAATACCACATTGTTTGACACGCAAGTTAAAGTAGACGCGGAAACTGCCTTAGACCACGATAGTAGACTATAGTTCTCTTCAGGCGAGGAGGCACCCTAATATGCCATCGATTCTTCGACTAGGTCTCTTCACTCAATCAATGGATCGTATCTTCACACTGCAAGATGAGGATCGCCATATTAAAGAAGCACAAGAAAGAGTAGGAGCGTATTTCGATGAACACACAGCCAGACAGATGAGCAGAATGGATAAGTTGATGGAGGATCTGATGCATGTGGACAGAGGGTATAGGGAGGAGTGGATTGATCAATACTGGAGAGGGAATCCAGAAGGCAGTGGACTACACAAGGAAGTTGTAAGCATTATCATTCATTCGATATTTCCAAATACGGCGGCTCCAGAATATGTGTAGACCACTTCTCTTTCAGATGGATTCTCTTCGAGACCTTGTCGTGCCTCTCATCGCAAAGGAGAAACAGCGCTTGGCGTCTCTTCAGGTAATTCATTCTTCTCACCAATAGTTTATCACCTCATGCTGCGCAAAAATCATGGGTGCAATTCCACCAAGGTGCAAAAATCTCAGGGGTGCAAAGAAAAATTTTGAATTCCCACAATTATCGATTTTTGCTTATAAAGGCTACCGTTAAAGGTAGGAGCACAAAACTTCGGATTTAGAGTATTTTGCACGTTCAGAACTTGGAAACGAAATTTTGTATCGCTAGGTTCACCGGGAGCCGAGATACAAGCAAAAATCGATAATTGCGGGAATTCAAATTTTTTCTTTGCACCCCATGATATTTGCACCCCCAAATTTTTTCTTGGACTTTGCACCCCCTGATTTTTGCGCAGCATGAATAATGTCGCGCTAATTTCATGGGGTGCACATCAGTTTTATGCACCCTTTCATAACATTTTTCCTAGTGAAGCTACGACTTCCAAACTTGATACAGGGATTGCAAGCCACATTTTCCTTTTAATTGGGCCCTGTATCAAGTTTCGAAGTTGTAGCTTCACTAGGAAAAAAGTTATGAAAGGGTGCATAAAACTGATGTGCACCTTGCACCCCATGAAATTAGCGCGACATTATAGTCCGAGAAGGGTCATATAGCATATTTCGGAATTGCGTGCCTTAGTGTCCACGGAATTCTAGGGGGGGGGGGGGTGAGGGAGAGAGTAGATCAGTGAGAGAGTGCCTCTCATCAGATTTAATCGATTGAACGAGAGACGGGAGGGAATGATAGGGTTTGCATGCTGGTGTTTGCCACAAGTAACAGGGCAAACCCGGGTTCCCACACGGAAAAATTCAAAATAAATGGCGCCAAAACGCCGCGGAGTCTATCACAAATATCATAACTCAAGAGTAACTGGGTCGAAACGGAGAGGGGGGCACTAGGGAACTATGAATCACGACCGGTTGGGTCAACCTGAACGCAACTGCCCTACGGTGGATGGTCGAGTGTGGTCGAGCAAAAACGGACCTACACATAATTCAGTAATCAGAATCGATGGAATGGACAAACTCCCTTTTAGAGTTTCGATATTTTAAACAGTTTTCCCTCTAAAACATTTCCATAGGCGATGTTCAAGAGGGTTATAGGTAATTGTATGTTTATATAAGTATGAGTATAGTTGAATATCAGGTCGATATGCCCGGTCCATCTACTCCTCTTCTACATCACCAATTCAATGAGAAAGAACTCCAGCATCGGGAGCTACGGCAGGTCATCTTCCCATTCAGTACTACGAAAGTGGTCTCACGTGGAACAATGAATCATATCATTACCGATTTTACGTAAGATTGATAATATTAGAAAGAATTGGACATAAACATAGACCAAGTTTTGTCTAAGAACATAATTTTGTGAATATTAAGTAGAATGAATATGTTTTACGTTCGATAGTTTGTTCTGAGTTTTGGAATAATGCAAGAATATGTAGTTTCACTGAGTTTAAATTGCAGATGGAATCGTTCACTGAACTCGTCGTTCCTCCTAATCAGCACACACAGCAACTAGGATCATGTATTCAGGTGATCTTTTTCCTCTACCGTTAAACTTTTTCATGATTCCAGGCTGATTGGTGGATGCCCAATGGAGAAAGTCACGCAGCGTTTTCGGCTCTCCCTCAACAGGTCAGTCTGGCTGATAAACAAAGAAGCAACATGGATAAATTGCAACAATTAATAAATTCGGAAATCAATTCGCAATGAATCCAATAATAGTCGAATTTTAAGGCTGGGAAAGTCGTATTCGCGAATTTCAGATGTATATGCCCGGTCCGTTTGATCCCATTCCACATGGTGGAATTCAAGTAGTCCCGCTACCTCCAATCGAACAGGTTCATTTTTCATCTAATTTCTTTATAGTTGAAGTGGTTGAAAAAAATTATGAAAAAATAACATACATGGCGTGACGATGGGGATGTGACTTACATTTTGAGAGATAGAAATTTGACTAGAGATTTGACTAGAGATATATTGGTAATCGCGAAAATTTCAGGCCTTCCAGTCGATCTTCAGTGGCCGCAAGAGTGCGTTTCGAAGAGTTCAGCCGGTGAGAGTTATGGTGATATTTAAATGCGAAATCGTCGTTGCAGAGCGACACTCGAGCTGTACAAACGAACGTTGCAATGCTGCACGTAGACAACACGCATCTACAAGCGGTGAGATCATACTTTCTAATTTCATAGCACATATTATTTGACGGCAAGTGTTCCTAATAAATTGAGTTAGCATTTTGATTTTGAGGTTCTTCCTCTTTCCCCGGAGTCGTTCAAGATGGGTGTCAATGGAGTGTTCACTCAGAATCAGATCGTCCAGCAGGTATTATTGGAAACATCGTATATTAAGGGAAATGTGTCGATAGGTTGGCTTTCTGGCGCGGGCGACCTTTTTGGTGGTTCGTTGTTGCAGTTCCGTTTTTTTTGAGTCGTGGAACGTTTTACTATCTCGAATGGGAATGGAAAAGAATTTCAGGGTAAGAACGCGGGGACAGTGACCCCCACGAGACACCCCGGGAATCTCATGGAAGGGGCGCATTTCCCCCGCAGAATACAGAATGCTCTGCACACTGCAAAACGAATTGTTTTGGTGCTATGGGCTAAAAAATAATGTCGTGTTCGGGTCCGCATAACCAAAACGCATAAAACAGCGGAAGCTTTGATCAAATTTTCTTTTGCAATGTAATCATATCTTTTTTTCTTCATCACTAGGCAACGGTTTCCTTAGAGTCACTAAAAGGCAAACACAGCGGAAACTATGTTCATATTTTCGTTTGAGATTCATTCTTAGTATCCCGAGATGCGAAAAAAAAAGAAAAAAGAAAGCGAGTCATAATAAGGGTGTAATAAGACCATTGTGTCTTGAAACAAAACTATCAGTGCAATCAAATGAGTGAGTGAAATCTCGGAATCCTCTCCCTCCCCCTTCTCTTCACTTGATTGGGTGTAGGCGATCCGGGTCCTCTTCTAGAAGTGGTACCAGGTGGGCGATATACTTGCCGAGTTACCCAAGCTGACTGGCAAGGATTTTCCAAACTCTTAACACCGAACAACAGCCGTGGTACAAATTCCTCTCAATAAGACAATCGATCAGAGACGACTAGAGACTGAGAGAAAGAGAGAGAGACAGAGAGCGACCTACAACCATAGCTCTCCACGCCTGGGGAGGCTCCACCCATGTATAGGGAGTCGTGGAAGCCCCGTGCCCCAAAGGATTTCTTTGGGGCACGGCGCTGTCATGCATAGGGATCATGAAAAAAATGGGTTTTGGGTTGGTCCCACCAAAGTCAAAGTGGCTTACTGTAACTTCACTGCCGGGGTCCCGCTGCGAAAACAGACTACCGTAACCCGGAATTACGAAATTTACAATACGGACCCCTGGTATGTTGCATGAGGTAGACCTCGAATTGCCATTGTCTGATGGAGATACCGTAATCATCCTTCCGTACACTCGGCTACAGTAAATGCGTGGGACATACCGTACCCCATCTACTATACTATAGGATACAGTACAGTAACATACCGTACTACCAAAATACGAAAATGATCAAATCAACACGGGATTTTTGGAAGAGGTAGAACTCGAGTAGGAAAAGCATGTGGGACATACCGTACCTCATCTACCGTAGTCCCGGCTACAGTAAGCTACCATACTGCCAAAATACGAAAATGATCAAATCAACTCTGGATTTTTGTAAGAAGTAGAACTGGAGTAGGCAAAGTATGTGGGGAGTACGGTATATGAGGGATTCAGTCCGAGTTGATTTGATCATTTTCGTATTTTGGTAGTATGGTAGGTTACTGTAGCCGGGAGTACGGTAGATGAGGTACGGTATGTCTCACATGTTTTCCCTACTCGAGTTCTACAAAAAATCAAGAGTTGATTTTATCATTTTCGTATTTTGGCAGTATGATACGTTTTTTTTAATACGAATTTCGAATTTTTAAAATTTTATTCATTTTTATACATTCAAATATTTTCTCAGAATACCAAGTTTATACATTTAATATATTATATTACTGATGCGTTGTACAGTTCGTGCTTTTGAGATGGAATGCGAGCGTTGTTATTACCAAAAATATGGATCGAAAGTATGAAAAAATAATAAATATTCATTATATTTTTGATCGATTTTAATCTCCGTTATCACTTTCATGAGCTACCATTTATACCTGGATACAGTTGATATTTATCGCATGAGTGTGATAGAGCACTATAATAGAAAAGGAATTGGTCGTAAAGATGAAATTATCATCAATTCTTACCATGAAGTACCAACACCTGGGGAAACTTTTGTCCAAACGAGCAGGTTCCGGTTAGATATTTTTATAGATAAAAATATGGCAAGGGTAGTTTTTTATGCAGATTCAGAAAATGTAATAAAAATGTAGCCTTTTTTAAATTAAAAAAAAAGTTTGAATGTTTTAACTTACCGTAACTTTTTAATGTTACGAGCTATCTAAAAACTTACAACATTAAAAATGCTCATCTCGGCGTCAGCTTTCAGAAAAATGTAAGGGTTTCCGAAGATCCTGACAAAATTCAAAAAATATTTTTCATGAATTTTGAAACATATCTCAGCCAGGTTTGACCGGAGACAATTTTAAGGTCAATTTTCGGACTCTACGCATGAAGCCCCTTAGGGCAACTTTTTACCCTTAGGGCCCTTAGGGCAACTTTTCAGCATAGGTCAATTTTTGGCTAGTACGGACCGATTTCGATCCTGTCAGATAGTGTCTGATATCTCATACAAAATTTCAGAGCGATGTTACGTCTACCACTGCTCTACAAAGTCAGGAGTGCAGAAAGAGAAAAGAACCGACAAGAAAGGTGAGATATACTTATTGTTAGCACAAAAGCAATATTATTCACTTGAAAAAGCTCAAATGATTTACTATAATGAATTATTACAGAATGACGACGGCAAGATTGCTCCACAACATAAGATAAGAGAAGGAAGTCGGCGAGAGGATTCAGATTTTTCTTCTATTATCCCCATAACCCATTGAAAACTGAAATCCTTCCATTATTTTTAAGCCACATCACAATCTTTCACTCAAGTGATTTTTTGTTGATTCACTCAAGCAATTTTTGTCGATTTCAGTCCACTGCTCATTTACATATTAGTCCTTTGAAATAGAGTCGAAACACGTTGTGTCTTGACCCCGTTATGCAATTACAATAGCTGGCTTTTGTATGTAAGCATACTGTATATTCAAGTTTATCATCTCGAAATATTTTATTTTACTTTCCGTATCAAACATGGGGTTTTCTGTGTATCGAGCGATGTGCCTCCATGCGTAAATGACAGTTTACTTCGCCATTTCTTCGTCTGGCTCTCATTTATTTCAATATTCACGATAAAGACGTTTTACCCAACTGAATTTTTGAAATGACGAACGAGTTTATCTTCTCCGTAGTGCCATCGGCGCAGTACCTTCAATCTCTCTTTTCACTCTCTCCCATTTTTTGTGCATTTGTCACTTGTCACTTTCTTGTGACCAGCAAGCATTTAATTTTGCGATCCTTTGTTCCATGGCTCAGTCACCGAATTTGAATCAGAATTTTCTATGTATACCCGTCTGTCTTGCAATCAATGTTTCTTCTGAATCAAACAATCATCCATCTCTTTCCTCTTTCCCTGTTCATAGTTTTTTTTCTCAATCGATCATGGTCTTGCGTAAACGAGGACGTGTCCCCTGATTGTTTACAAAATCTCTTTTTTTCTTTTACGACCGTGCATAGTTCATTATTTATTTGCAATTTCAATTGATGTACTTTTTTTATTTTTGATTTTGTAGTACAGAAGAGAATCAACCACTCACAGGAGATCCTACAGCAATAATAGCGGTGAGTTCAAACGTATATTTCAAAGAAATCACAACGATTAATTCAAAAATCGGGCTGCTTTAGTGATATTGATTCCAAATAACGTCTGTTTTAAAGGGACCTGGTACTGCAAATGAAGAGAATTTCAGATTAAAGAGAACTTTCTATAGGGTTGTCAAGAAAGTAATGTCCGATTTCAATTTTTCGGAAAACTCGTCCGTACTTTCTTTTCATTTGATCGAGTAAATTATCTCTAGTATATAGAAATGTAGTAAGTCATCCTCTATTCATCGCGCATTATTTCATGGCTACTAATTCTACATGGTAATAATTATTAGTGGGCGAAGTGGGGCAATTGGGTTTGGAGATGACTTTTTCTATTCTTAGCAATTATTAGGACCGGATACAAGTTATGTAGCAGTAGTCTGTTTACGACGACTTCACAATCATGTCATAGTTCAGAGTTACCTTTTCCGGTTAGCCTAAAGTGATGTCTCCAACTTTTTTAATGCACTCACAGTATTGCGCTAGAACAGACATATTTCACAGTGTAGAGTTGCCCGAGCAGTCTCAATTATCACACTTTGCTTGTTTCAAAGTACATCCATCTCTGTCATAATAGAAATATATTTATTCACTTCACACAAGAAACTCTCATCTGTAAACTGTATCACAATTCGCATAGAACTCAAAAATCGAGACCGAAAAAGAGAGTTTACCGCTTTCCTCATTTTTGAGGAAACGTGAATGAATCTGTTTGGCTGACCATTTCGAAGAGGAAGTGTACTGGTATGCATGATAAATGGGACATTTATTGATTTTTCACTACTTCGACAGGACACGTAATCCAATACTGTGCTCGAAATTGAAATTTTATGAAAATTTTGCAAATTTCCGAATTTTTTGAATCTCAAGCACTAAAGAAGATGATAGTTCAAACGGACTATTGTGGAAGTATTGCATGTTACCAAAGAATAAATTGCGCGTGATTAGATCTCGATTGCTTTACAGTGGGCACCTTCGTTTGAAATCGTAAATCCACTACTTTTTTTCGGGTTAATCGGATTTGAACTACTTCTAAAGTATCAATAGCAGCGGTTCGTTCTCTACAAGGTATGAAAGAGGAAGATTGATACATTAACTTCATCCAATTCGAGGTCCTGGTGAATATTCACGATCACGATATAACTCGAGAAATTTGTATTTCAATTTCAGCAGATTTCGTGAACATCATTTTCATTTTTTGAATGTAATATATTTTCGTTATCGTGGGTGATATTATCGGGTAGTGGTCGGGTAATTTTATTACAGCGACAAGTTGCTGTAATGTGCTTATTTGCTGCAAAGTCGATATTTTTGTTTTCTTTTTCGCTTAATTCAAAATGGCTTGATGTGCTGGTATATGTGTGCACGCGAAATAGCTGGACCCTAGGGCGACTCAATTCACCACTTGGTTGTAGTCTCGACTGCTCCACCAACCGAGCTGCATGTGCTGCATGAGGTACACCTTTGATAATGTTTCCTATTATAATTCTCTTTCCGAAGGAGGAATCACGCTCATACGTTCCGAATACTATTGTGTAGTAAGTAGGCATTGCGCTAGTATGGAGGGTATTCGTCTCACTTGGTACTTGCAGCATGACGACGTCACTTTTGCAGCATGTGATTTTGCAATGCAGCTACCTTGCTGCATACATTTTTCTCAGAGTCAAAATTCTCAGAATCGGTTCGCGGGCATCAAGGCAGTGTTTGCTTATATTTCAAGAACACTCGTGCCATAGATAACAGTAATATGGATCGTCAGATCAGTCAAAAACTAGCAGTTGTCGACCAGATTTGATCAAAAACACCGTTTTCAGGCAATTTTTCTCCGATTTCGTTAATTCCAGCGAAGCCGAATAGCGCTCTAAAATCATCAAACTGTAATTCTGAAATGTCTAGATGCCCGCGAACCCATTCTGAGAATTTTGGCTCTGAGAAAAATGTTTGCAGCGAGGTAGGTGTATTGGAAAATCACATGCTGCAAAAGTGACGTCATCATGCTGCAAGTACCAAAGTGAGGCGAATCCCATCCATACTAGCACAATACAAAATTATATTCGGCACGTATGAACGTGTTTCCTCGTTCTGAAAAAGAATTATATTAGAAAACATGTTCAAAAGTGTACCTCATGCAGCACATGCAGCTCGGTTGGTGGAGCAGTCGAGACTACAACCAAGTGGTGAATTGAGTCGCCCTAGGGTTCAGCTATTTCGCGTGCACACATATACCAGCACATCAAGCCATTTCGAATTTAGCGAAAAAGAAAACGAAAATATCGACTTGCAGCAAATAAGCACATTGCAGCAACTTGTCGCACAAATAAAATTATCCGACCACTACCCGACAATAACATCCAAGATTAGGAAAATATAGTACATAAACAGCCAACGCAATTATGTGTGGGGACGCTCACCCAATCACATTGCAACGCATCCGAAATCTACCGTAATCTATAAATTGATTGTCGCTCAAATGGCTACAAAAGAGCCAATAAACAACATGCTCGTGTTAGGACGCGTGAAATACATGCAATCGACGCAAAATGAAGTTGCCCACAATATAATAATGTTTCCCCCTGTGGACACTATCGGTTAGAATTGCAATAATAAAATGAAATCAAATATTTGAGAGACTGGAGGAGGCTGTGACAGCGATGAAGAAAAGTATCAAGTTGGAAGAAGAGGAGGCAGTCCAATCGTCACTGAATGGGAACAGACGAGTGTCCAATCCCTCCCATGGCCAGTCGCAGCTCATTCAACATGGACTGCCGCATCACTTGCTGCAGCAGCATCTTCAGCAACAAGAGCAGCTGCGGCTGCAGCAGGAGGGCGAAGTTGACGACCTCTCTCAGCGACATGCGCAAGCACTTCTCGCACAGGACCATGAGTCCGATAGTCTGGAGAAAGTACAATTGAAGAAGCTGATGGAGAGACACGAAGAGGAACTGACTAACCTTGCGGCAAATCAGAAGAATCGAAGGGAAACAAAAAGAATCAACTTGCTGAGAAAGCAGGAGAAAGAGATGGAGAGACAGAGGAATCGACACAAGAGAGAACGGAAAGAGGAAGAGAAGAAGCTGAAGCAGAAGAACCAACGAAGAAAGCCGACGTAGCAACGTACTCGCAATGCCAGAGCAAAGCCGACTGCCACAGGGCTCAGCTATCTGCAGAATCCTCTTTTCCTTCCCACTCTCTGTCCGACCTTCTCTGGTTTTCCTAACTTTGGACTAGGACCTGCTGTTTTCTCCTCTCAGGTGCTTGCAACGTTCACCCAAGGAGCTGCCTCGAATGCAGTTGGGCAGGTTCGGTACAATTTTCATTCGTGAAAACTGAGTGTTTTTAAGGCACACCAGTTTACCTCTGACCTCATTGATTGTCTGCCCCACTCATTGCAGCAGCCACAACCTCAATCGGGACAGGTCAGTAATTTTCTCGATTTTCATGTTTCATCTGCAGTTTCTTTTTCCTCTTTGAAGGGTTGATGGGTGTGGAATGATGTGAAAATATAAACCTTTAAAACCGTATTATTTAATAGTTTTTTTTCTCATGAATTCAAAGAGATAATATTCACTGGAAAAATAAATGAGAGCTCTAGCGCCGTTGAAAGGCGTTAGAATCCTCGTTGATTCCTGTAGAACGAGTAATGCTGAATTGTGTTTGTAGTGAGGATCGGTCTCTTGTCGGTAAGCGAATGGAAATGGGAGACTATCGATCTCGCTTATGATCTCATTTGTACTCCCTCCCTCACTACTTATCCCCTTTCTGAGATTTGGAATGGCTGTGGAATTATGTGAAATTATTTCATTGCTTCTATTCAGGTCTCTTTTAATTTCTCTACTCTACTCGTACCGTCCAACGGAGTCGAAGTTACGACGTCCAGTGGTGCTTTCTCCCTGCAGAGGCTGCTCGCAACGTCTCCCTCGACTACTTCAACTTTCAATCCGCAGGTTTGATTTCTAAAGTCCACGGAAGCGTCATTTCTTTCAATCCTTGTTCTCGTTCTTGGTTTAGCCGAACGAGTGCAATCGCTTTTCCAACTGATCGGTGCTGAAAGAATTCCAAAAATTGATCAAATGTTGCATAGTATTTCACATTTCGCGTTTATTGAGTTTCCCATTTCCACTCACTCGTTTACCGAGAAGAGACTGATTCTCAATACGAAAGCCAGGAACGATGACTCACAGTTTATCAATGCTTTATCGTTCATAGTTTATCACTAGATCACACTATGCAGCGTAATGGTGTATTATATGACGCTGTCCGCGATAGCTTCAACAAAGGATCGGCACAGGTAAAATGATGTTCTTCAAATTTCTTGAAAAATCGGTTTTAGGGGTTGTTTTTGATTCGTTAGTTTTTCAAGATTTTGCCTCCAGGCGCCAAAATGGCGCCGCGCCACTTTAGGGCGCGGCACGTTTTCCTTTCATAACTTGTGTCAACCAGCTCGAATCAGCCCAAAACCCACGTACCCGAACAGAATTTAATGGCAAAGTCAATGGTATATTTGGTTATACGTGAATCGTCCAATGAAGCGAGATAAAACAACTTTTTGACCCGTTGTAGTGTGAACCAGGAGACATAGTTTATTCGACGTGTTTTTCGATTCTGATTCTAATAATATAGCATTGTGTAGGGAAAAAAGAGGTGGAAATATGATTCCCAAGCGATTTTCCGATTTTCAACGCGCGGACTGTTGTCCGTCCGTCCGATCTGCCTAGTTAGGCAGCGGTGAGCACAGTGAGTCCGTCCGATCTGCCTAGTCAGGCAGCGGTGGGGATAGTGAGTGCCAAGAAAGTATTAGGGAACACAGGATTACGGTACTTGGAACCAATAGGGTACCTCAAGGACCCGGGGAGTGTTAACCTGTGCCAAGGGGCTTCTGAGAGACTCTATTGGTTCCAGGTACCGTAATCCTGGGTTCCCTAATACTTTCTTGGCACTCACTATCCCCACCGCTGCCTGACTAGGCAGATTGGACGGAATCACTGTGCTCACCGCTGCCTAACTAGGCAGATCGGGCGGACTCACTGTGCTCACCGCTGCCTAACTAGGCAGATCGGACGGACTCACTGTGCTCACCGCTGCCTAACTAGGCAGATCGGACGGACGGACAACAGTTCGCGCGTTGAAAATCGGAAAATCGCTTGGGAAACATATTTCCACCTCTTTTTCCCCTACACAATGCTATATTATTAGAATCAGAATCGAAAAACACGTCGACTAAACTATGTCTCCTGGTTCACACTACAACGGGTCAAAAAGTTGTTTTATCTCGCTTCATTGGACGATTCACGTATAACCAAATATACCATTGACTTCGCCATTAAATTCTGTTCGGGTGCTTGGGTTTTGGCCTGATTCGAGCTGGTTGACACAAGTTATGAAACGAAAACGTGACGCGCCCTAAAGCGGCGCGGCGCCATTTTGGCGCCTGGAGGCAAAATCTTGAAAAACTAACGATGCCACGTTGTGTAGAATCAAAAACAACCCCTAAAACCGAATTTTCAAGAAATTTGAAGAACATCATTTTGCCTGTGCCGACCCTTGAACAAGGTTTGTTGATTCTATCGCGGACAGCGTCATATTACAGCAAGCTCCTACTCTCCTTGTACAGCAGTATCGGGCGGTTGGAGAGACTGAGGAGAATGAGCAAAATGAGCCACAGGATCCGCCCCAGGTAGATTCATCGCTAGAAGAATCCTCACAACAAATCGTAAAATTACTATATTTAATAGAAAAAGAGAAAATATACTTGTTAAATGTTCAGCTTTCACCGTCCATTCCTCAAACCTCCGGTGCTCAAGGAGTCGGAGGCCTCTACGGTGCTCCATCGCAGCTGGAGGACTCGGATCCCATGCCATCGACATCGAAGGTAATAGCTCCGTATTTTTCTATTGATTCTTCCAGGTTGCATCAAGATTTTTTTCTCGCTATTATTGATAATGTGTTGCAGCACGCTCCTACTCTCGTTGCGCAGTATACTCGGGCAGGGGAAGATGTGACTTCCCACCGGCCATTCCTAAACGAAGGGCTTCCCCAGGTAGATCCATTTCTAGAAATAATACTACCATCAAACTGTGCTATCATATTTTTTCGATTCATTAAAGAGGGAAAGATTTAATTTTTTTTGCACAAAATACGACCGCAGAAAAAACCATGCAAGTATGTTGGATGTTTAGCATTCTCCGACCGTGCTTCATTTCCTCGTTGATCAAAGAGTCGGAGAGGGTTACCATGGCGACTCCTTGCAGCCGGATTCACAGCCGTCTTCATCGAAGGTATTACCTCCGAATTGTTCTATTGATTCCGAATGTACTATTGAATTTTGAAAATTGGCCGGCACTGGGTTACGGGTTTTCAAAACAAATATTAATTTGGAATTTCAGTTCAATCTGATCGATGCATTTTCATTCATTCCGACGGAACAACCGCCACTTCAGCAGGTTAAACATATTTAATATCTTGCCTCTTATATTCTGACTAGGCTGAACATGCTTTAAATTCGTATCAGTAACAATAATTCTCGTTTAAAGTGTGCTCACCTCGCTCTGGGACTATGGTGTACTCGCTAGAGCTGAAATTGTATTGCAGCTTGTGACTCCTACTCTCGCTGTGCACTCTCGAGCTGGAGAAGATGAGACTGAGCAGAATGAGCCACGTGATCAACAGGTAGATCCATCTCTAGAACAATCCAAACATCAAAGTGTACATTACTATTTGTCGATTCAACCAAAAAGAGAAACTAAATTTTTTTTCAGTTTTCACCGGCCGTTCCTCAATTCTCCGGAATCGGAGATCTCCAGGGTGCTCCATCCCAGCTGGATGAGGCGGATCCCCAGCCAACGCCTTCGAAGGCAGTGCCACCGAACGTTCCATTGATAAATGTGTTCTTTCAGGTTGCATCTAACTCATCCACTACCTCTCTACCACAATTTTCGAATCTTCAGGTATGGTTGAATTTTGGAAATTGACCGGCAATGGATTACGCAGTTTCAATGCAAATATTGAATTAAAATTTCAGTCCAACCTCATCGATGCAATCCCATTCACAACCATGAAGCAGCAGGTTAAATACGTTTAATGTCTTGCTTTTATATTTTGACTAGGCTGAACATACCTCTCAACTCGTATCAGTAATAATATTTTGTCGTTAAAAGTGTGCTCACCTCACTCTGGGACAACGTAATGGTGTGCTCGCTAGAGCTGAAATTGTTTTGTAGCCTGTGACTCCTTCTCTCGCTGTGCACTCTCGAGCTGGAGAAGAGACTGAGCAGAATGAGCCACAAGATCTCCAGGTAGATATATCTCTAGAAGAAACCTAATGTACCAACAAAAATGTTCGTTTAATTGGACTCTTTTTGAAAACGACTGCAGAAAATAAAAAAAAACAAGCGATTGTGCTGAATATTCAGTTTTCTCCGCCCGTTCCCCAATTCCCCGCTAGTCAGCAAATCGCTGATCTCGCTCTCTCGCATCTGGAGCAGCCCGATCTCCTGCCGTCTTCATCCAAGGTTCCTTGATTTGTTATATTGATTAATGTGTTATTCGAGGCGTCCTCTGGCTCTTCTCATGGCCTCTCGGCGTCTCTTTCTCAGTCCCAGCTTTCGGTCTTCTCAATGCACCGCAGTGAGCTGGTCAGTCATTCTGAATATGATACGTTCCACTATACTTACGCTAGTTTGGCGTTGCCTTCTTCTGGACAACTTGACGAGTTAATATGATTTTTAAGTAAATCTTTGGAACGTTGAATGTCAGGTGGACGATCGAACTCCGCCGCTGATAAATGGCGCAATCGACTATTCATTCTACGACTGGAGAACTGAACAGGTCATAGTACCGAACTGGGAAAGAAAATGATATAGCCATAACAAGCTGTTCGCTGTTTAACTGTGTAGTTATTATTATTATATTTCACAAAATGGTATGCTGTATTTGTGAAATATTGAATTGCAGGACGCAGTCCCTACAGTGACTGCGACGATAGATCAGATTGAATCAGGAGAGGATCCCATGCTGATCAGTGCATCTCAGGTGTCTGACATTGTATATGGATTGTTGTTACATTTAGAAGACAATTTCGAAAATAACAAATAGCCTCTCACTTTATTTAAAATATTTGATGTTTTTCTCTAAGAGAATCATTCTAAACAGGCTGCCGACTCGACCAGTCTGCCGCCGATGGCCCACATGCTGCCCACGGATACAATCCTGGTATTCGATAAGTTGTTTCTTAAGACGACGCAAAAGTGTTTCTTTAAATTTTTTAGTGGCCAACAGCTCACTTCAAATACTTAAAGAAATAACGATTTATGCCATCACAATCAGTATATACATCAGTATGTACTATTATATCTGCAGGGCAGACTGATCCCTTCTCCTATTCATTCTCGCCCACGATCTCATCTGCTTCCGTCCTTCTTCATCGACCACATGGAATCATGCTTCTCTATGGAGGACAACCAGAAGATCCACTCGCTAAGGTAGGTAGCTTGCACCCTGGTGACATTTCAATGTCCACAAGGCCAGATACCTCAGATGCAGAGAACAGAATCGGAAACGAACGTTGTCATTTCTTCCAATATAAATTTCATGCGGCCCGGTAAGGGGTCCATCAATAATACCCAGCAATGTTTGAGAGAAAATAGCAAAAAATCAATCATATGTGCGAAGTTCCGATACAATCGGCAATCCTATAATTCGCTTCCTCTTTTAAGCAGTTTTGCTTTGGTATTTGACCTTTGATCTTGACTAATTCCTGATATACGTTTCACGAAGTTGTTCTCTTTCCCGAAGGGTTCATTCTTATCAGGCCGGCGTGAAGTAATCTGCGGCAGAAGACGCGCATGCAGCCCTCCAATACTATGCAGGTATTCGATGCGAGTGGTTCTTCAAACGACGCTCAAATACTGGTAAATAAATTCGATCTCATGGTAAACAAATTCAATTTCATATTACTAAACTTGAATAGTGATATACTATTCTTGTGTATGTTGCCTATCCAACCTTTCTAAGCTTTTCATCTTTAACAAAACGGGGGACATGAAAGGGCATGGTTGTATGTAATTAACATATTGTACAATGACAAAGTTGTATGAGGACTGTTTGCGGTAGATTGTTGAGTAGCAATAAGCTGATCGTCGAAGTAAGTAGGAGAAGAAAAGGAAATACAAATATATTGTATTTGCAGTCAATCGACCAGAAGAAATCTTCCGCGGACACGATGGATTCCGCGAACGCTAATAGCGAATCATCGAATTATCTGAGCCCTCCTCAGGTAAAATTTATTGTTATTATTGTTTGATTGAAGTTCCACCGTCCGAAAAGCGATCCTTGGGTTCCGTTTTTATTAAGTTTAGTTGATTATTGTGATTTTTCGACACCAAGACGAAGAACAAACCTCTTGCGCTATGGAGACTCGACGTATATTGTTTCAAAGAAGAACTTAAGTTGGGCAGTATGAAACTTGCCTCAGGATGACGGAAGACACCAAGATCCTACTCGCATCCCCTTTCCTTCTCCCACTCACGCGATGGCAGAAGGCGCCATAGTCCTTCACTTTTCACCCCATTCACCCACAATTTTTCCTTTGTGTGGTATAAATATCTTATCTTATCTCATTACAGAATCACGACGACCGCCTCACCAACGAGGGAATTCCCGAGGAGCAGCCTTCAGAACAAGAAGCCATGGGCGAATCAAGCACACTAGAGGTGAACATGAATATTGACGAGATTTTTATTAGATAAAAGAGGATTGAAAGCAGTTTACCTTTCCTGATTTTTGTTTCACGATATTTATTTTACTTTTATGATAATAATCGATCCCAATAGGTCTCATTCGGAAACGAAATATCGACTACGTTGTTTCTTCCCCCATCTAAATCTGATTAAATCTAACTGATTTCAGGGTGTGCAGTCAACTCGAACAGGGACTGTTACCCGTTCGATCTCCCACTCTATGCCCAACTTCACCTTCACGGAGCTCACATCTACTGTAAATAAGTTGGCTCATATAAGAAAACCGAAAAAAATCGTTTTGTACCAATGACGAATATTAATCTTCAGGGCGTTGCTGCTGTGTGCTCTAGCCAGATGAGGAAGATTAGAGTGCTGGATCGGGAAGTGAGAAAACTCCCTTATAGAATCTATTTTTAACTTCACCTCTATGTTCCAAAACATCAGTAAATGAATGACAACGAAGCAGACAACCGAACCAAGACTAGTGATCAATTTATTGAAATATTGCTTGGACATTCATTCTAATTCAAAAATGGCAGGTAAAGGAGGAACTTATCGAGATGGAGGAAGTCAAGGTTGAGCGGATCGTGAAGAGAGGGAGAGGGAGACCGAGAAAAGCTCCAGTTGTGAATTTCGTTGAAGTGAAGGAGGAAGTAGTGGAAGAGAAGGTGATCAAAGAGGAAGTAGAGGAGGACGAGTGAATCAAGAGTCCTCCGAATAAGAGAGGAAGAGAATAATAGAAATAAGAGATCCATTGATCTACTTGATCATCGCCAATTCATATTTGTATCTAATTACTATTTCTATTTTCACTGTTGTGTTTCTACTTCGCAGTCCCAAGATTATTGATGATTGTTGCAACCCGCTTTTGTTTAATCTCCATATTTTCGCTTCGGCCGTTTATGCTTCTACATGTGTCCGCATGTCTTTCTCTTTCGATATTCTCTATACGTTGCCTTTTCCATTGACCCATTCTTCTTTGTCTAGTTACAGTCAATCGTGTCCTCTTGTCGATCACTTATCAACCTGATTCATATGTGCTTTATGTTTGTAATTAATTAGCTTCCAAATTTGTAGACCATGAAGATTGTAATCAAGAAATGAAATATTCTGTAAGAAGATAAGAGTTTTCCGTGGTGAACTACGTAAACCAATATTCATACAGAAAACGAAGAAAAGAGTAAATTGCAGCGCCCGAAGAACATTTTATCGTACCGAAGAAATACCACTGATATTCACAGGTAGACTGGCTTGGGCAACCCGGCATTCTTCATTCTTCATTCTGTGCCTCGTGACGGGCGGTCGACAGTCTCCCCGCTCCTCTCCCACCTCAGTTTGGAGAATCCTTGCCAGTCAGCTTGGGCAAACCGGCAAGTATTTCGCCCACCCGGTACCACTTCGAGCAGAGGACTCGGTTCGACTACATATAATTCAAGTCGTCAACTTTCAAGAAAGGCCCCAGTCGACAAGACTACGACGTGAGTTCCCACTTCGGTTGATACACGCTAGTCAGGACGTCACTGGAAGCTGGAAGATCTACTTCTACGCTCATTGTCTATCGTCCAAGATCGGCACTACAATCGACCAAGGAAGCCAAGCATGATCCATTCCCTTGACCAAGTTGCCTCGAATTCGAAGATCCCGACCACCTCTGTCCCCGAATGATACCTCTTGTAGGCCCTTGCCTTGATGTCAGGATAAATATGTTATGATATGATATGATATACTGGCTTGATTTATTGAAAACAAGTACCGTTTTATATCTAAATACTGATGTTTATGAGGTTTGTGAAGAGCACCCCGACCGCCCCATGTGGTTTTCTGCGGCCTGCTCTAAGAGAAATCACCATCCTCTGATATGCGAATAGTTTAATCCCTATTGTCGTTGGGATGTACAGATTGAGATATATGAGGATACTTCGAATTTACTGAAGAAAACTCGGTCGATTCTCCAGGGATTTCTCCTTGTCCTTACATCTATCCGTTTACCGCTCTTTTTCCGTCATCCTACAACGCATTATGCTTTTTATTACCCCTATCCTTTCACTCACGAATCCACATTACTCGATGCATTCTCCGCAGCTTTTCCATTTGACTTCACACTCGTATTTCAAATCTGTTATCCTCTCTCGTCTAATTTCTCCTTCCTCTCTTCGCTTGTTAGATCCTTCCCCTTCGCTCCTCTTCCTCTGTCCCGGGAATGTTGTTGCAGGCTACATTTTCAATGGTTGTATAGAGCTCCCGCGTACACCCAAAGAAGCCACGTGAGTACTAATTTTCACGATAATTCTTGACACTTTCTCTCTTCAATTTTCATTTCCCTTTCATTGTCCCGTTATCTTATCACTCAGTGATTCTCTTTCTGGACGGCGATGTACTTTGACATGCAAAGACTGCTGAGAAATTCTGACTTTTCCCTTGTCGCTTTTACATCTGTCTTCTGTTGCCTTTCTGTTCTTCCATTTTTCCCTCCTGAGCCTTTTCAAAGTCGTCAGAGCACCCATTCGATTCCAAGTGAATACTAATAAACTCTCTATAAACGAGGTATATGATAAAACTGGAAACTATGTTCGATGATTATCAATAGCTCGATAAACGACCTAACACGGCTTTCCTTACTCAATCTCATCGCGGGAATTCAATCAACTCTCATATTTCGTCTGCCTCCGAAACCTTTCTCACATAAGGGCCTCTCCCTCTATCACAAGTCTCACGTATATTCTCACTTTGCTCGGCGTCTCTCTCATTTTCGCCCTATTCACAGCACTGAGCGAGCCAAAGATAGACAAGGAAGTTTGAGATCAAACATCGAGAGGCCAAAGTGATCTTGATCTCCGATCTCTCCCACCTGACCCTCATCCCTCACAACTGATACTCAGATCGATCAACAGAGCGAGGAGGAGGGAGACATTTGGTTGGTCGGTGTCTGGAGTTGTGCCTCTCCCTTCCACCCTCCGCCTCTCTCTCTATTCTGTGATCGAGTCCTCGCTCTTTTACTCCCAACTGACTCAGTCTTCTTCCTTCATATCTTCTTCTTTCTCTCTAATAGAATCTCTACAATCACTCTCTTCCTTCCTTTGTTTTCCTCCCCACCGTCTGATAGTTATTTCCATTCTTCCATAATCACAAGTGGCAACTTTCTCTCAGTCGTTCTTTCCCTCCCTCTTTCTTCTCTTTGCATTCAGTGATCAACTTTGTTTACCACGTGGTCACATCTCCCCATTTTCCAGCCCCCTTTCCTCGTCTCTCTTTTTTCTCCTCGTCTTTGTCTATTTTCCCTGCTGCTTTGCTCCCTCTGTGTGTCAATGTGTCGTAGAACATTTCAACTTTCACGTGAAACTCTAACGGGCGGGGAGCAATTAATCTTTTGTTTGGTTGTCGAGAGAGCGACGATGTATCGGGTATTTTGGGGGTGGTTAGAGACAATGGGGAGAGGGGAGATAAGAGGGGAGCGAAAGGCTTGGTTCCGTGTTCAATCGCGATTTTATTGAGAAGAAGGGAGGAGGAGAGGGAAACGCATAGGAAGTGCTCAGTCTAGTGCTCCCTCCTCCCTAAGACGAAACATCGTCTCTCTCGAGGGGCGGCCATAGTGCATGGATGCCCTCCCGATCGCCCCCTCCCTTTCACCATGGACATCGATTCAATCGAACGATCGATAAACCGCCACTGATGGATACTGTAGAGGGGCATATCTTCAATCCACAGGTCTCTCCTTTCTGTATCCATTCTATTTCCTTCTCTCCACATTCTCCATTTCGTCGTTCTTTCCCGAGCTGACGAAATTGCTCGCGAATTTTATGCATTCCTTTTTTCAGGCGGACGTAGACGCTTTTGACTCGCCCAAGATGGCAGAGGAGCAAGAGCTCGCCCTCCTGGTAAGATAATTACACTCTTCATACGGTACTAGCACTCAAAGTACGGTAGTAGACTATCTATCGAGAAATGATTCATACATTACCCTCCATACTACAATCTCTGTCTCTTGTTCCCTTTCTTGCACCTTGAACAGTTGATCTTGACTGCATAATACCTCAAAGGTGAAGAAAGAATGTTGCCTGTGGGGGTTTTTACCTCGAGAAAGCGTATGTCTACTACGGTAGAGGCGAGAGGAATCACGAACAGACGCCGTCTGGTGTTTATTCAAACGCGCGCTAAGAGTGTTCCCGCGCAATACGCGCGTTATGGCGCATTTACAAGCTCGAGAGTGGCGTCTATTGACTCCTATGGGAAGGGGGAGTATCATTCTCTTCCTCAGAACGACCTTTCGCCTGTTTATCTATTTTCCCACTCGCCCCTTCTCCGTTCACTTTCTCTCCTCCTTCTCGTGGAATTTATAATGAATCGCACTCTTTTATTCAATTCTCGTCTGTCTCTCAACCTTTTTCTTCTTCTCCTCTAAGATCTCCTCATAACCCTTCCACTTTGCCAGCCTCTCTCTTCTTCTTTCCTTCCTTCATTCGTCTCATCCTCACGTATTCCCCTGCCCTCTTTCTGCTCTCTCTCTGTCTCTCTCTCTTTTCACTCTTGAGTCGGTCCCATTGATTGAGTAAACGTCCTTTCCCCCCCTCTCAAACCGTTCTCAACTTACTCTCTCTCTTAAGGAGGAAGGCGAGACTCTTTCTCCTCTCCTCGAGGCTCAGTACGCCGCCCGAGCCAGACTCCAAAAGAGGATGGACTCGATCGTCCCCACAATCGGGAGGTAAGCAAACCCCTTCTATTTATGATGCGGACAGTGTCTACCCTAGTCTTCACTTCTAGTCGAAAAAGCGACTAGACGAGTCGGTGTCTCGACTCAGACCCCTCTCATTCTCCTCTAGAGACTCCTCTAATTTTTGACTAGACCGACTCGTCCAGTTGCTTTTTCTACCAGAAGTGAAGACTAGAGAGGGACATTTTCCGCACCATAAGAGCTCTAGTCGTGTGAAAGCAAGAGAGTGGAGAAGCCATCAATCATGTGTCGATTGTAGGGAGGGCACCGACATCAAGCTCAACCTCTACAAGGGGCGGACCATCGCAGTCTTCACTTCCGGTGGAGATTCACAGGGTAAGATTGAAAAAAAGAGAGAGAGACGAAATGAGTAGGGGGAACTCGTAAAATATTGATGTGCCAGTCGGAACTGCTTCTCTCTCTTCTCTCTACATAGTGTAATGGAATCGAGATAGAGAGAGGAGATGGGATATTTCACTGAACGAACGAGCATATGCGAAACTGGGGAGTAAAATAGCGAAGGGAACGTGTATTTCTGGTTCTGTGTAATCTGTTTGCTGTGAATTGGCAGAATTCGCAGTAATCTCCTTATTTCTCACTGCCTTCTCTTAACCCTTCGCCCTCCATCAAACTCAACTTCATTCTCTCTTCCTCTTCTTCTCTCTATCTCTCTCCTCCTCTCTCTCTCTCTCTCCTTCTCTCTTTCTCTTTTCGCCCTTTCCTCGTCGATCGACTAGCGAGAGCAGCCAAATTGCGACGTGCAGAAAGAGACGAGAGATGTTTTATGTTGAAGCAGAGAGAGATTTCTCGGCCTTCTTCCTAGACTGACAAGATTGACAGAGAGAAATGAATGAGTGAGAGAGAGAGAGATGGAAGAGTCGAGAATAACCGAAAGACGGATAAGATCACACGAAACATCACGAGACCAACTAACCATGAGCTTGAAAGATGGGGGATAACAAATAACAATGTACAATATTAAGGAAAACAAATAAGGACAACTTTTTATAGGTATGAACTCTGCCGTTCGGTCGGTAGTTCGCATGGGAATCTATCTCGGATGCAAGGTCTACTTCATCAATGAGGGATACCAGGTAGGGTAATCTCGTCTAGCGGCCACTGGTCACTTGAGTAGTCGAGCAACAGTTGTCTGCGACAACTGATGTAGACAGAATGATGGAAAGCCGAGAGGATGAAGAGATGAACCACATTTCCGGTCGATTACGTGATGTTCGCTAGAAACTAATGCGATAAAACCACCGAAGCGGGATAATCGATTATGATAGGGCACTAAATATTACTTGGAAACGAAGCAAGCGATGAAAAAGTGATTTTAAGGGGAAAAACAGGGTTCAGATTCCGTGAAAATGGTAAATTTGTGCAGGGAATGGTCGATGGCGGTGACAATATCCGACTGGCCGACTGGAATTCCGTCTCTGATATCATCCAGAAGGGAGGAACCATCATCGGATCTGCCCGATGCTCAGACTTCCGCAAACCCGAGGGAAGACTGAAGGTGAGGATAGAGTCAGCATGAGCCAGGCTCAGTCAATGGCAAGTCCGTGAAATGAAGTAGAACTTCTGCGGGTTCCGAAGCATCATATCATAAAGTACGATAAATATAATAATTATTATTATTTAAAATCTTCCCCTCTCAGGCCTGCTTCAACCTCCTCGAGCGTGAGATCACCAATCTGGTGTGCATTGGAGGAGATGGATCTCTCACTGGAGCCAATCAATTCAGAAAAGATTGGCCCGATCTCCTCAAGGAACTCGTCGCTTCTGGAAAGATCACACAGGAGAAGGCCGATGCCAATCCCAATATTCAGATCGTCGGAATGGTGAGAGATAACTGTCATACTTTAACAACAGTTTGTAGCTATTTTTTGAATATCGCTTCAGCATTTGCCTTCAACTTTATCACTTCTCGAACTTTTGCATAAGGTCCCGCAACCATGTTTTCCGAGAATGCAGAGCGTTCACGTCTGATTACGGTAGACAGCAATTGTGCAGGAGAGAGAAATACAATTGACGGAGTGATACAACTAACTTGTGTTCTGATGGATAAACACTCCAAGAGACATTCCGAATGTTTATTCGACCAGAAATCAACGATGATTGATTAAGCGACGGAATAATTGGGCGAGATTGCAGGTCGGTTCTATCGACAACGACTTCTGCGGGACTGATATGACCATCGGAACTGACTCTGCCCTTCAGAGAATCATTGAGGCCATCGATGCTGTCGTGTCGACTGCTCAGTCTCATCAGAGATCTTTCGTCGTTGAGGTTTGTGAAGTGGAATTCAACACAGTACTCAGCTAAACATTCCGTGACATTCGCAAATGACAACACAATCTTTAAAAAAAGACCAAAACGAATTACCGAGAACATCAAGATCATTTATCCATGTCGCAATTCGTACTAAACGATAGAAAGCGAATGATTCATTCTCTACCTCCTCCCTCTCAGGTGATGGGTCGTCACTGTGGCTACCTCGCCCTAGTGACTGGTCTGGCTGCCGAGGCCGACTTCGTCTTCATCCCCGAGTGGCCTCCTCCAGTCAACTGGAGAGAGATTCTCTGCACGAAGCTGCAACAGCAGCGAGCTGAGGGACAAAGACTCAATATCATCATCGTAGCTGAGGGAGCCATCGACAGGTATTGTATCATAGTGGCTTACTATGGTTTGATGATAAAGGGCATATACATCAGAGAGGAAGCGGGGTTCGGGAGTCGATACTGTGATCTGCATCGCGTGTCGCAATAAAGGAAATGGTTCTATACGAATGAAAAAAACACCCACAAAAACAAATAAAATATTTTTAGAACTAAATCGATTCTTGCAGAGACGGCAATCCAATCACGGCTGAGCTCGTGAAGGACGTCGTCACTGAGAAGCTCCACTACGACACTCGAGTCACTGTTCTCGGCCACGTGCAGAGAGGAGGAGCACCATCTGCATTCGATCGACTACTCGGATGCAGAATGGGCGCTGAGGTACAGTTACTAATAAAGACAAACGCTCAGAAAAAAAGTCACTTTTATATGGACACCAAGTGAACATGTTCACTAACCTGTATGTGACATTTCACTTATTTCTAGTGACTTTCACTTACAGATAAGTGGGCATGAGCACTTCGTGTCCTGCTCGCAGTGACTTTTACTCAGAGTTTACACTCATTCCATGTACCATTTTGTTCCATGTCTGACCTTCGGTAGCCTCTGTTATTACAGGCCGTGCTCGCTCTGATGGAGATGACAGTGGACAGTCTCCCTTGTGTTATCTCCATCGACGGCAATCAAATGGTCCGCGTGCCTCTGATGCAGTGTGTGGAGAGAACGCAAGCAGTGCAGAAGGCAATGAACGAGAAGAATTGGGAGAGAGCCGTCCAATTGAGAGGAAGAAGCTTCCAGAGAAATCTCGAGACATACAGGTAGATATGACAAAGAGAGTTCAAAGATAAAGTTGTCTATTCAGACTTCTCACGAAGCTTCGCACTGTTGAGAAGGACAATCTGTCGGAGGGACACCACTTCACAGTTGCCGTTATGAACATCGGAGCTCCCGCTGGAGGTGAGACGAACCTTCCTCTTCTTACTATTCATTCAGTATATTTATCGTACGCCACAAGAATGCGACAAGATGTGCATAAATGGGCAAGTAAGACTAATATTAAGGAATAGGGAATAATTCCAATTTTCTGTTTTGTGACTAGTCTTTTTGTTTATTCGTCGCTGGCTAGTCGTTCGTGATACTACTTGAAAAAAGCAGTGAAATCTCCACTCGAAGCTTCCCTGTCTACAAGCCGAATTTAGTTCCGCACCTCTTCACAATAAGAATAAAAATTGCCTACGCAATTCTCAAAGTAGAAAATTGCGTGTATGGAACTACACCATAGCAAAGTAATTATACTTGAACATTACCCGTATTTCCACATACGTATCACTTCATGCTTTCGGGCATATATTTTTCATTGGATATAGTCTGTGACGTGAAACGATACAGTCTAGCGTGAAAGCGAACACACGCATGGATTAATTACCACATGTATAATTGTATATTGTCGCTAGCAAAAAATGTATCCTCGTCTCGCAATCCGAACAAGGAACAAAATTCTGGCATCATTTTTCTTCCTACAAATTGAAGCCAGAAAATCTCAAAAAATGAAGCAAGAAAAGATGATTCGACGTTTTCTTGGTCTGAAAGTCTGAAACACTTTCGCCATATGCGCATATTACACAGCTATTCCTAGAATCTCCGGCGTCAGACAAAATGCCCCCAATCTAAGGACCCGAGCAGATAATTGTAGTCATTTTCGTCATCGTTGAAGGACAGAATCCAGAAGAGATCCAATCAAGTGCGAGAATCTATGAATATCCCTTGCAGGTATGAATGCTGCCGTTCGTTCCTTCGTCCGAACTGCCCTCTACCATCACTGCACCGTCTACGGCATCCACAATTCCTTCGAAGGACTCACCAATGGAGAGTTCGAGGTACGGAGAAAGATGATATTAGTAGGTATGGCTTCGCAAGAAATGCCATCATCACTCTGCATACAATTTCCTCTGCCAGATCGTTGTGAGAGTGGGAATGAAGAGAGTGTTTTATTGCGAAGCCATCCCCACATGATATTAATGCGTCAAGTGCATTAAAAGTACGATAGACGTATGCAGTCTTCAATTTCCTCCGTTTGCAGAAGCTGAAGTGGGGCTCGGTCACCAATTGGGTGATGCACGGAGGTTCGTTCCTCGGTACTCAGAAGCAGCTTCCCACTGCCGAGACGCTTCCCAAGATCGCCGAGCAACTGGAGAAACACGGCATTCAGGCACTGCTCATGGTCGGAGGATTCGAGGTAATTAATAATTAGTAATTAACAGTAATTAATAGTAATAACAGTAATTCATTCCACAGACAATCCGAGCTTGCAGAAACGACTTTAGAGTGAGAGAGCGTGTCGAGAGGGATTCTCTCGCTTTTGCACAATCTCTCGCTCTAACCCTGGTCTTTTGATTTGGAATCATGTGTAATTAGACCCCAGGGGAGAAAGAGGAAGCGATGGCGACTTCCCTCATCACTTCATTATTGTCATATCGCATACAGAATAGAGATCCCCCGCTCGAGATGAGCGAAACATGAGAGATACACGGAAAGAGGAGACACGAGGAACGGCTTTATTGCGACTGTAGGAGGGGGAATACAACCAAGTAGTGACGTTGTCTCTATCCTCTCATTCTGCTGTAGACGTAGCCTCGTTCTGGCTGAGAATCTTGAATCTGCCGACCGTAGAAAACGGAGGAGGACGAAGGGGCTTCGTAATTCTGCAAGGAGAAGAGTGAGAGGGGCACTCGAGACACTGATTCGATCACCCAATCGAGAGACACGTTGCTGATTTTAGAAAACCTTCAGTCGGAACTCGAAGATCTAAGGCATTTTTGAGGGTTAGACTTACGTGAGTTAGGTTAAAGTTAGATACTCACCACATCCTTGCCGAATCCGAAGAAGGGAAGGGCGTCGATGGAGATGAGAACGACCGCAAGGAAGAGGCAGAGAAGGAGAGAAGAGGAGGAGGCCATCTGAAGAAGAATGAAGAGGATTAGAATGGAATCATGAGGGCATGTGAAATCGAATGAGAAGGAGTAAATAACAAAGCATACGATGCATGGCATGAATACACACAATATCTGGACCATGTGGTCACGGAAAGTGGCAATGGCATGAATGTGATACTTGTCACTTTCACAAGTTCCGAACGGGGTTCAGAAGCTTGCAGTTGACACCTATAGGAGATAGGGGAGACTCGAGACTGGCTTTTGTATGATTTGGCTTGGTGGGAGGGACTCAGACTCCGCCCCTTTCCTCTTCCCGCACTCCCGTCGACACCTTGGAGAGAAAGAGAAAAGAGAGAGAGACCGCCTACGGACTGAAACTATCGGAGCGTAGAGAACAATGAGAGATTCGGGGTAGAAATTATTATAGAGCCATCGGAGGAATCGGACATTGTTCATTCACGGGAAAACGTGATGGGAAAGAAGAAGAAAAAACGAAGATCTTCGATGCTCGCAGAATACATTTAATTCCTCTCATTGCAGGCGTTCAACTCGTGTCTTTTCCTCTCCCGAAACAGAAAGAAGTTCGCCGCCCTGCGCATCCCAATGACTGTTATCCCATGCACCATCTCGAATAACGTTCCCGGTAAGCACTCGGGGAGTACAGAGAGAGAGGGAGGAAAACAGTCTAATCGGTCTTTTTCCGTGAATCTAGGCAGTTATCGGATAATGAGAATCTCTCTCTACAGGCACGTCGCTCTCGCTCGGTTCGGACACGGCAGTCAACGAGATTTGCTGCATGATCGACAAGATCAAACAGTCAGCGACGGGAACGAAGAAGAGGGTGAGAAATGACGACAATACGATATCCCCTCATGCAATATATCGCGTATTACGAGGAACGTCTGTAGCCGAATAATAAGATTACCCCATACAACATAATGCGATGACTAGACCGGAAATACAAGTGTGTTTGCGTTTAGGTGTTTATCATCGAGACGATGGGAGGCTACTGTGGATATCTGGCTACCGTATCCGCCCTCGCTTCGGGTGCTGACAACGCCTACATCTTCGAAGACAAGTTCGACGTCCAGGATATCATCGAGGACGTTAATGTGAGGGCATTCAGAATGGAGTTCTTTGAATTGTATGAATGGCGACTAAATGAGGAAGGTGCACGTGTGTGGGCACCTCGTTTAGCAGTCACGAAAGGGAGAAAGGAATCTCTCTCTATCTCCCTCTCTCTCTCGATCCAGTAGAGCAGAAATCTCGAGCTCTCAGGCTCCGATTTCATTCACAGTTCACGCGAAGTCGGCGCCTTTTTGAGAAGAGAATCAACAATTATGTAATCAAACGCGCATTCAATTTCGTGAACGGCCGCGTGCTGTTGTGTGCGTGAGATGAGAAACGAAATTATGTGGGAGGAAAATAGGCTCCTTTCAGACGTTTTTAAACGCTAAGTGAGTGCTTCTGAAGTGGGTACGGAATTGGGATTAAGAAAAGAGTTGATGATTTGATCTCTTCAGGTTATCGCTGAGAAGATGAAGAAGGGAGTGCAGAGATATTTGATTGTGAGAAATGAGTGCGCCAACAAGCATTACACCACAGAGTTCGTGCAGCAACTCTTCTCAGAAGAAGGAAGAGGAGAGGTCAGTGATGTTTCTGAGTGCTGCATTAGCGATAAGCATCAACAATTTTCACATCCTTTAGGATTAGAACGCATTTACGCCGGAAACATCGATTAGACTGTCTAGAAGATACGTGTGAAATCATGAATGACTCGTTCAGTTCACAACTCGCATCAATGTGCTTGGACACGCACAACAGGGAGGATCTCCCACTCCCTTCGACAGAAATATGGCCACCAAACTATCGGCCAGAGCTCTCGAATATCTCATCACTCAGGTGCGTAAAGTGCAAAATTATGCGTTTTAAAAGTGACGAATGCATATTTCGCAAGAAAAAGCTTCCCCACAGCATCCACTTAAATGCCATGCATAGTAAAAGAGCAAATTGTCCGGTTCTTTGGAGTCGTTTAGCTCGAACTCCAAGAAGTAGTATAGCTACTCATTTAGAGTCGTGGTGAAAACAAATAAATTGCAGATCAAGGCATGCTACGATCCATCCAACCAGAAGGTGTATGCAGAGGGAGACGACACGGCGACTCTGCTGGGATTGACTGGAAGAAGAGTCGTCTTCTCTCCTGTCGAGGAACTTCACACTGAGACCGACTTCACCCACAGACTACCCAATCATCAGTGGTACGGTATCTGACCAAACTCCTAGATGTACTGTAGGGATGATGGTTCGACATTGTGCATACCTTCTTGCAGCCTCTTTTTATCTAACTCTCTTAGGCTAATCAGACGTATTACCGATCTCTCATACAAATACCGCAAAACGATTATCGAACTACAATCCATAATGTACTGTCAACCTCAACTATTAGTCTGTTATGGAAGTTTTTGTGCTCTTCCTACTTCCGGGATGTGAAAAGATTTGAGTACATCTTGTACTTCAGTTTATGATAGTGAGTGAATACAAATTACGGTATTGCAGGTGGCTCAAACTTCGTCCTCTTCTTCGCATTCTGGCAAAGCACAACTCGACTTACCACACTGAAGTGCAGGATGATGAGGGACCCGATGGCCATTCAGGATACACTGCTTAGAATCACAGAACTCCCCCCTGCCGAATACTGATATACCCTCTAAGTCATTAGATAATCAAAGCTCTCTAGTAGAGTAGCGTCATTGAGCATTTGTCTCCAGTAATCTCGTCTTCTATGAAGTTACCCTTCTCTCGATGTATTCTAGTGTAGCCAGCATTTCGATAAAGCTTTCTATTGGCACTGCACTCTCCGCTCGCGAAAGTTCTTCATCCCTGCAGAATTTCACACTGGAATCAGTTAGGCGAGAAATCGCCGATTCAGAAGTCCCGAGGTCGCTTATTCATTGGCGACTGCGTGGGTTTCGATCCCAGAACGGGAACTATTCAAGAGGACGAAACGAATGATGCGAAAAGAGGAAGTAAAAATGGGAATATGCTAATAATTTATCAGATATCTTATTTAGTTCAGTGGAAAAGAACTGCACCGTCTCTACGATCACACAATGATATACATATAACGAATGATGAAGTATTCTTGGTATCGGGTCGCGGAATCAACTAGCGAAGGAATTCACTATTTCACGATTGATTGTAGTTGGTATGTGGTGTACAAGTACGTGGACATTTGGGAGATGTTCGAGTGGAAGGAAAGAATGGACAGGGGTAATACAGGCCTCAGAAGACGAAGCATTGTGAGTGGTTAGAGAGGTCGATGGACCATAATCTCTTTCCCCCTTTGATATGCTCAGACAGTCTGTACGTAGCTTGCAGGGAATAGTCCGCAAGAGGTTCCCACTCTTCCCTGACACCAACCGAGCGAATCCGGTTCTGAGAGAAGCTCGATGATGTCGCCTGCAAGATTAGTTACGTGAGAAGAAAACAGAGCCATCAGACGGAGTTCTCTGGTCACTAATGAGGACTGTTCCAGCTAATAATTAGTGGAGATACGAGGAAGCGGAAGCATAATATGAGTAATTGGAAGTAGCGGTCATTAGTGTCTCGTTTTAGCAACACCCACTCAGAGGGAAATAAGTCTACGAATCCAAAAGTCTAGGCAACCGAGCGATTTCCTTAATAGTCTAATCGCTTCGGATGGAGACAGGAACGAGGTATATTAAGACCTATGTCGGGATTCTCAGACTTATTTCCCCGTGAATATTTCCACAAACCCTTCTTGAGAGCGATTTCATCGTCTTCCATCGGAGCATAATCATAGAGAACTCTGGCGTCTCTTCCTCTCACAGGAGTTGGAGGAATCTCATCGTCGAAGTCGGCAAACTGAAATGAACAAATTAATACTCTCTGGACCATAATCGGCCATAATAGGCCAGAATTGTATCACCCATAATAATAAATTGAATTGTATCCTTCAAAATAATTTGCACTTTCTTGATGGTTTTTATAGCTTCATCACATCATTCATTTCTCACATTTATATATACAGATTTACAGATTTATCCAGTATTCAGGGTACATGCTCCTGCAGAGAGGTAGCCTTGTGGTCAGTGGTGGTCGGGATCTTCCTACTGTGGGTAACAGGGTCATTGAAATGGATAATTGTCTATTTGAAGTGTCGAACATTTAGATAACACAAAAGTACAATTCACCTTGGCAGAATCAGGAGTGGTTGCTGGTTGCGAATCAGTGTGTTCCCATTTCTCTTGCGATCTCTTGACATCTTCGATCTTTGGTCTCTTATCATCGCTCTTTCTACTATCGTACGTGCTCGTGTCGGAATCGGATAAGTTACTGGGCTGGAAAGAATACTCATTGAATACACGTAGAGCAACCCACGAGGATTCTTATGACACTTCTAACCTAACATCAAGTATGCTGATAAAGTTGTTGAAATGAAATGATAATGAGCGTAACCCAGTTCAATCTTTTTTTAACCTTTGGAGGGTCGGGAAGGAGGGAGTTTCGTTTAGAAGATGCGGTGGTCGATGAATTTCCGGATACTGGGAGGGATATGTCTTCACTCTTGATAATTTGACGAGTGAGAACAACGCCGCCCGCGTCTTTCGATGCTGTCTTCGAATTGGAAATCTGACGCATCTCGGGAGAATACTCCTGAAAGATATTATTGAGCATTTACAACAGTATGTGATTACACAACAGTCTTTATATAATTGGAAAAGTATTTGCAGAAGATACAACGATGCATGGAGTAATTGCATCGTTAAAATTATCCCTCAGAGGATTCAATATGTTTTTTTTTGAAATATATATGTTGCGAAAGATACGCCTTCGCAATATCAAGTGAAGCACAGATAGTCTCCCTCCCATGAAATATATTATTCTAAATAGTAAAAACTGTTATTTTTATTTTCACTTAAAAATATGTTTACCTCATAGGTCGGCCACATCGTAGGTGCATCGACTCCGAACTGACTGCTCCACTGTTTCAGATCCGACTGCAGCACATTTTCATCCGTCGACTTCAATTTGCTCTCCATCTCATTGTGGAGAGCGTTGAATCTACATAGAGTTCTCGTTCATCCCAAATCTCGTCTAGTATTCCTTTCATCCCACAGATTCCTCACACGACCTTTATGAATCACAAGAGTCTGTACAAACATGTTGTTGCCATCGATGGACATTACGCAGTCGAAGACTAAAGGAATGGAATGGAAAACACGGAAGGAAGGAGATAAGCAGTGCACATTCATACACAACTTTTTCGTGTCAGTCTAAGATTAGCACCCACTCTAATTTTCTACAAAAATAAATTGTATTTCCATATATTCTAGTTTTGTCCCTTGTGATGTACGAAAAATAAAAAAAAGGAAACTCGCTTGGTATTTCTGACGAGATCTGCAGTAACTGAGGAATGGCCGGCCATCATTTCAATGAAGAATTTGGCTCTTTTCAATTCTCCGATTTGACATTTCTCAAAGACGAATGACATGTTCTCAATGTAGGGACCACGGTATTGGGCGATCTCCTGAAATTGAATACTCAAAGGGAAACAAGGAAAGTTGTTTTCAGAACCAAGTCATTTTCCACTTCCTGGGTAACACCGACTGGTGAAATTCAACACTGTTATGGGTATTTCTCGTCGTTTACACGGTATTCTGCAATAACAACCCCTGTATGTGGATGCGTAGTCTACCGCCCCAGGGGTGATTACTTAGACAGGTCGGATTATTCCCTCCACTGCTCTGATCATATTTACTCAAGTATTTCCTGTCATCTACTCTGGTCGATTTAGTCTACTGTCTTTCTTCTTTTCTTCCGTTATTCTTTTCACGTGAGTCTCGAGATTCGCCCTCTCACTAAGCAAACCATTGCGCCTTTGGAAAAACGATGCTTGTGAAGGGGGCAAATCACAAAGGAGAGAGAAGGCATGTGAACACGCGTGAGACTATCTAAGACAAACATTGATGACGTGAGAAGAAAGAGACAATGGAAAGATCATGTGAGTCAATCGAATCAAGCACAGGATTCACAGAGATCAAAAGAGATTTCGGGGAAGGAGCTGTACGGTGAGATCAGAGGTCAAATAGGACAAGATGCAAAGAAGGCATACTACTGATTTTGCTAAAGAAATGGAGTGACCTGTAGTTGAGTCTCGTAGACTTTTCTCGTCTTGATGACGTCTTCCTTTGCTTTGTGCAGTCGTTCCTTCATTTTGTTCACAGCATCAGGAGTGACTGCCGTGTCTGCCTGTGCATTGTTCACCAGAACTCCGGCTGATTTCTCTGCTCGACAGGCAGAATGATAAGAGTTCCTGGCTGATTCAACCTTTCCATGCAGTTTCTTCCAGTGTTTTTGCGCCTGGAAAGAAAACAATTCCGTTCCGTTGTCCATCTTTTGTTTCGTGTGTGTACACTTCCCGTTCTGCGCGTGTGAATCGTAAACGGTCTAATCCCCTGGGGGTCCATTCAGATACTATCTAAACTCCCGTCTCTCTCTCTCTCTCTCTCGATGCCCATCCCTCCTCTCTCTCTCCCTTTCTTCCCCTTTATCGGCATTCCCAATCGGCGACCTTCATCTATTTGTCATACTCCTCCCCCTCAGATACAATTCATGCCGAACTGTCTTATCGGGTAGTATTGATGCATCCACCTCTCTCTCTTTCTCTCTTTCTCTTTCTCTCTATCTCATCCCTACCTGAATAGTCATCGAACCGATAGGTGCGGTCGAGTTCAGTGTTTCGAAAGTATTAGTTCAGTGTTTCGAAAGTACCGAGTATTGCACAACACAGATGGGATAGAGTAATATCATTGAAGCGCTGTATTTTGGACGACCGCTCCCTACCCTCTGACCTTCTCGAATGCCTCCTCAATCTCTCTTATCTCCTTAGGCGACCGGAAGGCCGATGGATGATGGTTCTCCTTGCGGAACAAAGCTAGAGTTTTGACAATCTGTAATAGAAGAATCTCGTATCTCTCTTCTTTCTTTCGACCACTTGGCAGAAGCCGAGGAGGGGAAGAAACGCCTCTTGAGAGCCCGCACATTGAGAGGAAAGTGAGGAGAGAGGCAGAGAGAGACTCTTTATGTTTCGCCACCCTCACAAAAGTGGACTGGACAGCACAAGAGTACGGAAAGAGAGATGTTCAAGAGGGAGGAGGAGATCATATGTGTTTGGGTGATTCATGGAAACCTACAAGAAAATAGGTCTACGATAGTAGATTTCTCGGCTTCCGAGAAACGGTCGGGATCGGCATTTTTCAGACTTAAAAGTCGTCGTTGGTAGCCAAGACTTCAATCTATGCTTGTTTCACTCAGAGAACGCACCTCATCTTGTAGTCGATCTCTCACTCTCCAATGCTGTACTGCGAGAGCATCCGATTCGTCGATCAGAGTCATCCAACCTAATTGTTAGCTGTGATTGTGACACAAAAACTGATTCCGCCATCACATAAAGCGCCTAGATCCATAACGTCAAGATAACCTCGTATCCCCAAGTTCGCCTGTTAGATAATGGTGGCTAAAGATAAAAGATAACCTCGTTTTATCGCCCCTTCGGAGACTGTACGGTCGATTTGACCACGCCATCGGTCAGAAAAAGCCTGCAAACCAGGAGGAATAACATATGCTGATTTGGGCCATATGTCAAAGTGCACCAAAATAGTTCTCGAGGTGGCTGAACGCGACACATATGGCAAGCTTAGTCATCCGTAAATAGTTACTGGGTACTGCACACTTGGATGAATCACAACTTGTTCCCCTCTCAATGTTTCTCACCTGCAGTGATTTGACGTAACTCTTCTCGATCTCCGCTCTTTCTTTTGCCATTCGACTCAATTCGTCGATTTGCTCCATTCCATCTCTGATTCTTCTCACATTCGTTCGATAGGCGCCAATCTCCCAGAATCCGACAGCCGTCTCGGCCATTTTCGATCGATCGCCAATCAATACACACGGTCGTTCTTCTGGAACGAAAGGATACGGTATTGCAAAAGTCACGAGCATTATCGATCGACTGGATAGTTAAAACTCGGTGGTTCTTCTGAGGTCTGAGGCAGGTTGAATGATAAGAAGACAAGGAAAGGGCGAAAAGAGAGAGAGAAAGAAGGGGAATTAGAATTGGGAAGAGGGGCAAATAAAGACTGAAGAAGGAAGAGTCGAAATGCTCACAGTGAAAGATGGAGAGAAGCATAAATGAAGGACGATATACAAGTGGAGCAAAGCTATGAGAGAGACAGGGGAAATGAGGCATGGGAAGTGCAAGATACGATGAAATGACATAAGAAGTTGAGAGATGAAGTAGTTTGATCCTGTTCTGAGATGGCAGGGAATATGGAACGGCATATGGAGAAGAGGAAGAAGACTGGGTAAGGAAGGAGGAGAAGGGCAGGTAGTAGTTAGAGACGAGATCAGATTATGAGAAAGGAGAGAGAGAGAGAGAGAGAGAGAGAGAGAGAAAGAGAGAGAGGACACTTATTGTGAATGAGATGGTGGAAAGAAAGGCGAGGGTTAGATTGAAAGGTGAAAAGAGAGCAGGCCTTGAGAGCCATATCCAAGCTTGATTGCAATTAGGCTGCGATGGGCAAGTGGTTTGTAGCCTGAGGGGGAGGAATTCTGGTGTCCCCCACCTATCTTCCCCTTCCTGACTACGAGTGCAAATAGTGGAGAGAGTCAAGCAAGAAGGCGAGATTCGGAGACGAAATTGAGAGATCGGACGAGACAAGAGGAGAGCGAGAGCGAGAGAGAGAGAGAGAGAGAGAGAGAGAGAGAGAGAGAGAAGATGCTTGATTGTGAAGTGACCATGATGATCAGAAGAAGAAAGATTGGTTGAGACATGGGACGAAGTACTCTCTCACCGCCCCGAAAGAGATGAAATGACTCAATGGGAAGAATGCAGATACTGATAAGACGCGAAACTAATCCCTGGAATGGAGGAGAGAGGAAGGGGAGAAGAAGGGATCACCAGATGAGAAGAGGAAGAGGGACCATTTGAATACGAGTGAGAGTGAAAAGACTCGACGAGAGAGAAGGAGAGGTCAGAGAGCGAGAGAAAACTGCCGAGATCACAAAAAGGCGCCAAAATTTGAACACATGTTTCTCTCAACTGGTCCCTAAAGAAATCTTACTTTTACTTTTCACTTTGCATTCGATTTGTGAAAGTAGTTAGGAGAAAAAAGGGAAGGTCAATCGATGGCAGTGAAAAGGAAAAAGGGTGTCCTTCTGTTTTCACTCACTCATTTGGTCACTCTCTGTCTGGTCTGTGCTATTCAACACTTTTCTCTCTCTCTCCCTCTCTCTCTCTCTCTCTCTCTCTCTCTCTCTCTCTCTCTCTCTTCTCTTCTTGCTTCCTTTCTTTCATTCGATTCCCCATCACCTGATCTCTTTTCATGCCCCATTTCACTCTCCGATCTGCTCAACAGTTCTTTATTCCAAAGTCCAAAAAAGAAAAATAGTGGATGAAGTCTAAGGAAGTCACGGGATAACGAAGCCGGTGTATGACGAAAAAAGATAGAGATGAAATTCGCAGAGAGAACTATAAGAAGAGTCAGATACACCGATTCTAGACGAGTGATACACACGTTGGTAAATACTAAGGAACTCACCGTATGGAAAGGGGAAAAGCTAACCAGTGAGTTGGAAACTACGATGATGAAATAGAAAGGGGATTCTACGGGGGGAAGAGAGGTTACTGGTTGAGGGATGAACATCAGCAAGGGATCAAGGAATGGAAATCGAAGAGTGATCTTTGTTAGAAGAAGAGACCTAGAGAGAAGATGGATGGAAGGATCACTGTTCTTGAGTCCCTCCGCATAACTTACAATTAGACATACAGTACGTATAAGTGCGACATATAAATTTTGAAACAGATAAAATAAAATCTAACAATTCTGCAAAACTATAATAGGCGGTAGTGGGGGGAACGAAAGGCTCCTGTGCAGTGTATATGAGAGTGAAATCTAGCCATTATGGTTAGGATAGCTGATCGGGCTCTAATATGAGAACAATGCCTTGTAATCTGAATCACAATAACTAACGGAACAATTGCATCTGAAATTCGCTAACGAGTGCTTAAAGAACAAGATTGTGCTAGTGAAGAAATGAATTCTGAAGGGAAATAACGATTGAACTTATTCGAGCGATAAATATGGAACAGAGTCTTACCTAAAGTCAAACCATCTCATACATTTCAAAAATTAGGAGGAAATCTAGAAAATGCATTCATAAGGGATTCCAACCTAGCCAAAGAGACTCAACCAGCATACATAAACATTCCATGAACCTAGACGGTGAACAATTTTCAAGTATATCTGAAGCGAAAAAATGGCGCTAAAGTGAATACAAAAAATGGAATACGTGAAAACACTATAGGTTACATAGCATAAGCAGACAAATCAAGAGGTCGAAGGGCGAAGTCAATAAGTAATCTCAAGGAGGAACTTCGCACGAAAACAATGAATGTTACATAAAACTTTTTGTATACTATTTACAAGACGGAGGAGGAGAAGTGTGATTCAAAGGTCTCCTTCTACGAATTGGCGCAAACTTGACAACCAGACCGATCAGGTCTCGACCGCTCCTTGCCACAGCGAGGACACACTGGCTCGTTCTCCTGAAGATATTGCATCATGACTAGGCAATCGAGAGAAGCAGTACCTATTATTCGTCGGGTGCGCCACTCACCCCGTAGACATTGAACGAGGAATTGGAAGCAACTGAGCCTCCAACTTCTGATGCATTCGACCCAAGACGAGCACGCATCTCTTCCAGTTGATGGAACATCTGACAAATGAGAGAGTGAAGGAGGAAAAGAAAGTCGCTAGGATCAGGACACCAAGTGAAATGTTCACCTACCTGTAAGCGAAATGTCTAGTGACGTTCACTTACAGGAAAGTTACTATTTTCACTTGGTGTCCTGATCGTAGATCCTTTTTTTCAGGAGAGATACTCGATGACCAACCGAATCTCTCTCTGCCATCGCTCGTCTCTTCTCCATCTCTGCACGTTCAGCCATCATCTTGTACACCTCTGCATCACTTTTCCATGCTTCACAAGCTTGTCGAGCCTGCTTGAGACCTTCCTCCCAAACGGCCACCTGACGAAGACATATTGCCTACGGATAGACAAGAAATCTTTAATGTAAATTTTTTTGAAGAGAGGGATATGCAGATGTTTAGAGTTTTCATAGCATAGGCCACGAATGAAAATGGTAGGTCACTCATATACTATCGTGACAGTGTCTTGCTGATTAGTCGGGATACTGTAGGCCATTGATGACGCAGGGTTAGTCTAGGCCGTTTTTAAATGAGGGTGACTGCAGTGTAAGGAGAAGCGCTGCAGGAAAAATACGAGTCAGGGGTCTTGCAGGGTGAGAGTAATTGTGTGACACTGTGTGTTCGGGTGAGTTTGAAGTTTGTAGGACAAAACTTGATCTGATGATATTGTAGGTGATGGGTTTGCCCACGTTAGGGGAAAGCGGGAAAATACTGACGATAAATGAGTGTCTACTTTAGGTAATGGATGAATTAGCGGTCACTATGAGTGAAGAGTACATTATAATAATGTAGATTTAGGGTTTCGTAAACCACGAGTTTCGTTGGGGGAGGTATAATCGCGAGTGTTTGAACCACTAAATGTGGGCAAAGTTTGGCTGCATTTGAAAAAAAATCATGAGTAAGAAGTCGGATAGTCACAGTGAATGAGGCATATTGTAGGTAGCGCGTGTTGATGTTATTCAGGGGTATGTCTCAAAACAACTGTTAGTCAGAAGGTAAAAAAACACATAGAGAGTAAAAGTTTTTAAAGGAACAAAGAATGTAAAAAAAAGTAAGTGGTGGTAGCGGTGTCTTACCTTCTCATTCTGGTGATTCAGTTCCTCCTTCGTCTTGCTCAATTCCTCGATGAGGACAGCCTCTGGAAAGTAATCAATCGATATCTCGATACTACAGTAATCATAAATATTCTCTCAGATCGATTCTCACCATGTACGTTGTTAGGGAATGGTGAGTAGACTCCCGTGGGCGAGTTCATACTCATCTTGCCGGGTTGTAGAAGACTTTCGCCGTAGGATGGAATGGGCGAATTGTGGAAGGAGTCCGTCGCTCCGGGGATTCTCATTGGAGACGAGACTAAAAGAACACACTCATGCTACGGTACTACACCACTCGTGCGAGTATCACAAGTTTGGCTGCAGCAAACGTGTGAGTGTACTGACTTGGGATGCAGGTTCGGAATTGTTTCACGGCCTTTTGAGTCAGAGATCCGTAATGCGGATCAAAGATACTGCCAGAGGGTATGAATAACACCGAACCTTCATCCATAGTACTCGCACAACTAGGAACGGAAAAGACTGGGACGCGACTGGAACGAAAGAGAAGAGGAACAACGAAAGACGTCGTGAGTGTGAGGCAGAGAGGCACTAGAGTGAGTGCTCAGAGGGAAATAAGTCAACGACTCCAGAAGAATTGGCTACCGAACGACTTTTAAAGTCTAAAAATGCAGACCCCTGCTTCTGATAGAAGCGAGTAGACTTTTAACGTCGTCGCTCGGAGGCCCAGAAGTCTAGAGTCGTAGACTTATTTCCCTGTGAGTGAGAGACAGCAGTAGTTCACTATTGATCTACTCACTAGCATTCGCCCCATAATACTGACGATTCGACTGTTCGTCGATGGTTGCCAAGTCGAGTGTCAACTCCTCCATCGCTCCAGACATGGCATTGAAGCCGGAATCAGATCGATTGAGATTCGAGTGAGAAGGCAGAGAAGTTCCCATCATATCGAATGGAGACAAACCCGATCCTGAACCAGAGATTACTGTACACCCAGAAGAAGTCGCCTGGATCAGGACACAAAGTGAAACAGTTCACTTATCTATAAGAGAAAGTGATTATAAATGAGGGACATTTCAACTACAGACAAGTTAACATGTTTATTTTGTACCCTGACCCAATTGATTTTGTATGAGTGTAGACAACCCATGTCTTTCCAATTTGCCCTCTCGTTTTATTACATCGCCATCGGGGCAGAATAAAAGACTCGGAGAACTCTCAATGACGTCGACTGAGGGAGACTAATCTTATTGCACGTCAAAAGAGAGGAATAAGAGAGGAGAAGAGAGAGACTCGTGTCACTTCCAGATGTCTCTTACACTCACCCATGTCCATGTTGCCCATATTGAGTGAATGAGTGCGGATGCGACCGCCCGGCTTCTCCATTCTGTCGAACGGCTGAAATTTCTTTAACTTTCTCCAATCTCCCTTGTCTTTCTCACCGAGAGCGGTGCTCCCCTCTCGAATCCAGGTGCCTTCGGATAGCTACTCGAGATCGAATCATCCGATCGATAAATGGGCTTAGACAGTTGACTACGAAGATGCGGTTGCTGAAACAAATGGATCAATAACGCCTCATCGCACACAATTTCGAGTGTGGCAACATGATTTGGAGCGTGAGTTATCCACGCGGGGAGAAATATCTCACCCCCATTCCATAGGCAGTATTCATTCCATTGACTGTCGGAGATCCGAACCGAGAAACATCTGCGAAACCTGAGATATTGAGCATCCTTGATTTAGACAAATCAAAAGTCCAGTCGAACAAGGAAACAACCGGGATTACTGTAGGGCACAAACAACTATTATCATTTGAGAATAAAGGGTTTATATGCAATGGATAACAAGAGTCCAAGGAAGAATAGGGATCACAAGCTCAATGTCGAATAGAAGATATCAACTGTTCAAATATTCAAAAATTAGAGAGATCAAATCATAGCGCTCAAAGCTTCAAGTATAAATAAATGTACCGTACCAACAACTACTGTTTACTCAGGATCTACTAAGTAACTAAGTAGCTGCATGGTAACTAATTAGCGTACCGTTGGGACTGGTTTCTCCAGCAACGGGCGACGTCTGGGACGACGCGAGATACGGCGTTCTCTGCACGTGCAACTCCGAATCGTGATGAGCAAAGGCGCAGAAAACAGCGCGCGGACAGTAACCGTGCTGGAATGAGACAATCGACTACTGACTTTCTAGACGACATTATGGATAATAAAAGCAGATAATCTTACTTCCAGCATGTCATTGCACTTGGTGCTCTTGTAGATCTCCGGATGGAACTGCTGCTCTGTTCTGGTGTGACAGTATCCACAATTGTCTCCATTCTCGCACATCTCGGGATCCAACCATTCGTCCACTGTCTTTGCTGCCGGACAAGGAGTCGATCTATGAAGAGAGCGTTGAGTTGACGGAAACTCTCTCGATTCCACACTCTCTCTCACCGAGTACGAACTCTCTTAGATGTCGATATCTAGAGAGCCCAACTATCTTATATTCATAATCCTCTACTTTCTCAAGTTCACACTCTTCAAGATTGTAGCTATCTATATGTCGACGTCGCAGTAACTGTAGTTATCGTAGTCTGTCGCCTTTCTCTCTCTCTCTTTCTCGCTCTCACCTGTATTTGTACTTGGCGGGCGGTCTTCTTCTGTCCTTGCTGTTGTGATAGAAGGGACAAGCATAGCCTTGTCTGCAGAGTCTCGCCGGTTTCCGACACAATTCCGTTTTGTAGCAGGAGAGAACGTGGTCTTGACCTGCAACGTCGACCCATTCTCTAGAAAGAACGGGTGGTCCAGTCTAGAAGGCCGAGTCTCAGGGGAGGAAGAGAGAGGAGAGAAGACAGGTGTGGCATCCGAAACTCGGGCTTCTAGACTCTGCTGAGTGCTTCCACACAACGACAACTCACTGTGCCATAGGGGATCTTCTACGACGAAACTCGTTCTGTCTCGTCCCTCACTCTCATTCAACGAATTCAGATACACGGCCTCGTTCGGATCGTGTTGAGGTTGTCTGCAAGGAATTACTCTTTTTCTACAAGTTCTTTGTCGGTCCATACGGGTTATCACGTGTTTGCAGTAGTTACGTTTAGCCTAATATCTTTGTGCTTAATATCAATTATTACATAACTCGATAAATACATTATTATTACTCCCGACGTTAACTTTCGATCTGAGGGACGAATATGAAACTGCTATACGACCTTTGCCTCGCCGCCTCCCTCATCCCCCTGTTTACAATCTCGAGTCGCCTGTTTGTTTCACGAGCCTCCCCTCTTCATCTCTCTCGCCCTCTCTCTCTGGCTCTCTCTCTCTTTTTTTTCTCTCTCTCCCCTTCCACTCTTCCCTCTCATCTTCGTCGTCCCTTGTCAACAGCCGAGATAACAACTTGCAGACGTTGCATGTGACTCATTATATTCGATCTCGCGTGTGAGAAACAAGCGAAACCATCGAGCGAATTACGAGTTGATCGTTTCCCGCACTTTTATCGAACTCTCACACACAAACGTTGGTGAAACGGTCGAATTTTTTTCTAACCGGTAATGCAACAGTTTAAAGTTTAGCCCATTTTAGCCCCCCAGAACACTGTCCAATACATGTATTCAGTGAAAAGTGTAAACGAGATAAATTGAAAGTGCTACCTGAGGTCGATTGCAGAATGGGCGAATGCACAATGAGGTCCGTTCTTCATGCACTGTCCTCTCGCGTCTGTGCCATGGACACACTGAGCAGTCTTGTAGTACCGCAGATGATATTTCCTCTCGACATCACCAGAAACTCGATGGAGAAAGGGGCATCTGCAAAACAAACAAGAGATCATAAATCCAATTTATTTTCCTCCCTTTTTCCTCTTTTCAATTTGGCCTTTTTTTGTTTGCCCTTTTCCTCGTTTTACTGCTCGACTCAGATCCTTCCCAAGAGATCAAGTTAGACAGCTCGACGGAGTCCTTCAATTCCAAATTCATTTTGTCTCCCATAAGTTGCTCTACTCGGGAGTCACGAGAAGGGTCACGTCATCAGGCCTTTCTCTCTCTCTCTCTCTCTCTCTCTCCTCAAGGAAGAACGACGCGCAGAAATGCACACAAACATTCTTAATGATGCCCCTTTCGCCTACTCTTTCCTCTCCTTTTCGCCTCGGTCGACTCAATATCTCTCGAAGACCAAATGACGGTAATAAAGTTGACAAAACATGCGGGGCCCGAGGGCAGTTTAGAGTGGGGATAAAGAAATGGAAACGATCTCCATGGGAGACTAAAAGAGTCCCCCAGACGAGATTTCAGCCATTGTATAGTAGGGCAAATTCGGTCACGTGAGGAACGAGAGAAGGTGCCCGATTATAAATGTATCACATGTTTGTGTGTCTGAGAGGGGAAAGAGTTCTCGGAAAGCACCGGAAGAGAAGGAAGTGAGGGGAGGGAAGAGAGAAGAGACCTCACAAGTCTTCCCTCGTCTAGGTGAATTTGACTGCTAATATCCAAAGCTATTTCTATGAGTTATATTATTTGGAACTGCAATCGATATGACCGGCTCCCCTAGCGAGACAAATTCCCGAATGCCCAAGTTGAAAACAACCCATGTTCAATAGGCATTTTAAAAGTCTTCGAATCGGTACACTTACGAGTCTCCTTCAGGACAAATTCCGGTGTTCTCATCGTATTTGTCACAGTAAAGATCGGGTGAGTAGTTGAAGGATCCATCGGGTTTTCTCGTCGGTCGACGTCGACGTTGATTGGCGAAGTGCCAATTGAAACACGTGTACGGCCTGAGCACAACAACAAATGTTAGTACCCGATCAAAACTTCTCTCTCTCATCGTCTTCCTACTCAATTTACTCTCTTTCAGTAGTGGATATCTCAGAATTGAATATCTTTCAAAAGTCAAGTTCGTGTGAGGAATGAGATGCCAAAGATCGATCCACTTTTTGTGTTATCGCATGATTTCCAACAACATTTTCGGAAATTTGTAGTTAAAATTCCCTCTTAAAGTTAAGGCAAAACGTTGTACAATGGTGACGAATCAACCACAACAAACATCTTTTTGCTGCTTTTCATGTGTCTCAGTTGACCGCTTACCTATGTTGTTGACATTGGTGCTGCTTGAAAAGAGGACAAGGGTCGACTCGGAACTGTGAGAGGTACCTGAAAGGACTATGAATCACTTGGGAGATCTCTCTTTTCCCCGATTCAAATCTCTTTCCTCTCAAAGGGGAAAATGATCTCTTCTTCCCTCTCTTTTCGATCGATAGTTGTATTTTCCCCTCAGAATTCCTGCGATTCTCAGTCCATTCGCGTGATGTTTTCTCACGCTTCCCTTGGCACAAACAAGTGGAGAGGATGGGAAAGATTCAACCCTCTCTCTCTCTCTCTCTCTCTCTCTCTCTTTCCTTCCACCATCATTCTAACTGTTTTAGTGTGTTTTGCAGACTACTTGTGTGTTCTCTCCTTTCCTCCCTTCTCCATATCCACTCTCCACAACTGATCAAAGCACCTCTGGCAAACAAGCGAAAGAAGGAGGTAGATCGATCATCTCTCTCTCTCTCTCTCTCTCTCTCTCTTCATCTTTCCCTCACTCTCTTTATTCGCTGCACTCTCTCACCTGCAGCGATCCCTCTTTCAGAGACACATTCCCTTATCAGTTACGATGAACGGAGTGGAGTAGAGGGGAAGAGAGAGAGAGAGAGAGAGAGAGAGGTTAAATTGAGAAAGGAAAGATATGTCTTTGATCTACTCAGAACGGGGAGAGAAAGTGTCTGCGAGTGTCGCTCACAGACTAATAACAGCCTTTCCAGAGATGCAATTGAGAAATGGAAAGGAAAGTCGATTGGTCGATCGAAAGAAAGAGAAAAAAGAGTGCAAAACAACGGGGAAGGTTGAGTAGACAAGACGATTGAGAGAGAGAGAAGAGAGAGAGAAGAGAGAGAGAGAAGAGAGAGAGAGAGAGAGAGAGAGAGAGAGAGAGGCGAAACTGATCAGAATAAATCCCACGTTGAGTAAGACCAGAAACCAATGAGGTGTCGAGGGGTAAACAAGAGAAAGAGAGAGAGATAAAATGAGTGGAATTGGTAGACTCACTGCAGATGATTCGGCTTCTCCTGAGGATTATTGGATCGATTGTCCATCTGATTTCGTCCACTTGGTCACTCGAAGACCATTCGGGAGTCTGAGACGAGGGAATCAGCTGACAGAGTGGAGGAGAAGAGGATGGAGTGAGAAGAGAAGGGTAGGCGAGATGGGGGGAGGTGAGGGGGGAAGGGAGGAGAGGAGGAGGAGGAGAGAGGCAAAGAGAAGTAGAGACACAGTCGGAAGAAAGAGAGACTTGGCTCTCTGCCAACAACTCGTGCCGCGCTGCGTTCGCGTCGCGGTCGCACGTGATGAAGAATATATTGGGAGAGAGGAGAAGAACAACGGGACGAAGTTGGAAGTGAGTAAAGAGTTGATCGGCAATTGGATCGGAGATCGAGCGAAAAGAGAGAGAGAGACCGCTCTCTCTCTCTCCCCCACTCGTCTCGTCTCTCTCTCGACAATCCCCCATCCTTGTTTATTGCACTCTCTACTATGACAATCTTTATTCTCGTAGACGGGGCAGCTTATAATACTTCATTATGATCATCTGTACATAGTGTGGAACGGGATTAGGTAGTGAAAGAGTGAGAGAGAGTATCATTAGTGATTGACTAGAGGGGGGAAGGGGGAAACTGGTAGTCTACTCTCCATTCTCCACTGGCGACGACGGACTTCTCGTCTCGGGCTTTGTCCTCTGCACTTTGTTGTGCCATACATTGAGAACCCTCTGTCGTTTGTCTTCCTTCGTGAATTGCTCGATTTGCTCCCTGCAAAAGTGGAAGCGTCCTTGAAAGAAACGAACGAGGAGAGGAAGGAATCGAAATAGATCGAGGGACAGGCACAGTAAATACTCCCCCCCTCGTTCCCCAGTGTTGACCTCTTCCCACGATAAATACCAAGGGAGAGGGACGAAAGAGAGAAAGAAAAGAGGTAGATCAAGATGGTCGATGGATCAGAGATCAGAGGCGTGTTTTGAGGTGTTGTCGATGAAACGTCATGCAGAGATCGCTGAGAAGAGAGAGGAAAGAGGAAGAGGAAGGAGGACACTCACACCTTGCGAATAACAAGCGACCAATGTACAGATGTTAGGCATCAATCTATTATTTGGTGGTAGATTGTGAATTTTTTCCAATATATAACTTAATTTTTGCACAAACTTGAGTGATGCAGTGTTAGTTTTTCGAAAAATCGTTTGGAAAAGCAATCAGATTTTAAGTCCCGCAATTAATAATCTCGTTTCCGAGAAGAGCTATTGACTTTAAACTACTTTCATAGGAATCAGAGGATTTAGGACTTTCCTAGGGAGGAGAGACATCACAAAAACAACTTTCAAAAGTCGCTTGCATTACTGGGAAGCAGCATACGAAATTGCGGGAATTCAAATCTGTCTGCTTTTTTCGATAAACTAACGCAGCATAATGCGTATGTACCTATTGAAGGTGAGACTGGCTTTGGTATTCTGTGTATGTTATGTAATGTATTACCTCGAAGGCGAAGCCCTTGGTTGTCTGGGTGCATCGGCCTTTCTCTTTATCCATGCTTGAAATGCTGCTTCAGCCATCGCTCTCTTCTCCTTCTCATCAGCTTCCGCTTGCTCCTTCAGTCGATTCGCACTCTGCAAAAAAGATCCGATTGCACAACAAGAGAAATGCACACACATATTTTCCACTCCTCCTCTTCTCCTTTTCCATCCCTTTCCCCTTTAGAGAAGAGAGGGATCATGTGAGGGCCTCACGGAAACAACTTTTTTTTGTTTCTCCTTTTCGCTTTCCTGACTTTCTCAGAATTCTACCGTATCCGTGACATTTTACATGCAAGAAAAAGTGGCACTCGAAAAGTTTTTGAGCGTTCGCAATAGACTTTTGACGACTAATAGGATACGGTAGGAAGGCAGTGACGGATGGTCATTAGCATAAAGGAAATGGTCTAGGGAAAAAAAGAAATCGGAGCAGCTCTTATCGCTGAAAATTTATTCCGGAAAAGTCCTACTCCCCTTGCTCACATATTATATATATTTTCAATCAACGACTTTTGGCATGATAAATGATTGATTGATTGATACTGTATCGGATATGAGTCTATTTTCCGCCTTTGAAATTGGAAGAGAGTCTCTCGGATGGATTTATTTGACCTCATTGTGTATTGGACTCTACACATTCAGTCGACCTCTGCACTTGTTTACTGCTGAATTTGAGGAGAAGAAGGGAAGGAATTTGGAGAGAGAGAAAGTTCTCAGTTTCAAACGGCTTTCCATTATCGGTCACTCAGATCTCACATGGAGTATTATCGTCGCACCTATGAGGCCACAGTGAGAATATGGAACTTGTGAGAACATTCCCATTGCGAGTTTCGTGAGAATATGTCGCAACGCTATGTGCTATTTTGAACGCAAATTGCAACCTCTTCTCTTATTTACTAGTTGGATGCTCATGGAAACGAGGTGGAGAGAGAAGGTGAGAGAAAGGAAGGGAGAGAGAGAGGGAGAGAGAGGTCTCATGCATTCAGGGGGAAAGGGGACTCATCAATGATTCATTCAAGGGATTGAAGGTAACCTCAACGAGAGCTGCTGAAGACTTGTTCATACGAAGAAGAGGAAGAAGGAAGGGGCAAAGAATGGTAATTGTTAGATATCTCCCTCTTCACTTCTATCATCTCTCTTCTCGCCTTCTCTCCATTTCGTGATCTCCATGCTTCCCATGGGGAATTTGGCAGCTCGTATGGGAGATGTGCTTCTCTCCCTCATTCAGACCCATCTGTCAGGTCCATTTGGCCTTTCCCTCGCATCTCTCTCTCTCTTTCAAGTCTCTCTGCACTATCACAAAGAACCATTTCGATTCCGTCGATCAAAACAGCAAAGAAAGAAGGGGCGCGCACACACGAAAGTGTTTGTGTGAGTCGGGTGGAAGAGAGGAGGACACACTGTCCAATTTGCATCCACCGCACACTTAAAAAGGGTGAAGTGATCTTCTCTCCGATTGGCAAGGGATCGAAGGGTGCCAAACATACACGGGATTTTATCAGGATTTATAGTTATTTCGTAGCCAGCATCACACTTCTGAAAGTGGGGACAACACTACACAGAGTTCAAACTCTCTTAGATGTCGACAGTGCATGACATTAATAGATTAACGTGTTTATGAAATTTACAGAGTAGAGGATCTATTTAATGTAAGAAAATTAGAGTCTCTAAATGTCGACATCTAAGAATTCTCGATCTCTGTAGGAGTAAATAAATAGTGCACTCACATTGCTTCTGGGTGGTCTGGCCGAGAGACTTCGAAGTTTGGGTCGAGAGTAAGAGGCACTTCTGCAAAGAGGAGTGATATGATGACACTCTTATCATTCCAATTGAAAACAAGATAGTCTGCAAGACGCCGTTGTTCAAATTTACACACAGAACAAAAGTCGTATATGCGGCCCGTAAATTCTGGGGGGTCTTCACAAAACGTCTTGTATAAGATATTTTGTAAGACCACGAGGTTTTACGGGCCGTATGTATTTTTTTCTCTGCGTGTATTAGGGGGGGGAGTCAATTACAGTACTCCTAAGTGGGGGGGGGGGATAAATCAGAAGCGATACTTGCCTGGGAGTTGCATGGGAACTTCTGGAGAGCAGAACGCAGTCCATCCGTGCCCTTCTCACTTCACTCGAGACCACTGCACTCGTGGGGGGCGGTTGTGTCGGTCTATGGACTCTCTCGGTCCTTCCCTCTGTCTCACCCATCGATCTGCCTGAAGAGAGAGAGACTCACTCTCGGTCAAACGCCGCCCCAGACATGGAAATGAGTGGAATTGAAAGAATGGAAGGACATGTGAGTCTCTCTCTCTCTCTTCCCGCACTGTCTATACACTTCCCGTCACGCAACGATAGATTGGTTAGGATTGGAAGAGATGAGAGGGGAAAGGATCTTAGACCAGAACAAAATCAGATGCAGATCACAAAAACATCTCGGATTCAAATCAATTCTGATCAGTAGTCTTACCAGAAAAGGTGACAGATCTCGGAATGCGCTGAAAGTTCTTGGTGGTTTTCTTAGAGAATGAAGAAGTTCTGCACATCTTAGTCAGATAGTAGTCAGAGTGCATTACGGTCGACTATTCAGATGAATTATGAAGAGACTGAAGCAAATCCCGACCCATTCTTCCCCTTTATAAGGATGAAAAGATTTGGGGGCGAAGCTTTGTGGAAATATTAGCCCAGAGTCTCCCACAAACGAAATTGTATCTGCCCTTCAACTTCGAGTAGTATGCGAATTCGGAATGAAGGAGGAGAAGAAAAGAGCGAATTAAATGAGGGAGAAAAGAAGGGAAAGAAAAGAAGCAAAGAATGACGAGTTCTTCGGGAGGGTAAATTCGGGTGAGATCGAAGAGGAATCTCGAGAGAATAGACAACAGATGCAAATGGAGACGGAAGAGGAGAGGAAATGGACTGAGAGAGATAGATGAAGACTTCCGAAGGTCGAAGATATCCTCTTGTTGACCCAGTGAGGATGACTCCCGAGTAGTAAGAATAGAAGGAGGGCGGAGGGAAGACTAGGAGCCTTGCCCTTATCCGATCATTCCCAGCTGCCTTCTATTAGAAGGACACTGATGAGCTTCAAAGGAAGTGGTGAGAGAGTGTGTGGAAGGGAGAGAATGGATGGAGAGTGTGAGAAAGAGAGGAGATGGAGGTCACACACGACCGCTCCATTCCACTCCAATGGACTTTATTCAACGACAACGACAGAAATCTGTGGAAAAAGAGTGGAGAGAAAGGGGAAGAGAGGGTCGATGAGAGAGGGGAAAGGTCTCTTTCAGGACTCACAATGTAATTGTGTCCCCAGAGGGAGTCTTGTAATCGAGGGAAGAGAGGGGAAAGGGAGAAGAGAGGAGGAAGATGATGGAAGTGTTCATCCTCTCTTGAAGATACTCATGAATTCAGAAGGAAGAAGAACACGAATGTGCAGGAGAAAGAGAAGAAGGAGTACACATAGTAGGAGGCCAGTTTTGATAAAGGGGAAAGGAGAAGTCAAGGGGAAATAAAGCGATAAAGTTGTGATGGGAATGACCATCTGGAGCGAATTTCATCTAGTAAGAGGAAGAGAGAGAAGTGGGTTGAGGATCACAGGGAGAGAGCGTAGAAGAGGAAGAATAGCTCATGGAAGGGATTGACAAGGAATTGGAATGACTGACTGAAATGTGGGGGGCAAGTGCTGGAATGAATGAATTGTAACAGGGAACGAACAGTGAACAATCGGGGACTAGGAACAACTGTAAAGCGGTGCATAATATCAACGTTTCTGGCTATACTCTACAAGAAGATTCAATATAAAAAAGCCGGTGGCAAAAGTGTTGAACTGGTTGCATATTCGCGGCTATCTAATAGAGTACTGGACTAGCTTCTTTACCATTGCATGGTGAACCGTGTGAGGTGCAAGATGGGCTTACTCTCTGGGACAGAGAAACTAAGAGATGAGGAAGGGAACACTCATTCTGGTTCTTTCCTCCTCAGCATCATTGACTGAGTCTTGTGGTTGATTGTGACTGTGGAAGGAGGCTGCAGCCATGCTTCTCCATCGGATTGCATGTGAACTGACTCATTGAGAAGACGAATTGTAGCCTCAGAAGCTTGGCCGATTCGAAGAGGAGCAGACATTCCCACCTGAAAATACCGATTTCAGAAGAAAAGTTATTTTAAAATATATATATATATCAAGCCTCTATTCAATACTATCAAATTATCCCTGGATATTCAATCTCTCCGTGTCGCGGCGATAAGAGGAGTGTCTACATCCGCAGCATTAGAGTTTCGGGGGAAAAGGACGGGCGGTTCAATTCTCTATCGATTCATATATTTGACTTATTTTAGGAAAATATTTTATTTTGAACAACTTTGACGCTATTTCATCGGGCATCGAACCCTCGATGATCATTATATTCTTTTGACAGTTCCGAGTTGCGGCTCTCATCAAAGTATAGTTTTTGCATTGTCTTTTCTTCATTTTTATTGTTTTCTTATTAGATGGTTTAAAAATGGTTAGATAAATGAATGGTGTTGTTGGAGAGTCGCAACGCGCAACCGTCAAAAGGAAATATACACCTGAAAATCAAGATCGGAGTGTCAAAATGATGATTCAGCAAATAGATTTAAAATGCTGAAAAGCAAAAAAAATACAAAATAAATATATTAATCCATAAAAATCAAACGGATAGCAAGCTTATGTTATTTGTTTTGCTCAACTCAACAAAAAACAAAATCGTGTTTCATGGAGAGAATATTCTAAGTATCATGTTCATGAGAATTTAGTGAAACAAATATCTGATTTTGCGTCTGATTTTGATCTAAATCTGATTTTGCAAGATAACAAAGGTTTGTTGCAATGAAAGGGAGTCGAGCCACTGACCTTCTGCTTACCGTGCGGTTGTCCTAACCACAACAAATATGGTAGAGCTGCGACATAGCAAAATACAAGTTCTTTGAACAAGATTAAACTCAAAATCTGATTACCCCGTTGCTCTCAATTGTAACAAAAATATTTTACTCCTTTTAATTCCTTCTATATGTTTTATATGTTTTTCGAAGCGGGAACATGCATTGTAGCATTTGAAATTCCAACTTTTAACCGTTTTGAAGGTGGTTAAAAATAGTTTTAGGCATATTATATGACAATTTTCAATTGTTTTTGCATTATTTAGTGTTACTTTCACGCAAAATATAAACACAAAACATTTCGTGTCCTTGGACACAGAAATGCACAAAATACATAAACATCAAACAAAAAATCCCTTCTCGTACCGCAGTGAAATTAGTCGATTGAAATAAGTATTGTAAGGGTGTGATTTACAACTCTCAAAGTTCATGAGAAACTGTATCTCGCTTCGGCATTTCAGTTCATGATCAGTTATTGAAGATCACACTTTGGGTGTGGCGACAAGTGGAGGAGATCTGACCCCCTGCTCTGTACTATGCAAACCCGTTTGATCATCTCTATTAGTCATAGTATATGTATGATAGAACAAATGCTATTCTCACCTGCAGTTTGGCGATATGAAATGATGATCGAACAGCGAAGACCTCGAATTTCTTGTCATCGAGTTGCTGAGGCTGAGGATCGTTCTCAATCTCTCGCCACACCTGAAATGGGGATATTGATGTAGTCTGAGAAAAAATATAATCACTATTATCAGAACACCAAGTGAACATGTAAGTGAAAGGCAATAGAAATAAAAGACATTTCACATACAGGTAAGCGAACGTGTCCAATTTGTGTTCTGCTCCTAGTGACTTTTTAATGTGAACCAGACAATGGCCAACCTTCACTCCTGCACCCCAGCATTGAATATTGAGAAAGACGAGTCCCTCAATCCCAGGAAGATCGATGCTCTTTCCATCCAGAATCAACTCAATCTTCTTCTCCAATCCACTGTGAGTGCGAGTGAAAAGATCCATGGTTCCATAGGTGAAAAACAGAAGTTTGTTCATGAATCTTGATGAGAGAGCCCTGCAAAATCGCCCATTTGCATCTGTCTTCTCCATCGAGAACTCAGTTGCTAATGTCCTTCTGAATTCAAAGGACAAATGCACACTGAGATCAAATTTTCCAAGAAAACCTTTACGAAGGTTTCCATTCTTAGAGAACGGTTATCGAACCCTGGGCAACCGTTTTCTATGAAAGGAAGCCTTGGAGTACCATTCTAAACGACGTAATATGACTCACTTGGGAACGGATTCTCTCGTACTCTGCATTCCAAAAGTGACTCTCGCATCGACTCCGAGAGAGAAATAATTGGTCATCGATATGCTCCTGAATCTCTCTCTGCTTCTCTCATAAATCCATTTCCGGCTCACTTGGGCTCCGTGCGCACATTGGCTATACTCCGTCTCGTATTCTCAATAGAAATAGTCCATCTATCAAGAGGCTGAATTTGTGCCTCTTGAATCTCGGTGATGAGGTTCAAGACCTTCAATCGTCGATCGATTAATTCCCGTTTGGTGAGGAGATGGCAGACCACCAGAAAGTAGTCTCTTAGTCTCGATCAGTGCATGCTCTCACTCACTTCCTTTAGACTGAATCGACCGTCAGATTCAGTGCCCCAATTGAGAATTCGACTGAGATCATTGCCCGTTCCAAGGGGAAGAATAGCAATGGAAGGTCGATGAGTGAGTTCCTCGATGTCATTCATCACCTGAAGGGGTCACGAGATTCCTTCTCTGAATTCGCCCCCTCACTCGTGAGGCCACAAAAAGCCCCCTCACTTTCTTTCTCACTAACAAGGGTAATGACGCAAATGGACCCTATTGAGAGGCCTCCTCGCTGAGGTTCGATGAAAATGTTTCTCGCCTACGTTGCGGTTCACCCTCCCCAGAGTCGCAAACAAAAGAGGGGAGAGGGGAGAATCTGAGATGGGTAATAAACTGACGAGTGAAATAGTTCCGTCGCCGCCACATATGAGAACTCTCGTTGTAATCTCCGGATGCTCGTCCATGAATCGAAGACAACTTCGCATGTTACAACGAGTCACATCCATGATCTAAACACACAATCAATAATTTCGTATTACCAATACACTCCTGGGAAAGAATGTTGCCGAATTTCAATGCTCCTGAAATATGCTAAGTAACCTACAGTATCCTAAATCATCAACGGTTCAGTATAGTTCCACGACCTTATAAGTTTAAGCCAAATATAGCTGATGGCGTCTTACAACTTTCCTTAGTATCTGTATGCTATTGCATAACAAACATAAGTAATATGGAATGTTCCGGCAAGTGAATGATTTTCAAGTTACATTTTCAATTTTCAAGTTATTGGCAAGTTACACACTGCGAAGGGAACGAGATCGCACGACGATATTATTCTTCGCCCATTTTCGTTCTCTCAGTTCAAACGACAGACAACTAGATTTGTCATGTTCGAATAACACTACAGTTGTCGTAGATTCAATGGGGGCGTTTCTGGATTGGAGCAATTTCGTCGTCGTTGCAATTGGATGGGTTTCTTTGATTGGTCGGTACCTGAGCAGGATGAAGCACCATCTTGAAGGCTTTCATTACAATATCGCCTGCCCCGGATCCACTCTTGGGATTGACAATCACGAATAATGGTAAGTAGTCCTCGATGTCGGGAGGAATTGTGAGTGATTCAATGACCATCTGAAGAGAGAAAAAGAGTGAATCACTGGTTTATCTGGTAGTTGAAATCGGTTGAGAGTGGGAGGGGAATGATGACACCCGACATGCTCCGATGAGCAAATCCAATCAACTAGAGAGGACGAGAGTTAGCAAAATCGCCGCTGCGGCAATTTTTTCGCGGTAATCCGCAGGCAGGGAGAAGAGAGAGTGAGAGGGGGGAGGAGGGGAATAACTGACCTCTTTCTGGTTTCGGGATCCGCCCTTCCTGAGGGTGATGTGATTGGGAGGGACGACTGATCTCCCGTGGGGTCCACGATCGCAAGTCTCTGGCAATTCCCTCTTGCAATCGGTGTGCACTGCACGACAACACCACGCACACCTGAGAGAAACGAATAGAGTTAGAGAGAAGGGAAAGTTATATCTCCTAGCTGATCCATATCTAGATGTGGGGTCACCCTGTCAACCCGGGCATTCACTTCCCTATCCCCAGATACCGACATCTTTCTAGTGCATCGAGTTGCGTTGAAAGAAGGCAAGGAAGGATGAGAAGACAGTACAAGTGAACACCCTAAGAACTCGGTGGTTACCACTAAAGAGCGGTCAACAGGCACATCTTTTTCTCGGTAATCACAGATAAGAACGACTCTGTAACTAAATTACTCAACAAAACAGCGTTCGCCAGTGCATTCAGTACAGTGATAGGAGAGAGAGAGAGAGAGAGAGAGAGAAAGAGAGGGTTAGGGCACCTCCTACTCGTAGACGTTTCTAATTGCAGTACTACTTGCATCGAACGTCCCGAACATGTCACTAATCACTCGAAACGACAGGTTTCCATTCCTTACGCCACCCCCCCTCCCAAATGTCTACGCCTCTACTGCAAAAGGTGTCAAAAAGTGATTGTAGATTCACTAATCCTCGCCATATGACTCGGATGAACTGTTGTCTCTATTCAAATTGCGCATCGAACAAAGGTCGTTTGTACCTCGAGAAGAAAGAGGAAAGACAGTTGGTCATGATGATGATGAAGATTCTGATGAATAGAGTCGATCGTCCGAAGGAGCGAAGAACGATGGGATAAGATGAGGGGAAGAAAGGAGGAGGAGGGAGGAGAAGAGAGGGGAGGAGATGGGAAGGAGGGGGAAGGGGGAGAAAGAGAAGAAAGGCAGGTGGAATGGCTCCTCCCCTTATCGTGTTGCTGTTGAGCGAATGAGCAGAAGATAGAAATCAAGATGAGGAAAAGATTGGCGAGAGTTGCGATGTATACCGAGATCTCTCTCTCTCTCTCTCTCTCTCGTGACCCCGAGGGGAACAATCAATTGATTGTCTCTCTCTCCCTCACTCACCAGAAATCGTTCAATCCCAGCTCCTCTCCACACGGTTCATCACATATAGCGCAGAAATCATCGGGTTCGAGGTTGCCGAGCACCTGGAAAAACACCAAACTACGACCGCATTCGGCTACTTTCTAGTGAATGACACCATTAGAGTGTCGGCTTAACCTCGTGAGTTCGCCCCTTCTATTCAATGAGCAAAGGAACGATTACGAACACGGAGAAATTTAGGGTGGCTGAACGTTTGCATGGATCCAAGAGATCATATACTAGATGATCATCGGATACATAAAATGTTTTAGAACTGCCGTCTAGGAACCCTTGGCTTTGCCAGGATTTGTTTGGGATGTTTCTGAGCATATTCAAACGTTTTATATTATGAAAACCATGGTTATTGTAAACTAACCCAGTGGTGCTTCAACTTCCTTGTAGTCGTCGACTTCTGATTCACCTTGCACACTTGGTTCTGAAGTGAACTGTGAGGTTGATCAATAAGCGCCAGCATTCCGTTTGTGAGAGTGTTTGCCTATGACAGTTTGACTGTGCATCCAACGTTTTATGTGTGGGGAGGATGGCAATTCGTACAGGCTGATGAATGCCAAAAACAGTGAAATATCAAAGGAAATGGACGATGGACTTCTTGCGTCAAAACCCCCACAATAGTCACGACTACGACTACGCCAACACTAAATGTCACGTTTTCAATGATTCGGCCTTATATTTCTCTCCTCATTTCGGGGCCTAATGCGCCTTCTCAGAATCACGGGCTGCTCTCCACTCTCTTAATTCAGAGGACTACCGTACTCTCTATTCTCTTTTGCGTCAGTGTGCGAGATTTAGATTTTCATTAGTGCCTCTCTCCTTCTTCTTCGTCCTTCCACTAACCTGACTCGCCAAATGGAGACAACGGACGTCATCTACGCGAATTCGACATTGAGAGCACGAATATCCGCCTGAGAAGGACAAAATCGCATTGTGACGAAAAGGGAAGAACAAGGGATAATCGGTAGTAATCGGAAGGATAAGAGCATCCCGTGATGCAATCCCATTTCACCAGACGAGAAGGGGATTGTTTCGGCTTCAACGGCCAAATCGGAGATGGTAGGTTGTGCGAGACGCGTTAGGGAACAAGAGTATTTTATTTGTTCGGGATATTTTTCAGCACGCATGATTTCACTTTTCGTTCGAACTACTAAAAGAAAATTCCCAAGAATATAATCACCATGAAAATGCCGATTTACATCAATTTCATCATTTTAAAATTTTATTTTGACCCTCCAAATCATCCTCGGAGCAAAACAGTCATAACTATTGCGCTCTATCATTTAAATTATAACGCAATATTAAACATTGTTTAAGTCGATTGTAAACATAATTTAATTTAATTAAAATCATCGTCTGACCTGTGAGGTTCTGTTCACACATGCTGCAGAAGTGTCCCTTGTTCATGAATGGCTCAATCACCCAACTGTGGCCGCCTGCAACCGAAATATCGATTGAAACTAAACAATAAAAATGATTTTATTCGTTGCCACGTTGCAAGTAGGGCCGTTCTAGAAGAGGGATTTTCGGGGGATGAAATATTGAGGGGATGACAAGGGGAAATGAATGGGGGAAGAACTCACTCTTAGCAACGAGAGGATCGTTCAGCACTGATTTATTCCTTATGGGCGCTGTTAGAAGACGAAGTCCGTAGAGGGAAGCTGCCACGGCACCACAGACTGGAATCGAGCAGGATTCAAGCAAAGATCTCATCTTTCCACTAACATTTAGCCGATCAACACGCCCACCAACGAAGAATTAAGTGCGAGCCATGCCTATAGCGGTATTATTCTAAAATATATTCAAAATCTAGTTAAAGTTAAGTAAAGATGTTGTGCTGCCGTTTTGGTGATAGGGTTCTCTCTATAATTAGTGAGATTGGCTTACTGGCTATGCCTTGGATGGCATCCTCGAGTGGTTCGGGCATTTGTTCCTCGGGTGAGAGGAATTAATCTCCTTCTGCTGCCTAACTCGTCCAATTCTGCAAGGAAAGCGGCATTGTTTGGTTGGAAAAGAGAGACTCTAAGCCCACGAGAAAAGACGACCCATCGAGACAGGCCAACACGTGAAAACAACCGCGGAACGATTGTGATCTAATCGAAATAAGTCACAGGGAGTAATGATTGAGTTATGATTTATCCGCTACTAAGCCCACTTTGTTGACACCCCGCACTGCTAACCAGCGCAAGTTTGCGCACTCCCTCGCGCGCGGAGTGGGTAATTGGAAACGGTAGAGGAGGAGGGGGAGGGTAAGATAATTTGGGCTTACCCGTCCAATTGGCTTCATTTCGAGGGCGATTTTGAGTGGGAGTCATCATTAGAAAGAGATGGAATTCTCGTGATTCTGCCCACACGACCAATAAGGGAGAAGAGAAGCGATGGAATTGTTCTCACTACTTCTCCCTCTCGATCAGCCGATATTCAAACATGTCACTGAAAAGTTGCGTGGTTTGCTCTGTCCTGTTCATCGAGTATTCAATGGGGGGTAAAGGGGGAAGGGAGAAGGAGTTAGTAAGAGTAGACGTCCTTTCCCGCCTCCTTCTTCTCCCAATTCCTCCCCCTTTTCCTCTCCTTTCCTCTACTGCTTTCTTACATCTCCCACACCACTCATCAACTCACACATAAGACCGATCGCGAGAAGATTCGATGCTAGATAGTCAATCTTTTTGCGGCTCCCTCTTCATCTCTCCACCTCTTTCATTCGTTTCATACACTACATTGAACACCGACCAGTCCATCCCTTAGATACCGTAGCGTTCTCTTCTCTTCTTCTTCTCCTTCTTCTCTCTCATAACTACAGTGTTCTCAGTCCCTCTCTCTCACATCTGAGTCCATCACGTGAATCCTCCCTTTTCCTCTATGCTCGTGTCTGTTTTGGGGATGTAATCCTTGAGGGATTGGAGCTTCTTCTCTCTCTCTCTCTCTCTCTCTCTCTCTCTCTCTCTCTCTCCTCCCTCTATCAGTATTCCCTTCGACTTCTCTAACCTTGGCCTGTGTCGTCTCTGCATCGGATCTTCTTCAGTGTCGACTCCATTTCTTCGTTGTCTCTCATTCTCTCAAACATTGCAGGGGGTTTCGATGGCTGACGATCTCTCGGACGTCGCAACTGATTCTTCCCACTACAAACCACCCGAGAAGAAGACGATTGACGAGATCATCAGAAACACTCAGGTAATCCCTCCCCCATTACCTCCCTGCTTGCACCGACTCACGCAGTCTTATCTCTTCACACCGCAACTCACATTCAAAGTAGAGAGAAGGGCGCTGAGAGTGAGCCGAGTAGAGAGGGCCGAGTATGTACGCGTCCGTGGTGTAATGGTCAGCATGGATGCCTTCCAAGCATTCGACGGGGGTTCGATTCCCCCCGGACGCAGAAATCTTTTGCTCATTTTTCTCAGCTTTTGGGGAACTGTACTAGTTGTTTTATCGATATTTTGAAGGGTGCTGATGAGTCACTGGACAAGTACAAGGACTTTCTCTTGTCTGCCAATGATCCTGCTAATATGTACGATCCCTCCGACTCTCGATCTGTCATTCTCACCAATATTTCATTGCTTGTTGAGGGAGTCGCCAAGATTTCAGTCGACCTCGACAGAAATGGTTTGAGAAACTTTTTCATCATATTATACACTACTAAACGACTACTAAGAAAGCGACTACTGAGAACAGACACTTAAGTTGACCAGCTTACTAACATGTAGGTAGTGCTTAATTATATATAAGTTGGCCCTACTTTCACATTTCAAGGATGGTCAAGTGTCTGTTCTTAGTAGGATTTCACTCTGTGTAACTATCCCATGATTCCAACTAAGGGGCTTCATCATACTGTATTCCTTGTGACTCTTGTAGTGAATATGGACGATCTCGTTTTCCGTATCAAAGAAGGCTCTCAATATCAACTCCAACTCAATTTCTACGTGCAACGCGAGATCGTCACGGGTCTCAAGTACATTCACAAGGTGTACAAACACGGAATACCAGGTAGTCGATCTCTCTTTCCCGCGCCCACTCGGGAGGAGACAACAGACATAAAGTATCACTTTCAGTTGACAAAGACTCCTTCATGATTGGCTCATACGCCCCCAAAAAGGATCTCCAGCGATACGCGACTCCTGCAGAAGACGCGCCCAGTGGTACTGTAGATTTATCGATCGATGGTTACGATATTGATTGCAGGTATGGTGAATCGTGGCAAGTACAAGGTGAAGTCTCGCATCACCGATGACTACGGACACGATTGGCTCACATGGACATGGCATCTAGAGATTGCCAAAGATTGGTGATCTACTCTCCTTCTTCCACTGTACACTTCTCACTCTCTCGGTTTCTCCCTTCTTCCGCATCTCAGTATCTCTCTAGTCATTCTCACAACACTCCGTCGTTGCTTCTCTCCTCAACTCGGTTATGCCTCTTCTTCCTTATTTCGCTCCATATTTTTCTCCGCGGCGATTTCCCAATTTCCCGTTCCATTCTAGTCCGAATCTTGTCTCGCTCGCCTCCGTTTTCTGTCCTCGACATACACAAGAAATACTCTCTTGGCATTTGTATACAACAGGGGAGAAAAAGCATAATAAAGAATATATATATATATATATAAAGCTGCTAACGAGCGAAGTTTGTTCGAGTGACAGAAGGAAGAGGAGATATCTCAGAATAGCTAACAACCATGTGAGAGAAGAGAGAGAGAGAGTTACGGGTTGGCAGTGTTATCGATTCTTCCTCTATTGTCGTGCTCGGAAATGAGCCCTTCAATGAGAGTGAAGTATCGATCGAGAAACCAACCGAAACCGTCGTGACTACAAAAGTAAGAGAGAGAGATGCATGAGTAGACTGGAGAGGGTCAATTATACAGATCACAACCATGGATTAGAGTAGTTGAGAAGAGGGAGGGGATGACTTAGTGTGGAGTAGTATATACCAGCGATAGAGGAGTAGAGAACTTGGAATGCGAGAAAGAAGCTATGCAACAGCGAGAGGAAAGAGAAGGAAGAGGAGGGAAGAGAAGAGACTGCTTACAATCCATCGTTCTCAGCGTGAGGCTTCTGAGCCGCTGCAAGTATTCACCATTTCAATTGTTCCAATCATCGTACAACTAATTGTCCAATCATGCCGTTGAATTCGACATCATTTCCAATTTAGTGAGCAACAGAAACGACTCCTTCTCTTAGCATTTAGATCGTGACAAAAACAGTAGTCGACCTTTCTCTCCACTCTGCTTGAGCCACTCTTCCATATCTGCCGCCTGGGCATCGGAGGGAAGTTCCTCCGTTCTCTGTGCTGCAGCTGCTGCAAGACCGAGGGAAGACTGACCCTCACGAGCAGCAGAGTAGTCACTGAAATTGAGATTGTTGGAATTAATAGGAACAGTACTACTGGGTATCGCACAATACTGAGATAAAAAACAATTGAATTGGTATTACTATGTCACTACTAAGCCCAAAACAAATTGTGGCTAATTACAACAGAGTTAGTGACTGATCTATGTAGTTGTTTTTTCCCTTCCTCTCTCGTCACTCCTCTCTTCTCTCACTTCACAAACATAGTCTCACCTCTGGGACGTCGATGGCTTAGCTTTGCTCACTCCTGCAATCACACTCAAATTACTCCCATAATCCTTCTCCAACTGGGCCATCTGCCATTCACACACAAATTACCCCACTACGAGGGTCATTTTACGCCGCCGACTGAGAAAGAAAACAAATATTTTGACAGGGACTCCGTCTCCATTGAATTGTGTTATGTGGTATGCAAGGTTTAAGAAGATACTTACCGAGAGAACTGAGTTGGTTGGCGAGTGAGTCATTGTTCATATCGATGAGATCAGCATTGCTTCCTCCTCCCTCTCGATTGGCCATCCATCTGTCGTATTTATCGAAGACGGCGTTGAATTCATCGTTCACAACCAGCAATTCGACTGAGAAAGATAGACATTCACGGAAGAAGTCGTTTGATGCAAATAATTTGACTATGTTTCAAATCTCATGGTGCGCAAATTGCATGGGTGTAAATTCAGCCTCTATAGGTGGAAAACTCGTGTAACTCAACTCAAATTGAATGAAATGTCTCAATTCAAAAAAGGATAATGTTCCAAACGTGGTTTACCATCGCTGTATTGGAATTTGTAGCGTCACTAGTGAAACAAGTAATGAGAAGGTGAACATAAACTATTTTCCACTTACGCTTATGAAATTTGCACAGCATACGAATGGACATTTCTGTGGATTATGATGCGTTATTGCTAGAATGCTAGAATAACTCACAAGTGACTTGCTCATTGGCGATAACTCTGATCAATTCGAGAACTCTTTGTTGCATGGCTTTGGAAGATTGATGAATTTCCTTGATCAATTCCAACTCATCGGCAGAATCTCTGCCAGGAGTGATCTCAGTGAGCATCTCACGAAGAACCTTAATTAGTTATATTATTAATTAAAATTAGAATATGATCAATTAATATATGCGTCAACTCCATTGTCAACAATGCCCGATGCATTCACATGAAACTCCTAACCATCGTGGGGAAAAAGTAATGTTTCAGTTTCGATTTTTTAAATTCCTTTGCATTCTATACATTGTATCTAGTGCCATCTTTGTTTTCATGTGCTCGTTCCAAATAACAATTCTGTAGCCGCTTGAGCGTTGCTACAATCAGCACAATTCCCCCATCCATTATAGCTCACCCCACTCATACACCCCATCATAATCCTCAACATCCATCAAACCACTCAAACAATGCTGTTTTCCTTTCTCCCTCCAATTTCTAAATCCCAATTTCGAACCTTTAGATTAACATTGACGACATCAATATCCTTCCTCATCTTAGTCATCTGATCCTCTGTCGGATTAATAGCCATGGACCGCTCGTTCGTGGGCATAACCTCGGAGGGAATCGTGCTCTGGAATTTAAAATTTAAGGAATTTTTTTTTAAAAGTGAAATAAATAATATCTATTTCTTTCCAGGTGAAGCATAATAAGGCTCTATTTATAACACGAGTGGTTCACAGTACACCATCCATCTCCTTAGCGAAAACTAAATATTTGTTGTAAGATAAGCTAAAAAATGGATAGACTTCACAACCATCGATTTCTCCCTCAGATATTAATCTCAATTGCATTTTAGCCTTCGCAGAGATCGCAGTAGTGGATAATAATCAATGGAATAGTTCGTAATGATCGACTCTCACTCTCACTCAGCCATGACCCTCTATCTTCTCTAACTTCTTTTCTCTCTCTCTCTTCTCGTCTCTTCCCATTTCCATCTCTCCCCTCTCTGCACATCACGCCTTACCCCTTCTAGCACGTTCAGTACGGAAAGGAACGAGAATAAGTAGGTCTTCTTATCTCTCCAACTCTCGGCTCTCAAGGTCGACCGAGCTTCTCGACTAACTGGGATAGAGAGAGAGAGAGAAGTTCTCTTACCGTGGGCGCGTAAATGGGTTGGTTGACCGGTGGAGTGAAGACAGTCTGAAATCGACCACCAATCACATCACAACATTACAACGTCTAATTTCTTTAATATACTCTAGCACTCCAGAAGGCTATCCTTAGCCCCTGGACATCTTCCACTCATTATCTTCTGTCGTCGTTTCATATTGCCATTTCCATGCACAAACACTTCGACACGACACCAAAGAGGTTGCAAAGAGATAAGAATTGATGAGTAATCGTGTGACGAACCCTCTTGGGAGTGATAATGGGAGCGAGAGAATCCAAATTCGTCGCTGGGAATTCGACTCCCTTCGCTCTCAAATCCTCGTAGACTTGAGCGACGCCCTGAAGATCGGGATGACCCTTGAAGGCGTCCGACCACGCCTGAAAAAATACACTTTTAGGATACTTCATTTGCCTCGAACAAGAAGCCAACTTCCCATTACCACGCACTCTTTCTCCTTAGTTTACTGCTCATTTTCCGATGCGAAATAGAGCCCAATTACATCCAAAAGAGTCTCTCCAGTCATTTCTCCCCGAATCGGATGTTCTCGGATGTTCTTTTCCCCCATTCCATTCATTTCTTTTCCAGCAGTTTCCACGACTTTCACTGTCGCTGCAGACAATTTCGTTTCTCTTCAAGAGCGAACGCTGAATTGTGTGACCCGAATATCGAAGAAGAGATCACAACAAAAGCAGAGAGAGAGAGAGAAAGAGAGAGAGAGAGAGAGAGAGAGAGAGAGAAAGAGAAGGGAAAGGGAATAGGATTACCTGAATGAGTGAGAGAACTCTCTCTTGGATGATCTGAGGAGCATCGAATTTGGGGCCAATGAGCTTGACCAACTCGAGAATGAAATCCTGGAAAAGACAATTTTCGTCATGTTCGACCCCCTCTCTCAGGAAACTTTCGCTACTTTTCTCGGGGCATTAACCTCGCGTACTTTGGATGAGAGGACACGCGAACTTTCTCTACCAGAGTATGGAAGTGAGGATAAGGAGTGGAGCTGTTGCTACTAAGGTTGTACTAGTAATCGACAGTAAGTGTTTGATCTCCATTCAAGAGGGGTATGCCTGTCTGACGCTAAGGAAGCGATACAGTCTTAGGTATAGCAGTCTGAGCCATTACTACCTCTAGCAGTGCACTTATTATGATATTGTAACTATATCAATGATTACCTTATTACAAGCGAGAACGTGGAATCGATGGTTTCCATTCTTGACGCAAGTCTCGAGAACAGTGAGAGTGTACATGACAATCGAGTTGTTCTTTGTCATCTGAGTGTGGAGTCTCTTGCGAATTGCACGAATTGCATCGCGACCTCTGAAATTATCTTAGCCTATTATTAATATCTTAGCTAATTATCAATACATCACTTTTCCTATAGACAGTCTTAATGTACTGTATATTTTTTTCATCTGATCACATATTTTCCGTTGCGCCGTCGGGCGTCGATAAAATATACATTATATTATTCTCGTCCTCCTACAAATCGTTGTGGGAGCGCGCGCGATACCGAATCTCAAAAGAGAGACATTTCTATGCTATAGTTTCATTCATCGAATGAAAAGTGTAGTTAGACGAAGTGACTATGAAAATACAATTTTTTACTACGTAATGAGTGATATCATCAACTCTAGTCAGATATATCGTCCAAAACATCAATCATCTCGCACGGATACAATTTCCCACTCTTTTGTCGCCAGAGACTATGGAAACAACTACCATCGATTGGTGATGTGTCACGCAAGTTTCCCAACAATGATACGATACTGACCCCTCCTCGGAGTAATTGATGAAATCGACGATCTCCATGTTGAGTCCCCAGTTCTCAGTAGCGAGCACATTCGCATCAGTGGCTTGTTCTGGAAAAGACAACTATTACATCATCACTTGCCTTCTGTTAGTCCCTGTACCACTGATCATTCACAAAACTCTTGCCTCCTCACAACTTATCCCTTGATCTCATCTCAACTTTCTCATGCAACACAACCGGTCCCATCGATTCTTGACCAGGGTCGTTTTATGAATATTTCGCCCGTCTTTCCCCTCCTTCTCGTCAACTTCTTTCCCGTCTCAGATCTAGCCTCAATCCCCTTTTCTTCTCTCTCCACTCTCTCCAATCCCCGTACTCTCTCCTCCCATCTCCTTTATGTGGTCACTCTCTGCGCTCTCTCTCCGCCGCAGCTTCAAAACGAGTTGTATTGACTACGTGTCCAAAACGGTGGGGTTGAACGAAATTGAGACTTTGCCGACGTGTCACAACTAAATTGGAAGGGAAGAGGGGATATTGGCAGTGGAACGAGTGGGAAGACTATTGTGCCCTATGATAAACACGACATTGTCACACGACGCGTGGAAATCCCCCTAGTAGTCCTCAATATCGTCGATCTCCCGCTGACTCAACCAGATTTCTGCCCTTCTCCCCTCTGCAGATGAACAAACTAGGCAAGGGTTGATGTATGGATGTCAATTGAACTGACCAATCTTCATTCCAACCGGGGTAGTGAATGGATTGCCTTGGAAGAAGTCGGACACTTGTTCTCCGATCTTTCCGGCAGTTTCCTTCGCTTGCTCCATTGCCTGGCCGAGTTGCTCGTTGAGGTTGCTCATTCTGACACAGAAAAGAGGATAGAAAAGCCACGAAAATAGGGAGTAAACCACGCGCTCAACGGGGATTTCGTAATACGCAGAGAGCGACGAGAAAACAGGCGATTTCACGTGAAACCTGTCAATACAGAGCAGAGGGAGACAGTCAGAGGGAGAGACGACGAAGATATTTGTTCAGTTTGCAATGAGGTAGGATACTCTGAGAGGGATGGCAACGGGAGGGGAAGACAGAAGAGGCCTCCCTCTCTCTCTCTCTCTCTCTCTGTTTCTCTCTCTCTCACTCTTGTGTTCACTCTCTCACTGCGAGTCATTGACTCTCGTCGATCGATGAATTGAGACAAGAAAGGAAGGGGAAGTGATATGAGAAGAAATGGTTGAGAGGACTTCCACCATCGATTCCTCGTCGTAATTAAGGGGAGGCTCTCTCGAGGTGACTGGCACAGACGCCTTCTCTCTCTCTCTCTCTCTCTCTCTCCTCTCATCTTCTGCCGAGTTATCGTGAGAAGAAGGGCCTCCTTCTGGTCTGACTGTGGGAACAGAAAGGAATTGCCTCCAGAGGGGAGAACAGAGGTCAGAGAGAGAGGAGACACAGCTGACCTAGTGAGTGATACAAACTGAGAGTGAGGAGAGACGGCATTGATAGGACGAATTACTCATCTATTTCGTAAGCTCCAGAAGAAGGGAAGGAGTAGGGGACAAGAGGGGAGAAGAGAAGAAGAGGGAGAGAATGCTATCAACACTGCCTCTCAACACACCCGTTCGTGTCAGCTAATCGGAGTGATAGTGAGGGACGACGAGGCAACCCTCAATGCCATCCAATTCCCCATGAAAAACAAGCCTCTCCACCACACTCCCTTTGTTTACAATAGCATGCATCTTTCATTGAATTGTCAAGCGGCTGTCTCCCTCCCTCTCTCCCCCTTCCTACTGTAGCACATTCGGGATTCGAATTGGCGCGCTGTCCGTCGGAGGTCGCGTGCGCGTGTCGCGGCGCGGTCTCCAATCGTGTCCGGCGAGAGGAGGAGAGTCTCTCGGCCAATGGGTGAAGACCACGGCCTCTTTGGGGGCGGAGCCGAGACTGGAGGGATCCCGATCGGAGCTGAGAGTGTGATCCCACCATACTCAGTGGAGTGAGTAGAGATGATCGGTCGACTTGGAGTCGCGACTCTTTTCCTTTCGGCGGCACTGCTCGTCAGAGCCGATCCCGTCATTGAGGAGGAGGAGAACGTCATCGTTCTCACCAAGGTAAGACATTCATCGTCTACCTTCACATACTTCCATACTGTAGGGTCTGTAGACTCATGCACACTGTAGTCGATCGAATACTGATTTGATTCTCTCCGTTCAGGACAACTTCGACCATGTGATTGAGTCGAATGAGTTCGTTCTGGCCGAGTTCTACGCTCCGTGGTGTGGACACTGCAAGACCCTCGCTCCCGAATACGCCAAGGCCGCCACTCAACTGAAGGAGGAGGGATCTGACATCAAGCTCGCCAAGCTCGACGCCACCGTTCACGGAGATGTCGCTTCCAAGTTCGAGGTACGAACAATAATTCTCATTCTTAACGCTCGGACTGAAAATTTCGTCACAACCTAGTCATAGTAGTAGGAAACAACTACTTTGTCAGTAGTGCAATTGATTTCCGCTCTCTCTGGCGTTGCCTAGGAATCGAAGACGACGTGTCACTTTCCATAGTTTCTAGTCTGTTATCTCCTCCTTCCCCCTCATCCAAAGGTGTGTCCACCCCACTCTTGTGCTGACGTTGCATTAGTGAACTTGTTCTCTCCCTACTCCCCTTGGAACCGGGTCAGTCACACACTATGACACGTATGCAATTGGAGATGGGAAGCCCCCACTCACTAAGCCCTTAGCACTCATCATTAGTCTAAGATGAAGCATATGGACAAGGACTTCTAGTTGATCTTTGATCTCTTGCAGGTCCGTGGATACCCCACCCTCAAGCTCTTCCGTTCCGGAAAGGCTCAGGAGTACGGAGGAGGACGCGACTCTGCCTCTATCATCGCTTGGCTCAAGAAGAAGACCGGACCCGTCGCCAAGGATCTTTCCAATGGAGATGACGTCAAGGACCTCGCCGACTCTGCTGATGTCGCCGTTGTCGGATACTTCAAGGTAAGCAGACACGAGATACCTCCAATCCATCCTTGTCTTATCTCAATCGAGAGAGAGGGGAAAGGGGTCGTGGCCTTGTGTAACTGGTAGTAGTAGCCTTGACCCGCTCCTCTCGAAAGGGCGACCGGGATAGGGGATGGTAAAGGAACAGGCGGAAAAGAGAGAGAAAGAGATTGGGCGCTGACCCTTGCAACTGAGAGATAGTACACGTGTCAAGGTGTGATAGAGAGATTGGCAATCTTATAGTTCGGGTTCTTTGATTGCATCAGTGGATAAGATAGTGATTGATAACTGATTGCATCGATGGGAAATCAATTGATAGATATCAAATGTGTTGTATTGCAGTCGAAGGACAGCGAGAAGGCTAAGACTTTCCTCGAGGTCGCCGCTGGCATCGATGACATTCCCTTCGGAATCGCCACTGACGACTCCTCCAAGAAGGAACTCGAGCTTAAGGGAGAGGGAATCGTCCTTCTTAAGAAGTTCGATGATGCCCGCACTGAGTTCACTGAGGAGCTGACCGCTGACAACCTCAAGGCATGGATCCAGGCTAACAGACTCGCCCTCGTCTCTGAGTTCACCCAGGAGACCGCCTCGGTTATCTTCGGAGGAGAGATCAAGTCCCACAACCTCCTCTTCATCTCCAAGGAATCCGGAGAGTTCGAGAAGCTCGAGGGAGAGTTCAAGAACGCCGCCAAGCAGTTCAAGGGCAAGGTAAGCACTCATTGATAGTCTAACCACTTCCGGTCACTTCCGGTTCGAGACATGTTCTCATCTTTCCACTTGCAGGTTCTCTTCGTGTACATCAACACCGACATCGAGGACAACGCTCGCATCATGGAGTTCTTCGGTCTGAACAAGGAGGAGCTTCCCGCCGTCCGTCTCATTTCTCTCGAGGAGGACATGACCAAGTTCAAGCCCGACTTCGCCGATATCACCACCGAGAACATCGTCAAGTTCACCCAGACTTACCTCGATGGAGGACTCAAGCCCCATCTGATGTCTGAGGAGATCCCCGAGGACTGGGACAAGACCGGCGTTAAGACCCTCGTCGGAAAGAACTTCGAGCAGGTAAATACACACACATTCTATTTATAAGTGGCCTACCGTAAGCTGATTAGAGTACTCGTGATAGAATACCGTAGACTGATTACCATATTCTCCGTCGGCAGGTCGCCCGTGACCCTACCAAGAACGTCCTCGTCGAGTTCTACGCCCCGTGGTGCGGACACTGCAAGCAGCTCGTGCCCACCTGGGAGAAGCTCGGAGAGAAGTACGCCGACCACGAGAACATCGTCATCGCCAAGATGGACTCCACCGCCAACGAGGTACGGTAACTATACGGTAGCTGACTCGATGGTGATTACGGTAGTTGAAGTATCGAGTACTAATCTTTCTCTTGCAGGTCGATGACGTCAAGATCCAGTCGTTCCCCACCATCAAGTTCTTCCCTGCTGGTTCCAACAAGGTCGTCGACTACACCGGAGACAGAACTCTCGAGGCTTTCGTCAAGTTCCTCGAGTCGGCTGAGAAGGGAGAGGCCGCCGATGAGGAGAAGGAGGAGGGACACACCGAGCTATAAGCTGGTCCCCATCCTTGACCCCCATCTATCCCCTTCCCCCTCCCCTTCCCCCCTCTCATCCACTCTTTCCGGGTTGAATAGGGAACTCTTATCACTCCCACCACCATCGATTACCCTCTGAGGTCTCTCTCTTCCATCTCATGGCTGCTAATCTTCTCGCATCTCTCACTCGATTCGACGTCGTTCTTCTGTTCAGTCGATCGACAGAGAGAATCGAGATAGTGTGGGTAGCTATTAGACTGCGGGAGCTCCTCTCCCCCACTTTTACTGCGTTTCGTTCTAGAAATAATATCACAGAAAACTATTAATATTTACTCTGGTTGAACACAGAAAAAACGTTTTTACATATTATACGGAGTTGAATATGATCGTTCGCTTTGTATGATTGTGTGTGTTATTCCATATTTATGACTATTGTTAGTCTCTTCCTTTGATCATCTCGTCGTCTACTCTCTGTCTGAGTAAGGCACGGGTCCCCTCCAGTATACAAATGCCTTTGCCTCTTGTCATTGACCGACTGATATTAGTGATTGATTCCCGGACCAGAATGGTAACGATTTGATGAGATGCAAGTAAACGTCTACTTGGAAATGGCCTATGTACACTGCACGCACGAGATTCGAAACGAATAAGATTGATCATATAAACACATGAAAAGGTAAAGGTAAAGAGGCAAATGTACTTCTCGTCTTCGACTGCTTGCGTGGGAACAGTGCTAGGCCAGTGGTATACGGAGTTGAATACGATCAGCACATTCAAAGTGCAATGAATTCATCCGGCTACAATTCCATCCAACATTGAGTGAACTCGTGATTTGCTTTAATATCCGTAGACTTGTGAGAAACTTCAACGCCCTTTCATGACGCAATCCCTGCAAGAATAAGTGCACCGAGATACGAAGAACGTTCAAGATCGTTGAGATAATTGAGACGGGGGCAGAAATTGGCCGAGTCCATCTATTTGTCATCCAAATTCGCTCAACTGTCGTCATGAGTCCATAAGAGTTACATTCTCTCCCCCCCTTCTCCCTCTGATTTGCTCCCCTTCTAGAAAGAGATACGTCGTCTACCCGTTTCTCCCACCGGAAGCTGGCCAGGAGACTATTATGGGGCCGAGAAGAGAGAGGGAGACAATTGCTAGCAACAATGTATAACGATGGAAGAGATACATCCATTCAGAGAAGATGGAGAAAACGTGAGAGGTGATCAGAAAACTGTCTCTGTTTCAGTCATTCAATTTTCTAAATTGTGATTTTTCTTCTTTTTGAATTAATATTTGAAATATCAAAAAGTGGACAGCTCAAAAGAAATAAGGCAATGAACAGTTGTTGAAGTACAAAGAAACATTTTCAAAATCGAAAAATAAATAAAAATATCGTGTATGTCTAATTCAAGGATTTCATAATGACTTCATTGATATATTATACCATGAGCTTCAATCAATAGTCGTTGTCTTAGTTACTCTTCTCCTATTCTCCTGTCAATAGTGCATGAAGGAAAAACGGAAGAAGGATTGGAATAAGAAGGAGGAGAAGAGAAGTATTTTCCCTGTCTCCATTGCTTCTCAATCTCATCTGTACTCACACAAATCGCCGAATTGTGATCATTCTGAGAAATGTAAACATGTTTTCGAACACTTGGCACTTAATTGCCCACTGATCAGTTCATTTTCAAGTTCTCGGATAAATTCTCCTCCCTTTTGGCCTCTTCGCCTTCATTCATCCTATCCTCACTACTTTCTTCTCTCACAACTGAATATGATGGGAGCTCCCCGTCCGCGGATTCTCACGCTTTTACCTTTTCTCGCCTCCCTTGTCTTCTCCATTTCTCCATCTTCGCCTCCTCCTTCTCCTTCTTCTTCCCCTTCAAGATGATTCCTCTCCAATCTCAATCTCAACCCTATCTTCAATTATTCCTTGTCGTCTGACGATTCGTCCTTTTCTCTCTTGCTCTCTCTCTCAAATCTCACCTCCTTTGTGATTCACATCATAATTGAGTGGCTCTCTCCAACCTATCACATTTCCGCCCACCAAACAAAGAGAAACGGAGCAGTAGCAACACGTCGGCTTTCGGAATCGGTAGAATAACTATCCTGATTGGTTCATCCATCTCTCTCTCCCTCTCTCCCCCTCTCTCTCTTCCACCCCTCCTACCGTCATTCGTTCCATTCTGATCGCTTTCACCATCCTCTCCCTTCTCCATTTCTCTTCGTCCGTCTTCTTTCTTCTTTCTTTCTTCTTCTTCTCTTCACAACGAATAGGAGTACCCGGTGGGCGGAGTCTTGTATCTCCAACTTGAAGGTAGTCGACTCAGAGGGGGCGATTCTGAGACGGGTGAGGAGGTGCAGTATCTCTCTCTCTCTTCCCTTCCACAGTCTCAATCATGACTTTGGCTGAGTTCATCGCTCGTAATCGAGGCAATCGAAAGGCGTTGCTTCTCATTGTCTACATCGCCCTCTTCCTCGACAATATGCTGTTGACTACCGTCGGTTAGTTTCATCCTAACATCTTTTGAACTTGGAAGATTCATTTCATAACTATTATCTAATAAGGAGCTTGAGAACTTCGTTTGTTTCAGTTCCGATCATTCCCGAGTATCTCCTTCGATTGTCTCATCCGAATGAAACTGATCTGCTGCTGAAGAACAAAGTGTCCAAGGTTCGTCGATGATATCATAAACCGGTCGATTGAACCGGGCGAACGGGGGTTGAATGGAACGAATAATGAGGGGTGATCGGCGTCATTCAGAGTTCCGTCCATGAGAATACTCGAGGAAAGAGGGACACTTGGGACGATACATGGGATCTCCCCAATAGGAATAATGATGATGAGAGAGTGAACTACGAGAAAAATCCATTCGTACCCGATCTTCCCAAGACTTCGGCCAAAGGAAGAAAAGTGAAAACGACAACGACGAAGAAACCGAAGACGATGACGTCATCGAGAGAAAGGACGAGGATGAGACCAGTGGAAGGACCACCCAGGAAGGGAAAGGAAAAGGATGATATCCCCGACTATGATGAGAGTGGAGAGAGACCATTGACACAACAGGAACAGATTGAAAGACATCGAATGCTGGCGGAGGAGAATGTTCATGTGGGATTGATGTTCGGATCGAAGGCTCTCATTCAACTCATCGCCAATCCATGGGTCGGACCACTGACTAACAAGTGAGCAATACATTCTCATTGTACTCTCGAAACGCGTTCAGGGGATGACGTGGCGTGAATCGTTAATTGGCCAAACATAGCACACTAATTAGTGATGCATGATCACGCTAGTGGCACGATTTATTGCAGGATCGGCTACACAATGCCTATGTTTGGCGGTTTCTGCATTATGTTCCTGTCCACGCTGGTTTTCGCCTTTGGGGAGAGTTTTCCGGTGCTTTGGCTCGCTCGAGCTCTCCAAGGAGTCGGATCTGCATGCACATCCACTTCCGGTATGTGTTGTGTGGTCATTCAAAATGCAGTCTCGACGTTCTCAGGAATGGGAATGCTGGCTCAGGCGTATCCAGACGACTTGGAACGAGGATCGGCCATGGGAATCGCTCTGGGAGGTCAGTAGGAATTTTCAATCGATAATTGACAGTGTTCTTCTCGTAACCAAAGTAACAACCACCTATCTATACACTCCCTCATCGATAAATGAATTGAATGGGAATTAAATTGCAGGACTGGCTTTGGGAGTGCTTGTGGGTCCACCGTACGGCGGAGTTCTATACGAGTGGAGTGGAAAGGAGCTTCCCTTCATTCTTCTCGCTCTTCTCGCTTTGGCTGACGGAAGTGATCAATCGCCGTCCCTTCTTCCTCACCTCTCATTCTCTTCTCATTGCAGCCATGCAATTTCTCGTCCTTCAGCCTAAAGTGGACAGAGGAGAACCAGAGGGATCGACCATTAAGCAACTCGCTAAGGACCCATACATTATCGTCGCTGCCGGTAAGCGTCCCCCTATTTTACGGCAGAGAGAGAGAAGAGGTGAGAAAGAGAGCTGTGGACCCATTTCGCACGCTACCGTAGTCCAACTCCGTCCCAAAAAGGAACTGGAAGAAGACGAAGAGACCAGCAATTTCACATAGACGCCTTTCTTTCACGTGCTTCTTTTTCTCTAGTGATGGAAGGGGAGAATCGGTCGGTGAATGGTGAGAAAGTCTCACGAAGGATGTCGATTATCGATTCCAGAAGGAGAAAAGGGGAAGGGGATAAGCTGAGTGCTCTCGAAGGGAAACGAAAGAGAGAAAGAGAGAGGGGTAATCGCAAAGTAGAAGGGAGAGAGAGAGAAAAGGGGACTACAGAACGCCTTCGCCTCTTCTGTCGGTGACACTTGAGATGGAAATGCCTGCGATTGATGGATTTGTGCCCCTCTTATTTCGAGTATGAGAAACTATCGAGTGACGAGCGAAGAGGGAAGACTGAGAGGTCAAACAACCAAATAGGGAATCTACGAAAGATGGAAATCGAAATGTTTTTTTTGTGGAATACCATGGAATCGAATGACAGATACTAGGGATGCAAATTCGGGATGATAGTACGGCCTATTGGGCGAGAGATCGCTATTGCGGCTGACAAATCGAAGAAAGTCAGAGAAAAGAGTCGATACCTAACCGGCATAATTACCAAACAAGTAATAAAGCTGGCAAGCATGAAAGTTGCTCTGGGTGGAGCAGAATTGGTAGAAAAAGAGGCGTAATCAGGAGCTATCACCATCGGAAATCTGGGAATCGCAATGCTGGAGCCGTCTCTTCCACTGTGGATGATGGAGTCATGGGGAGCTTCTTCCCTTGAGAGAGGAGCCGCTTTCCTTCCCGCTTCCATTTCTTATCTCATCGGAACCAACATCTTCGGCCCTCTCGCACACAAAATGGGACGGTACGAGAGTCTCTTCATTCTCACAGGGAAATATACGACTCCCTAAGCTGGCCAGCGACGACTCCAAGGTCTAATTGGCGAAAAAAAGCGAATAGACTTTGAAAGTCGCCGCTGTCCAGCTTAGATCTATGGTTTCGTATACTTATTTTCCGTTATATAAATAATGGATAATGTGTTCAGTTGGCTGTGCTGTCTCATCGGTCTGGTCGTCATTGGTTTCTGTCTTCTCGCAATTCCCTCCGCAACTTCCGTCACTGGCCTCATCATTCCTCACTTCTGCATGGGATTCTCCATCGGTATTATTTTCCTACTCCAAATGTATGTTTGAGGTCAACGTGAAGCCTTTCGATGGTTACTTCGATGGACTGTTCCCTTGGTTGCGGAAACAAAATACTATACAAAGTGGATCATCTCATTTAAATTATAATTAGTGATACCCGATTGATTATTGGCTCCTCAAAGGGTGATGATGAAATCATAACACGAATTCACAAAAATTTAGGTATGATCGATGCTTCGATGTTTCCTCTCATGGGTTGGCTGGTCGATCTTCGTCACGTGGGAGTCTATGGTTCCATCTATGCCATTGCCGATGCTGCTTTCTGCTTTGCCTTCGCCCTCGGTCCCTTCTTCTCCGGACCTCTCGTTAGATCTGTCGGATTCCCCACGTTCGTTTTCCGATTCTTCATTTCCTCATAAGAATTATTGATCATTTACTTGCCATTCGGGACGTCAAATTAAACCAAATAAACAATATTACAGTATGCTGTACCTGATCGCCATCATCAACTTCATCTATGCTCCTCTGATGCTCCTGCTCAGAAATCCGCCGAGCCGTGGAGAGACTGAGGTTCAATTAAAGATCAAAGATCAATAAATATATGCACTTTAAGGCCGCTCTTCCCGCCAATGTACAGGCGACACTCGAGGAGAGATACGAGAAGATCGAAGGGAGCGAGATAACGAGAGCTGATGGATATCATTACGATTATTAGCTATGATGACACAGCCTTTCTCCCGTAATTATTGATGAGCTAGAGCACGAATTTACTCTCTATTGAGATCATTCGTCGATGAGTCCCGCCAGATTATTTGTTTCGTCCGTTTTCATTCAATTGCATTCGCAAGCTTCCTTAGTGAATTGTGTCAGTGAACACAAGTAACGATATTGAGCATAGATGAGTGAGTCACTTGTAATTTGAAGTTGTTCCTATAGTTTGTGAGGATGAACTTGTGCAAATTGATGGTATCATACAACAGAAATGGAGAAAACACAACGCTGTTAATCGAGGTGACCTTTCGATACGGTACAACTGTGAAACTACGCCAAGGGGGAAGGCGTGGCTTTTTGCAGTTCAGTAAACGCCATCATCGCAATGGCATTCGATACATTATCGTTTGAAATCAATATTTCTTCATGTTCCATTTATGTATTATTGTATCTTTATTGTATTCTTTTATACTATTTTCATACGATCTTCTAGATGTCTCCGCACTCTCTCATTCCATCTATTCAATTGACGCCCAGTCCGGAAGAGAGACAAATCATTTCACTTCTTCTTATGGTCGGAGAACAGTTCGACGAGTTCAAGGTTTGCCCTTACTTTGAAGACAAAGATCCGTGCATCAATAAAAATAACTTGTCTTATTCATAAGAATATTGCCACTAAAGTATTCAAACAACTTATATTTTAGGATGAAATGTGGAAACAAAATGGATGTCTCACCAAATACACGATTTTCAATGCGATTCACAAACTACAGGAATACATGAAACTCTCCGATTACGTAAGTGATTCAGATTTATTTCCTAAGTTAAACTAATTCAATAATTCAAGATTTATTGAATTATAACAAAATAATTCAATAAATCTTCAGGTTCCCAAGTCGCATTGGCCGTTGTGCATCGATCTTGCGTTCGACTTCAAGTGTCAGTTGGATAAATTGATCGATTCATTGGGCTCTAAAAGAGTGGAAATGGGCGGTCGCTACACGGTCAATGATCTAATCAGAGTCGGACATTCGAATCATTTCACCGTCAAAGTGAGTTCTCGTCTCAATCATATTTTTGTCGCTCCTTACTGTAAGCAAATCTCGAATAAGATACACTGTAAAATTGAACATTATTAATATCTTGCATGGACAGGTCGGTGAATTGATCCATACGATGTTCCGCACATCCGATAGAGTTGTGATCATGAAGAATAGTCTTGCCCACCTATCCCTCAAGTCGGCTGTGAGTTATTCTACGAATATTTCTTTATTTATCGTTGACGAAAAGGGAGCGTCATATTTCTAGTGATATGTCGTTACAAGAATTATACTACTTCTAAAAAACTCAGAACAGAATCAAAATTATCTTTCCAGGTTCAACAACTGAGTCAGCCGAGTAACTCTCGACGCTATAGTGTCGACAAGGAGTATATTATCAAGCAATATGAGGAAGTGAGTACAACATGTAAAATAGTAGCGGCACACGCCGTTTGTTCACACCCCTTTTGCTTGATTATTACGGAAATACAAACAGTGTCGTTCAGGACCCGTGTCTCTCCTCTCGTCCTCTCGTTCGACGTGCGAGAGTTCGCCGACTCTCGGCTGTAGAACTTGAAGATCCCAATGCTATCGAATTGAAGAAGTAAGGGCGTTTCGATCTAGGGAAATTTAGATAACTTTATCGATTAGTTTGTGATATGGTATCTTCTTTCAGCTTTGTCAAACGTGCCCAACTGAACGATGACGCGCAGAAAGAAAGATCTGCGGAGATCTTCAAAGATGTCGCTTTTAAGGTAAACAATAGGGATCAAAAGTTACTTCATTAAGTTTCCTTCTGAATCAGCAGTTACACTTAATTCTTCAGGACTACGAAGAGCGTCGATTCATTCACTTCTGCAGGCAGAAAGTGTCTTTCACTGAGAGGTTCGTTATCAGACGCGTTTGCAACCAAATTCGAGGGAGACGGAGAACATTGGGTATAGCAAATCAGAAAACGAATATTGAAGAATTACAAAAATGGTGAATTCAATATTGAATTGCAGATGGAAGTGCTCCGATTCTCTTCGTCATCGTCCCACAAATATATTGAACTCGAAAATAAAAGGAGCTCATACGGAATGCAACAGAATAATCAATGCTGAGTATGAAGCGGCCGGTGATTACTACCTATCTGAAGTGAACAAAATTGTTCGACCACGATTCCGCAGAGAATTCGATGGTGTTGTGCCTGTGAGACGAATGTGTAATAATAACTGCATCTAATCAATCTTGTATTTGAATTGTTCGACTTTTGCTTTTCACCCTATTGCATGATGCATTAAAATACAACTGCGAGGATGAGATAAACGTGGGACGTTATAATTAAGATGAAAATTAGCAAATGCACCTAATTATGTTATCTGTGTATTCACCATAACAACATTGTGATACTGGGAAAACTATTTATTACCAATATCTTACACTTTAGCAACGTAAACCACAACGTGTTCAATTTTTGGGACACTATCACTGACAATGGTTGAGATGAATAGAGCGGTTCGAAGTTGATTAGCATAATCGATGAGATGGATGAGACATCGAGTGCGAGGATGGTATGACTCAATGGAAAACGCAAGAACGGGGAGAGCTGCACATATTAGCTTCCAGCTGACTGAGAACAACGATCACAATCGAATTAATATTCGGCACAAGATCATCTGAAAATTAAGGGCCTATGAATAAGTTAGCTTCGCTATTGATATTGACAGTACGTTCGATAATAGATATCTTGGAGTTATATGAATTTGAACACATGAGATCTCCACTGAACCCACAATTCGAAAGATGCAAAAGTGCAAGTGCGATAAGAGTCTACCGAGATAATGAGATCGTTCAGAACGGATCCTCAATTTCACACTCTTGGAATAATTTGTCGAGAATTGGAGCGGGCGGAGGAGGAGGAAGGGACTGCATTGGGAGAGGAGGAGGAAGTCTATTGGGAATGAAGGGAGGAGGAGGGATAGTTGGATCGAAGATAGCCACCGGCTTTCCATTGAACATTGGGGGAATTTGTGAAGGATCAAAAAGAGGAAATGGCATGGCGAATGGGTGAGGGTGAGGATGGGGCATGGGCATCATGGGCATACCCATAGGCATTGGAATAGGAACAGGCGTGGGCATGGGTGTGGGCTTGGGTGGAGGTGGTGCAGGTTTGGGTAATGACATGGGCACAGAGATGGGTGGTGGGATGGGTACAGGGATAGGTGCAGGTTTGGGCGCCTGGATGGATGTGGGGACGGGCGCCGGCTTGGATGCCGAAACGGGTGCTGATATGGGTACCGGTTTGGATGCTAGTATGGGTGCTGGGATGGGTACAGTCACGGGAGGCGGGATGGTTGCAGAGATTGGTGAAGGGGTTAGCACGGGCACAGGGATGGGTGCCGATACGGGTGTAGTGGATACCGTGTCGAGTGGTTCCACATCCGGTGACCGCACGTGTTGGTACGGGTTGACATGAGGAGATTGTGGAAATCGATTGATTGGGGATTGCATGGTAGGAGACATGGGAGGAGATCGAATAGTGGGTGAAGTCCGTGGACTCAATGGAGGCGATCTAACGGGAGATCGAATTGGACTCTCTGATCCCGTCCTTCGCTTTCTTCTCTCTGACGCTTCAATAGCAGCCAGATCAAGTACTGGAAAGGCCGGAGGAGGCTCGAGAATGAAATTGAGTGGTCGTTCACTTGTTGGTCGCGTGTATTCTTGTGTCTTGAATGGTCGAGATGCGTCTGGAGATGAGTAGGAAGATCCGGAACAAGAGGAACGAGAGGAATAAACGGGAGAGTGAATTGCACGGGCAGTGGGATCATATTCATCCTCGTAGACTGGAGAGACGACCATTTCCATCGGTTGCTCTTCATACGAAGGAGACGGCGATCGAACCTGCAATGGAATTGTATCACATGGATCGCCCGCTCTGATATCTAAATCTAGGTTACCAATGATCTATGAAACGAACAAAAAAACGAAACTCATCCCAATCTTAGAGAATTAGATATTTGTAAACCACATTTCCTTTTGAGTTTTCTTTTATTTTTAATACTTCAATTGTATTTATAAAATGGCACCATCATACCAAAGAGTCATAATAGGGATTTCCGTTTACGAAACAGTTACCTTGGCGACCTCTTCCCCCTTTGTGTGCTCTCGCAATCAGTAAACACAGGAAATAACATTTTGAAATTTTGTATGATTGGTTCATAAAAAATAAATGCAGTAAAAAATATATAAAGATAAATTGTTACCTCTAGTTCCTTTAGTTTCTTCGCATCGAGAATGACAGGATTGGGCGGTGGTCCCGAGTAAGAAGGAGAAGGAGTTGGAGAAGGAGTGGGCGGCTTCGGTCGATAGACTGTCTCACAAGTATGCTCCATATCTTGGAATTCCTCACTGCGATGCTCGAGAATTCCCTCGTGACACCGAAGAATCCTGCAAATTAACACAATTATCGAAATGTTTGCACCGAATTAAAAATTATAATCAAATGGTGAAACGAACGACTATGATAAATGACCCGAATTCGACACTGATATAAAGAAGCGCTCAAACGAAAAGCGACGATGTGAGCCTAAAATAACCTAGAACAAGGCGACTGGAAATCAAGCACTGGGCAACTACTATTTTTAGCCTACAAAAGAAGAAATGTCCCCAAGACCGCTCATATACTCGATGTAGTGACCCCTGAAGCAAGCAATCAGGCCTAAATTATGCAAAAAAAAATTACGAAAATCAACCCATCCTCATTTGAGCGCTCTGCGGACAAATAATTAACTTGATACTCATAAATTCGCAATATGGTAAGGAAAATAAAATCATTCTAACGATCACCCATAGATCATGGCTAGCGTATAAATTGGAGACTAGTAATAACAAAATGAAATACGATGAAATGCGTGAAAAGGGGGTAACTCACTTATCGGTCGGCCATTCGATCCATGCCCTCTTCAGCATATCGGGAACGAAGTCTTCCTCGTTTTTCGATTGAGCAACAAGAGCTCCCAGTTGAGTGTCGAAGTTCGCCTGCATTCCAAGTTTTTTATCTTTCGCGAACTTCTTATCGTTAGAAATTCGTTTGAATTGCAATTAAGTGATTGATGTTCCGGTGATAATCAGAAATTGTTGGATTGAGACTAACCTGGAAGTTGAGTCTCCTCTCCTCCATTTCTTCCCTTATCTCACACACTCCATCCGCTTTCTTCTCATACAACTTGGCAGAGAGATATGAAGATTCGGCCTTTAGACGAGCTCTTGATGCTTCCAACATCTGAGAAGGAGAAAGATAGGAATCACAATTGATAAAACAGTGTGTAACAAAAACGTATACAGGAAGATACCATTATAATTTATTATTTTTTCAAACGTTGTATAATAAACAGAACATACGCAGCACTGAGTTGTAATGCGCATTTAATATTTCGCTAAAATGCAATATAATCTTTATTACTTTGTGATTAAGTTGATTTCAAGCATTTTAAAAGGTAACATTAAAGTTTGAAACAGCGGCAAAATGTATGTACCGCTTTCAGACTACTTTAGTTCAAGAGCAACAATATTTTTGTTAGAGGAGTCGATGAAAGCCGACTTTCAACAAAAATTACGGCACATGAGGGATACTGAAACCATTTTGTAGTCACATCAAAATTTTCTTGCGCGGTCGGAATGGTGGGGATAACAATTTGAAATACTAGCAAAAGGCAAAAAAACATAGTTTAGTTTTGTAAAAGCAGAAGCAAGAAGCAGCTTTGTAAGCGGCAAGTATCGAAGGAAAGTTTTGTTGGCCAAATAGCTAACTACTGCGGACTTAATTGATCTATTATATTTCAATGTGCTAGATAAATAACTAAATGTACTAAATATTAAAACGCGTTCTCTGTAAGAGCGCAGTGCGAGGCAGGGGTAGGCCGCATAACTAATGCAAACTGGTCGTCCTGGACCCAAACTTTTTTCACAAATAGTCTTCGGTTCAAAGTGAATTTCAAAAGTGAGAAATACACAAAAATTCATTTTTTGAAAAATCGATAATTTTTTTACGAAAAAAAAATTTTTTTTTCAATTTTTTTATTTTCCTATCGTGTTATATATCATTCGAAAGAGCATAGAAAGTTATGTATAAACCCACATTTCCAAGAGAATTGAACAACAGCGTTACACTTATTGACACTTTTACTGCCCGACATGGGGTTAGTTAGAATGGTGCGCATTCACACGTATAATGATACTACAAAAAGTAAACTTTCACCAGTTTAAGGTTTTTCAAGAAAATCAAGACCTTGAGTGTCTTCTTTGATGATGTGTCCTATATGAATCAAGAGGAAATCAAGAGTAGCCCAATTTATCAGCCTTACTAGGGGACATTCTCTGCGGAATAGACAAATTGGTGGATCGATTTGCGGCGCCCCAAGTTTTTGGCATGTAGTGAAGTCTCATTTTCGATCACAAATTTCGGGAATCAAATGCGGCCTGATCCAACACAGAAATGAAACGACCGGGTTCGAAGTGAGTAATACTTTTGTATCACTGATAGGTCACACCATAAACTAACGGAGAATGGGAGATCAATTCATGCGAGTAGCCATTCTGACTCTATTATTCAACATGGCAAGATTTGCAACTCGCCACCTTAATTTTTGGAAGGACGGTTCTGACCAGCCCTATCATGTAGCAAGGTTCCCATGTCCATTCTACATTCACTACATATCATTCTTGTCATTGCTACTTTGGATGGTATATCATTTCGTACCTTCACAAAACTACATGCCATAGAAATGGTCACGTCGATTCCGACCTTGTCAACTTCCATCCCTCCCTTCTCTAACTAATATGAACCGGCAGTCAAGAACTAGTGATCAACAGAAAGAGAAAGGCTAAATACTTATAGCGTATATCTAAAAATATAAGTTGATTACTTGCAAAAGAAACACGAGCGAATTTTCAAAATTATTAAAATCGGGCATTACTTATGACTCAACCTGATATCTAACTATGGAAGAAATGAGACTATTAGATATATTATTGAATACATTTAAAGCTCAAGAATAAGAAAACGACGTGTTCTCCGAAATAGAGACAATGCAGTGAAAAAGGAAAAGCAGGCAACTAACAAAATATTAATTTGAGAAATGTTCACCTTTTCATTGTATTCGAGCTGGAAGTTGTAGTCATCGACGTATCTCGATAGATGGGTTGGATAGGGGGGAGGAGTGGAGGGCTTTTCAATGCATAACACTTCCTTGTAGATCTTATCCATCGCCTCTTGATTCAGAAATCGTCGATAGCCGTAGTCTTTCTGGAAAAAAATATACGTTTTCTTCTTATTTCAAATATTTTTGGATATTGTCATTAGATTTTTTTTTATTTTTAAGGGAAATATAGAGTGTCTAAAACGGAAATGGCTAATGTACCGCAGAAGACGTATGCCGCAGGCGTTCTATCATTAAGGGACATTATATAAGGAGATTCAAAAAATGTTGTTGATCATCTAAGATACTCAATTTCCGCTAAAGGAAATCACCAAATCTCTGAAATGCAAAAGGTATCAAAATATCTCAGGAAGCAGCATCAAACTCGAATTTTAGGCTCAGTCGAAGAACTCTCGGACGGATGGGAAAATAGCAAATTTTTTTTGCGTTGACAACATCTAGTTATTCTGAGATATCGGACGTACCTGCCCCATGATTGTAGTGGGGCTGGAAAATATTGGAAGTAATAAGCGCAATACGTAAGAATCAAATAACCAAGACTCGCAATAGAACTAAAGTACCCTCGCAATTATATGAGAGGGAATTCGAGATACGTGAATCCTAACAAGAAACGCGAGTAATTTTCAATTATTAGCTACAAATGTTATCGCTTCAATAGTGGAGCTATGAACAATGATCGCTAATGTTATCCATTATAAATGGAATTGTCTACTCGCTCGAAGAAACGACTAAGATATCCTTGCTCAAAGCTCAAACGCTTGGGTTCACAGAGATTATGATTCATTGTTACGATAACGTGACAGTAACGCTGCTCGTCCACAATTGGTGAAACTCGCAAGACACGATAGCAATCAATGGTGACATGACAACCCAGGTTTAATGCCCAAAAGAGCTGATTATTTTTGTGAAAAGAAAAAAACAAATGAGAGTAACAAATAATATTGTTATATTTTTCTTACAAACTCACATTATACTGTCGTTCTGCCTCCAATCGTTGTTTCTCTTCTTCAGCAAGTCTTTCTGCTTCGAGAGCTCGTTGTCGTTGTTCCTCTTCACTGATAATCGGATCTTCTTCCATCGGAGAGATTTCGTCGTCAGAAACGTCGATTTTCTCGGGCGACGAACCATTTCGGTCCTAAATGAAATATTATTAATAATATACAAATTGCATTGTTCTTATACAATCTCTTTATCTATATCAGTAAATTCTTATGAATTAAAGAATCCGTTCTATACTCTCAAAATACATTAGAATGGGATCTATTTGAATGAAATTAGTGTGTACGGAGATTCAAAAATTTTCACAGGAGCCACGCGAGTAAATCGATTCGAACGGCATATGTTCAAGGGCAAAAAAGAACGTTAGGGACAACAAAAGAGAAGATGGAGAGCCATGTGGACTCCTTGATGCATCTAATTCTCATACACTCTACGCGCGTGAGAATACAATGGAAATGTGTCGATTAGATACGATTCGATACTGATTCACTCACTCTCTCTCTCTTATCACTCGCTCACCTACGAAATACACGCAAGGGGAGGAAGAAGGGCCCGTCAAGTTTAGATAGATTTCCGGGTCATTACACATTAGACACGAATGAATGGAAGGGGGAATTGAACTGACCGAGTCTCTTCCCAGACTAGCGCATGAATATTGGTCGTCGTTGTCGATGTCTGGATCGAGAATCGCTTCGGCTTCGATCCACGCAATTGGTTTGTCCCATTGAGAAACCTCCGACTCGCGGTTGTAGAAATACCTGACAAGAATGATTCATTCAATGAAAATGCAAATAAAATGTCGAAAAGTATGCAAAGCATCGCACAAAACTAGTTGTATCATTGTTTTAATCAAAATATAATTTATCTAAATTTTAAAACGGTTGAAGAGGCCGAACCGTCGTCCATTGCTTGAGAACTGCTCAGTCCATGCTCCCACTTGACGAACTCGACTGGGCGGTAAATTGTCTATTGTATCCACCCTCTAAAATATAATAAACTGTTGTATTTCCTAAAATACAGCTAATAATATAATTAACTATGGTTAATTTAGTCATAAAAGAACTATTATTGCCGAATTGGAACTGCTTGACAAGTTTGAACGATTTGGGTGAATATAGACGTTATAAAGTGATGAAAACGACTGGATTAGCTCAAATAATAGTTCTAAATTTGCAAAATTGAAAAATACGGGTATTTCTTTGTGTTTTGCATGAAAACTAGGTCAAAATCGCTGACCTTTGTCTTCTCCATCGATTGACGGCGTGGAAAGACAGCGAGGGCACGAAATTCTGCAGGGAACGAGTAGAAGATGAGAGAAGGAGCGAAGATGGGCAATCGATAAGCGAACAGAGATGGGATAAGACGATAACCAAACTGCAAGAACGCGATCGAAAGTGTTCCAGAGAAAGAGAGAGAGAAAGACTGGGAGAGAGACTGAGAGAGTGTGTAAAGAGAAAGGGGAGAGCGTGGGGCCGCCAAGATACCACGGGGAAAAGAGAGAGTGGTGAGAGAAGGGCGCAAATGTCTGCGCGTCATGGGATAATTAGGAAGAGCAGAAAGGTACGGTAGTCGCACACAGAGGGGCCATTGCGGAGTGACTGTAATATTTGAATTTAGAATCAATATTTTAATATTTAATATTAAGCTTTTTATGTTAGAACTGTAAGTACAATTGACAAGCCCAAGTTACAATTTACCATTTCCTTGCGTTACCCCATATCCTTCTAGATATTTTAAATGATAATAAATATGATAAAAGCAAAACATGCAAAATATTATGGCAATATTTTCTATGAATATTTTTAAAAAGTTTTGGTTGAAATAAAATAGTTCCTTCTATGATTCTGCAGAAGAATTGAGAATGGATGTTGTCCAGCTGCAATCGCATCTTCCACTCCAATACTCGAATATCTTCTCTTCTCTTCTCGGCCGCATCATCTTGCAACACTTGTTGAGTAGAGGATGGGAGGATAAGTGAACCACTTTGGTTCATTTGGGAATTTATTCTCGCCTCGAGGGAGACCGATTGAGTCTTGCTCTCTCAGACGCCCATCTCTTACGGTACTTGATTCAATTTGAAGCCACTTGCCTTGATTGGCCGCCTCTTTCTCAGATGTCAAAGTGAGTCGACTGAGTGTCGAGTGTGATCCTCCCCCTCTTCCATGTCATCTCTCTCCCCCTCACTTCTCACCTCCGATATCTCCCTTCTCCATTCGCTTCTCTTTCCTTTCTCTCCATTCAATCCACAGTGGCTACTCGATCAGACTCAGTCGACCAGAAGATCTGGCCATCTCATTGAAGATATCCTACGAGAATCTACTAGACTCGAGGCGGATTCTACGGATGATTTCATTGCTTCTCCCTCAACAGAAACAACTTCTCGCAAAATTCAAAACCGTGATTCTCCCGGCAAGAAGAAAAAAGCGCGAACGACCTTCAGTGGTTGGTTGCTTTTCTTGATCAATTTCCGATAAAAGCTGTCCACAGGTCGGCAAATCTACGAACTAGAGAGACAATTCGAGCAGAAGAAATATCTTTCGTCCGCGGAGAGAGGAGAAATGGCAAGGATGCTAAACGTTACGGAAACACAGGTGTGAGCCACCACTATTGCCACTTCACAAAAACTGATCTCAGGTCAAGATATGGTTCCAAAATCGACGAACCAAGTGGAAAAAGTGCGACAAGGACGCACAGGCTCTACAAAGTTCTCAATTTGTTTCTGCAATCGAGAAAAACCAATCCTTTCATTCGTCATCATGATTATTGTTACTGTACATTGTAGCGACGTGAATTGAATACATTTCTTTATTGTCGAGATCAGTTGGTGGAATGCAGACTACAGTGTGATACTATCGGATGGCGATATGAAGCTACGGGTTTTCTATGATTTGGCCGTTGGTTGTCATCGGGGGAATGATGAATGGATATTGCGCATTCATAGCATTGCATACTCGGAAGTGCTTCTACCCATGAAGAACTCAGACGTCGACGTCGGAATGAGACGACGAGCGCCGGAAAACCAATCGTGACGGAGCATATGGAGACGACGCTGAGAGAAGATGATTGATGACTGCACATTCACATGGATATTTCAGATGTGTCTCAAGTAGAAAGAAATACCTTAGTCAATGGATGCTAACAGGTGATTAAGTCTACCAGTCCAAGATTAAGGCTACAGAAATTGACTTTGTAAGTCTAATAGATTCGGTTGAAGTCAGGAGAGCGGCATCTTCATGCTTTTCAAGTCGTCTCGAAAACCTAGATTTTTTTTGATTCGTAGACTTATTCCCTGAGAGCAGTCATCTAAAAAATTATCATTTTAGGATGCTTGTCTACTCGAGGCGAGAACGAGAGTAATTAGAGAGTGTGTTACCATGGAAGTGTACTTGAGACAGACGGGACATCGATATCTATCTCCAACAATCTCCGTCTCTGAGTGTCCGTCCAGCATGTAGTAGTGTCTGAGAGGGAAAGAATCGATTGTACAATCGGACTCGGAAGGACTACACAATGAAGAATTGATGAGTGAGCAAAGGGGGTGGAAATGCATCATTTATCAACTCACGCAATCGGTTTCTTCCGTCTGTTTGTGTTAGCAGCGGATTCGGATGCCAGCAGACTCGCGTTCTCTTCTGACTGACGAGACGAATTGAACTGGAAACGAAGAAAATGAGAACTGAGTCAGCCATCAAATTTCAGAGACCTAATCAAACTGATGAAACAAATAAAACTTCGAGAGAGAGAAAAACATAGAGTCGACAATCTACAATGAACTAGCACGAAACTCCTATTACCGGTGGAATAAATAATGGTAATTGTAATTGAAAACAATACTGACGATGGGTAAACTGGCGAGGAAGGCGGACATTCCCTCTCCGATGGTTGAAGTTCGCTTGGGCATTTCCTTCTCCGCTTCGAATGCAGTGATTCGTGGTCGTCGATGGACGTAGTCCCTCAACGAGTTGGCAATACCAGCTGCACTCTCTCTCCTTTTAGTCTCCCTTGGAGATATGGAAGGGAGAAAGGAACGAAGTAAAGATACGAAGAAGAAGTCGTTCGTACCTCGTGTGAAGGGGCGAAGTCACACGAATGGGATGCGATTTATCCAAGCACGAAATCTCCTCAGCGATGTGCGACCTTTTCGCCTGCAACCAAAGAGTTCTCAGAACTTTCCTTCCATCCCATATTCCAACCTTGCGTTCTTCCAACTTTTCTTTAATCTCAATTGTCCGACTGGCGAGCAAAGTCATCGTTCCGTCGTGGCACAGTGAGAGTCGCATGATGTTCGCCACCTACAATGACATCTCCCACTCTGATAAAAAACGAAAATGGAATCAGGAAACTAAGTGATTACCTGTAAGAAACAGTCACTAGAAATAACAGACATTTTACTTACAGGTAATCGGAGATCACCCGGTGTCTTATCCTAGTCATTTTCATTTTCCCTGATTGTATCACCTCTCTGATCTTCCCTCGAATACCTGCTCACAAGTGAATCCCTGCAGTGAGACTCCATTGCACAGCAGAAGTTTGTCTCCGTCTTCCAGAATCTTCGCCTGAAAAGGATGCGGTTGGAAGGACACGAGAGTGTTTTCACTCTTCTCCCATCATTCCCTGGGGAGTGTCTGCCCCTCTCTTCTCTCTCAGAATAATCGCCTTCCGACCTGTTGAGAGTCTTGATTCATTCCGAATACGTAGACACCCGAGTGTCGATTGCCGACGAGTCGAAAGGCGAGTTGTCCGGGAATGGAACCATCGGCATGAAGATGAACGGTACGCAGCTCGGCAACGGAAGAGACGATGGCGTCTCTGAATAGAATACGGTAAGCAAGAATAGAACGATGGAAAGAAGATACACAACAGGAATGGGGTTTCCTGAAGAGGGACGCTGTATACTTCTTGAGGGATGGTCGAGGGGGTGGAATTCCGTTCCTCTCTCTCTCACTCATTATGCGGCGCCGTTGATCTTCTTCGCTTGAGCAGCAGTGAGACTAACGAGGGTCGTTTGAGGATCATGGAGAGAATGGAAGACAATGGGAAGGGAATGGACGATCTCACCTCTCAAGGGAGGAGGGATTGATGAGATGAGAAGGGAGGAGAAGGATAGAATCATTAAGTTATTCAAACCTAAGGGGGTGCATTCTAGCCCTATGCATGCGGAGTGCTGGGTTACGGTAGTGGGTGAGAAAATAGAGGATACCGTCTGAGTAGGTGAACAAGGAGTGAAGTGAGCGATGGAGTGGACGAAGAATCGGAATCCTTTTCTTCGTCGGACGAATAATAGACGACAGGTTCCATTGTGACTACAGGAAATGTGTGAGTGACTGACTATTGGAGGGAAGTTGGAAGAAGAGGAGGGAATAGAAGGGGAGATCTTAGCTCCAAAGGCAAAGCGACACTCACTGCACTAACTTATCAGGCATGCATGGCAACTCGGCCGATGAGAGAGAAGAGAGAGGAAAAGGGACTGAGAATCACGCGATCAACTTGGGATTGATGGGAAACTGCTTTAGGACTTAGAGAAGACGTCATTCAGAGAAAAACGCCCTTTCTATTATTTGGATAGAATGAAGATGACAATGAACTCACATAGAAATTCGACGTGCATTCATTCGTTCTGATATCGATTCCGCCTCTTCAACGGTCATCTCTGAATCGATCAAAGTGAGAATCACGACAGGTGACAATATAATGGATTGTTATCGAGAGAGCGACCATGCGACAGACACAAATGCATCGTCTTTGTGCAAACGGAGGAAAAGTGACAGAACACTTGGAACGTTATTGGAAACGGGGTTGAAGATGGCGGGAGAATCGAAATGAAGAAGAGATACGAGGATGGGGAGGAGGATTTGTTTGGCCTGGTGAACAATAGGAGTATCCATCAACCAGACCTTCCAAGCAAAAGAAGAAGAAGTCACTAGAGAGTGAAGACAAAGAGAAGATGAAAGAAGAAGAAGAAAAGCACAGGCGGGAAAGGCATCCTGATCATTCCACGTTTCTCCCCTTTTCTTCAAATCTCAGGGGAGATTTCACGTGTTAGCCAGTCGCCCCTCTACTCCATTTCGAGATAGTGGTAGTGCACTTGATTCCCTCACTCTTCTCTGGATAGTTCTCGATCGAATAACGGCACTCATAAACCCCCTGTTATTGGTGACTCCCTCTGAAATGGGAAAAGAGTGGAGCGGACGAGTGAATGAGATTAGCAAGATAGAGAGAGATGCGTTCGGTTGTATTGTGTCCATGCTTGCACCCATTAAGCCCCCATCCAATCCTGAGAGACTCCCGTTGCTCAGATGAAATGGAAGACGAAGGAGCTCTCTGTTGTGGCCACTCGCCCCCATACCATTCGGAATGACGAAGAAGGATCGTAGCAGAAACATGGACGGAATTGGAAGAAGAGAAAGAGAGAGAGAGAGAGAGATGGATATATTGGAGCAAATGAGTGTGTCTCTTGAGTACACATTCACATGCATCTATTGGGAGGGTGTGGATTCAGCATGCAATAACTGACATGCGATACTCAGGAAGTACTACTAGACAGAGGTTAAAGAGCGGACGTCCCAATTCTCTCACAGACCTTTTAGACGTTGTTTCAAGAAGTCGGCTATAAAAGGGAGAAGAGGAGGTCTACGTTGTCTCTAGAGGAAAATGAACAAGGAGTGCACTTAGCACGCCATTTCGTTGTCGAGCAAAGGAAAAGATGGAAATGGCAAGTGGATGAGGGGGAGAGAGAGAGAAGTCTGTCATCTACCTTCCCCTCCTCTTCTCCTCCCCCCATTCCCACCCCTCCGATATCGTTCATCCATTCACTCACTGCTCACTCTAGATTCGATTATGGTCGTAGAGTGGATGCGAATATTGAGAGGCAGTCGACGGATTATGATTGATGGTGATGAGAGGAAAACACAACAGAAAGGAGGAGGAGTAATATATCCGCCAGGCACTGTTAGAAATTCACAAACACTCATCCAAAATAATAAAACATTCCGCGGCAAAACACAAGTTGCGAGAGATCATGACAAAATAAGAGACACACCGAGGTCAGAAAAATAAAGCTCACACCAGTTGTCCATTGCACGAACGGATCGTTCTAAAATTGTAATAGAGAAGTACTAGAGAAGTACAATTCACTGTGAGGACGACCGTTGTTTCCTCGTCACTGGACACAATTTTATTGAAGCGAAAAAAAGAGGGGAAGAGGAGGGGAAGTGAATGACACCGTCGAGAGGAGGGGAAAAGGGCGTGAAAGTGAAGGGAACAACTTGGATGAAGAGACTCGTATGATAGAACGAAACGAATGGAGTAAAGCGAGTCATCGGAATAGAAAGGGACACAGAAAGAGAGGGGCCGAAATGGGATTCAACCTTGAGGACTGCGGTGTCTGCGATTCGAAATCATTGGTAATTCAAGGTCGGATAAACAGTTCGGAATGGTTCTATGGCAACAGCAAATGGGCTTGAGTAAATAGCATATATGTACGTTTCGATAGATTCTCTGGTTACGATAAACTCTATTTTGCAGCTAGCGTTAGTTTTCTATTCTCTCTTGATAGACGAGAAACTTCTTCGCCGAGTTTGTCGACGCTCTCCTGTAATGAAATTGAACTAGTTTATTATGCAGGTGCAAAGAAGGTTCACTTTCAGGATTGATTCGCGAAATGCAACGTTTTATAGAGAGGCCAAGTTATGCTGCAGATGTAATTTCAAAGCAGACCAACCTTTAGGTTGATATTCTTCAGAAGAGTGTCTTCTAAGACAGCTTGCAGTCGCGAATTAACCTGCAAATAATCTATTTTAAAGTAAAGCTCGATAGGAGTAGGAAAAATTGCTGCAATTTCAATATACTCAATTTAAGAATAATTCAGAAAAAAAAGAAAAAAAGAAAATGTCAACTACACAAAAGCTATCGGCAAGCAATTACTCTCACGCCCATTAAAGAGAATGCGTTGGCGAAAAGTATGATAGTAGAAGTAGAAGAAAGTAGAAGTTGAAGAAAAATGACCTCTGTGGCTAATTGCAGTGCAGCTTTTCTCTCAGTTCCTCCTCCGCCTGTGAATATCGCGCCCATGAGAGCGTATGTAGACGACGTCTTCTTAGCGATCGGAACCTGCACAAAATACGATATGATAGTTATAAAAAACGACAGCTCAAGTATAAGTTACAATTACCAAACATGACAATCACATTTTTGCCACCATACAACAGTTATTGTACCTGAACAAATTCGCAGCTATCAACGAGCTGAAATTAGACATATTTCACGAAGTTACCGAATGTGGAGAATTCATATGGGCGTTATAGACGGGATCAGGTCAAGTTTGACAAAGAAGGATAGAACACTAATTGTGTGGTCCAAGAACCGGAAGTTTGTAATCGATATAAATAAGAAATCAATGAATATCTTAATCGCTCACTCTCTGCATCGCATCATCCGAAGGGAGAAGGAGAGAAGCTTGCTCTCGTAAAGCGTAGTACTGGATGAGTCTGAAGATGAGTACGATATACTATATATCCCAGCATTGTTTTGGTTTAATACGAAAATCGATAATCGACCACATCAGCATAGCTTTGCAGACTCATTACAATTTACAATGAATGGAAATATATTGATTGTCTTACTTTGTTTTCTTCTGCAGTTCATCCAAGCATTGTCTCACGTGCTCTTCTAGGAATTCGATCTTCTCTTTTCTTCGCAGAAGCTGTTTTTGTAGCTTGACGATCTGGAAAAGAACCATGGTTGATTACTCCCTCTTGTTTTTGCCTGTCTACTCGCAATCAAATCCTTTCCATCCATTCACCTTATCAATCATTGCTTGTTGTGCAGCGACTGGCATTTCATCAGAGGCTGGAGAGAGTGAATGAGTTGGCAGAGGTGATTCCTCCTCTTTCCCTCGCATCGAATCAGAGTCTTTCTCCTTTGTCACTGATGATGAATCCTTCTCCGAATCATCTCGCTCACGGTAGAACTTCTGAAGGTAAAGTTAACTAATTCAAAGTGAGAAAAAGCTGACTGGGTTACTGGTAGGGCATTACCGCATGGCAGCGGATAATCGCAACGTTTTTAATACCACCAGATCGAGAAAAGGGATGTTACTATCAGGTTGGCACGAAAGTTTTGCCCGATTTTAAGATTCTTGAATTTCCGACCGAATTTTCTTGTATGCGGGCCAGTCAAATAATCTCTAGTATAGGCATATGTAGCAAGTCTTCCTCTTTGATGAACCACTACGTCATGACTAACGGACAATATTGGGAAGAGTTGGAAGGGAACAAAGTCGACTGGGTTGGTTTCGACCCGACTTTTTCTTTGACGTGTATTTTTATTGTGGAACGAGGCAAGGCCCGTAGCAAGTGGTTTATTGAAAGCATACTGTACACTGAATTAACAAGGCGGGACAGGACCGAATCGCCATGCTGGACGAGCCGCTAATGAGGCCTAGAATATAAAAGTTAGTAATGAATAACCACGAAATTTCATTTTTTTTGACACAGTATCGCTGGCGGTTGGGATTGATGCCCCGTTCTCCTCTGATGTATGGTGCAATTTATTCTTGTTATAAAAGTATTACTCACTTTGAGTGTGGAGCTTTCACTACCGAACTGATTAAGACACCATGTAAGGATCAAAGTTAGAGATCGAAAATGAGACATAAAAGGATGTCACTAATTTTGAGAAGCTTGTACACATTTCCTTTTTCGTTAATTTTAGAGAGAATGTCTAGTAGTAGGACTGATTCGTCAGGTGTGTTTCGGTTTCGCATATGCTCAATAAGACAGTCCATCGAACATGGTACCCAAAATTGTCGGTTTTCAGGAAATCTGAGATGCCTTACAATTTTAGAATTTTAAATTTCTACGAACAACTGAAAGGGCTTATTTAGAAATAATACTCATATCAAATAGCCCAAGTACTAATTAGCAGAAGACACCATATTATATGCACATCTCTTGTTTTACTGCTCCGGCAATTGAAATCATACATGACCTGTTCTTGCTCGGCAAATCCTATTTGAAGAGCCGTAACTTCCAAAATAAGAATTGCAACTATTCAGTCGTGCCAAGATTATAAAGAGGGTTGTTCATAGTGTCACTCATTAGAAGAGCAGATCTTGAAAACAACTTCGCGACAACTAGAGAGGCCAAACAAATCTTATCGAAATTTAGGCTCGTGACATCATTTTGTATTTTGTTGTGAATCTAGGAGGCCGAGTTAAAATAGAGTGAACTGAATACTGAGTAGTGTTATACAAAAGTACACGTATAAAATACTATGAGGATAGGGGATGCTGATTTCAACTGTGGGAGAACCGTAGCCTCAAACTTCAAATCCGAAATCGGGCAAACTTTCGTGCCAACCCTATATTTCAATAAATATTAAAAGCGACAGTACGGGCACCCTTAAATTCCAGCCAATTTCAGACGTCTCAAAATATTGGCGGGCCAAGATAAGAAAAAAAAGACATGCGTAGGGTGGGAATCAAAGCCAGGTAAGCACGCTAGCGAGGCTAGCGTTCTACCTATCCACAAGTGATAGGTAGATTTTTGCTGTCCCCATATCAGTAACCAATTGAATACCTGTCCGAGTTGATCGATGCTCGTGATTGAACTTGCTCGAGAAGATCCCGTCCCGAGAGTACTCGGAGGATGAGAAATATCGATGGAGGGAAGATCGGAAGGAGTCGACGCTTGCAGTGAAACGTTTTGACGACGGAGTGTCATCGTCTGAATTCACTATTTTTCTATTTATAATATTTTTAATATCCGACACTAATCTAGAATCGCGGGCGCCCACTAGCCGTCCAATACATACTACTGGTCACTAAATGCTACTCATACGACCAACATTGAGTACTAGTTCGACCAACCGTCCGCTAGTCGGGACATCTGCAATTCTTGAGCACGATCGAGTGGTTTGATCATTTAAGAATGAGTGACGTAAATTTAAATTAATGTTGACTGCTTTGGTATGGTCAAAGAATATTGAATTGGTTTTGACTACCTCTTGCTTGAGTTCTTTGATGGTGCAATGGGCCTTCTTCCTATATGCATTGTTGTCAGTCCTCTCTTCCTCCAATTGACGAGTGGAGTCATCGGCTGCAATGAAAAGAGATGAGATCGACCACAAAAATTATATTTGTTTATCTGATACACCCGCGTAATCTGCGACAGCAATTAAAGGAGTGCTAAAGCATCTTTTTATAAGAATCTAAATTTGAAACTGAATAAGAATTTAAGAGATATTCACCTTTCTTTGTTTGATCTTTCAACTTCTCCTTGAGTTCTTTAATCTCGGCGTCGAGACCGGATCTGACACTCTCGATGTCTTGCTCAGTAGAAGCCACATTTCTCTCTACTCTCTGTCTCGCTCCTTCCTCTTCGATCAACTGAGTTTGCAGCGTCGAAGCCTGCAATCATCGAAATCAACATCAAAATATCGGAAAGACAACCTTAAGTGAAGTTTTCACATGGAAAATATGAATTTCTACAGAAACACACCTTCTCCCTCAATCCCGCCAAATCGTCAAGAAGCGTCGTGTTCCTCTTCGTCAGATTCTCTGTTATCTCCAGCATTCGCTCCGCCTGCAAAGAATAATTTTAGGACGAGAAATCATACCAGAATCCACGTCGGTTCAGCTATTATACTTCACTACGAAAATTATTCAATAACAGGGTATGGTGCAGCGCCGATAAAATATTGTTTCCATAAAGAGTTAATTGTGCAAATCCAACGGGATGGTAATCATAATAACTTTCCAACCTGTTTTCTACACTCTGCAGCTTCAGCTTCAGCAATAACTTTCTCCGATTCTGCCTCTTCTCTCTCCCTTTTAGCAACACGCTCGGCTTCTAAGGCACTGAAATTGTTTTCTCAGAACTATTTCCCTCACTGAATGCCTTCTTCTTTTCCTATCCTCGTATTTTAGTCTCGGCGAAACCCATAATTGCTCACCTATTGACTCTGGTCTCAATTCCCGTCAATTCGTCCAATCTCTTTTTCATTTCTGCGCTCTTCTCAGTTTCCACCTTAATTCGACTCTCCGTCTCTTGCAAATCTCCCATTAGAGAGGTGTTCTCTCTGCAAAGAATAAATATTTCATTTTGTCCCAACTCATTTCGCAAGTGCGAAATCTCGCCAGAATATTTCACACGGGTCTTACGCGAGAAGCAATTGTGTCCAGTCCCTTTCCACGTACAATTTTCGCAAGAAGGATCGGGAAAGAATCAACAGAATTCAGGAAAAAACTAGATTTGACGACCTTGAAATTTTGCAGGACAGGTATAAACATTTAGAGTGGTACATACTTGAGCAGCTCAGATGATAAATAATTGATAATTGAATTACTTGAGTAGATTCTCGATCTCCATGCTCAGTTCGCTGTTCTTTTCCTTTGCTCTCGCCGCATCGTGCACTATCTTCCTGTACAATTCCTCCTTCTCCGAGTGCTCGTTATGAATTGCGTCCTCTTTCGTCTTGAGACGCTCTTCTTCCACCTCAAATCATTACTGGTCGACAGTAGTTGCCGGGCACCCATTCCCTGCCGACCGTCCCATCCCCAACTATGCACAGAGAGAGTGGTGAGAGACAAGAGGAAGCTAATGAGATCCGTTTCAAAAAGTTGTAATGGTTTTTTTATTTAAAAAAAGTGGTTTACTCGTCAGACTTCCTTCTCTCTAACACTGGCCTTGCAGTCTTCTCCCTCGAAGAAACTCAGCTCGAAGACGGTACTTCTTTCCAACATTTTTCTTATTGGGAGTATTAAATACAAAGTATTGACCTGCATTCTCTGCATGAGTGATCGATGTTCATCTTGAATGGTCGTTTTGTCTTCCTTCAGAGTAATCAATTGCCTTCTCAACACTTCAATCTGCTGCTTCATATCGGCCATCGACGTCTGACTCGCCTGCGGTTTTTGAAATATTTTTTTCGAATTTCAAATTAATATTCTCCTGAGGAACCAATTTCTATTTAGCACAGTATTAAGAAAATACCAGCGAAGCTTTCCCTCAAGATCCAAATCAATAGTTTTCGTTAGTTTGAAACGGAGTATTGATTGCACACCTCATTTCGCTTGATTTCAGCTTTGAATCGATTGTCGAGATCGAATTTCTCATGTTTGATCTTTTCCAATTCCACTTTGAGATCGACATTGGCCTTCTCGAGGATCGTGAGACTCTCCTGACTCGAACTCGTTCTCAGTTCCTCCATTTCCTTCTTCATCCCTTTCATCTCCTCCTCTTTCTTCCCAATCTGTAATGGGATACACTAGACGGAAAGCCTCTGCTACTATACACGAGCTAATTCGACTACAGACAATAATCCCCTCGTTCTCCCCGAGAAAAAACTAATGAATCTGAATGAATAACTGGAATACTAATGTAAAATGGTATATTAAAACGGGAAATGAGATCGGGAAGTACTTACTTCTGCCTGCAATTTCATCAATTCTGCTTCTCTCATGGCGTATTTGATCACAGATTGATTCTTCTCTCCCTCAGCCACTTCCATTTTGCGAGACAACTAAAAAAGGGGTAAATCATGTGTGCACTACACGTCGATAAATCATACCGCACAAACCCAGAAATTAAATTGAAACGCATCTCGCGTCTCTTCCCTCATTCGATCCCGTATCTACCCGTCTAGCTATCCCGTTTCCATGTAAAAGGCATAGGATCGCAGTTAACTCACATCATTTACTTGCTTGTTGAACTTCTCTGTGAGTGCCTGTGTATTGCGATTGAAATGGAGCTCTTGAGCAGTAGCTCGGTCCTGCAATTAGTGCTTGTGTTTGACTGAATTGACTGGCGGAGCTCCTCTGACTAAGTTCGTTATCTCACCTTGGTAACTTTAAGTGTGCAATCCAATTCGACAATTCTCCTCTCCATTTCTTCTGTCTTCGTCGTTCGTTCCTTCGTTTCATTCCTTACTTTCTCTTCGAATTCCTCTCTCTCCCTCAGCGCTCGAATGAGTTTGTCTCTGTACTCCTCATTCTGCTTTTCCAGCCTGCAAGACAGTTGTTGTCAACACTCTTGCTCTCCTCACCACTAATTGCATCTACAATCCTGATTCGAAACGTGAATTACAGGCCGTTACTGTGGGAAAGATGGATAAATTTACGCCACGTCAGCAAACAAAATGTGGCTGAAAAGCGAATGGAGATGCTAACTAACCTCTCGATCTCCTTCTCCCGTATGTTGTACTTCTCATACAAGTCGTGTAGCTTGGACGGGCTCCTCTCATCGTCTGAATGGATTCAATCAGTTTGTCCTTCGCAATCTCTCTCTCTCTCTCTCTTTCTCTCTCTCTCTCTCTTCCAACTTCCGGTCTAACCTGGTAGTCCATCAGTTCCTCCACTCTCCGTGTTCAGTGTAGAATGGGAAGGAGAGGGAGAAGTGGAGGAGGAAGGTAATGAATCGCCCGTCGAATCTTCCCCATCACTCATAGAAAACGACTGCAATCCCATTAATTCAGACGAGAGAAACAAACGGGGAACGGATGGAATGGGAGGAATGAGGCGAAGCTGCCAAATAAGGGGGTTTCTCGCCCGTCGCGTAACGGTTTTGAAACGAAGAGCTGGGCACGCAACGCGTGAGCGACGCGTGCGTCTTCTCCCTCTCTCCTTTTTCTGCTTGGAGATACGGAGAGGGAAGGAGGGAGAGAGGAGGTCAGCTAGAGTGACACAAAGGGATGAGAGTGGTGTGCAAGAGTGTGTGGACTACTCTCGATTGCTCCCTCTGGTCAAGCTGACATTGAGAATGGATATGTGATAAAATAGGAGATGGATTGAGAGTACAGTGTACCATAGTACAAGTGGAGCACACTTATTATAGCTACAGTAACCTGAACGGTAGATCTAAATGTAGTGCAGTGAAATCTTGATAGTTCTTGGCAATTTTTAATTGCATTAATTTCATTAAATATCTATTATGAATAATATGGTCAATGGTCAGTTCACCTTCGGTTCCAATCTGTTGATCGGCACCCAAACAGCTGCTTCCTCAATGTTTTCCAGTCTTCGGCAGCGAAGAGAGAGAGATGAGACGTTTCGTCTAGTTTAGTTGCTGACTCAACGAGATCATCGAATTCTTCTCTTTCTCTCTTTTCCGTTCACTCACTCAAATCTCTCTCTCTGTTCGCGCGTTTAAAAGGTTCGATGCTTGGCTGATCTCAATACTCTCCCCCCACCTTCCCAACCCACATTTAGTTTATCTTGTATCCTTCCTCGTTTCTTTATGTCAAATTCATCGCGGATGTATTAATTGAATAAGTAAATAAGTAAATTCAGTGATGGTTCGTCCTCTCTCTCTTCTCGCACTCCTTTCTCTCCTGGTCATCTCCACCTTTGCTTTGCCTGTAGAGGAAGTCGACGAGTACAAACAGCAAAAGGCCGAACTCACCAGTCTCTTTTTCTTTCTTTTTCTGTTTTAAAATTCAAATTTTTAAACGTGTTTGAACTCAAGTATCTAAATGTATTTTCTACAGAAACCTGCGCCAAAAACGCGCAGTGGACGGAATGCTCCAATCTCTGCCCCAAATCATGCGCTAACTTCGACATGGTGGGATATGTTTCCATCTGTTGTTCAACATAGTGAACAAATGTGATGTGCAAAACAGCAATTATCACTGTCCACAAGGGAATGGTGTGTTAGATTTGGTTGTGTTTTTGGTGTGTATCACTGATGTTTTTAACACTACAAAAACACAATCGTTCGGCTCTCTGATCTCTTTGATCCTTCCGAATTTCAATCCACACGTTCAATATTGATCAGCAAAACAGAAATATGAAAAAAAACGTTGAAAAAGGGGAGAAAACAAATTCTGATGAAAAAAATGTTATTTTTTTCCAGCTCTCTGCATGTTTCTCCCTTCGTTGTGGCGGACCTCAGTGCCAATGCAAAGAGGGAACGATTCTGATGAACGCCGCTGATCATTCCAAGGTAAAATTCATACTTTGAATCTTGAAAATATCCGGTATTTCAAGCGGGATTTCGCTGAAAGCTCATGTTGCGTGACGTGATTAAGACGTATTTGTTTGTAATTCCAATGATTCACACTGAAACTTCACGCAGTGTTGAGTAACAAAATCAACTCGATTCCCCACTGATCTTCGTATTTTAGGGTTGCGTCACTCGTGAAGTTTGCCGTGAACTCCGAAAGAAGGGCCAAGTCTAATTCGATAGTGATAGGACGTTTCGGAAGTGCCGTTTACGATCCTATAAAAGTTTTGCCGGGATTTGTTTGGGAAACGTTTTAGAACATTTGCTAACTTTTGTATGATCGGGTTCCTAAACGGCAGTTACGAAACGTACCATCACAAATCAGTTCACCCCATCTATAATAAGTTAATCTGCCCCTCTAGGCACCAATCAATGTCCTCTCTCCCCCACTAATAACATGTTTTCTGTACTTTGTATAAATCTGGTTACTTTCTCGTTGTGAATCACTGAATTCGCCGGAGTGATGGGGGTGTTTACGACAAGGATCAATTGGGAAGGAGGAGGAGAAATGGGACGTAAGGATGATCTGAATTGGGTAGTAGTGTATTGACTGGATGAATTGAGTGAGAGGAGGCTAATCTATTCCTTCCCTCAATCACACAAGAAACCTCAATCCTCCCTCTTTCTCGGCTACAAATCCAAGGTCGAAGAGTTTCTTTTCACTCAGCACTTCCATTCTTGAACCCGATCCTGCGCCCACCATGCTTGCTTTTCTCCTGCTCTCTATCCTGCCTACTATCGTCCATGGACAATGGTAAGTGTTCAGAGTTTTCCCCGAACCGAACCCCTTTCATCTCCGATAGTCACCAGGACCATAAACGGGTTCAGTAACCGAAAGTGTATACTTCATATCTATAAGACTCTTGTACTGCAGGGCATTCAGTCAGAGTAGCTGCAGTGGATGTCCTCAAATGCCGTTCTTCCCCTTTCCTCCTTTCCCTCCAATGCCTCCGATGCTTCCCTTCCTTCCTCTCCCTCCAATTATGCCTGCTCACGTTGGAAATGGAATGGGGGCCTACGTCAGCTCTGGCAGAGTTTGTTCACTGATCACACTTCCATTTAGTATTTTTGATCTTCGGTTTCTTACATCCCATGGTCAAAATACTCACTAGTGGTAAATAAGTTGTTCGAAATCGATGCATTGAAATAGTTGGACGTATTTTTTACAACGTTTGTTGGTAAAAAATGGTCGATTTCAGACTGGTAATGGAATGAACTACGCGTCTGCATCATCGTTCGCCAGTTCTAATGGAAATGGACCGAGTCGAACAATTTCAATCTCGACTGGTACCCCTTTTAATGGTAATTTATTATCGACTTATCCTTCTGAAGTTTCTTCTATTCAGGAGGAGGTCATCTTCCCTTCCGCCCTTGGAATCCTTCCAATACAGTTCACGAGGAATCGGAGAAGAGACAAAAACTGCCTGGTGGAGGAGAGGTCAGTTAATGGCAGGGGTAGAAAAACACACCAATTTTCTCTCGAATGGTCAAAAAACATGGCGGATCGATAGGCGACGTTCATTTGAATGAGTCATTCGACCTTCACTTTTCTCAGTTGATCACCAAAACGATGGTGGAGAAAACACCGAATGGTCAACGTGTATCGACGTTCTCCTATTCTCAAAACTCGATGGGTCCCGTCATTCCCAATGGCGCCGTGAGAAACAACGGCGCAGCAGCTGCGGCCGGTGCAGCCACGGGCAAATTGCCCTTCTCAACGGTGAATGATTGGAAGGCTGTTCAGAAAGATAGAACATACTCTCAGAAAGAACGTCTGGAGGACTACAAATCACCAGTAGAGAAGACGACGAAAGAGGACGGTGAAGTGTACCATAGAGAAGGAAGTGGGGAAGTAGCGACAGCGACGGCAAATCAAAGTGCCAATTCCATATCATAATCATGTAGCAATCGATAAACCCCTTCCCATAACCTCCTCAACAGTGTCTAAATTACATGCAGTAAACCGAGTCGAATGGAGTGTAATTAGTCTGTCGATTGTGTCCCTCTCACTCTCTTATCGACTTTCACCTTTCTTGGTTGGCTGAATACAATCAAACCCAACCTTCCCTCTCTATTTTCACTGACTTCTTTCCCTCGCTAGCGATCATTTGGAATTACATGGTTTCTTCATATCAAATATTCTCCTTTCTCACATTCGTCTCTGTTTTTCCATCCTGGTGAGTCCTCGTTTCCATGAGAATTCGTAATAACAACGAAAAACAGAGAGATATCTTTCAGCTTCGCCCAGTTCGGTCGTTTTAATCGCTTTGGTGGAGGAGGATGGAGAGGCCGAGGTCCGCCCTGGATGATGGGAGGACCGGGACCGGGAATGGGTCCAGGTATGGGCCCTGGTATGGGCTCTGGTATGGGACCAGGCCCGTTCGGAGGAGTGCCACCACCGGGATTCGGTGGCGGACCGGGGCCCGGCATGGACATGGATTATGGCGGGGGCGGACCGAGTCACGGCTTTGGTGATTACGGAGGAGGAGGAATGGGTCCGATGGGTGGAGGGCCGTTCGGAGGTGGAGGAGGAGGGGGAGGATTGATCGGAACTCTCATCAGAGCGGGAGTTAGCAGTATGACAGCCAACGCTCAACGACAGAGTGCACAGTCAGCACAGCAGAGAGAGCAAAATTCATTTGCGACTTTGAGTAAGAGTAAATTCGATGGTGGAGGAAGTGGAGGAGGAACGGGATCGGGAGGATTGGTAGGAGAGACGAACAACTTCTCTCGTGACAACTCATTCTCGGCTTCGACCCCATCCTCATTCGGTTCTTCCTCTTCCTCCTCCTCTTCTAATTCTCCCTCCTCATTTGCAACCGAGGGTGAAATGCAGCAGTTTAGCCAAGGCCACTCTTCTTCTTTCAATTCTAAGTCATCATTCCGTTGATATTTCGCTGTCTTCAGTTGTATTTGTATCTAATGAGCAAGTGAAAGACTACAAAAAGATAAAGGAGTGCGGAAGAAGAGAGAGAATTCTCCCACGAATCCGCGCGTCGTCTTGATATCTCACGAGTCAAAAGACGGAGAGACGAAGTTTCCTCCCCCTAGCTGTATTCCTCTTTCCTCCATCTCTCTCCCACTCTACCCCATCCTCTAATTAATTTCGCTCAGTTCTCCCCAGATTTCAACCGATTAACACCGTAGATTGAGGGCTTTTGACGGGCTTCAATTGTATGCAATTCGTGCAACTCTTGGTTGGATTTCATTGATTTCACACCTGGTAGATGTGTGTAGGGGTGAATCCAGTGAATCGTGTCTTCAGTGGGGGGAGGAAAAGGCTCTCTTCATCAAGAGCTAATCTGCTATCTCTCCTCCCTCCTTCTCTCGCCATCTTTTCTCTATGGCTTCGGATATCTTTCGTCTCCTTCAATCTTCCCTCACTGATAAGCCCTTCTTTCGTACTCTCACTATCATTTCCAATCACGTCTATTCCTCATATCCTGTCACTTTATTGATATTCCTAGTCGCTATATTGATATCGTGGATGCAAGTAGCAGAGTTTATTTAGAGTCGAGTGTATTCGCCCCACATAGTTTGTGTCTTCCAGAGAAAGGCGGGATCTAATAGTGGCAGGAAATAAGAGAGGTATCCGCTCCATAAAGAGTGCATATTCTTCATGTCGCTTCTCTTCTCTCTCTCACTTCTCAATACAATTGTGTTTCTCTGTTGCCGGGGACGCGCTTTTCGTGTCCCGTTCATTCGAAGCAAAATCGACTAATCGTGGTGACTTCTGCTGACGTTTGTGTTCCATCTGTTCATGCAGTGTCACTTGGGCGAATTTCCCTTTACCCGTGCGAGCTTAGCCCATTCTGGCTTTTGAGGAACACTTTACCTTTTGAAAAGAGGCTTGATTAGCTTGGACTTTTAGTTAAGTCCCCTTCACCTACACGTATACGTTTACTAATTAGTTCTCATGGGATCCTTCACTTAGATCAATCAGTTAACCAAGTAGTAGTTGTCAGACCGGACCTTTTCCAGCTAGGAAATGACTGGGAATGATCTATTTCCTCCATGTCTGTTCAGTACTTAGGCAACGCATGAATTATGATGGCCCTGTCCCTCCCACTTCGGTCTCAAGGGACACGAACGACACGTAAAGTGTATTGCATGAGTTTGCCTCCTGTCATAGGTCTTCTTTCCTCTCCCGGAAGAGAGAAATCATGGATGTCGTGTGAGAGTCTGCGTTTAGCTAATTGTTTCATTCACAAGTCTCCTACTGCATGCTTCCGCCATCAATATCGCGTTATATCTGGCTCGTCATTCGAAATTATCAACATGTTCTTGCCCTCAAGTTACCGCTTTCACCTCTGTTGTAAAAAACAGTAATAATTATACACTTATGTTTGCATTGAACTTCTTGTTTAACTCTCTTCCCTCAAAGCAAAGTCTCCCTCCCGGTTATCAATCTATACTCACCTAATATAAATGTAATGTGTCCATAAGATAATTAAGATAATTTCATATAATGAACTGCAGGGTGGGTGGTCGATCATCAATGGATTCAACAGTTTCTCCTCCACTTCTCTCGTCTCTCATCTCACTCTGACTTCTTCTCTTCTCATTCTCTCGCTCGTCGTCGTTTCTCTCGCACTTCCCACTACAGCTGCATTCATCATACGATCCGCACTGCCACTGTGAGTCCATAGACAACACACACATCCATCACACCTAAATGAAGTCGTTTGTCGGGAGAGAAAACTAAAATTCGCACAAAAACAGAAATTACTTTGTCAATGTATAAGGTAGATGTGTGGTTGAATCATAATCGCCGATCGCTAATCCCTCACTTGCTAATGTCAGTGGTGCCCGTTGCAACGAGACGGCGGCGAGCGAGTGTTTCCATCGACTTTTCGCCGCGAAAGAAGACACGTGCAAGAATGCGGATATGAGATTCCGATGCGTCGATTACCATGTGAGTGTCCTCTTTTTCTACGTTGATTGAAATAGGTTACTAATAACAAACTATTCCTCTCAGTATTGCACATATTTTTGGGGGCTTAATAATATAGACTGTACGTTCCCCTTCTAAGTGCAGGCTAGGATACAATTTGAGAGCTATTGCGCCTTGCATGAAGCAGGCTGTTGCCATGACTAAGATGGGTCGTTCAGTTCCTTGACGATTGTCTCAAGAGACACGCGGGTCTATGTCAAGCAGAAACAATCGGCCAACAAGCAGCGATTGCATATCGAAGATCACTCGAAGACTGCGATAAAAAGAGAAAGACAAGTGTAAGAGCGGTTCCTTATTAATCATTAGGTTCCTTATACGAGAGGAAGCCGCATTCATTTACTAATTGGGCTATTGTAAGGAGGATTCTTTAGAGATTTCTGCGAACGAGTGAATATTCATTGCAATTAGAAGGAATTTCAGTTGTCGCACGTGGCGAGAGTGACCTACACGGCGACTGGAATATCGAGATTTGCATCGGGAGAGAATAGCCCACAGTTGATTGCTGCACTAGGATCACTACAGGTATTCTAGAACTTATATTCAAAGAAAAACAGTAGTCAAGACATAGTTTACATAACTATTAATAATTTACGTAACTATTTCCTGGCGCTTCTCACTGGTAATGCCGATATGCAACCGGAAATATATTTAGCACCAAGTTAGTGTGGTCTGTGAATGTGTAACCAAGACTTCAAAAAAAGTCATACACGCGACCGTATTTGATGTAAGCATTGCATCGACAAATGTGCAAAATGGTGATAAATTGTAAATTGTGAATGTGCATATGATGCGTGCGATGTCACAAAAGGGCGTCAAAATAATTTGGTGAAATAGAACACACTTTTTTGAGACGCAATGCACCATCTCAAAGTACTCCAATTGCTCCAACACACACGTCGACCACGCATTTGAACAATGCGAGAGTAACATGAGAGGATCACCCAGCAAACTCGACCAAAATCGATACGTCGACTTCGATAGACACAAATTGCTTAGGTGAGACAATCGTTTCACTGTGACGACAGAGTCTCGATCATACGTATTCGGTACGTCTACATGGTATCGGGAAGTCATGCTGCGAAAATGCCATGGGTGCAATGTGAAAACTGTTTGCAACTTTTTCCTCGTGAAACCAGAACTTCAAAAGATGACGCAGTGGTGGTACATCACGTTTGGAACATTTTCCTTTTCTAATGGAGAGATTTCGTTCAGTCTAAGCAGAGTTACGCGAGTTTTCCTCCTCAGAGGGTACAATTACTCCCCACAAATTTGAGCCGCATAAGAGATGTGTGCGTTGCAGGATAAAACTGGACACTTCAAAGAAACTTCTTGGATACACAGAGACGAACAAGGATAGGGAATGTCTAACTGTTCGATCGACGCTCGCTGAGATATATCAGATACATCATCGATATTGTTTCCACGTGAGTGTTGACTCTCCCCTCTCTAAATCATATCCCGTGAAATGAAGCTAGTATTTAAAAGGCCCATACCTTGATTGCATTTTATTTGAAATATCATTTTAAATTTCATATTATTTATTTTTCTGAAGATCTATTCAATAATTACAGGTGATTCTCACTCGTTGTCTCTGTGAACGCCAGCTCTTCGAAAGATTCTGCGGTATTCGATGTGAATCACTCGAAGCGAACAGTCCAGACGAGGATGTCGTCGCTTGGGAGAACTTCAAGGTATTCTACCTGCTACGATACACTGCTTTGAGAAAAAAACTAAGATAATGTCACCAAGTGAAAATGTTCATTTACCTGTACGTGAAAGTAACTACAAATAAGAGACATTGCACTTGCAGGTAAGAGAATGTTCACATTGTGTCCTAGTGGCTTTCTTTCTGATAATGAGTGTATCACTTTGGTTGCCGAAATGAATTCTTCTTCATTCCATAATTTGCAGGGAGTTCTCACTCGGAGTTCTCAAATTGCTCGATCGGATGCTCCTTCTCCATTCCTTCTTCTACTCACTCTCATTCTCAGCTATCATTTCTATTTGCGCTTTCCCTAGGCTGTGAAATCTCTAGACCAGGTATCGAGTTTATGTAAGAACACAATTGTCATTGCGATTATCATTATTATGCATTTTATTTAGTCATGGAAATAGAGACGATTGGAAATGTAACAATGTATAAATAGGCGACCCAAGGTGGTGAATAAATTCTCAGTCTGTGCAAAAATATGGTAGAAGATGATGCGGTTGGGTAGCGAAGTTACATTCGCATTGGTTTGGAAACGTCTATAGAACTAGAAAGATGACGAACTGAGAGATCAGAAGGTGGGCTGATATCATACAGCGAAGAAGTCCTGAAATATTGCTGTTGACTTCGAAGGTTTCCCCAGAAAAGACTTCGACTCAGAGGTAGGCACAGGAGATCACGCGTAGACTAGGAAATTAGAAGAAATGTGTTCGTTACTTGCTAATTCGATCAGTAAATCGGGCATCCATCTCTTCGTCAGTTAGAGTACGCAGTGAACGAGAATCGTAGAGGGAGGGAACCTCCACACAGAAAACGCCTGCAAGAGAGAGAGCAGCGATGTCTTGATACAAATACCGATTTCATCGACAGCTGTCACATCGAATTGTCTACACTGAGAGAAATCCTACTAAGAACAGGCACTCAAGTTGACTAGCTTTCTAATATGAAAGTTAGGCTAACACATTGGCAGGCCCACACATATTAGTAGGCGAATAAATTTTGGGTGCCTGTTTTAGCAGGACTTTCATCTCTCCATGTACAAGAACACTTACCTCCATGAATGTTTGAAGTCGAGCCGATTTCTCCATGGTCTATGATAGAAAGAGTACTGGAGTTGTCGCTAAACAAACTGTTAGAGATAATTATCACATGTTTTCGAACTTGTTCAGTTCCTTCCCGAGTAAGTTACTGATTGACTTGAAGCATTGTCTCTTCTTGAGCAGCGGTTTCCTCGTCGGTTCAACTTCGACCATTCGACCAACGTCGACTCTTAATTATCAATATTCTTTACTACACCAAATTCAGTCACTGCACATCACTTTCTACTTTTTCATGCACTGACTAATGACAGGAATGCCATTCCATCCACATCACACCTGTCAACTGACCTTGCCTCTCCACTAAAGCGAATACTTCTCGTGAACTCTAAAGTAATGTGCTCAATGTGTAATCGCCCTTTCATATTCATCAACACGACGATTGATCTACACGCAGACTTACTCATATTGCAACCCCCCTACAATACTTCCATATAGAGCGTCTTAGCGCACTGTACATCATTTTGACAGATTATTCCGTTGCGCCTTCGGGCGCCGATAAAGTATTTAACTTTATATTGTCCTCACTTTGATCCCACAGCGGATCCCTGCAGTCGATGTGACGCTCCTCCTAGATTCTGCACGTGTTCATCATATTTAGGATGTGCACTCTGATCGGTCTCCTCTAAGAGCGGACAATGATCGTGCGACTCGACGATACAACGAGAGATCTGAACAAGGCACACCCAATTTCATTGTGAATCCCGCCATTTTGGACCTCACTCTAACTCTCCTTTCACTCTCGCCCTCTCGCCTCAAATGTATGCTCAAAGAGGGCGAGCGCTCTCGTCCGCTTCCGTGGCGCAATCGGCAGCGCGTTCGGCTGTTAACCGAAAGGTCGGTGGTTCGAACCCACCCGGGAGCGTAACTTTTGCTCATTTTTTCGCCACCATTTAGGAACAGTATGAACCGATTAAACGTTATTTTTTTAATGAGGTGAGCCGAACTTACAAAGTTATTTCTGTCAATAATGTGATTCAACTCGAGATCGTCATCGTCTTCTCCTAGTGGATTAGCGAGTATTTCAGCAACCTGAAGTGTAACAGTATAATAAAGACTGCCTGGCACCCATTCCCCCATCGACTACGCTATCCCCTCCACCACACAGAGTTGCGATAGGAATGAGGCGAGTAACGTAATGAGGCGATTCCGTTCTTCACCCACCTTCAACCATGCCAGATAAATGAGAAACTCTGGCCCTTGAACCAGTCCGAATGCACTATTGAGCTTCCATATGGACTCGGTTTTCTGCAACTTGCATTGTTTCGGGTTCAATGCAAACAGCAAACCGAGAAGATGAAGAGACCTCCGATAATAGTTACAATACAGTGAATACGAACTGCTACTGAGACGATCTAAACTGAAAGATTATTAGATTTTGAATCTTTGGATCACCTGTGGATAAGCAAGAGGAATAGGGACACAATCATAGTTGTACACAGTCTCAAGTTTCTTCCGGAAATCTTTCACCTCCTGCAAATTGGTTATCGCTGTAGAATAAGGTGAAGAAAATACCGTGAAGACGCTGACAAAGGTGGGTTCTCCAGTGATGTTTCCATCCTGTTTCAGCTTGGTTAGTAGTGTTGTTATCCAGCAGAATGGAGTTGAGAACACATTGTAGGGATTGAAACTATTCTCCAGCAATCGAAGCTCGTCCTGCTTCAGCATATCTCAAAGAATATTTATCTTTTCTCTCCTCAAGTACACGAAATAGTGTATGAAAATGAGAGATCACGATAAATGTTGGCTAACCTGCTTCGACGAGACTCTCAATTGACGGGAACCGTTTTCTGACGCTAATGCTCACATCGCGATAGACCAGAACCTGAATTGTTGCACCAATTCCACTGTCTCACACTTGATCTAATTTTAAATGTGTGTTCTGACCTGTGCGAGTATCGCTTGTCTCATAATAGTCTGTCGTGCCAACTGAGTGATTCGATCGGATCCCTTGATAAAAGCGTTGACGGTGAGTGCAAGACTGGAACAAAGTGATAAGATATCTCTCTCCCTCTTCTTCTCTCACTTTTCGGCATAAGCGAGGTTGTTAAAGATGTACTGCCATCGTTCGAATGCTTTGGTTGTGAAGAAGGAGAGAAGCATCACGAGCGGAACAGAGAAATCAGTCGCGTAGTTCCGACAAACGGCAATGAATGGAACGTCGTCCAAAATTGAGCCCTTCGCGTTAGACGACGTCGTGTTATGAAATTTGAGCGAACTGTAATGTATAGTGCATATGGTTCTGATTGGAATTTGGCAAAACCAAACTTTGCGTAGTTCGTGAAGTAAAAGGAGAAGAAGAGACTGTAGTAGATGATCATCCACATTGTCAACTCGGGAAAGACACTCTGAACTCAACTCAGGTATTATAAATTCACAATTACTCGTCACGAATCATAAAATGTTCCGCTGATAACGGACAATGGCGAAAGAGCGGGAAACAATAGAGGAGACTACACGCACCAGTAGTCCATTCTTGTGCGTATCATTTTAAAGCTTTAATTCCCTTCCACCTATGACATTCCCTTCCCTCATTTCCTCACCTTCCATATCGACCCTCTCCATCTCAGCAGAATTCTAATGGACGCCCACGAAGTTGCAGAGGCGACATCTCGATTGTATGGAACGGTCATTTCTCTCTCTGAAGAGGAAGCAAGAAAAGCGAATGGAACTGTGAATCAGCCAATTGACAGAGAGAAAAGAGGGAGAGTTGATCAGGCTGAGAACAAAATTGAGAAGAAGATATCTGATATGATAGCGTCTTCTAGACACAATAGAAAGAGAGGGAGGGAGGGAGAAGTCACTAAACGTTGACGAAGTGATCCACGATTCCTCCCCTTTCTGAATCATAATTCAGTGGAGAAGAGAGAGATGAAAGAGAACACACGAAAATGAGCATCGACTTCTTGATTATGGATGAAATCACGTGTGAATCTGCATGAACTGTTCATTTCCATCGGCTTTGCCTTTGTTCGTACTCTTTATTCGCCTTGCTAGCGACTGAATACACGTATATCTCAAATTCATAATGGTTTCGGGCTACCGGGAAAGGGATGAAAGCGAAAGATGAAGAACTTCTGAGGGAGAGAGAGAAAGAGAGAGAGAGATACAGACAGTATTTGAGTATCGATCGATATTGGAGATCTACTGATCCTTCTTCTTTGTGTAGATGACTCGAGTGTGCTCGAGATAGCCACTCTTGGGATGAGTCGCCGTTCTCATCTCAAGAATCTGCAACATTTCTTCCTTGTTTTGTAATCGGCGCGTGGTTATCATGATAGGAAATAGATTGGAATTCTTCTCTCTCTCTCTCTCTCTCTCTCTCTCTTTGCCATTTAGCTCCTTCGTCAATCTTCCGAAAAACACTCACCTGCTCCATGTATCTGTCGTCGTGACGAATGAACGTGCGGCGAAGCTGAAATTTCAAATATAATTGCCTCGCCAATTAGCATAATATGTTAATCGTTAAAACCTCGCTAATTACTGATTCATTAACTGTGACTGAGCAAGGAAACTGACATCTTCAACGGGGAGATCACGAGAGAATGAGATTCTTCCGATGTCTTTGAGGGTGAGAACGAGTTTGTTCGGTTCGACAGTCCCGACTTCGTATGTAGTGAATCCTGAACAGAGAGCGTCGATCGCCCAAATGACTAAGAGAGGACAAGGACAAAGAGTTCATAAAGGAGCAATCAGCGCTTCCACATTTTCCACTGTCGAAATTAAAATTCAACGAGCCAAACAATTATCCAGAAAGGGGTGGCAATACCACTTTCAAGAAGAACAATCTACGAACATGGCACGTTTAGGCTTTAAATGACGTCGTTTGTTAACCTAGATGGTATTCGTAGGTTTTTTACCAACCGTTGTTTCCTGCAGTCATCAGAGTGGCATTTCCAGTTGCATCGACAGTGAGGAATCCCCATTCATCGTGGAAGTGATCCTTAGTGGAATGAGACCACGCACGAGCGCTGCAATCAAACGATCTCTCTCTATCTCTCTCTCTCTTTCTCTCTCTCTCTCTATCTCTCTCTCTCTCTCTCTTTCTCTCTCTCTCTTTCTCTCTCTCTCTTTGTTTCTCTCTGACATTTAGCTGCCTCCTTAATCTCACGACCGAAAAAAGAAACTCTCTTGCTCCATGTATCTGTCCTCGTGACGAAAGACATGGACCAAAGAGAAAAGCTATCCATTGTTCGCCCACACTTGGTCCACTTTTGGAACAATCGATTCACTGATTATTAGCTCCAAGGTCTCTCTCTCTCTCTCTCTCTCTCGAGTTGTCTCAGAGTTTGAGTAGAACGGTGGGGGAAAGCGAGATGGATGGCAAGGTTATCACTGCCGCTTTGTGTGTAATTCAACCGAGAAAGGGAAAGTGAGATTGTGTGTGTGTGGGGGGAGAGAAGAAAGACTCACGAGAAGTTAAGGAATTGGAGTAAATAAGGAATTAAATTAAGGAACTAAGTAACTAAGTTAAGGAACTAAGGAAAACTGACGAGAAGTTAAGGAATTGTAGGGACGCCGAACGGGCAGAGGGCGCCTCGAGAATGTGCAATTCCTCCCCGAAAGTCATCGTAGGTACGGTGGGCCAGAAGATCTGGAATTGCATCACTGCTTCCAATTCGACAGCCAGAACCAGTTGTTAGTTCTCTCCCCACTTCCCTTAACTGTCAGTCAAAAGAAACACAGGAACATGAGAGATCGATCTATTCTAAAGAGATAAGAAACGCTTCTCTTAAGAACACTCCGACTAATAATTCGGCCCCGTTTGGACCTCTTGATCCGATAGAAAAGTCAAGAATGACATTCAGAACTGTGGAATAAAGAAACCTCTTATGGGTGCAAAGTACACACGAAATGGATGAAATCAAAGTGGATGTATAGTTAAAGATCTCTATCGGGATAGCCAAATCTAAATGGTCTATCTTACCTTTCCAGAGAACTCCGATCTCCATTTGCCTGCCATCCATCCAATCTGTGCATTGTTGCCGCGAAGCTCAGCTGCAGCAGTCGCAGCTGCTGCAGCAAATATAAGGAGAGAAGGAGACAGGAGCATCCAAGTCGTACCTGTCTATGAACGAATGACCGGTTAGGAGAGATGCGCCCTCCCTCTATGTCTCTCTCCGCCCTCTCTCTCTCTCTCTCTCTCTCTCTCTCTTTCTCTCTCTCCTCTCTTCCTCTCTCCTCTCCCCTCTCAGATCCTCTCGTCCCAAACTGGAAAGAGTGGAGGTAGAGAGAGAGAGAATAAAAGAAACGAAGCAGAGAGAGCTTACACTAGACGTATTTGGCTTGGCATAACTCTATTTGGCTATATTTTTGGCTTGGCATAACATTCGCTGCGTTACAGATCACAAAAGTACAAGTCAACTTTTTTTTTGGAAAAATTTTGGCAGGGTGAGTTTTCGAAGCACATTTCCGGGATAAAAGATGGTACAGATCAGGTATTGTTTATGAAAATTGTTTTGTGACAATGTTTGCTGATTGAAGAAAAAAAAATCATACTGTCTTTAAAAAAATTGTTTGCCACTAATCTGTGTATTGGAATGTGCAATAATCTGCGTGAAACTATACCAAATTGTAGCAGTGACGGGGCTCTTTCTCACTCCGATCCTCATTGTTTTCTCACATGATTGATACTGCTTTGCAATTTCGTTATTGTATCCACGACGTATTCTTCCTCCTTACGCTTTTTGAACAATAAACTTTGATTTCATTTGAATTCCATTTCATACTGATTTCCATTTATTAATTTGTCGAAAATTTTGCCATACATTGTTCGGGGTTGGATTCAGAACATTTAACTAATTTATTAGGATTAAAAAACAACACTATAGTTTCTCAACGCCTCCTAAAATCGTCTGTGTTTTAGGCGACATTACGTGCGTAAAAAGGTAAAGGTATTTCCTATTTTCGAACTTGACTCACGGGAGTACACTGCTAGACCACTGTTACAATAGCAGATGCGTGCGTATGCACTGCAATTTCAAAAGGGCTTCCGATTGAATTGAAACTCGTAGTCTCGACCCGATCAAATCGCGCCCCCATTTCCCTTATCGTGCAAGTCATCAACGTCATACGTAGAGGAGGAAGCCAGGCTTTGGTCTACGTGGTATTCATTACTCTCTCTCTCTCTCTCTCTCTCCTCCCTCATTCGAAGTCCCGCCGAATCCTCGTCTCTTTTCGTCATCAAAATCACATGTGTGTGGCGAGAAATCGAGAAGTTCTCTATCGCCGCTCGCTTCGGTTTGCCTTTCAACCATTTTTTGTGGACTGTGAAGATCCACGCAAGAGAGAGAGAGAGTCGACTCATCGTTTCTAGTGATAAGAGAGTATCTCTCTCTCTCTCTCTCTCTCGACTACCGACCCTCCACAGTTGGAACGTCGACGACTACTGATTCATCTCAGGTTGCACTGTATAAGATTCGTTTAATCACAAAGGGGGCCGACTCTTCCCTAACTTCCCTCTGTCTGCAGTAGCGACAGTAATGATGACTTCGGGGTTTGTCATTGCACTCTTCATTTCACACACTCTCTCGATAGGTGCACGAGAGAGTGTGCGAAATGAAGAGAACATCTCTGCACATTGATGAATATTGCATGGCCACATAGGGGTCTCTCACCTTTTCCATCCTAATCACAGTTTCCGTCTCTCATGTTTACACGTCTCGTCTCGTCAATTCCCGTAAGGGATTCGGTCGAGTGTGAAATCTCTTCGTGTCTCGTCTGATATCTGTCCATCCCCTCTTCTTCTTCTTCTTCTTATTCAACATCTTTCCACTGCACCCACCATTCCTTCACTCAATTTGTCGAGAGGGCGAATTCTCTCTCTCTCGTACACAAACCGTGTGTCAAACAGTTTGCGTACTCTTGATCCGATCCCGTCTTCTCTCTCTCTCTCTCTCTCACTTCTCTCTCTACTCTACTCTTTCCTTGTCTCCTCGACCTTGGCAAATGATGAATTCTCTCGAGAGCAGCCCTAGCACTTTTGATATTCAGGCGTTCGTATACTTCTTCCCTCTTTTGATTTCAAGAGTTTAGTACTCCTCTCTCTCTCTTCCCTCCTCTCTCCCGTACAATCGCAAAGGACGTGTGCTTGGTTCAACTGTTCAAACACACTTTAGTCTCCCCTAACCGTTCGTCGCCCTTTTTTCTGGCTGCTATGCATGCATAGTCGCTCCTTTTGTCCACACAATCACTACGAGAAGCCGATAGTACGTCGATGCTTCAACTCCTGCCAGTCGACATTTCACGGGTGGAAAACTCAAATTTGAATTCCCGCAATTGCGCTTCTCTGCTGCGGAGCCGAGATACCCAATTGGCATTTACATTTGAGCTTGCCACTTGCGAAATTCGCACGGCATCAGTCTTCACGAGCCTTCTCCTTCCGATCTTCGCCCGACCACCGAATGGCTAACCCCATTTTTTCTTCGGATTGAGCAGAGACTAGTGCAATCGGATTATGGTAGAGTTGACTGCTACAGAGAGCGAAGAGAGACACGGCGTCTATACGACCCGACGTAGCCAAACTGGCGGTGATAGAACGTTTGGGAATTACCGTTTACTTACCCTCAACATGTCTTTTCAGGATTTATTCGAAAAGCATGTTAGACCATTTAGAAACTAATTATATTTTCGGATATCTAAACGGTAGTTCCATACTGTACCATCGCCAAACTGTGTTCGACATAATTTGCGGAATTGTTTATTTCGCAAGAACGGTCGATTTGTGTCGTCCTCTTAACCCCCACTTCAATTTCCTCTGCGTGTGAGATAAGAGTGGAAAAGTGTCTTGATACTTGGCATCATGTGTGTCTTTCGTCCCTCTTATCAGCTGAAATAGTTGGAAAGGGCTTGGAAGTAGTATGCCATTCACCCTCCTCTCTCCCTCTCTCCCTTAGCACTCTTCCTCTTACCGTAGTAGTCATCCCCATATCGAATGAATCAGTGGCGCCATTCCCACTACTGTTTCCGTCTCTCTCTCACTCATCAGAGAGAGAGAGAGAGAGAGAGAGGCGAGATCCATGTGTTCACTCCAAGTTCACGTAAGTGATTCCGCAGTCACAGGCATTACACTTGTGCATACTCTTTGCTTCTCTTTCTTCTCTTTTCCTCCAGTCGTTTTCTGCCTCAAAATCACTCTTCTCTCGTTTCTCTCACTCACAAATATTCGAATCGATCACTCAAATCAGTCGTTGTTCTTCCATTACACTCCCTCCTCCCTCCTTCCTCCCCCACCCCATTCGATTCCTCTCATGATCCCTATCATTGCTTCCCCTCTTGCAACTGTTGCTGTTCACACGCATAGTCCCCATCTCTCTCTCTCTCTCTCTCTCTCTCTCTCTCTTCTCTCTCTTCTCTCTGTCATGCCCTCCTCTTCTGCCACACTCTCTCATCACTTGTCACTCGAGAGAATCTCATTTTCCGTTGTACTCTCTAGAGTCAGGTGCGAGTGTGTCACTTCTAATCATAGCCCGCACCTCATGAGGTCCTTCCTTCCTTCCGCCTACACTTGCATATATTTACCGGCGCCCGATGGCGTAACAAGATGGTGCATGAAACTTGTTGTGCAATTAGTTAATTATGACTCTCTATAGAGTAGGGAATGGGAGATACGAGAGGTGCAATCAGTCAATGGGTGGATCAATAGCAGGAAATTGGGCGGAATCGGAAGAAAAATGTGATCATAGGTCAGAGAATCACTCAATACTCAGACAATTCACATGACAAGATAAGGACACTACGCTAGAACTTTTTTCTATGAGAGCGACATTTTGAATGCACAGTTTTCTCTCGAAAATGCATACTTCGTCAGATTGCGACAGTTCTCAGAACATTTCTGCGGATTTGTAAATTATTTAAAATATATTAGTTTATTTGCAAAAGTCGAGGGTCCCTCGATTCCTCATACAGTAAGCGAATCATTCACAGAGACAAAATAGTCAATGAAGTCGGTGAACTTTCCTTTGCCTCCTCTGAATCACTCGCTTTCCTCCCCCGAGCGCCTACAGTAATCCAGCCATTTCGAGATGCTTTTAATGCATTACCCATTTGATCCAACTGTATTGCAGTTTGCCCTCATCCCAAGAGTTTTTGTTTTTTCTCAAGAATCCTTTAAGAAGGGTAATTTAAACTGGTAGTTTCTAAATGAACCAAAATTCTTTCGGTGATAATATTTTAATTTTTTTAAATTCTTTCTTCGACCGAGGACCCATCGAGATAATATGTGGATCGTGAGGGAACGGTAACTTATAACTCTTTATGAAGTATTCGACGGTTGTACGATAGGGTGAATCAGTAAATCGGAAGATGTGATTGTTTTCAGTCCCCTCATCTCCACCGGTATATATTCGACTTTATTACAGCCTGCATGATTTTTCATAAAATCTTTTGTGAGGTATCGTATATACCTGGGAGAGAGAATGAGCCAATATTCTTGTTTCATTGTGATTGTGACGTTGAGTCTCCTCCAGTTTTCTCATCCCACTCATCGTCCCTTCTCGTTCCTCCGTTGTCTTCCATCGTTCGTTCAGTGTATAGAAGAGACTCCATTCTGCGCCCTCGACGCCCCTCTTGAAACATAAATTACGACGATGGAAAGACGAAGAAAAGAGTATGGGTAGAATGGGAAGGAAGGACCAAAAAAGGACGGGGGCTTAAGGTGACTGAGGAGTAAGGACAACGTCCACGATGGGCTTAGTTGTGTAGCAAAGAAGTGGAACAGAGAGAGAGAGAGAAGAAATAAAGACTCCCGGTCCAATCCGAAGTCCGAATCTCGTCCCTTCCGTCAAAGGACTCAATCTCTTTTCCTATCTCTCTCTCTCAGATCCATCTCTTCTCTTCTCTCCAATTGTTCCGTTCTCTTCAAATTCCCTCGAGAATAGCGACATGCGTACACTAGAGAGGGCAAACTTCTCTTCTTTTTCTGCCCTGCTAGACTGGGTGCCACGACCTTCCGGGGACACAATTACGGAGGCCTACGAGGAGAAGAAGGAGTGGGGGTCCTTTTTCGTCCTTTCTCCTCCCATAGCCCTTCCCTTTCCCTTCCCCGTTCATCATGCAGAAGTCATGACAAGGTGCACGGCCACTATTGGATACCCAAAAGTTGTGCATTTGAGAGGGTTTCCCAAGTTCATTCACATCACTAGTGTAAGTACAAGTGTTGCGTGTCGACGTCTGAACCGTCAGATGTATCAATGTAGTCTACTTGGATCCACATGATCATCTCTCCCTCTTTTCCTCTTCCTCTGATCCATTCCTCCATTCACGTTGTTCACTACTACTATATCTCCCCCTCTCCATCTCTTTTATGAGTGGAAATCCCATTGAACCACGTCGAATGTGGTTGATCACTCGAACTCTTCCGATTAAGCGACGGTCAATCCTTTATCCTCTCCATTTCTTCTCACTCCACACTTTGTCTCTTCAAAGATCTCCCATTCATCACAATCGTGACGACTTTGTTGATGAGTACAACAAATCATATTGTTATCCACCCCTTTGAGTCGAAATCAGATCGCTGTCACGAGTCTATGTTTCTCACAGGCAGATAAGTATACGAAACCATAAGCCGGAGAACGATGACTTTCAAAGTCTAAAAGCCTGACTCCTCTGCGCCTATTAGAAGTCGTCGCTTGCCACCTTAGACTGGTTTCGTAGTCATATTTCTCTGAGAGATATCAGGCATGGATCTGAATTGGATATCAGCAACAAAGTCCTAAAGATTGTGATCACTGGGGGTTTCGTGGACTCATTTCACTGTGTGATAGTTGACAGCATGATCTTCGACTACCGTATTCTACTCTCTTCTCCTCTCTCATCGTAGTTTCTCTCACATCTTCGTACTCACTCCTCTTCAGCTAGCTCACGTTCCCTATTCATAGACCGACGCACGCACTTTTGCCCCCCTCCGAGAGAGAAAAGAACGCCTCTTGAATATCTCCCGTGAGAAGAAGAGGCGGCACACCATACTGAGCACCTCCTTTTCCTTCCTTATTCTTAAGATTACCAATTTGGTCTTCTTTGTTTCGTCACCATGTAGGATGGGAAGCAATTTTTTTTGATAGAAAAATATTTTCTTAAAATAGATATTTTAATCGGACGCATATTTAAAGATGGCAATTTTTTTTCTCAATCCGTTGTTTCTTTTGCCCTTCTGAGTATCCATGAGTACGAACTGCTCCTTTCAATTGTTGTCTCTCTCTCGCTCTCTCTCTCTCCCTCTCTCTCTTTTGGCTCCTCCCGGTCTTCTTCTTCTCCTTCAATTCCTCCTCTTCCACATGCTCCTCTGCTTTCCTCTCTATCATCAATGGAACGTTAGTGCAGTCTCTTTCGGGAGGGAGGAGATGGGAGTAGATCGAATTGAGTTGCTTCTCTCTCTCTCCATCGTCCCTTCGACCTATAGTCGTCTTCTCTGAGACTGGCATCAGTCATGGCAGGCCTTCCATCTATCATCTCTTTCTCTCTCTATAATCATCCCTTGTTCCCGTCCGCTCTCTCTCTCTCTCTCTCTCTCTCTTCTCTCACTCGTATCTTTATCTTCTTCTCTTCATCTTCTTTTCTATCACATGTTCCCATTCTTCTTCATGCGATTCTTACATCTGATTTGTTCGTTCGACGATGGGGACGATCACTCCTTCGGTCCTCTATTATCTCCTCTACTGTAGTTTTCTCCTCTCTCCCTCTCCCTTATCCTTATTCCTAACCGTATCGACGTAGGAACACAACACACTATGGATGTTCTTTATTGGACATACCCTTTGGCAGTACCTAATTAGTTTCGCCTTATCAGCCGTATTCCGATATCTCGTCCGTACTACACACCTTCACTACACTCGATTTCACGCTTGAGACTTACTCTTGCATAAGTCATGGGAGGTATTCTGTTGCATTGTCATCAGACTTCTCTCTTGTTTCGAACACAAACTAAAAAAAATCTGGTCTGTCTTCTCTCCTCGTTTTGTGCCTTCTCTTTCCTCTCTTTTTCACTACTGTTTGCCCTTGCATTACGTTTGGGAGCATTCATCAAATTTTCGAGGTTGGAGTCTCCATATCTGAGATGCTCTCGTGTTCCATTTCCACGCCAGTCACGGAATGCCTCGTGCGATAGTAGAGAGAGAGAGAGGAGAGAGAGAGGAGAGAGAGAAGAGAGAGACAGACGAGAGAGGAGGGAGGGCACGTCCCCTTCAGAAGGACACCGCTCTTCCCTTCCCTCTACTGACGACGATTTCGTTTTATGATCTAGTCAGGCTAATTGTCCTTCTCTCTCTCTCTCTTCTCAATCTCTATTTCTACTAGACTCTTCTCTTATCAGTCCTTTCCTTGATCTACTTGTCCTTTTTCTCTTCCCATCATTGACATCAATTCAGTCTCTTTTCACTCCTCTTTCGCCCCTTTTTCGAGTCTTGGTTCTCGCTCGAATTTCCTTGTAGGAGAAGGAAGAAAAGAGAGGGTTCTCGTCTATTTCGATGAGGGTCTCGTAAGGGATGAACAGAGGAATGTCTTCCATTCATTCCAAAGGACTCGTCGAGAGCGCTTCCAGTCAGAGAGAGAGAGAGAGAGAGAGAGAGAGAGATTGCATGCATCCACAAAAAGAGTGACAGTTGTGGGACATTGGTTACACTCGGTAGTACCCGCAGAAGAAGTAGAAGAGACGAGGTTGCGACTTCGATTCTTTCTCCCATTGATCCGAGTTTATTGAGATGCCTCTCCTTCACACGTAGTTTGATTCCTCGGGATAGATAAGTGAGTGAACTCAGTTATGATCTCTTAACGTTGAACTTGTATCACAATTACAGATTCTTCTGTTGAAAGACCAAAGGAAGACACGATTTTCCTGGCCATTCAACAGAGGAATCAATAATCGCCATGAAACGAATCGCGGAGTATCATCTAGTACTTGTATTACGGTAGTTTCCTCCCATCGATCTCTCTCCTACTGCAGTTCTCTCTCTATCACTAACATTCGAGACGCCGATTGACTCATTCTACGATTGAGAATCCCCTTCTTTCTCTTTCTCTCTTCTCCTTCTTCTCCTTCTCCTCCCATTTCCTCTCTCTCTCTCCACTCCTCCCCTACTTGTATCACTACTACCGTACTCCCGCGTGTAGCGTACGTACAAACTCTTCTCTATATTGGCACTGATCTCTGCATTATTCTTAGACAAATTCAGGTTGATACATCACGATCTCTCTCTGTGATAGTAATATCGTCGACCTCCCATCACCTCTCTCTCTCTCTTCCACTGATCGGGTGGAGTTCTCGTATCATCCATCTGATTGCACTACGTTTCCCCCCGTATCTCTAAACCGTTTCCGCCCCCTCATCTCTCTCCTTTTCTCTTTGCAACTCTCGAGTATTCTGAGAAGCTCTCCGTTCTCGTTCTCTTTTCTCTCCTCTTCGATCTCTCTCTCTCTCTCTCTCTCTCTCCCGATCACTACTCTCTCCACAACAAATCTACGCATGGGAGTGGTTGGGTGGGGTGGGGGACACACCCAGTCTCTCTCACGTCCCGATGCCCTTCGTTGTCTTATCTTTTCTCCATCACAATTCTCCTCCTCTCTTTTCCTTCGACTCCCGGGAGAGCGTCGAAGAGTGATGAGAATAGTCGAGACTCCGCATGTTCCTCTCCTCCTCCTCCTCCTCCTCTTTCTTCTTCTTCTTTTCCACACGAGAAAACGACTGCTCTCACTGTCCCTCGAGACGCACCATGATGGAGTAGTGTAGAAACTAGGCGGCGCCAGTTCACGATTATCCATCCTCCCTCCTCCCCTTCCCTCCCCTTCCTCCATCAGCCAGGAACGGTCTCTATTCCACATCAATTGGATCGAGTGTGACGCGTTTCCCCCACTCGTTCTCTATGCTAGAGTGTGTGTATGTGTACAACAAGTGCATAAAAAGGGCCTTGAACTCGACTGTTTCATTCTATTCGCAAACCATATACCGCCCCTTCCCCCCCTCAACACCCGTTCGCCCCACCATCGCATACAGCCGTTCGCGCGCTCTCTACCGATCTCAGACTCTCTCTCTCTCGCTCCTCACTCTCCCTCTCCCTATCATCTCTCACCAACTTCGCCACACCTAATCCACGATGTCGGTAGTTCGTCCTTTGTTTTTCAGTTCTCTCTCTTCTCCTTTCTTTCTCCTCTCTGTGCTTATAGAGTACAAATCAACGTGAACGGCCGATCAAGCTATTACGCCCGTCTCTCTCTCTCTCTCTCTCTCTCTCTTCGTCTCTCGTCGCTTTGCCCTTCTCTCCTCCATCTCCCTCATCTCTCGTCGACCCTCTCTCCACCCTTCCCCTTTCACTCCCAGGATTGAATTCGAGCATGACAAATCGCATTTCACACATTTTCTCGAACGATTTGTGTACTATCGAACATGTTGATAGAGGAGGGAGGAGAAAGAAGGGAGAATGGCTGGTAGATCGTGATTCACACCGTATCATTTACTCATTAAGATCATTTACTCGCGGCTTCTCTCTGATCTCTCCCTCCCTCTATTACTCATTCGTACCAATCTCGACAGTGTTCCATTCAGTCCTCATTCGCCGCTCGTCCCAAGAAGACTATCGTCGTGTCTTCGCATGTTCTCTCTCTGATCGACAAGAAGCAAGGGAATCACCATAGGTACCGATGCGGATCGAGATAGGCATTGTAAGTTTGAATCTCTTTCCATATTACGGGTTATAGGACGGTTAAGAACTGCAGTTTAGGAGCCCTCAAGACTTTTTCAAGCATTTCTTTAGGAATTATTTCTATTTTCGTGTACCTAAACGGCAGTTTCAAAACGTACCGAAACTGAGAGGAAAGAGCGAAAATCTTCCAGAATCTTCCCACTCGTCCCATTCTATCAAGTTCATGGAAGAAAACTCTGATCAGGTTGGTCATTTGAACCATCACTCACAAAGTCATCAAGAATCTCCAGGGATTCTGCCACCCAACTCAGTCGACTTCTCAGCATGGAGTAGACGAATCTGCCCCCTCCACTAGTCGTACGTTTTAGTTATAAGCTATACCATATATTCATTAAATTGAGTGATATTTTTAAATTTGCATATTTTAATATGCATTGCCATTTTTTTCATATAGTGACGTAATGAGCGTTTGTGAGAAGGTGTGCGGTGAGGCTTACAATAGTTGGAAGTTTTTGAACGGAAATATCATATTTTGAAAATTGAATATTAGTTAATTACGCTAATTGCAGGTGACCCTCGCATGACTTCGACTTCGTCCTTTCCCCATCCAATTGAACCTTCCGCTTTTCGCTTTCCCTCCATCTCCTCACCTCACGTCAGCAACCAGCATGCAGAGTTTCTCAAGGTTTGCTGTCATGACAATTTCATGCTTATTAATTAACGATTAATTCTAATTATCAATTAATAATTCCAGTCTCTCCGCTTGCCTCCGCCCCCTCCCCCTCCACCCCCTCAACAACAACAACCACAACAGCCACATCATCCAGTACAACCACCTTCCTTTGCAGGCAAATTTCACTCATTTTAATGTTGTTTCCACCGTATCTTGATAATATGACCCAATGATTCCTTTCAGTTCCCGATAGGCCATCGTCTCCGGAACTGGACGATCCTCCCCCCCGACTCAGTCTATTCGAATGGCGAGGGACGAGAGTTCTAGTGAGAATCGCCAGTCAGGGTTCGCAGTACATTCCCGGCATCATCAGAGATGTCCAGAACCACACCGATGTACTCATAAGGGTGAGTGAACTTTGGCGATTAGGGACTAAATATGTATAACAGTTTTGATCACAACTTTTTGTAGTACTCATATGAGTTTATGTAGATCTGAATCAACAATTTATTTAATTATCGATCTCACCTTCGCATATTTTCAAACATCTCAGATGGATCGAGGTACTGAGATACGCATCGACGACGTTCTTGCTGAGGAGAAAAGAGTCGATGTCGTCGCTGATCAAGTACCGAATCCAAATGAGGTCAGATTCGATATTTCTAACCCACCTCAGAATTCATTTTTTTTCCTTTCTAATCTACCTCAGCATTATTTTTCTGACCTATATCATTCTTGAGAATGAACAATTCAATCTGCGATTTCATCCTCTCACTATTGTGTTATTATCTGTAAACTAATAAAAGACGTAATAATTTATCAAGCCAAAGCTTGACGGTTTGCTGTAAATGTAATATAATGAAGCACCATGATAATGCCACTGCTTAACGATAAAGAATCCGTCCACTCCCTCCCATCTCAGATCAAATCGTCTTCGATGGTTCTCGTCCGTGTTCAACAGGGTCACGACGTCTTCGCCCGTGCAGAACTCGTGTCGATCAACACGTCGATGCTCTCTTATCAGGTTAGAAAAGACCGCGAGAAGAAGAAGAAAGAGACAATTGGATTGCACTCTTTCAGATTCGTCGCATCGGCGGATTTCGTAGTGAGATTGAGACTGCGGGAAGGGCGAGTGTACGACTACTGCGAGCACCATGGCATGCTGAGGCTGAAGCTACCACCATGTAAGAACCACAGAGAAAATTAATTCTTCCTGCTATATCTTCCTGTATTCAGACATATATGGGGGCGCATTTGGGAGTAGTTCATGTTTATCATGGGTGCACAGTTTTGGAAACGGGTAGTCGATAGCGATGATGCTTGACTTATTATTGTGTCATAACAAGGCAAAATAAGCAGGAAATGGACACAACTAGAAAAAGGTTAAATCTTGACATCTACTCCTTCTATTTTGTAGTCGTAACAGAAGTTGTTAGTGGACGTCATTCTGCTTCTGCAGCTGGGAGTGTGTGCTCACATCTCTCTTCCTCTCTCTCGAATCTTGACGATCTTGTGCGAGAGAGCGGAAATTGCGAGGGGCGAAAGTCGTATGATGAGATGGCCTTTGCCCTTTTAGTCTCTTTTGTTTGAGGGAGGAAGTCTCTCCTGTGGTTATTCAACCGCCACCACAACAACCAACGTCGATTCCGTCGTTGAGCGAAGTTGTAACGGCACTTGGTGAGTCCTTCTCTAATCTCCCTAGAGACGTTGACGTGCACTTTAGAAGTAAAAGAGAGGTTCCATCATATCTCTCTCTCTCTCTCTCTCTCTTATTCTTCTCCTTTAGGCACTCGATTACCCGCGGACCAACTGTCGATTCTGCTCCAACTCCGCAACCAACACTTGCAACATCTCACCCAAGGGAGGAGGCATTTGTCCGAGTGAGTGAGATACAAAGAAAAACCTTTCCTCGAGCAATCATCAATCACCGGAACACGAGAAGAAACGAAGAAGGCACTCAGTCTTGTACAACTCTCACACTTTTCTAAAAATGTGCCGAAAATTAGAAACTAACGTGGATTCGAATCTCCTCTCAAGAACAAACGATGCTTGATTTCACTTTAAAAACTATCATCAATCAGTACTTTATCATGTTAAATTTCAACATCCACAACATGCATGAAACACATTACCAGTATTTACCGTATCTTCAATAATTAGTTTGAGAGGCGAATTGGGTGAGGTGTCGAAGAAGAGCAGTGCAGGAGTGAGCATCGATGAGGAGGAGGAATCGAGGGATGGACAGCAAGTGAGTCCACCATTACAATCATTCTCGATTCTGTCAGTCGTCGTGAGCGGTCTCTCTTCATTTTGATCTGATCGAGAGGAAATTTCCCCTCGTGAGTCAACCTGTCACAAGATATTGAAATCACTCTGATTACGACGGTTGAGGGACACAGATTTCAATCTATTTCGTCAGAGAACAATCGAGCAAATACACTTAGCATCTAATTAATAATTAACTGTATTGTTTAATTGCAGTTGGGAGAGGTCGGTCCGTCTTCATCCTCTGCTCCCTCCACTTCATCCGTCCAATTGATTGGATTGCCCTCAAGAGACGCGTGAGTTCCCTCTAAAATTTCTTCTAGATTACGAGAGTTCCTTGGAAAAGACAGCAAAAAACTGTTATTCCCTGAATTCCCGAGCGAGTTCACTTTAGTAATTGGAGAAAACACGCGCTCGAAATGTGTAGGAGCACGTAATAGTTATTGAATACCGTACTCAGGTCAGGGAATCCCAACCAAAAATGTGGTTGCAGAATGCACGCTTCTTAATAATTTTTTTTGTATTTGCTCATTTGTGTACATGTTGTGGCACCCTTAGGATGTACGATAAAATAATTAATGAATGTATTGCAGATCGGGACTTCGGTTGCCTCCTTCTGTAGGGAATCGAGCACTGCTTTTTCCTTCTTCTGCGGGTCTCTCCGATCTCCATAATATCGAGGAAGATCCTCTATCTTCTTCATTCGGAGCTACTGGCACTCAGGTGAATAGAGAGAGAGAGAGAGAGAGAGAGAGAGAGAGAGATCGAATGCACTCTAACTCTCCAATCTGCAGAGATATCGAAAGGGAGAGATTGTGACGACTCCTGGGGGAATTCGAAAGAAGTACAATGGCAAGCAATGGAGGAGATTATGTAGTAAGGAGGGATGCAATAAGGTAAGGAGCACAAATCGATGCAGAAAATAGTCCGAACATTTCCATAGTGCTCATTAGTTGTCTATAGATGTGACGAGCGCAAAGTTTTGATGTGCGTAGAAGCGTCCCGTCGCTACTTATTCACACGGTGTTTCAATGAATCGGCTCAATGATTTACTCGAATCGGCCGTTGAGTGTACTCTCCTCCTCTCCTCTCCTCTTCTCCTCTCACTACCTACTCCTTCTCCTCTTCTATCATCCAATCATTCCTTTTTCCCTCTACAATCTCTCTCCCGTTCGCTTCCGATTGTTCTAAATGTCAAATTGTCCATTCACTCCAATCACTTCTGGTCTGTTGTTTCTTCTAGCCATGCTAAGATAGCATTTCCCCTTTTCCCCTCGACATTCTTCTTTTCCTTTTCTCATTTCTTCTCATTTTTTCTCACTCAAGTTCTCATTGTGTGAGTGTCGTTGCTCTCACAAGAAATCAGTCGGAATCTCTCTTTCTCTCCTCCCATTTCACTCATTTCGAGTACTTCCCAGTCGCATTCGAAGCAATGCCGCACGAAACGTTTCATATCTTGCGCTGCACTTATTACAAATATTAAGCCCACTTCCAATATCTTCTCTGAATGAGAACTTCCCCCTCATTCCGCAACACTCCGTGTACAAACTCCCGTTTTCCTCAGGAGTCTCAACGTCGCGGATTCTGTTCTCGTCACCTTTCACTCAAGAGCAAACCCGGCCAGAGCGACTGTAACCTGTCCACCTCACCACCAGCAGGTGAGTAAACACCGGAAGTAAATGAGAGAGATACGGTAGTTGGTTTATTACGGTAGTTGATTCCAGGTTACGGTCACTCCATGGATTGGTCGTCAGCAGCTCAAGACGATATGGACGAGCGTCAAGATGAATCGACAATCTCTCAACCAACCCCTCTCCCTCCTCATATTCGACAGGGCGGCACAGGTTCGTCCTTTCTTTCTTTCTGTTGACTACTGTAGCTCCCAGCTCCTCTCTTAGCCGTGATTCATTTCCTCTTCTCTCTCTCTCTTTCTCTCTCTCTCTCTCTCTCTCTCTCTCTCTCTCTCTCTCTTTCTCACCTTGTCGATCGTAGGCGGAGTTGCTCCTTCATCTTCTTCGTTCTTCCGAGATGTTCCCCAATCTGCTCCAGCCGTATTCAATCCCTCCTCTTCTTCTTCTCTTCCCAAGTTGTCTTCCATTCACTCCCGTCATCTCTCAATGGACGGCCAATCTCTTCCCACTCCTTCCTCTAATCCCGTCGACCCCTTCAACACGGTGCGTTATATCCGACGATAGAGATCACGCTCACACGCAGCCACAAAGTCGAGACTGGAAAAGAGAGAGAGAGAGAGAGAGAGAGAGAGATCAAACGTGAGAATTGCAGCTCCTCCAACAGCAGATAATGCAGCTGCAGCAGCAACAACATCAGGTATCGTCAATAAAAAATGGAGTAGATTGAAGAGCGGGACGACCGTCGTTATTATAAGTAGAAAGTGCTTTTATATTTAAAAAAATATTTTTCTAAAATATAATTAATTTGAGATGAATGCTACCGTACGCCAAACTCCCGTCAATCCCTTCATCCCTCTAATGCAGCAGCACCAACAACAACTCGCTGCCGCACAACAAGTGAGAATGGAATAAAAGATTACTTCTTTTCAGGGTTACTGTAGTTAATCGCTGCAAAGTGCTTTCTTGCATTGTTCTCATTTTTACATCGCATATTTCTCATTATTATCATCGCTTGGTCTTTGGTGTTTCTCGCATCTCCCGATGGACTACTGTAGCCAGGATGCACTATAATGGCCACTGCACGATTTCTGTGGGGTACTGTAGGAATACTGTAGGAGGGATACTTTTCCACTGTAAGACTACTGTAGGGCGGGATACTGTATACGTGTTACTGGGATACTGTAGTTGCAGGCGCTGCAAGCTGCGATGAACAATGGAGGATCGTCGAGTGGCCACGAAGACGCCGCTCGAACGCTGAACACTCTGAATCAGATGAGATCAATGCTGCCATTCGGACTGCATCCACAACAATTGAGTGTGAATGCGGGAGTGACCAATCAGGGTGAGGAAATACTAATGAGTCATGTCAAGAATGAATAAAGAATCGATTTAAATGGGGTACTGTATTTTATTGTTGCAGCAAATCTGGTTGATTCTCTCATTCGATCGGCGGTGGCCAATGCAGCTGCGGGAAATACGACAGGAGTCAATCCTCAAGTGCATCTACAGGTGAAAAATTGAACATCTGTACATATTTTTTGAATTTTTACATTTTATTTATTATTAATATTGTAGAACATGCTGTCGTCGTCTCTACAGTCATTGGCTGCACAAGGACGAACGATCAGAGAAGAGAGCAGTGACAAGGAGGAAGAAGAGGGAGAAGTCGTCGATCCCAATGGTGAGAGCCACTGTTCACACCTCCCAGGATCGGCTTTGGCATCGAAATTTACATAAATTCCGATGTCACGTGTTTGTGTTTGCGTTTTCCATAAGCTTCTTCAGTGTGATCCCTCGATGTTTGGAGAGTCTTCCCTTATTGCTTCTCTCCTCGAATGAGTGGGATGGAATCCCTTGTGAACTCTGATTATATCGCAGATCGATGTCGGAAGATGCGCACCAATTATGACAGCGACGATGAGGAAGGAGGAGAGAATGGAGGAAGGAGAGGAGAGGGAGAGAGAGGAGGAGAGAGGAGAGAGGTAGAGGGAAGAGGAGAAGGAGGAGGAGATGGAAGAGATGAGAAGAGAAATACAAATGGACATAATGAGACAAAGAAGGAGGTCAAAGGTGAGTGGACAATTTGAGAATGAGGAGGAATAGTCGATTACAGAAGAAGTCACTCAATCGGATGCGGCGATGACTGTTGAGGTGAGTGGATAGAGGGTGGGAGAGAGAGAAGAGCGAGAAAGAGAAGACGTCACGTAGTCCCATTTCAGAGCTTCTTGAGAGTAATGAACACTGAGAAGTCGTCGGAGGGAGGCGACGTCAAGATCGAGAGTAGCAAGAGAGTCGACAAGGTGTGTATTTAGTGTGTAGATAAGACGTCGACGTCGATCCGCGACGATATTTGACATTTGCAGACTCATATCCGACGACCGATGAATGCTTTCATGATCTTCTCCAAACGTCATCGACCTCTAGTCCATGCTAAGTACCCCAGCAGAGATAATCGAACAGTGTCCAAGATATTGGGAGAGTGGTGGTACGCACTGGGACCAGAGGTACGATCTCCACATACTTTAGAGGAGCACTGAAGATGCAGTGTGGAACGAGGGAAAGCCCTTGCTATTAATGGAAATAGGCCTGTGATTTCAGAAGAAGCAAGAGTACCACGAGTTGGCGGCCCAAGTGAAGGAAGCCCACCACAGAGCTTTCCCTGATTGGAGATGGACTTCGAAGGGAGAAAAGAGTGAAGAGAAGAAGAGAGGAGTGTTCACGACTCCCGCTGTAAGAGGGAACTCCCTTTCCCCCTCTCAGACTTCCTCTTTTAGAATCCTACGAAAGTCGAGCCCTCCATCTCTCTCACATGCGATGTTTCTAATAAGTCGATGAGGTAAGATCTCTTCCCCCTTCTCTTCTCATTACCTTCTTCAGTATTTCTCCATCTCCATTCCTCTCTTCTCTCATCCCTCAATCGGTAAGTGATTGACTCCGTCCTAATGTAATCGTCTTCCTCTCTTCTTCTTCAGTTCCTTCATTCATCTTCATCTCCATTCTTCTCCTCGTCATCTTCTCTTCTTTCTCTTCTCCATTCTCCTCTTTACTCACCGGCCTCTTCTCACTTCTCCTTTCCATCATCGACCAATCAGGCAAGACTCCGCCCCCTTTCCAATCACTTCTCACCTCTCCCTCTAACTCTCTCTCTTCCCTTCAGAGTCAACTCGACTCTCGACCCTCTTCAACGCCTCAATCAAGTCTCTCTCTTCTCTCACCCGGAGTACAAGCTGCATCCATGCATTCAACAGCCAGTCCGAAGAGGTTCCGACCCCTCCCCCTTCTCCCTTTCCGTCTCTCTCTCTCTCTCTCTCTCTCCTCCCTTCTAACTCCCACCCATTGCAGTCTCTTTCCCACCCCGAATTCGACGATGGGCGATTCCCTTCTTAGTTCGTCAACTTCTGGCCCATCTTCAATCTCTCCAATCGTCTGCAGTTCACCTTTCCTTCATAGTCCCGTCAGTTTCGCCGAGGTACGACAAACTTTCCTCTCTCCCACCCACGCTGATGAACCCAATCACGCCCTCTTCTTTCCAGACTTCTTCCTCCTCCTCTCTCTATGTGACCCTTTCTCAGACCACATGGAATCCTTCCTTCGACGATCTCTCGTGCAGTGCCTTTGCTCGTCCTGAACCCATCATCCGAATGGAACCAACTCCTCCCGTGATTCCTTCGTGAGTGATCCCTTCCCTCTTCCCTCCTCTACGACACTCCGTTCCTCCTATAATTACCTCTCTCTTTCAGTGAGTTCCAGTTGATGCCTACGCCGGCTCAACGTGGAATCTCTCGTAGGGCCTCTCAATCCATCGATGTCATCTCTCAGGTAACCATGGCAATTATCTCGTTTCGTCATCGTCTCCCCATTGTACTCGATTGTTGTCCTCTTGTTGTTCTGTGTCTGCGTGGGAAGAGAAAATGGTGAGAGATCAAATTGTCATTTCATGGTGTCCTTTTCAGTCGAAGTCAAAGCGAGCGCGTCGTGACGAAACATCCAAGGATTTCATGAGCAACATCGAATTCGACCGGAAGTTCGCTCAATTGCCCGAGTTCAAACCGACTTCGGCAGCTACTCAATCTCTCCCTGCAACACCAGTGAGAACGATGAGAACTCCGCCCGATTCAGCCGCCCCCGCCAGTGGAATTGTATTCGACTTCAGCGATGACCGAATACAAATTGCACTCATGGTATGGGAGAGAATGATGGTAAAGATCAAAGATCAATTATTTCAGGACGGCCTAAATCTCGATCGCAATGGATCCTGTAGGAGAATTCTCGAGAAGAAAAGGCAACTCATTAGGGTACTTCTGACGGAGAAGGGAATGTTCCCATCGGGTGAGTTCTGAAATCAAACAATAATTTGATATCAATCACTTTCAGTGTCGGAAGTGGCCTCATTCCAACAGGAGCACTCCGATATCTTCCCTGATGCCATGTCAGTGAAGATGAAGATTCGTGAGGTTCGACAGAAATTGATGAATTGTGCGAGGAGAGAGGAGTCCATTGGAACAGCTGAGATTCCTCCTGTTCCAGTTACTGCCGTAGCCTCTTCATAGATTCTCCCCATTCTCGTTCGGTTATAGAATTCGATAATTCGCTTCTACTAGTATTCTCGTTCTCCCCTTCGTCGATTCTCCTCTCTCTCCATTTCCGGGAATCTAGCACCGCTTCACTCGTTTCGTCCAGTATTGCATCGTAGTCCGTGTCTCTCCCCTCTTCACTGCTGCTTGTATAGTGTGTACAGTATCCCTCCCTACAGTATCCCTCCCACTCTCTCTCCTGCCCGATTCACACCGATTAGTTCAGAGTACGACTGACACTTCCGATTCTTGCGATTCAAATCCCCCCTGCAAACCTCAGACCCCCTCAAAGTTCGCCAAAGACAATCGAGAAACGCACACAAACAAACGACTTTTGTCGGATTTCGCATCCCATCTCCGTCTTTTTTTCAATCTCGACTATTTCCCGGTCGTCTCACACGTTCACAATGCAATACACTAGTCATTATTCGACCACTTCCCGTTAGTTTCTCTCTTCGTTTCATTGTGTTTCTGCATTTGCTTTGCTTCGTCGTTCAACTCTTTTTTCATCGTCGTGCCACGCTCCTCTAATAATTCCCTGTTGTCTTTTTTCAGTTATTTTCCCGTGTTTTCGCACCAAACTTCGGCTTCTTATTTTTCTCTCTCCGGTGCACTTTCCCCCCTTTAGGTACCCGTTTCTGTAAGAATACACGGTAGTTAGGAAATATGCGACGATTCGCTCCCTGCCCTGTTTATGTTGTATGGCCATTCTCATGGTTCCTTTCGAACCATTTCTCCCCCCGTGTCCTCTTTCTCTATGGGAACAACTAGGAGACTTCCCCGTGTTCTCCCCTCTCTACTAGGTAACAAAGCATTCGAATCCGGTCACTTCTGTCCTTCTCTTCTTCTCTTTCCACTTCTGTCCCGACATTTTACGACGTCTCTCACCACCTAAATCATCGGTCACAAAAGGAAAAGTGAGGAGGGAGCACTTGAATTGCACCGTTGAGTTCTCAATTATCGATTATTGGAGGAGAGAATTCATTGCTTCGCTCCCAACGCTTTCCCCCCTCTTTTCTCCACCAACTTTGAATATTCCACTGATTAGTAATCACTTGACGCGCTTATTCACAAATCGATTTATTTATTACTTCTTGTCTCTTTCGTACGCTTAAGAAGAATGTTCTGTAGGGATGTCATAAAGTATTGTCTATGCATGGGAGGAACCCCAGTATTTGGAGCAAGGAACAGTTTGGAGTGGATAAAAGTCAGGAGCGAGAATGAGTCCAACGTGAAGAGAAGAGTGTTCTCTGATTGACGGGAGAGCCAAGCACAACTGAAATTGAATCGTCGTCTCATCTCTCTGTGATGTCAGAGCTCAAAGCCAATATTTGATGAAATGGATTTTGGGAAGTTGCGTGGCTTGGTGTGAATAATAGACGGTTACGTCTGCACCTTGGGGCGCTATTTCGAAAGAAAACTTGGTCGCTAATGAGCACGTTGCCTCCCACGAGAAGAAATGGAAAAGTGACAAAAAGGCCTAATCAGCGCGCACTTCAAGGGGGAAGTTTGCGAGAGAGAAAAAAGAAGTTATCCTACGTCTTCGATCCATCCTTTGGGAGTGCAGTTGGTTTTGACGTGGAGATAAGGTTCGACAGTGTCGTCAAAGGGAGTGTCTTCCAGTCGACCACCGAGGGAAAGACGAGCTGACATGTACCTGAGATACATGAATCAATATCAATCCGGAATGAACATATTTCGAACAAAGTATCAACTAGAATTAGCTTCAGATTTCATATCAAATGGGAGTTAGCTGATGAAGGAGCCATTGTTTGCACAAACGGAAAGTCACATAGCTCTAATTTTCTCTTACCCCACTTCAAACTTATCATAATGCCCTAATACTTATTTAGCATGCTATTATATTCTGAAGTATGATAAATATTACAATTACTCACCAGGGAATGAGATAGTCCCTCTTATCGATCAGTTCATCGTGAGTGCTCAATGGAGTCCAAGGGTCGTCCTGATACAACACGAATAAACAAAATTTGAAAGTTCGTCGACCAACAAAATCTACTTTTTTGGTGTAACTATAACTGTTTCTATTGTTACAAACAGTCTGCATCTCATAATAACAGTACGCGTGGCTTTTCCGCTCCGTAGCTTCCTATATCACAAAAAATCAACAATAACGGATACGGCGAACCTCATAGAGTGAAATATTGATCCAAGATGCGTGATGCTTCTTAAATGCGCATCGAATCGCTCCCGTAACTCGAAATGTGAATGAGGCCCTCTTGAAATTGGCAATTGGAGGAGCAGAAGGAAAAAGTGGAAGAAAAGCGAGGAAAAGAAGGAGGATCATGACTTCTTAGCTGTTCGTTGCGTGTGTCTGAGACCCCATCTGTTTACATCACTCTGCCCCTTCTCCCTCCGTCACAACAGTTGTTCGATGCGAACTAACAAGAATGATCTCGTAATCGAGAGGATGGTAGTACTACTCGCATCATTATCGATCGATGCGGGCAAGGAAGTTGACGATCAGTTAGTTTACATGACGAGCGGCGAGAGACAAGGGTGATCGAGGAGAGTCGAGAGAAGCAGACAGAGCGCTACCTGTAATGTAAACTGGCAGTCAGTCCCAACTCTTCCCCATTTACCATCGGTGCTCTCTTCGCTATAGTCGATATGGGGAGACTTCTCTTCCTCGGGATATTCCTCTTCTCTCTTCTCGTTGTTTCTCAGGCAGGCGACCCTGAAGGAGAATCGAGTAGTGGACCTCAGCCTGACGAAGATGAAGAATGTGAGCAGCAATAATAAATTGATTTTAGCTATTTAAATTAATATTTAATTTTTTAGCTTTCTACAACAGGACATATGCAGAGACTCAGAACAAGCTGCAAATGGATATATTCAAACACTACAACAGGTACCTTAACTACCAAACACTGAGTGAGAAGGCTTCCATTACTCTCGAGATATTGTCCCCTGCTGAGAGAGCATACAAAATAGAGAGGGCGGTCAAGCGATAGGGAGAGATCGTCTCTAGATTTTGCATCCGCTATCAGCAGGAGACAATATCTCCAGAGTATGGCTGGACACTTCTGAGTAGGCTATCGGTGATAATGTGTCTTGCTTATGCGTGAATTTGAGGAACGAGCGACCAGTGAAAGACCCGGATTCGACGGTGGAAGTGGACATTCATCTGCACGTTACTCACGTTTCATTCAATCAGAACGAGCAGACGATGACTGTCCATGGACACATGTATATGGTCAGTTTTTTACACATAATACTAGTGAATCAATATTGGGCATAACGTAAACTCAAACTAAATGGGAGTGCACAGAGTTGGATCGACGAGAAGCTCTCTTGGAACCCGAAGGACTATGACGGAGTCACGCAGACTAATGTGAAGAAGTGGCAGATTTGGATGCCCGATATCAAAGTGTCCAATAGGTAATGCATATACTGTATATAATACTGTAGTATACAGTATTATCCAATATCTAATACTGTAGTATACAGTATTATCCAATATCTAATACTGTAGTATACAGTATTATCCAATATCTAATACTGTAGTACACAGTATTATCCAATATCCAGTACTGGATACTCGTTACTTAGTTATCTTCTTATGAGGGGATGGTTACAGTGGTTATCTTCTGCATGATTCTGTATTACTGTAAAAAGGAGGTTATAATTGAAGAGAGAAAATCAATTTCAGCATCAACGGAGTCTATTCTGCACACGATATCTCTCGCAACTCTCACATCACTCTTCAGGCTGTTCCTTCCTTCAAGACGCTAGATATGACCCCTGATAGGGTATGAAATAGGCAAGACTCCAACCGATATCGGTCGATATTCAGGTCAAAGTGGAGACCTATCCAACGTTCGCTATGAAAGTCGGTTGTATAATGGACTATTCCGACTATCCGTACGACGATCACGTCTGTCAGTTTACATTTCAGCCTCCGCGTTTTTTTTCTATCGATGGCGGGAAGTCTCCAACTTCGCTTACTCTCGAGTTTCCTGCTGAGAGTCCATGCCGAATGGAGAGATCATCTCTCACTATCTCTCGATCGTTCTTTCAGCAGGAGACAACATCTCCACAGTAATGGAAATTGGAGACCTCCCGCTCTGCTTACCGTACCCTAGTGTAATGATCTATTTTTTACAGGCGCTGTCCGCATTTTCACTCCCAGGAAGATGCGTGAAGTGAGTCTGAGCGTGTACAGGGGAATGCCGCCGACGATGTTCCTCAGTGAGTGATAATCGAGAGAGAGAGAGAGAGAGAGAGAGAGAGAGAAAGCGAGAGAATCTTTGCAGGTTGGTCAAACGAGACACAAAAACTGTCGAGCGGCGAGTTCACGATCTACCGTGCCACCAACAACATTACCTACCAACGAAAGGGTGGAAATGGAAAGACTTACGATGAATCAGTCCCTGTCACAGGCAATGAAGCGCAGAGATCATGGTGAGGGTGGAACCACTCCAAACTCAATAAAAGTCGCTGGGATATGGACACCAATCTTTCTTGTTTCTAGTGACTTTCACTGACAGGTTGTGAACATGCCCTCTTAGTATCCTGGTCCTAGTGACTGTTTTAAAAGATTAGATGAAGGATAATCGTGGACGCCTTTCAGGACGACTTACAACATGTACGTCTACTACAAGCGTCATTCCGGTCACTACTCCGTCTCTGTGATTGTTCCTCTCGGAACGACAATGACTCTCTCCCTTGTCTCATTGATCATAAGAGATGTAAGAAGATGAATAGAAAATCGATAATTCGGGTCTCCTTCCAGATTCAATTCGCGACTCTCCTCAACGGCGCGACTTTCGCCCTTCACTCTCTCTTTGTCCGCGACTTTATCAAGATCATCCCCACTTCCGTCTATGAAATCCCGCAAGCTCGTATGTTTTTTTGCTAGAAAGTAGATTTATTGAACCTACAAAATGGTATGATCATACCAAAAAAGTCAAAATACGTGCTTTCACGGTCTACCAAAAAGGAACGTTGGTGACCCCTCACTTTTGTGTGCTTTCTTGCCTTCGGTAAACGCAGGAAGTAGTATTTTGGTATTTTGTTTGATCGCAAAATTTCATAAATATAATACAAAATCCCTTTGAGTGTATTTCCACGGAATGTCGGTCGCTCTGACAATCTTCATCTTCATCTTCAATCTCACCATATGGATCTTGTGCAGTCAGAGAGCGGCTCAGAACTTTTTGATTGACAAGTGAGATGGATGATCATAGGTAGCACATGTTATCCTCCCTCCCTCTCTCTCAGGTACTCGCGTCTCTACAACCTTCTGCCCGTCAATCCGTTCCCCTCTTTCTTCGATACCGTTTCGAAGAATCTCGGTGAGAAATCGGAAAGACTGAGCAACAACAAACAAAAACATCTTTGATCTCCCCATTCAGGCGACATTCGTACCCGTGGATGGATGCTAAATGCGAATGTGTGGCGAGCCCAACTGTGCTTGGTTCTCTCCTTTGCTTATCTCATTCTCTTCACTCGAGCTTTTCTAATCTAAACAATCGGATGTCGATGATTTCGTCGTCCGTCCCTCCCACCCCTTCTCATTTCTGTTTTCATTTCCAACCTCTCGGCAAACATTCGGACAATTTATCGATCGCCTTTTTGTCATCATCGTAATCTAGTTCTCGTATTGAAGTAAACGTAATTTATTGTTGAAAGCCGCCGTTAATTTGGAGCTGTCACTTGAATTATCGTGTTTGATTTAGTTGGACTCGGCGCGTAGACAGCGTTACGCGCGTATCTCAACATTAATCATTTTTTCGAAGAAAAACGAAATGGCACAGACCTTCCCACGATAATGGAGAGAATTAGAGCGAGTTGAATTAGATCGATAATTGAACTCCCGAGGAAGAGACCAAGTTGACCTCCCAGTTGAGCCACCTGTAAGATCTTATTTTGATCTACCGATCATCTCTCCTTTTCTCACCAAACCGAGAAACGATATGGTTGTTACTTCCTCAATTAGTTGATACTGCAGGTCATTGTAGTTGATGTCGGCACGATATCTGTGTTATGATGACGTCATCGATCCATACTATTATACCTTCCCTTACTTGTATGGAAGGCCGGAGAAGTTACTGCTTGTTCTCTCTATTTGGATATTGTACTCGGTTCGATTACAAGCCAGAATGCACTGAATTTCTTAATTTAATCTCATTTCTCCCTCCTATTTCTGAATGCACCATCCATTACGCCCGTGCTGTGCACAAGGTCTCTTACATTTCTTCCCTCTCTCGGCTGAGCATCCGCGTGACGAGATAGGGAAGAACTGTGAGAGAGTCGTGCACACAAGAGCAGGAGTAATTCCATTCCTCACATCATGAGCATCATATCCTTCCGATTGCACCGATGCAGTGTAGTTGTGCAGGATAACATGCGGTTCACACGCGGGGAACTAAAATAGACACACCGGAAGTGATCAGACTCCGCCCACTTTCTCTCTCTCTCTCTCTCTCGCTCCGCAGTAATTACCGTAGTTTTGCGGAGCTTGTCCATGTACGGATACGTGCAGTTCAATCTGCCCTCGAGATGTTGTTCTATCCATTTCTGAGTAGAGCAGAGACATTATCTTTATCTCTCTCCCGTAGTCACGCGCTACGCAATGAGATTTGTCGCGAACGTAGACGATTTCGGGATATGGATATTCCTAGGAAACCTTCAAAATCTCTCTCTCCCACTCTCTCTCTCTCTCTTCCCTCCTCCTGCTGTAATGTGATAGGGACACTCGGATCGGAAGGAATGCCACACGAGATTGAGGAGAGATCGAAATAAAGAGCAGACACAAAAAAGAGGAAGAGAGAGAGAGAGAGAGAGAGAGAGAGATGAAGTTTCTGACCTCCATATAGCATGTGCTTCGTCCTTTCTCATTGTTCTCATTCTCACAGATTCCATCTCGTTGAATCAATTTCATTTCCGTCGATGAGACACGGAATTTATTGTAGTCGTTGGAGTACCTGAGCAATGGGTGCAATCAGAAAAAAAACAATTAAGATCAGGACACAAAGTGGGAATGTTCACTTACTTGTTTGTTACTATTTCTAGTGAACAGATAAGTGATCTTTTTCAATTGGTGTCCTGATCCTGTGTACTTTTTCTCTCAGTGTGGCTACCCTTTCGAAAGTACTCCTTCACAAGAAAAAAACTTGATAGCAATAACGCGACTGATTTACTGTGTCTGAACTTTAGCACTGTAAAGGTCAGCCGTTTCCCTCCCTTAATTTCTCTTAAGTCGGACTTTCTAAATCATTCTCAATCTTCTCTTCACTTACATGTACAATCGTGGGAACGGCGCGATATCCGTTTTGTACTCGTTTAGGAATATTAATAGCTCCTCCTGAAAGAGTCGGAGGGTTTCAATCTGGGCTAAGTCGTTGTTTACGCTTACCCCCGACCAAGATGGGAACAGTTTTATCGGTTCCTTGAATCGCAGGCCCAGCTTCCCGATTTCATCGTAGCTTATTTGGTGTAGTCTTACAGCACGAAAACAGCGACCTCTTCGGATAGTGTAAGTAGGTTGAAAGATCTGAATTTGTGTGATCACACCACTTTTTATGAGTAATCGCTGACTTTACAACAATCGAGTGTCTCCTCGCCGAGTTTGCATTGTTGAAATAGATCCGAGCACTGAAATCCGAAGAGATCCTGGCCAAAGTGAAAGAACTCCTGCAAATAGAACTATCGTGATATCATTCCTCGTCCTTCTCTCGTTTACCCTCGCTGTTTTGTTTCCGCGCAATACTTCGTACATAGGCTTGAGCGTTTCCATCACGTATCTGAAAAACTTTCCCTGTACTCTCTTACTTCTCTACATCTAGATAGTCCAACTCTCTTATATTCAATAGATTTCACCCTCTACTCTCTCAAATTCATGTACTAGTTCGTCAAGAGACTGAGTGTCTAGATGTCGAGAGTTCTCGCCATGCGTATTGTGCACTTTGATTCCCCTTCTCACGTTGCGTTCCACTTGTCCACTACGGTATCGAATTTCTGGAAGCCGCTCCCAGCGAGAATGTAGACAAGCAATTGAGTGAGAGTGTTGTTGTTCGCCTGAAGAAGAGAGCATCGAACCACAAGTGATTTGATGGATGTCTCACAGAGGGAAAACGAGGATGAGCAAAGGAGTGAAATCGAGAGAAGTCTACGTGATCTGGAACCGTCCCACACACTGTCACTTGCGGAAGCAGAAGTCGATCCACCTTAGATTATCGATTAATGGGTTACCGTAGCGACAACTGGATACTGTAGGATGCAACATTGATTGATCGCTCACCGATTTGTAGCTGATTAGCGTCGCCGTTGGATGTGCCATGTACTCGCCGATTATTTGCGCGGTACAAATCCCTCCTGGAAATTACAATTGTGAAAAGTTCTCCCACTCAAACGCCATCTAGAATCCCATAAAAGCCTAGAAAGTGCGCTTTATTGCTGCACAACACTACCATATTCTAGTGTGTGGGGGCAAGAGAGAGTCACTCTGCATCACTGCACAACAACAGTGCTTTTGACTGTGAATCGGATGCCTTGTGTCCCACTCTCCATTTTACCGCACTCATTGCTTTCTCGATGATTTCTGACCGCCCCCATGACTTTTCGCCCTCTTGGAAAACAATGAATGATATTGTGGACTTTTCTGTCGAGTGTTGTGAGAAAAAGTCACTAGGATCAGAACACCAAGTGAAATGTTCACTTACCTGTAAGTGAATATCCCGTATTTCTAGTGACTTTCACTTACAGGCATGTGACCTTTTTCGTTTGGTGTCCTGATCCTGGTTACTTTTGTCTGAGTGTGGTCCTCACCAAGGAGACAATTGATGAGGAGAACGAGCAACCAAAGGGCTTTGTACCACTTTGTCTTCGCACTCAAAACGTCCTGGAGACCGAGAAAGTCGAGACCGGGGTATTCATCCTGAAGAGTGTAAGCAGTCTACATAGAGTGCAAACTACCGAGCGTCTCTAGTGAATACGATTCTAGTATATTCATGAAAGTCTGCTATCTACTCACAATTATCTAAGAGACTTCACTGCTTCGCACTCTGTGAACGGTAGAGAGAACTGACCTTTATCATTCCTTCTTGATCACAGGACTTCTTTCTGCTTCTTCGTAGCATTATTGAGTGCAGTCTTCTCCTCAGCTCATTCGACCTCTCGGGGATCGAAGTCGAGACTGAAATGGAGATACGAGGAAGGTGATAAGCTGCCGATTTAACGGGAGAGAAACTTCTTCTCTTTCTCACTTCCATCTCTCTTTTCTCTTCTTCCGCCGCTGCGTCTAACGACATTTTGGCTCGTTACGATTTACGCAGAATATTCTGATCTTATTGCCCCACAGTAATCCTTCCTTCTTCCTCTGCCCTCCACCTACACGAACTCTCTTAGATGTCGACATCCAGATATTCTTTTGACGAGATAGCACATGAATTTGAGAGAGTAGACGATAAAGTACGATAAGAGAATTGGACTATATAGATGTCGAAGAGAGTTCGCGCTCTGAGTATTATGTTATCCCCTTTCTGCACCTCTCTCAAATAACTTCGTTCGACCGGTAGGACAGCGAGAAGAGAAGTGGATTGTATGTGTGCATTTGAGTCGAGAGAGACTCCCTAACAACAAAAAGTGATCCTCTACTCTTTCTTCTCCGTTCGTCCTCTCCACTTTCACAACACATGCTCTTCATTCTTCTCTCTCTCTCTCTCTCTCTCTCTCTCTCTCTCTTTCTGATCTACCATCGATTCTCTTCCTTCTTCTCTCTTTGTTTTCCTCTCGTCCTTCACAACCCCGTTGCCACTTCTCATGAATTCCCTATTCTCCATCATTTTCTTCCTTCTTCTTCTCTCATTTCCGACCGCCCTCTTCTCCTCTAACTCACTTTGCACCTCTCTCTCCACTGATCTGACTCTCTTCCTCCTTCTCGACCCGCTTCCTCGTCTCTCTCTCTAATTAGTCACCTTCTATTTGTGTGTCGGGTCTCTCTCCTAAATCTGCAGCTCTTCCCTCTCTGAGTCCTTCTCTTATTCTCTCCCCTCTTTCGCCTTTTTCTTCTTCTCATTCTTAGTTGCTTTCCACCACCATTTCCGCTCATTATACAACTGCACATCGTCAATGAGCAAATCGTCGGAGGGGCGAGAAGGTGGAAATGCTCTCAATTTACATTTCACACGCCCTCCCCCATCTCCCTCCAGAGTCTATGTGTGTCTATCGGAAGAATGACTGACACATCTCATCTCCTGACTCCGCCCCTTTCTCCATTCGTGATCTGAAACACGAGTGCATTCCATTACAATGTTCCTCTTCCTCTTCCCTCCTCATCTGTTCCTGATCGACTCTCTACTTTCTCATTCTTTCTCTTCTTTCCATGACGCCATTCACTCATCTTTCTCCGAGATTCCTCTTAGTTGTGCCAAATACAATTTCGAAACTCTGTACAAAGGACAGAGAAAAGAGAGAAGAGGATAAGCGGGAGACTCCGCCCCTCAGAAGATTCTCAAACGGGCGAAAACAGAGAGGCGGCATTGTAATTGTTCTAGTTCTCGGCTCTTCTGTCGGATCATTCGTCCGTTCCCTTCCCCCCCCTTCCCTGTCTTAATCCCTTCCTCTTCTCTCTCTCCTTCGCTCTCTCCGAATCATCACATCATCTCTCACTTCTAATTTCCACATTTCGTGTATATTCTCAGTTTCTCGCATACGGCCCTCAATCATTCTGTGCTCGGTCTGTAAGCGAGAAGGGCACAAAGTTGCGATAATTCCTCGACATCTCGTTGCATCAATCTCTCTCTCTCTCCGCTTCCTCCTGGAACGGCATTTGCCACTTTCATCTCTTTCATTTATCTCAGTCTCGCTCTTCTCTCCTCGCCCTCATCACGTAATTTCTAATAGGAATGGCTTACTTCGACCAGTCTTCGACTCCTTTTGGATTGGAAGACGAGACGCACGATGAGAATTCTTCTATCGTCGTTCTCACTATCTCAGCCAGGTTCGACCATTTACATTTATATTTAAACAACTTTATTAGCTGGTCTTGGGCGTTAAAGCTAGGTTGCCGAGATCTCCATTGAAAGCGATCGTTTCTTTCGAATTGCACGAATTGTTCAGTTGGAGCATTCACAGAAATTGGTTGCAGCTCACACTTTCACGCTCAAACGACCTCTCTTTCCGTTGAGATCTAAAAGATGTATGAACTCTCAGTACTAGCTTGCATCTCCAGGGGGCGAGAAACGATATCCTCCGAGAACGGAAGGTGTGGGTGTGGGATGTGTCTGAGTTGTCTCGGTGGTAAGAGAGAGAGAGAGAGAGAGAGAGAGAGAGAGAGAGAGAGAGGGAGGGAGGGAGAGAGAGATGGGGAAAGGGAGAAACAAACGGAAGAGTCGAGGATGATTAGCTTACGAGTAGGAGTACGCATGTCTACTTGTACCCGAAGTGAGAAGTCAAGCAGTAGAGAATATCTCGTCCCTTTCTCTTTTTCTCTCTATTCGAAGGCTCTTTGTGACCCGAAAAGTGAGACCTCACAGATGATATGAGATAATATAACTCAGAGGGTAATAGGTCTACAAAACCATGAGTCTACGCTGGACAGCGACGGTTTTCAAAGTATAATGTCACCGCTCCCCGGCTCCTATTAGATGTTAAAAGTCGTCGCTTTCCAGATTAGACTTGTGGAGTCGTAGTCTTTTTTCTCTATAACAATGAATTGTGCAGGGGACTTCGAGACACTGACATCGAATCGGTTTCTGATCCCTTCGTCGTCGTTTCATCCACCCAAGCAGGAATGATTCGATCGAGGAAATGGAAAGAAGCTGGTCGAACGGAGGTGAGGAGAGAGAGAGAAAGAGAGATGGGTCGAATAGATGACGTATACTACATATCACAGACGATTAACAACACTCTTGATCCCGATTGGGCGACGAAGATCCAATTGGAGTACAACTTCAGTGAGCAGCAGAGACTTCTTTTCGAAGTGTGAGTCCAGAGAGAGACAGAGAGTGATTTATGATCACTGCTTGAATAAACCATCAAATCAACATGTTTTTCGCCTGAATATTCGTCGGGGCAAACGTCGGGGGAGGAGGGAGAGATATCGGATGACAGTGGGAAGGAGAGGTTACTTTACTCTTTTCAGCTATGACAAAGGCAACAAAGGAAAGCACACTAGACTCGGCCAGGCGACGATTCTCCTTCACGAAATCATCGGGCACAAATATAACAGAGTTACCGTACCTCTAAGGTGAATCAACTCGGCATTCAATGTCGATCAGAAATTGACATTTATCCAATACTAACAACAGCTTTTGTGTGCTCCTTCTTCTGCTTTCTAGAACTTAGTGAAGTTAATGAACAAGATGAGATTCAGAGGAGTTATCGTCTCTGACGAGGCCGTTCCTGTGTAAGCTTCTTGACTGTGAACGCCCGTCAATCTATCGTACCGTTATCTGCACGTTTTTTGATCTCTTTGATCTTTGATCTTTGATCTATCTCCCTCTTCTGTCTCTTCTTCATCCACAGTCCTCATTCCATCACGAGACTCATTGACTCCTTTCCGAGAGAGAGACACCGGGGAGAGAATGTCTGGAGTGAATGTCTCTCATGAATGCATATCTGTCCTGTCTCCTCTTCCTCTCTCTCATCTCATTCATTTGCAGTGAAGAGGGCAAGCAATACGGGACGATTACGATATCAGCCGAGGAGCAATCGAAAGGACGACAAGAGTCCCTCTATTTCATCTGTTCCGCCTCTAATGTCGACAGGAAGGACTTTCTCGGCAAATGCGATCCCTTCTTGAAAATCTCACGCATCAACTACGACAATACGTGAGCGCTCTTAGACGACGAATGAATGGCATTTCCTCCTGCACCATTCTTAGTAGCAAAAGAGGGGCCGAGGCAATACGCTTATCTGCGATTCTGAAAGATTCTTAGAGAGAGAGAGAGAGAGATCCTCCTTTTACAGACTCCAACTTGCGTACCGTACTCGATACAAAGAACAGAATCTGAACCCGAAATGGAAGCCGATTGAAATCCATCTGGGCCAGTTGTGTTACGGGGAGAAGAACAGGTACGAGACACGGTTGACATTCGTCTCTTTCCTCATTCACATATGAATTGAATATTCCACTTCTTCCAGACAATTTCTCATCGAATGTTACGACTGGGACCAGGACGGGAAGTGAGTGACTCTTTTCCCCTCATGGGCAAGGACAGGAGAGAGAGAGAGAGAGAGTGAGAGAGAGAGATGAATATGAGTGTTTGTCATTGCAGTCATGAGTTGGTCGGGAGTTGTGTGACTACCGTGGATCGGATGATTCACAAGATGGACAGAGACTTGCCGGTTAGTTCTCTCTCTCTCTCTCTCTTTCTTTCTCTCCCTTCCCTCACCCCTTCCCATCTCTCAACCCAGTTTCCACTTAATTCCCTTCCAGAATTAAGACGCTTTCCAATCACGACCAATTTATGCAGAGATGATGTGTAGGGGAGGAAAAAGTCGGAGTAGTACAGAAAAAAAGCGAGAAGAAGGGGGAAAAGAAAAGAGGGATAAAGGGATATGAGACGTCCCTGGGGAGTCTCAATGACACAAGACACCACTCAATCCATCTAAGAGATTCCACTCTAATTTCATTGTAGTGAGGGGGTCGCAAAACACACGTGAAAGTCGTCTTTCGAACGAGGCAAAGTCTCAGGGGAGAAGAGGAAATAGTGCAGAATGACGGCGAGGGTGGACAACAGGGAATGGATTATTGAAGAGAATTGGAAGGCTGTTGATTGGACAGTCAAATTGAAGGAGAGAGAGAGAGAGAGGAGCACTCTCACGCATCGCTTAGCGACTGAAGTACGAACTGCGCTCTTTACAGCTAATCAACGAGAAGAAAGCGCGAAAAAACAAGAAATACGAAAACTCGGGGATGTTCCATATCCATAAAGTGTACTGTTGGATGGACTACACCTTCCTCGATTTCATCTCAACCGGGTAAGTGAAAATATCGCAGGATGCAATGGCAGGAAATTTGGCGGTAACGGTGCGAAACAGTCGTACCTACCCCTCTCTCTGACGCATAAATCAATGTACTACTGTTGGACGTATTTCGTAAACAAATTTATTTGCAGCACTGAACTGGACTTCACAGTGGCCATAGACTTCACAAAGTCCAATTTGCCCCTAGAGGATGACTCTTCGCTCCATCGGGTTCGCCTTTCAGAGATCACAGTGTTGCGTAAACAGAAAAAAGTGATGAATAACTGACGGCTTCTCTCTTTCTCTTCTCTCACAATGGGTGCCCATTCCAGGTCGAGTCTGATGGAAGCGCCAACCAATATGAAATAGCCATTGAGTCCATAGCTGAGGTGAGGGAGGCACATAGAGAGATACGAGAAAGGGACCAAATAAATCTTTATCGTAACAAATTATATTGTGCGAAACAAAACATCAGCATGGAACATGCCAGTGGCATTTAAAGAGAAGACAAGTCCAAAATATAGTACAATAGATATCGTTGCGATCCGATGACCCGATTGTGAGGATTTATAAGACAATTTCAGATCTGCCAACATTATAATACGAGCAAAGTCTTCAACGCCTTTGGATTCGGTGCCAAACTGCCGCCAACGAACAAAGTTCACTTCAATTTTCCCTTGGTACGTCGCATTTCGAGGATTAGTAAGGGAGAGAAATGATGTCACCAATGGATAAATGCGTCGTTGCAGAACGTGGAGAGTGGAGATCCGCGATGCGAGGGAATTCAGGGACTACTGCACTCATATCACGTAGCACAGCAATATGTAGAACTCAGTGGACCAACTGACTTCGCACCTACTATTAGGTGAGTACTGTAACTTATTTTTTTTATTTATCGTACACCACAAGGGTGCGACAACTTCCTCCTTGATTGAACATCTGAAGGCCCTCGTTCGGTAGTCAGTCTCCTCAGCAGTTCTCTCAGAACAAAAGTAGGGATCGAACAGAACACAACTCATTGTTTACTATTTTGCTTCAGCTTCCCTTAGTGCTCCTTACTCTCCGAATTTTAACCGAGATGACATATTCCGAGCCCCTCCATATCTTCCTTTTATTTCCTGTCAGATTTCAAATCGTGTTGCGTCTCGGGTGTGAAACATTGTTTAGATAAATTGCAATGATTAGATTCGCCGCTCGTCGTGCTTCTTCTCTTCCCACCGATGGCAGTAAATATCTCGTCCTTCTCATTATAACTGATGGAGTCATCTCTGACATGGCAAAAACCAAGGAGGAGATCGTTAAGGTAATTGAAACGGGAGAGAAGCAATTATCGCTGAAATATCTGATGACAAGAAGGCATTATATCATACTTGTGCTGCTCATTTTATGCTATGAATAATTGATTGATTAGATAATCGCATAAAAGTATTAACTGTCAGGCCTCCGTCCTTCCTCTTTCCATTATAATCGTCGGCGTCGGTTATGATTCCTTCGAGGAAATGAAGGTAAGCACACGAATCCATCAAATATCTAATCATTCGCCGTAGTTGAGTCGAATGCTCTCGTAAAGTACACTTTTCTTCGTATGCATAAAACGATACTTCCTCGATGAATGATTGATAGGGCTTTTCCAATGTTGCCGTGTTGTGATGTATATCCATGATGAGTATTATTTTCTAGGTGCTCGACTCGGACAATATCGTGCTCAGTTCGAACGGCAAATTCGCCAAGAGGGACATCGTACAGGTGAGGGTGGCTCTCTCTCTCTCTTTCTTCCTTCTCTTTTCGGTCTCCCAACTACCCCAGCAACACCCTAACTACCCTTTTTGTTTTGCTCTTTGAAAGGACTGCCCAAATCGGGAGAGAATCGTGAGAGAGCGCCCCCGCTAATTCTTTCCTTTCCCGTCGGATCGAGAGAGAGAAATGGAGGAAGAGGAGTCAAGGAAACGATATGAATCCATTTCAGTTTGTCGAGATGAGGAAGTTTCTCCCTCCTCATCGACAGTTGACACAACACGAGATTTACGAAGCAAAGAGTCATCTGGCGAAGGAAGTCTTGCAAGAGATCCCTGGACAACTCACGAGCTATATGAAATCGAAGGCTAGTAGAACTATAATCAATAGCCTCTAAAATTGAGAGCGTTTAAGAAAAACACTGAGCGCAAATGTAGAATGGTTCTCTTTGGTTTTCCTTTTAAAGAATGTGGAATTTCGCGTGTGGAATGAGGAGGGTGGAAAACGGTTCTTCTCTGAGAAATGAAACCATGAAGAATCGTTGTCCTTGCAAATAAATTAGCAGTGTACAAAATAGAAATGCATAAGAATAAATCGATGTTGCAGGGAGTCTTTCCTACTCAACATTCATCTCCTCAACGAGAACAGCAGCCAATCTTCATCTCGAATCTGAATGGAATGAGTCCGATGACGTCACCCAGAGGATGTTCCGCCCCCGCCAGTCCACTTAGTGAGTTGCACGAATATTTAGAAACCCCTAATACATCTCCATTAACCTATTTCCGTACTGACGTATATGCTATTTCCGTGTGTGAATGAGCGACGCTCATGCATTTTGTATCAATCGAGAACATTGGGGAGGAATAGTGCAATGATGAGCATGCACTCTTCGATTGCTTTGTATATTGTCAGAATCATTTAAAAATGTATCAAGACTCGTTAAAGGAGCTTACCATCTCCATCTCGCGTGGTTTATTGTTACTGTAAAATTGCTTGACCTGGAGCGCATTTATCTTTTTATATGAATTAAAATTAAACAAAATGTTAATTGCAGTTCACACGGATTCTGGTCGAAGACGTCGAATGCTTCCTCAGATTCCGATCGAAGAGACTCGTCAACTTCAGATTTCATGAACCATTACACCATTATCGACCTCTTCTCACTCAGAGTGTGAACTAGATGTCGACAATTAGAATGTCCAATTCTCTTATATTCAAGAGATTTCACTCGACTCTCTCACATTTATGCACAATCTCGTCAAGAGACTGAATATATGACATCTAAAAGAGTTCGCACTCTGTGTCCAACCAAATCGTGGATCATTCCCATTCGTTTTCTCCTCATCTCTCCCTCAAATATCGGTCGCGTAGAAGCAATAACTTGTACATTCTCCGCTTTCTTCTCACTTCTCTCGAGCTACGACCAAATATCAATTCACCACTCGCCTCTCTTTTCTCTCTCTTGATTGCACTCTAAACTTTGCACCAATCTCTCATTATCACCGTTGTTGCACTCATTTCCATTGGACTCGCTGATAAATCACGGGACGCAAGCTCCTCTCTCAAAATTAATTCCAAGAATATAAAAATTATTTTATTTTAATAAAGTCATAATCATGATCTTACTGATCCTAAACGTACTACTGAAAGTACTGTACTTCTGCTCCCACTAGTCATGAAGGGGCCGATCACTGACTGATCTACCGTATCTCGAATGGTCCCATTCTCCTTCCCATTCTTCAGTGCAATAACTATCGTCGTCGATCTCACTCTCACAGTCACGAGATTCTTCTCCAAATTCCTCGCCGAGTCAAAACCGAGAGCATCGATTGTCTCTTTCGATTAGTGTTTATCATCTTTTTGTTAGAGCTTTACGATCGCGAAATGGGAGAGATTACTGTAGTTTTCAGCACTTCTCTTTGAACTTTTATTCGATGCGGCGGTAAGAGGTTTCGTCAGTTTGACGGGGACGAAGTTTGAGTAACTTTCATTGGCAATAACTCGAAAAGATTGAGAGCAGCAACAAAGTTCAAGTAGAGCAGACATAGAGAGAGAGAGAGAGAGAGAGAGAGAGAGAGAGAGCTCTAAGGACAGTTAGGATCAAATTGAGAAAAGGAAAGAAGTACGAATGATCACTACGATGAAAGTGTAAGAAAGAGAAGGAAGAAAGTACGACCAGAGCACCGTCACAAACAGCGATCTTTTCCGCCCTACAAGTGTTAACTCCGTCATTCCAAAGTGTCCTCAAAGATGCGGATCGACAGAGATAGTATATCTCGACAATCTTCGGTAAGTCTGATCAGCAGGGAATACGTAGTCCTGTACAGCAACCTTACCGGTGAGCCCCGACAGAGTGGTCGCTTGTCGACGTAAAGTCCTCTTTATTCCGGTAGCAACTTCCTCGATAACAGACAATATTCGCTCTTATCGAACTTGAGCTTTCCCTTTTTCTGTCTCTTCTCTCTCTCTATCTCCACCCACTCTCTATCACTTCATTCTTCAAGCAAGTTCGGGTCGCGCCTCTCTTTTCATTTCGATAGATCCGCTAATGAACATGTGAAGAATCACGGCGCTTTTCACGCGCTGCGCGCTAGGAATAAATTGATCCCTCCGTCACTACATTCTTCATATCAAACGAATTTTTCCCATATTTTTTGTGAAATTTCGAATCTTCCTCAAGCGCCTCAAACGAAGGTTTATTAATATATATTTAGCCTCCGCTCATCCTTTTTCATCTTTCTCTATTGTCCACTCGCAAGTGGAAATGGAAGTGAATGAAAAGGGGAGTGATTACCTATCCCTCCTCCTATCGCCCATCTCATTCCTCTCTCTCTCCCACTTGCAAAGAAAAAGGTCGACCGTTCGGGGAAGCCATTTGAGATAGAAGAGCACGTTCATCGTTATCTTCTCTCTCTCATTCAATTTCGTCTCTGCAGAGTGAAATGGCCGCGCTCCCTTCTCCCACTGGACCGAAACCAAGAAGGAAACTGTCCACCGTACAATTGTCAGGTGAACTCAACTACTTCACTTTGAAAAGTACATATAACAGTGCGGCAATAAAGCGTGATAGCAATCATAAATACAAATTATGTTTTGCAGTGAAAATCCAGAACGAGTTGGACAACACCCATGTGTCGAAGAGTGGAAAGACGCGTCTCTCCAGTGAGTTTGGAATTTTTGAAATATCTTCTAACAAAATATTTCAAGACAAATTCCGTAACGACATGATCATGAAACGAGGCTCGATCGCGTATGGAATCGCCCAGTGGATTATTGAATTGGAAAAGGTAATTTCCTTTTTGATCAATAGTGTTGTAGTCTATGACATCAATTGCCAATCCTAATATTTCAGTCTCACCGTCTGGAAACTGAGCGAAACTCAGCCGAGGTCATCTACGAGATCATTCGACTCGCCAACGACACTTCCGATATTGCAGCCTTCAAGATTATCAAGGTATCTTGCAATCTGGAATAGCCAATTCCATAATTTATCATAATTCAGAACGTTCGTAAGCGTAATCTGCGTGAGTCGGATCTTCCCGAGTGTGCATTCACTCCCTCCAATCCTCACAATCCCGAGCACGCGTCGCTGAATAAACTGCTCAGGGTAACTATCTCCCCTCACTTACTCGTTAACTTTCCTCTCTTTCGACTCGTGACAGGGGAACCCCGATCTCTTTCTACCACTCGTTTGAGGTGATACGGGAATGCGACACGCGCGCAATCAGTTCTATCGCTAATCGAGATAAAGAAAGGGGAGAGGAGTTGACACTGAACTGTTCGCTGTAGGAGAACTTTGTTTCTCCTCAGTAGATCTTGCCTCGTACACCACACATCACAGATAATCTTAATGATATTAATAATAATAATAATCACCCGAGTAGCAACTATATTTGTAATTAGTAAAGAAATGATAAAATAAAGGAACGATAATTTTTTCAGGTGCTCAGTTTCTATGGAATTCTCTCAGACGATCCTCGATTGGCAGAAACTGTTGAGAGACAAGCACAAATCGAAGAGGAACTTGAGAATCAAGAGAAGGCAACTAATCCATTCTCAAAGGAAGACTTCATCCAGTTCGTACTACTAATTAGTCCTATTCGATAATGAGTTAATTAAGATGTGTTCATCCCGCGATTGACATTATCTCGCGCGCATTCCGAAACGAACTGGAAATTCCTCAGTGGAGAGACTTCACCACCAAACTGAAGGAAATCTTCGAAGAAGTTATTTTAATAAAATTAATTTAATTTAAATATTCGATATGTAGACGAAGAAAGTGACCGACGGAGAGGTCGCCACTTACATTCCACAGTTGGCCCGGCAGAATCCCGAGTATTTCGGCGTGTCAGTGTGCACTATCGACGGGTCGAGATGCCATCTTGGAGACTCAAAGGTGGATCAAACACGAGCCGTACCTTGATTATCGATTAATTTGCAGGTTCCATTCTGTCTACAATCCGTCTCGAAGGCGTTCAACTACGCTTCAGTGTCGACTGATGTTGGATACGAGGCGATCCACAAATACGTGGGGCACGAACCAAGTGGAAGACTCTTCAATGAGATCTGTCTCGACTCTGAGAGTGAGTGAGAGCTCAGAGGGAAATAAGTCTAGGACTTCTGGCCACCGAGAGATGGCTTTCAAAGTCTAAAAAGTCGCTCCCCTACTCCTCTGTTCGAAGCGAGTTACCATTCGGTAGCACGGATGTTCAGAGTCGTAGACTTATTTGAGACCTTACATCACTCCTATAATTCATTCTCTACACTACAGAAAAGCCGCACAATCCAATGATCAACGCGGGCGCAATTATTGTGACGTCGCTGATCAAGTGAGAACACGAATTGGACGAAATAGAGAGACAACAATCAACTTTCTAAGGACGAAATGGCCGATGGCTGAGCGATTCGACTTTATTATTGAGAAGTATCGAAAGATGGCGGGAACTTACCCCGTAGAGTTCAACAATGCAACGTGAGTTGAGTAAAGAGTTCAAGAGATCAAAGATCACTCAGATTTCTATCGGAGCGAGACACAGCAGATCGAAATTACGCACTGGCTTACTACATGAAGGTAAATTTCGCATACAAACTAAGATTACAGAGAAAACGTGGAAATTTTCGTATTTTGAACGCTTTCCTTCAGGAGCATCAGTGTTTCCCTCACTGGGAAATCATGAACCTTCGGGAGGAACTAGAACTCTACTTCCAATTGTGCTCTCTTGAATGCAATTGTGAAACTCTCGCAGTCATGGCTGCCACTCTCGCTAATGGAGGTAAGAAACGTTCTCACCAAGAAATAACTCTGATCATGCGAATACGAAGAACGAGAGTATGAAATTCTAATCTTAGAGATCGTACAAAAATGAGAGAGCTGATCTCTTGATTTCGTGTACTCTCTCGCGAACTAGAGAAAAATCTCTCGCTAGAATCTGATGCAATTTCTAACTACTAGAGAATTTCTTTGTGAGTACTCTGACTGCAGTCGGCAATTCATAAAACAATAATGAGATTCGTTCGCGCAACGTTTATAGTTCTGAACGAAAGTCGTTTTCTGTGTCGCTCAAACACTGAACCAGTTTTACGAGTTCTCAATGAAGACGAAAATAACACCTAGACTAAATGAGCGAGGGTGGATCATTGATCTCTTTGCAAAAGTCAATTGGCAGCGACACAAAGATGTTTGAGCATTAAGATATAGTAATCGTATTATTCACTGCAAAGAGTACTTTAATCTTTCTATTCTGTGCAGGAGTCAATCCTCTGACATACACTCGTTGTATCTCACCGGAAGCATGCAGAGACGCCCTCTCACTCATGTATTCATGTGGAATGTACGATCTGTCGGGACGATTCGCATTCCAGGTAAGACCTACGACTTTTGAACACAATAACTTAGAAAATCCTTGGTAAATACGAATATGATAGAAAACAACATTTGAATGCAAGACTAAATTATTATTTGTTTTAAATATTATTATATATTAGGTCGGTCTCCCTGCAAAATCGGGAGTCTCTGGAGCGATGATGGTAGTTATTCCGAGTGTGCTTGGAATGTGTCTCTTCTCTCCTCTTCTCGATCGAACGGGAAATTCCACTCGAGGCGTCGCTTTCTGTCGCAATTTCGTCAAGTATTTCGCCTTCCACAACTACGATCATCTCAAACATCCCGACGATATCGTCAAGAAGGTCGCGCCTCTCTTCGATATGAGTATTCAGTCTTTCGATTGGCTCTATCATTATCGATCCCACTCCAGGTTGACCCGAGAAAGCCAGAGAAGTTCAATGAAAGAGACATCATCGTCAGTTTGCTATTCGCTGTGAAGAAGAATAACCTCGAGCTACTACACAGGTTAGATAGTTCTAAGCCATATTCTAATAGCCATTTTCTAATAGAGTAATACTGAAGAAAATATGCATTTGAAGACAGATGGACAATAACAAATGAGATATTCAGATACTACATGAAGGGATTCGATCTCGAGATGGCGGACTACGACGGTCGTACTGCTCTTCACATCGCATCTGCAGAAGGACACTACGAAATTGTCAAATTCCTTCTCGGAACTGCCGGAGTCACTCACGATCCCAAGGACAGGTGGGATGACTACATATTTTAAATAAACTATAATTTACCTAGGCCCAAGGAGCAACATGATTTTAAGTTTTAAAAGAAATTAAATTGTAAAAGTAATGAGTCCTCTTCACTTCATCTCAATATCTTCTCATCTAATCAGATGGGGCAACACTCCTCTCGAAGACGCCATTAAATTCAAGCACACAGCAATCGAGAGAGCCCTTCTCAAGTATCACAGAATGGAGATGGTGAGAAGTGAGACTTAAGGAAGCGAAAAAGTCATACCTACAGCAGTTTCGAACACTGTTTCTTTTAGTACTCATAGAAATACTTATAGATATTCGCATACCAATTCAATTAACTAAATGCTACGTATACATTAAGGTTGCACTCGGAATCTACGAGGGATCAGATATGAGCGATCTCACTGATTTCTCTGATTCTGATGCTGAAGCTGAAGAGAAGAAACCGAGAACCAGACGAAGTTCGTTTTCTTTTTGATTTACGATAACTATGTAAGTTCTTATCACATCATCTGTTGAGGACGAGACATGTGATAAATACTTACTTACGATGATACAAATATTGTGGTTTAAAGAGGCGTGATATGGACCTTCCGTAATGAAGATTTATCTACAGACACGATGATCGAAGTGGACGTTAACTCGGACAAATCGGACAGGACTGAACCAGTGACAGAACTCATCAGAACCACTCCATCTTCTGGAGGAACAACTATCGAGAGTGGTCGTAGTTCCCACTCTCCTCCAATAAGAGAGGAAGAGGAAGAGTTGGAAGGAGTAGAATCGAGTGAGGACGAGAACGCCCCCATGGGAAGGGACCTTCACGCAACTGAACTACCACCAATGATCCGACGTGAGATTGAACATGTGATAGAACTGCGTCGGTTTTGAATAGTCAGAAATGAGTGTTATTAAGAAATAGAGTGAAATGTATATATCATAATTGTAGGACCTTCCTCCCGCGGACTCAAGCGATGAGATGATGGCACTTTCTAGGAATCGGCTATGAACCCCTATGTGTCTGTTTCTCCTTCTCACTTGTCAGTTCGTGTATTGCCGTACCGGTCGTGTTACCATTGCTAGTTAGTAAAGAGACCAATTGCTCCAGCATTTCTTTCTCATAACAATCCAAGTATCGCATTACGCCCAGGAAACATGAGATTCTCTTTTATTTTTTGTTCGTTATGCATAGACGCAACAATTGTATTGCTCTCGTAGACGAATTCTTGACGAATCGAGTCGATGACCGAATAAATCAATATAACAATGAATGCGAAGATCGCGAAGATTAGCCCGTGATTGTGAATGCCTCCGCTTTCCTGAAACAAATATTGAATAATAATGATTTTTTTCTCATTTAGAACGAAATATCTCAATGGATCAACACCTGAATGTTGATATTATGGTTTTTGAATAGAAACAGTAAGGAGGAGCGAACAAAAAAGGTGATTCTCACTTGGGAGGAGCTCTTCGTTGTTGTACAGGAGTGTGAACGAGACTCGTTCGTCTCGCTGAATGCTCTCGAACAGAATCGGACGCTCGATAAGACTGACGACTGTCTCCTCTCAAATTGATCAATATGACTCTTCTAATATGTTTTCAATTATACAACGAAATATTCTCTTGTTGTACGTTTTCACTGTATAATGGAACATTTATTTCATTTATTTCACTATCAGCTTCTTCCTTTTCACTAACCGATCTCCCGCAACCGAGGGAACTCTAGAAGGTGCCGATGGAGTTCGAGCTCCTTTTCGAAGAGTTGGAATGATCGCACTCGGCTCCCTCTCCATTCGCTGCAACGCAATTATTATACCAATTTGAGTGTAACTCAAATAAATTCCATCGATAGACATACATATTGGGCATGTTATGACTATTATTAACACATTTTGCTATTACCGTAGAGATAATGGAAACTGTTGTTCACCTCCTGCCATGTCGGTTTCTTCTCCCACCATTCCAACTTCGGCTCTCCCTCGTTTTCATCAGGATCTATGAATATCATCCCTCGCGTGATTATAATTTCAGAAATTTTTTTTGTTATCGATCTACTGTTTCTATTCTATGTAAGATCGTGTTCCTCCCAGGATCCTTTGAAAACCAGATGATGCAGCGATGGCAGCGATGACCATGATTGGCCCTTTCATCCTTTTCAAGAAATTAGTATCACGTGTCTAACAAGGGGACAGTCATACGGTAACATTGTCGTACTCTCTCACCCCTTCTCTCAATCTGTGGTGGTGGAGTTCGTCGTCCTCTCGGTTGTTGCTGTTGCTCAAATCGAGCTTCTCTTTCAGCAATCACAGCCTGAAATTCAATAAAAATAGTTGTCTCCGATGATATTGGACGCTATTCGGCACATTTCCTTCCTTCCAATATCGACAGAATAACAATTCTCCTTGCCTTTCTTCTCTCAAGTGCAATCGCCTTCTCTTTCGCTTTCCTCTTCGCTTCCTCTTCTTCTTCTCTAATCCGCGCATTTCTCTCCTCCCATCTCAAATGGTCCTTGTATCATATTCAGCCCTCTCTATTTCTCTCTCTCTCTCCATCCCTGCATACCTCTGGATCTCCCTCTTCTCCATTTCAATCTCCTTTTGTCTTTCTTCTTCCTTCCTCCTTCGATTATCCCGAATCTGCAACTCCAATTCCGCGCGATGCTGATCCGCCTGAGAAGATGAGGTAATTTTACAAATTTTTTTATTTGTTACACTCGGATTTCCAAGAATTTCTAATGACACAACAAATTAGCCATGATTGGCCCTTTCATCCTTTTCGTGTAATTTGTATCATGTGCCTAAAGCCAAATACCGACTAATGAAGTCGCAGTCACAAACTCTAAGGGATAACGTGTCCACTCTTTTCCTTGGATACCGTTCTCCCACTCACCGGGGAGAGATTACTCATTTGCTTGCTCGCTAACGACGGCATTGAAGTCGCGTGCGCCATTGAGCGCCGATTGGAGAATTCATCTTGATAATCCTGGAAATGTATCATTACTCGCACATCATATATCAACTCATCTACTAACCATACTATATAATCAACGGGCTTTTCATTTGACAGATGCTTTACTTTTTTTGAATAATTAGAAAAGCCAGACAAGTCATGCAAGTGCGTACGCTATAGTTATTGATAGTCGGTGTTGGTGCGTAGAAGTACGGTAGATGGTTGTTATTCGTCGTCCAATCGATCGATGGTCGTTCGAGGGAAGGGAAGGCCGCCCTCGAGTGCATCACATAGTTGCTCGTGCGATCCTTGACAGAGGAATTGAATGCTGTTAGAGTGCAGTCATGCTTGTTGTTATTCATAATAATTGGGTGCCATGCGCCCGCGTTGGACATTCGAAAGAGAGAAAGTGGAAAATAGTTAATGGAAAGTGATAGGAGACCTTGTCAATTTGATTTGTCGTGTCGACAGATCGATTCCACGTCCCTCCCACCATTCTTCTCCTATCAGCCACGACATTTCCCTGATTGTCTTTGAGTGGAGCGCCGCAGCCCCCGCGACCCCACGGATCGTAGACTGACTCAGGCTAGAAGAGTGAGATAGTACATACAGAAATATGCATTACTTTTAATGCATGTCATGGACGAGGAAAGGTTCATGAAAATGAATAAAATCGAATACATTTTCATCTCATTATCTATGACACGTATTAAAGGTGTTACATATTTTTATCTGTGTATGTGGGCAGTTAGAGACAGTTACCAAGGAAACAATGGATAGTTGTGCACAGTATTCCCGGATGGTACGATAACTGACCTGCGGGTAGTTGTTCCTCGCACTCATCTTTCGAGTTTCTTGAGGTGGAGGAGGCTCGTAGACATGAGGTTGAGATCTTCTCGACTGATGAGATTGATACGATTGTTGAGTAGAAGCAGAAGAGAGACCAGTCCCGAATAAATCGGATGAGAATCCACCGGGAGGCTGCCGATTCATTGAAGATTTCCGAGGAACTGATGACTCGTTTCTGAGATGAAAAATGATTGAGCAATACGTCGTTAGATTTCACATTCTCATGAATATCGCTTGTTGAATGGGATTGGATATTGAAAAAATGCAATGAAATAAACTGAATATGGAGTGTACGGTAAGTGAATTAGCCACATTCATCTTGATGCGCATCGTAAGGTACACAGCAATGAAAAATCTTAGATACCTCCATGCGGCAGTGCCTCTTTTTCCATTTGCCGGTTGGGGATGTGGCCGAGCCCAAGGTGGATCGTCCATCTCACCCTCCCCCGATAGAGAAGACACTCCACTCTGAAAAAAGGGAGTAGTAGAGGAAGATGACTTGAAAATGTAGGATACACTCAGAAGGAAAATCACCAGGATCAGGGCACCAAGTGAACATGTTCACTTACCTGAAATTGAAATGCCTGTTATTTTTAGAGACTTCCAGGCAAGTGAACATTTTCGCGTGGTGACCTGATCCTAGTGATTTTTCTCTCAGAGTATCATAAAAAGAGAGGGAGAGAGAGAGCTACTGTGGGCACTGAGTGTTAGTGTGGGCATTGCGGCCATTTGAGAGAAGGACGATGTGTTGCTAGGGATGAGGAAGAAGAAGAAGCGAAAGAAGAGAAAGAAAGAAAGAGTGGAGTCATATAGTTGCATTCTTTCTCGACCGAGACTTCTACTTCGTATAGTAGTGATCTGTGCGTCCTCTCTCTCTCTTTTGTTTCTTTCGGAATCGTCAATGAGCTGCGAATGCTGGTGCAATCCTATTAGAGTGCGACAAAAAGCGGAAGAAGGAGCCGAAAGAGAGGAGAGAGAAAGGGAGGAACATACAGATGAATTGCTGGCCTTTCCTCCATCCTGATTCATTCCCGTCCTCCTTCCATCGTAGTGTCCACTCTCTCCTCGATCGAATTCCTCCGAATTCCTCTGATCTGGATGAGATTGACGAGTCTGCAATGGAATCTCTCCTCGTATTTCGATAGTCTTCCACTCTAAGTCTCTTCAAAACATTTTTTCAATTACATGTAAGTGAAATTTCTCTTATTTCTAGTGATTTTACCTTACAGGAATGTGAACATTTTTCAATTAATGATCCTAGTGACTTTTCACAGAGCAGTCTCACTTGCAACTCCTGAATGATCGATCTTCCATTGATTCTCGACTGTTCCGAATACTCATCGATCGGTGGGTTGCTAGTCTTCTGTAATCATTCTATCAGCTCAGTGATATGATCCTTCTCTCTCCCTATCAATGAGTGTCCTTTTCACTAGCCCTATTTGATCAGAATGATGACTCTGCTCTTCTCTCTGATAGGATACGAGAGAGGACGACGCACCCTTCCGAATTGCTGGTTGATCATGAAATTGACGTGCGGCTCCACCGGCACATAACACATGTTCCCATCGATGTAGAGAACTCTCAGACCGATTATCGATCCGACGGGATCAACATGAGGAGAATGGAAGGGATTGGGATACTGCGCTGCTTGGATGAGATTCTCTGAAAGTGATAGATTAAAATGGGGACGAAATATGGGAGATTAGACTTTATCAGAGATTGGGGGGAAAGGTTTTCGAAAACGGTAAACAGTGATGAAATAGTCCTCACGAGTCCTCTGATCGATGGCAGAGTGATTCATCGAGGGAGGCTGATAGTGTGACTGGGACGGTTGACCTCTCTCCTCTCTTCTCACGAGATGCCTGGGCGACTTTAGGTTCTCTTCAGATGGAGTTCGAATGGCTCGCATCTCTGAAAGGGAGGGAGATCAAAGTGGGGCGGGGGATACTATAGCGACTGCAGTAGGCTGAGAGAGAGAGTGGTCATTCGGTCGTTGCAAGGGAGAGAAACGGAAGGTGGAAAGGGTCCATTATTGGTCTCCTCAAGCGAACTCGGCTTGTCTCACAATGTTCTCTCTCTCTTCTCTCTCTCTTTCCTCTTCTCGCATTTCTACTTTGCCGTTTCCAAGACGACGAAATGATACGCTTCCTTTTCCAATTCCATCGGAATCACCATCGAATGTCGTTCACCGTTTCATCGTTCCTTTCTTCTTCCTCCTCCTCTCTTCCCTCTTCTCTTCTCCTCTCTCCCGATGGCCTATTCATTCCTCTTCCAACCTTTCATACTTCCATTCACCAGACTCCTCTCCTCACCTTTTCACTCCTTCCCAACCTGGATCGATATTTCGGCCCTCTAGACAACTCCATCGATTGATAGTCTCCTTCTAGAAGCATCGATTTCTGTGTGTGTCAGATTCTCTCCATTTTACCTGCTCTCTCACCCTTTCGCCCCTCCTCTTTTCCCGCTTCAGGAGTGATAAGGGTGGACGTAGTCATGGCTGATATGGACTAGTCAGTCTCACTCTTCTCCCTTCCCTTCACTGGTTGCCCTCTCTTTCCTCCTCTTGACTCCCCGATTGGAGACTCCGTTTCCATAGGAAGAATAGAGGAAAGGGGCATTGCTAGTCTCCCTTTCCCTTCTCCGTATGAAACAGCTAGAGGCAAGTTGCCTGCAGGTGTTGATCCCCTTCCCTCCTACCGTACCACTTTCCCTCCCCCTCAAATCCTACCGTACGGTTATACCGTATAACCCCCCATGACTAGATCAATAGACAGAGTCGATCCTTGACACCATCTGGCAAGATTAACTAGCTTACTGTGACTGATCGATACTGCAGTGAGTTAGTTTCTCGTGCCTACTGGTATGGATCCTCTGTGTTTCTATATTTTCAACAACATTCCACCCCACATCACGCATTCCGGAAAATGAAACCCTGATGAATTTATCAATTGCCCTGAATAAATATTGAGACTAGAAATAATAAAGAAATTTTCTATTTCACTTTGATAAATCATAAAAAACTGGTTATTGCGCATCAATACGTTTGCATATTTCTCTTATTCTCCAATTTCAGTTGAGTGAATTCGGCGAAATCTCTTCTCGACTTTTTGCAGACGTGGCATTGTGCGAATCGGGGAATCGATTTCGTCACAATTTGGCGGGAAAAAAACTAGGATTGAATAATCACAAAGTCCACGATTTGATTGGCGATTGGAGTGAGAGTGGAGTGAATTGATACGGAAAAGAGACGAGACGGAGAAAAACACAACATTTGTTATGGAGGAACCATCTGAGAAGAGAACGAAGAGGAGAATAGAGAGGGCGGCATCTAAACAACACTACTCACTATGTGCATGTTGACAATCTGCCAAAGGTAGATCACCGCTCCCCAGTCTCCCAGTGATCTCACCTAGCATTGTCCTTTCCTTATCACTTATCGCACTCTCGGCTAATATCGATTGATTGTCACTCTCTCGAGACTTGCTATCAGTGAGTGTTTCCGTGGTGTCGCTAGATCCTCACCACTGGCAGTTCACTAGACACTTCCAAACACTCGCGAGATTGGTGGTCTTCGTTCTCTTTGGGTGTGGAGTGAAGATAGCGAACTGCCCCTAACTGGGTGAACATCTCTCACTCTCTCATTGTGTCACTCCTCTGCTCTCGGTGTGTAATCTCTCTCCCTCCTCTGCCCTTGACAAGCTCTCTCTCTCTTAGCCTCTCTCTCTTCCTCACTCTCAGATCGGGCTGACCAATCAATCGACTATAGCCTTCCATTCTTCCCACTCTCACTCCGCACAACAACTATTCCATGCACTCGACACGTCACACCCCACTTTGATCCTTCCCATTTCCATCATTCTCAATCGTACTCACCTCTCACAGTCACTGTCTACTCTTCCTCTCCTCTTTTAGAATGATGCACTTCGAATTGGATGCACATGGATTGATTCCATCTGAGGAGGATCAACCTCACCATCCGCCCCAGCCTATTCATGATCATCCCATTAACAAGGTAAATAAAGTGAATAATAATAAATAAATAAAATTGTCCCTCTCGGCAATCGAAATAGTACTCATAGACTACATAGCGACACGCTAGCACATTTATTATTTCGATAAATATATGTAGGGCAATAAACTAGTGATTTAAGCATCTGCTTCGCCCTGATATGGTGCTCAAGAGCCTATCGAGGAGCGATCCTCATCTCAATTTCACTGGTCATATCCACCATGAAGACGATCGTCAGTTATTATTTAATTAACAACAAAATTTATGGGTTTTCAACATTTTCTAGCGCAAACCCAGAAAGAAACCAGTTGGCGATTGCGGCCTTGAATATTCTGTTCCGACGCGTGCCTGCCCCCTTCCCCTCCCCTCTCTCTGTTTACAGCTTCTGGGGGAGGGAGAAATCCGCGGAAAGTGAAATCGCGTGACCTCCCGCGTTCTAGTAACTTCGCGAAGCCTCGAAGCGCCTTGCATATTAGGGCTTCCACTTTATCAGTAATCGTTGAGCGTAGATGCTGCCGTCTAGATTATGCTCTATGGAATGCCTCAGAGTTACCATCTATGATAGCTGTGAATGAGCATGTTTTCCGCCAAAATGCTCCTTTTCTAATCTCTTCTCAGAACCAACATATTGTTACCATTTCGAAAACGAATACATGTGAAACTAGTTGTTTTGCAAGTCGCTTCTCTATTTTGCTCCATTCTCTGCCCATCCCTTCAATCCAAAACAATCGCGACTCTTTCCGAGAGCGACTGCGTGATAGCTATTAAATGCGCGTTGTTTATATAAACATGAATCACGTTTTTCTCCTCGTCCACCATCATTTTGGGTGTCGGGTGACGAGATCCTTCCCTCTTTGACGTATTCTCCCTTCGTTCTTCCTTTCCCTCCTTCAATCGATCTCTTTGCAGGTCCACTAACTCAAGCAGTCTTTGGTCTTCTCGAGGCTTCTTCTGCCTTGCCAGACCATCTTCATCTCATGACTTCACACCCAGCCAATCCCATCATTTCCTCCCTCAAAGGAAACTCGCTCACAAACAGTGCTAGGTTAGTTATCGATCAATATTACTATAGTTAGCAACCCGCCTTATGGGCCCCGGCAGAGTAGTCACTTGTCGACGTAAAGTCCTCATGATTTCGGTTAAATTTTACGTTTCCTTTATTTTTTAGTTAAAAGTGTGAGAGTGAGAACAAGTTGGTCGGTGGTTGTACATGCAGGCTATATCGGGATAGGCAGAGACTGCTCTCTCTCCTTTCCATCACTGATAAGTAATCAGCTCAGTAAGGGTCGGCACAAGTGGCGTGACAATCGAAGAGCTGTGGGGAGACTATTGATTGTCTCTTTGAGAAGAGAAGAGAATTGTCCCATATCCTGATATCCATTGCCCATTCTTTCTAAAGGAAGGAATATTGATGGTCCCTTTAGACTGGCGGGAGACTATTGATTCTGACGCGTCTCAGTAGCCGGGGTTGTACCCGTTGTGTAGCCCAGATGCTATGTGTTTTCCATTGCCAGACTTTCTCGTGAGTGTGTTGTTTAGCGTATTGATTGGGTGGGAAGAGCAGCTCTCTCTCTCTTCTTCTCTCTCTCTCTTCCGAGTACCGGGGAAGTCCCAGTGGAGTCTCAGTGTGCCGTGAGTTCACTGATTGATGGGGGCAAAGATCGTCGTTAAATTTCGGTCGAAAACAGGCCAACTGCCGTCCGACTTACTACTAAAGTGCACACAAACACGAATCGAGGATCAGAGAAGGGCACTCGTACCCGTTATCTTCCCCCCATTGAGACTACCCATCCATCGGTGTTCATTCATTCGTTTTTTTTCTCATACTGATGCCAGTTCGATATTGGCCATACCCTCTGGCACTCTCTTTTCTCTGTCTCTCTTCGCCTTATCAGCCGTAATACCGATCTCTCGTAGAAAAGGCTGTAATGGTAATACCGAACTTGCATTCCTACTCTATCTCATACTTGACCTCTTCCTCTTCTTCTTCTTTCCAATGGCAGTTCGAATGCACCGCCTTTCAATCGCCCCTCTCTGTCTCTCTCTCTTTCTTATCATTCGACTACACAATGAATAGCCATGGAGAACTGGAGTATTCCATCTCCCATTTTCCTGGAAGGTCAGTGAGTCGACACAATCTCTTCTTATCTGCCATCTGCATCTTCTCCCTCTGGGGTCAATCATCTGTTCTTTTCCTCCCGCTTCTCTTTTCCCGTTTTCTCTCCTCTCAATTGTAACACGTACTCTGATTGCATTCCACACGCGCTTTCACCCGAGGCAAATTGACAAATTGATGGGAGGGGAGAGAACGAAAGTGCGATGACGTCAGTGATCTACAGTTCCTATTTAGTGTAGTTGGGAAGGGCAGAGAGGGGCAGATAGTCCACTCACTTTCGTCCACTTTACGCACACTAACAAGAGGGGGAAGTCTGATTTGGGCACATCCGGCAGAGAAGGGTACACCCCACTCATGAGACGAATGGAACCACGTGGAGATCGACGTCTTGAACCCATTTTGTGCCCTCAGATTGTCATCTTTCTCTCTTTCTCTCATTGACGGACGTGCCGTTAGCCAGTTGGTAGTGATTCTGTTATTGTGTCAGCGGCGAGGAAGGGAGAGAGACTGGGAGAAGAGAGAGAGGAAGAGAGAGAGAGAGAGAGAGAGAGAGAGAGAGTCGGGAGGAGCACAGCCGCTCCTTCTCACGTCACCATCCTTATCCTCGGATGATCTCATCCTTATGATCTCTCCGCTCTCTCTCTCTTCTCTCTCTCCCACTGCGTACCCAGTGTCCTTAGTCATGTTGTCTAGCCATGATTAGTACTCGGCAGTGCACAGAATGTGCACTCTCTCTCTATTCGATTGTTCTTCCAGAGTCTTCTAATTGCATCACATTCGACAGTTGTTCTATCGATCTCTCTCGGTCTCACTTCTCAGTAACATCATTCCCATTGGTCTTCATCCTCTCATTCTGTTGTGGCCAGAAAGATTCTGCTGTGTTTTCCCTTCCCTTCCGTGTCTATCTCTCTCCTTCTGAACTGCGTGTGTGTGCTAGTCTCAACATGGGAAAGAGTGGGAGGGGGAGGAATTTCATCATCAATTCGTTCTTCGTCTTTTCAGTTCCGCGGCTCTTCTCGATCCCAACTTCCAAACTCAAGGAGCTCCACTGAGAAAGTCATCGTCTGCCGTTGATTGGAGTAAACTGACTGATATCGGAAAGGAGGGCGCCAAGGATCCCTTCCATGTGAGTACACCCGCACCCACACTATCACGGTTGCCATAGTAACTACTGTAGCGACGCGACGCGGTAGCGGGGCGGTTATGCATTTGGAGGTGTTTGATGGTATGGTTCCTTAACATGGAAGCCGTTTGTGATGTCGGGGTGGATGAGAAGCCAGTCCTGATTCGGGAAGGGGAGAGTCGAATGATTCACTTGGGCGGGGGCGCAATTGTAGTGAGAAACGGAAGTGAACACGAGTTTAGTTAGAGTAGTAGGAAATGAAGATCACTGTGCTAGTGAGTGAGTGAGTGTGTGCGTGTGTATGATTGTTGACTGGAAGTGGTGGGGGAATTCCCACCACTCGCCGATCTCCTTCCTACCGTAATCACCCCACTTTTTCACTTTCGACTCGCTTTCGATTGCCGATTACGGTGGGAGTGTTTGAGAGTGCGACGACGATGTGATCTGGCCGAACCAACCATTTGCATCAGCATTCACTCTATAAAATGGACGAAAAGTGATGAAATGAAATGGAGATAAAGAGAGACAACGGGGAGAAATTTGATGATGGGAGCCAGCTGATTCTCGTTTACTGCTTGGTCTTGACTAGTAATCACTAGGCATAGTTGTGATATTAGTAACCTGACTAGGCCTTGAGTAATGTTCGACCGTGTTTAGTCTTAGTCACCACATACCATTAGCGCCCATTCATCCGGTATAATTTCCGATGACTAATAGTATTGTATTGCAGCAACTGGTAGAGAGACCGGGTGCATTTCTCGAGGGCAACAGGAAGAAGCAGACTGCTCACTACGGTTTCTCTGCTCTCTCTCTCCTCGGAACTCACAAAGACGAAGTGAGTGCACAGAACGCGCCACTCTATTAGACATCTTGATACTCAGTTTCTTGACGAGAGAGTACATGAACTGAAGTAGAGGGTAAAGTCTCTTGAATATAGATGGACTATCAAGATGTCTATGCGTAAGTGAGTTCGTGCTGTGAGTGCAATGACGAAAGAGCGCTGACTCAACTACACAATTGATCTCTCCCTCTTCCTATTCGTACATTACGTACTCGTCCAACCAGTCTCTCTTCTTCCCACGTGGGAGCAATTGGAGGAAGAGGCAGCACTCCCTCTTAACTCCTCCCTTCTCTTGCAGGGACTGGTGATGAACACTTCATCCTCCTCCTCTCACAGCGACTCACGACCAGGAATGTTCGCCGGACTCACTGGAAATCACTCGGGTGAGTGGAAATACTCCCATTGTTTATCGAGTCACCGAATACAATCTGGTGCAGAAGAAATGGGGCAATCTCTTTCTCCGAGGGAAGACACTAATACATCTCAGAGGGAAATAAGTCTACGACTTGGCTGGCGAGCGAGGGCTTTAATAGTATAAAAGTGCATTTCTAGACTTGATTCTCGTTTACTGTAAAAGTCCACGCTCGTTTGCCCAGAAGCCCAAGCCGTAGACTTATTTCCTACTAAGACTTCCTATATCCATGGTCATCCGCTGCAGGCAATTCATTGGTGGCGGCAGCGTCAGCGTGTCTGCATGGATCCATCTCCTCTACTCAATCAGCCTCTGCAGTCGTCCCTTCCACTTCCACCTCAAATCCTCTCCAGCCATCTGCCTCAACTCCCGCTATTCCTCTCAAGAATCCACTAGAAACGGCGAATCAGGCCGCAGCTCCAGCTCAAGGCGAACACAAGGTACGAGTAAACAGACCAAACGTGCGTTGGGAGAGAAGACGAGAGAGAAAGAGTCAGGTGGAGGGTTTCCCCCTCTTCTAATCGAGTTAGCCCCAGCCTTTGGTCGTTTGAACTCGCACAGCCGTTAGAGAGAAGCGAATAGACAGGCGAGATAATCCGTCGTCCGCGAATGGAGAAGAGAGAAGGGAGATAAGAGTGTCGTTAGCTGTCAGTGACAGAATCGATCGAGGGCAGAGATCGAGTTCGGAGAGAGAGAGAGAGAGAGAGAGAGAGAGAGAAGGTCACACTGATTGGAATGAGAACTGAGGTTGATCAGAGTGCGAAACGGAAGTAAATCACGATGGGCGAGAGGTGTTGTTCACAAGGGGGAAACAGGTGATTCGACGAGATCTCTGTGTAGATTGGAACATCCGACATGAGTGGGACACAATCAGATCATCTTTATTACAGCATGGAATGCTCGGTTCCGTCTTCAATCGTGGATTCCTCGGACGTCCAATTCAACGTTCCGACGAGGAAAGCTATAGATACATCATGGCACTGGATCGATGAATCCCCTCCTGATTCAACCCCTTTTGAATTCTCCCTCTCTCTCACGTTGCACACGGTTATGCGTCCACACCCTTTACTGTACATAGCTTAGTCTCCCATATCACAGACCTCAATCAGATTCGATGCTTCGATCGACGATTCTATTCATTCCTTCGCATGTACATTGTCTAGCACACACCCAGCCAGTATTAATTTCCCGCATAGGGAAATGTCATTCGCGTCCATAACCATCGTTTCAACATAAAGCAGTTGGTTTCGACTGTTGAGATGGCTGAGATCAAATCAAGATCAGAACTCAGAACGACACGATTGATTCAATTTGTCCAGTAGATTTGTACTTGTGACAGGTAGCACGCAGTAGAAGACAGGTCACCACTTTCGGTCATACTATGAAATACCCAACAAGAATATAGACAATTACAGTAGCCAGTGGTTATGGTATGTACTGGAATAAACATATTCATATACACAAATTGAATGGAATGATATGGGTGTGCACCACTAACAGCATTGTTTGATATAGCTCCAGCTAAGTACCTTTTAACTGCATGTTGTGATGTGTGATCATTTCATTTCAAGAATACTCTGAAGTCACGCTTTCTGATAGTTCATAATGGAGGAAAACGATCGAAAGAGAGCTATCGATTCTTCTCCAGAATATGGAGATGCTAAGAACATACGATTGGGAGAGATTAGAGTTGGAGAAAATAATTGGAGTCATCTCGTACAGATTGTTGATTGGACTCTTCTCCAATATCTCAAGGAAGAGGCTGGCACAATGCGATTGGTGGGTATAATTCAAAGCGAATATAATTCAAAGCTTAAAATGCAATTTAAAATAGAATAGTGGAGTGAAACTCTAATCGAAGTAAAGGTTCTGCGAATATCTCAAGTAAACAATGATTATCAATATAATATTATCAGGTGTGCAAGCATTGGAGCAACAATATCATGCAAATGCTGACGGAAGATCGTTCTTCTCGATTTCTCTCTCCGATTGACCGCATAAGATTTGTAATTATCAGCTACTAATCTTTTTTCATGAATACTCTGAAGTCACTTTTTCAGATAATTGATCAGTCATAAAGGCGGAAAACGATCGAAAGAGATCTGACGATTCGTCACCACCTAATGGAGATGCGAAGATCATAAGATTGGGAGAGATTAGAGTTGGTGAGAAGAAGGATTGGAGTCATGTCATCAAAGAGATTGATTGGAATCTTCTCAAATATCTCAAGGAAGAGGCTGGCACAATGCGATTGGTTGGTCATATCATTTCAATTGCCTAGTTTCACGTGAAAAGAGTAGAGTAAAACGCTGATAGAAAATAATTGAAGGTCAAGATTCAGCGAAAATCAAGTGTAAACAAAGATAGTCACCTTAATATTTTCGCTAGGTCACGAGTTCGCTAGGTCAACGTTATGATCAAGGGATATACACAATACACAGCGGTAATGAGCGATATCTTCTTCAGTCACTCCCGTTAATCTTCTTCTTAATTTTGTCTCTTGTATGGATTCCTCCTGATCATATTCCACCAACCACAACGAAATGCAGTCTGTTGTAAAACAAATGAGCTAATTTAGGTAACCATACGTAACATGAAAATCGGGTGAATTATGGTGTGTAGTACTCACTCTGTAATGTAATGTATCTATTTATTCTTTTATTCTTCAATTCATGACTATACTAAAAGTGAAGCAATTTCAAATTCCATCCTACTCGGTTAATTACTCATCTAATTATGTAGTCTCTTCCCACTCTCACACTTCCCTCATCCCACGACAGATTTCCCCCGTAACAAATATAACTGCAATTGCACATAATAAGCGTCTTCAGTCCTTCCCACTCCTTTTCTTCTCCTATTCTTCATTCAAAATCTTGATCATTTGACGTCTTAAGGCGGAGTCTTCTATGCACAATTCCAATCCTATTATTTTAAGTCTTCTATGTATCTGATTTCAACACCCATGTAAGGCGTTGAAAGGGGTTTTATCCCATTCTTCTCTAATTCTTGCCTCTTCCTCTAATTTCGTTTGTTTCTACAGTAGTTCAATTCCTCATTTCGATTCATTTCCTTTTCAGAAATGCTCCGTCTTTCCCTCTTCTTGGTCATTTCTCTCTCCATTTCCTCCTGCATTGGTGAGTAAACCTTGATTCACTGATTTGATTTTCATTTCGCTTACACGTCGGATCACCTAATTATTAACGAGTTTTTCCCAAAAATTTCAGTATCCTACTTTGATCATTTTCATTTCAGGAGCTGACTTCACTGATTCTGAGTATCATCCAGACCCACGTGGTGGAATTATGACACTCAGCAGATTCAGAGGAGGGCCCAAGGTCACCATTCCTATGCTATAAAAAAATCCATAAAATAACAATTATATTTAAAAAAAAAACAATTTTAATTATAAGTTGGATGTATCACCAAACTCTATTCATTGCAGATCTGCCAGTGCTGCAACAATTACCTGTGTCGCAAACAATTCTGCCCCTGCCCGAACAAATTCTTCTGACTCTCTTCTCCGTATCCTGACAATTAAAGTGAAGAATACCGATCCCATTAAGTAATTCGCACCTTTGAGCTTTTCCAAGCACTTTATCGTCGTATAAACAAAGTGAACTCTTGATTATTGATTTAAGATTCTTACACATTCCAAATGATGATGGAGGTCACTGCCCATGATTTCAAGTATGATAATCAATTAAAAAGTCTTCTGAGTTTCGAAGGATCATTTCGGATGTGGTCGGGGTAGATGATTGGTCTTCTTCCTATCTACAGAACATCTTCTTTGAAGTTGCTGGAGGAATAGGCGAGATTTTTCCATGGACGTAGGGAGAAAGGGAAGATTATGTGAGGCTGTACGCAGTCCTGACGAATGGGCGGCGTGTCTTTCTTGCGCCTGAGTCCATCAAGCTCGAATCATCAATAAAATTGAGAATTAGCGAAACTGGTATCTGAGTAGTCAATATCAAACGGTTATTCGAAAGCCCACACCCCCATCATTTTTTCATGTTTCGTTTAAAATAAATAGCGATTAATTGGTGTTCACTTACACGTACATACTTTTTTTTCGTCACAATACGCATATAATGACGAATCTTCTTGAAAAGAGGCTCCATGCAATGCAGCAATATCGTATCATGTTCACTCAATTGAATTGTAGTGACCTATTCAGAATGTCTATACGAGGGCTATAAATACCTTTATTGTTAATTACTCGTTTCATTAATCTTCAATGTTTGCGACCAACAGGACGCGAAACATCTGTAGAATGAGCTCGTGAGCTAAGGATCCTTCAATCTCTACACAACGGCGTTACGTAACTACGTTATCTACGTTACGTCACGTTACAATTGCTATGTATGAGCCAGTTTAAATATGGTATACAAATGAGCGCATACAATATATTCAATTTTGAAACAAATTTTGAAATAATATTTTAATATCCCGTCTCCCATTTTTCCCAATGAAGACAATTTATATCTGCGACTCGCTAGGTTGGTCAGATTCGTACAATAAGTTATAGTAACTACAAATTGTGGTGAGAATTAGGATATTGTTGGAATGGACATACACCTTATTCTTATTAGGTACAACGTATCATATAAAACATATAGATCAAGTTTCAGCAGAATCCTAGATCTAACCAGACCATCCAATGTACTTTTGAATTTTGATTGTACTTATAATTCATCTTGTCTAATTGTCTAGTCCTTCTCTTCCCACTCTCACACTTCCCTCATCCCACGACAGATTTCCCCCGTAACAAATATAACTGCAATTACACATAATAAGCGTCTTCAGTCCTTCCCACTCCTTTTCTTCTCCTATTCTTCATTCAAAATCTCGATCATTTGACGTCTTAAGGCGGAGTCTTCTATGCACAATTCCAATCCTATTCTTTTAAGTCTTCTATTTATCTGATTTCAACACCCATGTACGACCATGAAAGGGGTGTTATCCTATCCAACTCTAATTTCCGGCTAATTTCGTTTGCTCATCTCCTCATTTCGATTCAGTATTATTTCAGAGATGCTTCGTCTTTCCCTCTTCTTGGTCATTTGTCTTTTGATTGTCAACTGTATTGGTGGGTGGAAAATACAAAGAAAAAAGTACTGTACTATGAATAAATGTATCCTAGCAGTTCTTAGTAAGATACGATATGACAATTAGGACCAACAAATTCTAGATGTTTGACCACCATTACAGTATCCTACTGTAGTTTTTGTATTTTCAGGAGCTGGCTTCAGTGACGCCGAGTATCATCCTGAGGTGGTTGACCTTGAAATTCCTCGTGCTGCAATTATGAGCCTGAGCAGATTCCGAGGAGGACCCAAGGAAGTTGGTATTTGTAATTTTCGTAATGTTTGAAATTTTGAAATCCAGCATGTACGTTAGTAGCGATTATGGTGCAGCAATGTTGAATGCAATTAAAAATATAATTTAGTAAATAATTTCTTGCAGATTTGCCAGTGCTGCACTCTCTACTTGTGCCGCAAAGCTCGCTGCCCGTGTGCCAAGAATTCCTTCTAACCCTCACTTTCCCATGGAATTCAGGGCTTCCTATTGAGTAATTCGCACGATCCCATCCTATTCCAAGCACTTTATCGTTGCATAAACTGACTGATCGCTCCCTTAACCAAATTGTTATTCTGGCACACTTCAATCAATGTGATTAAAGAGAAAAAGACATTGAGCTAATGCATCTACGTCATCGATGGGGTACTGTAGATGGATATGGGTCGATCACAAGAGAGTGGGGTTTCCAGTCGGAATATTATTCGCTTACGCAGTCTACCGTAACCACCGGGACAACTCCGTGTTTTGAATCGAGTCGATAATTCGTTGATTCATCGTCGTTTTCTCCTCGACTCGAAGGTCTTCGATAGTAGAAACCCTCGAAGAAAGCGGCATCGACCATCACAAAAGCCCTGAAGATGAACTCAGAGGGAAATAAGTCTACGACTTTTGGTCCACCGAGCGGCGACTTTAAAGTCTAAAAGTGCCGCTCTGACGCCTCTGATTGAAGCAAGTACTTGAAAGTCGTCGCTTGGTATCCCAGAAGTTTAGAGTTGTATACATATTTCCCTCTGAGAAGAAACAATTGGAGGGTCGACACAAGTCTTTTTCTCACCCACTCACCACCATAATTCCAGCACTATAACAATGGCGAAGAATGTGCATAAAACGCAGCCGGAGGCGAACAGAATGGTGGGTGGGGACACGTGCATTCCATAGATGACTTGGACTAGGAGAAAGGAGAGAATGCCGACCAGAAATAACTGGAAAGAGAATGGATGGATGAAAGTGTGTGGGAGATATTCGAGTGAACCTTCCAAATGGCATGGACGAGATAGAGTCGAGATCTCCCGTATTTCCATGCAAGAACTGTGAGAAAGTGCATGAAGAAAGACACGCTGACAATTCCGACGAACGATCGAGCCACTTTTGCTCCCTTTCCTGCAATTAATTATGCATGACGTGGTAAAACATACCTTCTTCTGCATTCATAACTGGCAACATTGTGGGCTTTCGCCCACGACATAAATACCTTCGAGAGTTCGCGTGTAGAAGAGATTTCCATCAGACAAGTAGAGGTCGAGGACGATTACTGAGGCCATCGCTGCAAGAAAAGAGACAGGGTTTGTTGATGTTATGAGACAGCCGAAGACTCACCGAGAAGAATAAACTGTGCGACGCATATGAGTGGAATTGCATCTCTCAGAGACACGCAACCGAGACAACAACGATGCTTCGAGAATGGTGCGATCTACAAATGATCTTTTATCTTTGAAAAAGAATATTACGAACCCCATAGATTTTGCCTAGTCGATATCTTCTCAGTTTTCGAGGTATTCGGGATCCATCAGGGGAAGGACTAGTAGTGAGAGGAGAGAGAGCGAATGGAATGGGAAGAATGGAGGTGTACGAGAGTACGGGAGGTCTGTCAGGAATAGACATGGAAGAGACTACGTCTGTGTGTGTGGTGGGTGAAGACAGTGAGAGGAAGGGAGACATAAGTGGGAGGGGGAGATGAGTGAAGACACTTACGAGGAAAATACCGACGGATCTTATGGAAGATTGGATGGAAGATCGGACGGAGAGAAGAGATGCTCCCAATCCACCACGATTCATTGTAGAAGAAGCAGTAGAAGAGATCTGCAGAGAGGGAGGAAAGAGTCAAGTGAGAGATTGGGACGAAAGTCCCACGGTGAATGGACGTTTATTCAGTTTGGACGACGTTGAGAAGAGAAGAGGAACAAGTTCAGAGAGAGGAGACACAAGCGACTACTTCCCTTGATTGTCAATTGACTGCACATGCAGTAACCGAATGTGTGCGTGTCTGCGCCCTCTTTCCATGACTTGTAGGTCTTAAGTTTCTCGTCTTTCGTGGGAATATTCCATCGTCATTTCTCATTTCTTATCCACTTTGTAATCGTACAAAAAAGTGGTGGTGAGAAGGCGAATCGAACAGGGGATTATCACACGTGTATAATCACTGTTTACTGGATGATTCCTACTATGAATTATGATAGACTCGAGAATACTCAATTACACATCAATCAGAGTAAAGAAGCGGCGAGCAGAACTGAAAGATGGGGGAGAAAGGGAATGATAAGGGGGAACTCACACTACTTCGATGAGATGCTTCTTGTAGGGAGCGATCGACGGTGACATCGGGGAATCCGAGATACGACGGAGCGAGAAGACTCATGAGAACTGAAAAGAAGAAGAAGAAGTGGAGACAATGAGTGGAAAGATCGTTGATTGAAGTGAGAAGAAGGCGCACAAAAAGAGGAGGGAAGGCATCGTCACACGGTCACTCGCCCACAACAGTTCTCCCCCTCCTGTGGGGGAGTCTAGTTCCCGAATCGGCAGGTGAACCTTGTTTTTCAATAGGACGAACAGATGTAAAATGGGGAGAGAGAGAGTCCTAACTGGGCACGACGTCTCACTTATTCATTACCCCCACTGAGACAGTAAACTATTATAAATTCCTGTGAAAATATGCTGTTTTCCCAGGCAGCCAGCAAAAAAAGGTGAAATACGGGAACACGCAAATGCCTAAACGAAGAAAAAAGCATTCGGGAGGAAAACGAACTATAAAAGCAGTGACTGGACCAGAGATGAAACTCATTCGTTCTTGTTGATCTCTGTGACGGAAGTAAAAGATATGTCTAGAAGTGAGACCAATGGCTACTTGGAATAACCGAACTTAGAAGAAGCGTAAGCCGTGTGTGAAAAGTGAGTGGAGAAGGACGAAAACAAGGGGAGGGAAGGACAAATTTGATCAGGCGAACGACTTCCGACGTGGAGTCGAACGACAAAGAGCTCTTATGAAGAGAGAACTATTTATATTCCCCCTTTTCTCCACTTTCATTCGAGAACGAAATATTGTATGTTCAAGTAAACTGACGTCATTTTCCGTGAATCTCATGTGAATCATAATCTTGATTTGCTCGAATGCAAATCAACAACGAGAATAAAGTACTGAAATAGGACAATTCTGACATTTGCGTGTAGAAGAACTGAGATTTTAGAGAAATTGTCATAGAGATAACTAGATATTTATTGAAGAAGTCAATGAAGTCAGTGAAAGTGAGAAACAACGGCAACGAAGACTTGCAGGGGCGGAAATAATACCATAGGCGAAAACACGAAAATGAGATACCGAATTTGGAAATGGAGTCAAGTAAATACAGTGAATACTCTGAATGAGGCGTAATTTCACAGACTGAAAATACTAGGAAAATGGATGGTAATCGTAAATAAATAACTGACAGAATAAGGTATTCTCAAGATATTTTTGGAACCAGTTCAAAATAAATTTGGAAGGGGCACAATTTTTGTCTGGTTGTCTCATTAGCCTTCATTCATGCTTTCTATTTTCGTGTTATCGTGTCTTTATTTGAGTAACTTCTTCTTCTCAATTCACAGAGAACTACACTCATGGGTATGAATAAGCTTCATTCGAATTTCCGTCAACTTCGTGCTTTTCCATTGACTTCTTTGTGTGAAGGAGGGAGACTAATGAAATTGAGTGACCTTACTCTACGTCGAAATTCGATCTTTCGCTTGGGCAGGACACAAGGGGTCGATAAGTTGCCCGCCCTCCTTTTTCTTCTTTTCCCTTCGAGGAATCCAAACACTAATTATCCTCAGGAATCGGCTTTCTTCCTTTCCGCACAATCTTTGTTTCTTGTGTGTCACATCCACTTAGAAGTCAAGAAAATGCAGCTGCCGCGACGTCATTTCGTCTTCTTTTCCGTACTGGTTTCCGCTCTTTTCGGTTTTCTCCGTCTCTGCTTCACTCGGTCATCTTCCTCTTTTTCCACTTTTTCTCTTCTCTTCTGTTCCAACTCATCCACAGTCATTTTCATCATCCTAACACGAGAGCGAATCCTTTCCCTTCTCTCCAGCGTGTGCCTCTCAGATTCATCAATCTGTCTCACATCTCATAAATACGTCTCTACTCCTCAAGATTCGCCTCTCTCTCTTCTTCCCCTCATTTCTTTCTTATTCTCTTTATATTATTTCCCCTTGGTCTCTCTCTCTTTCTGCATCGCTCCTTCAAAGGACGCCTGCATTCACTCCAAAACGCTGCTTCTCTCTCTCTCTCTCTCTCTCTCTCTCTCTCTCTCTTTCGAATTGGCCGATTACTAGGCCAGGAAGGGGAAATCAGCCGGCGTATCTCTCCTCTCCTTTCTCCTCCTACGGCGGCAGAATCTCTCCTGCGAGCGACCACAAAACTCGAATTCTCACAGCCTAGAGCGTTTTCACACACTCTCAATATCTCGACTCGAAGGTTCCGTCGAAGAGATTGGTGCATTCCTCCTTCCATTCCCAATTAGAGCATCGGCTTCTTCTCGATTCTCGTGTAATTGATGGGAGACAGGGGCGGCATCGCTTTGTCTCATCCCTATCTCTTTTCTCCTTTTCTCCACCCACATTTCAATTGTCGTGAGAATGTTCTTCTACTTCTCGCTCCTTTTCCTCCACTCTCGGTAGTACGATCTCACTATTCTTGTCAACACTCTCGAGTGTTAAAGATCGGTCGTCTCTCTGGAGTTCGCTGTCTTTCGAGAGGGTTTCTCTCTCTCTCTCTCTGTCTCTCTCCCGCCCCTCTTTAGCCTACTTAAGAGCCCCCTGCAACTCTTCATATTTCCTCTCTCGGTCCATTCTCAGCTGCTATTTGTGTCGTTGTCCACGCGACTTAATCACACTCTCGTGTGTCTCTCCAATCACGATAAAAGCGTCGTGATCTCTCTCTCTCTCTCTCTCTCTCTCTCTCTCTCTCTCCTCCATGCGCACCTTAACTCGATGATCTCTCTCCGCCTCTTCCGTTTCCTCTTTCCATTCCGAGTTCCGCTTATCTCCTCTCCCATGGGTCTCTCATACGTAGTGCCTGGAGTCATCCACTGATGTCTCCCGTAGTTCCCCCTTCTCTCCCTCCTTCTCCTCCTCCCTCGCCAGAAGCAGCCAACAGTTCTCATTTATCTCCATCGAAGCCAACAGCGCGGATGCTTCGATATTCAGAGTATCTATTTCATTCTGCTCATTGCATTCTCTCTCTCTCTCTCTCTCTCTCTCTTCTCCTCCTCCTTCTTCTTCTCTCTCATCTTCAGTCATTATACCCACAGTCGACTGAGTGTGACAGTGTGAGAGAGTCTCTTTCTCCTCTTTCCTTCCTCCTCCTACTCCTCCTCGTCTCTTCTCTTCCTCTTCTTCTTCCTCTTCCACTTTCCGTTCATCCATCTGATTACTCTTTCTTCACACTAATACATGGAAGCAATAAACGAGCACGAATTGAAGGGAAAGAGTCCTTTGTGATCTCTCTTCACTCCTCCTCGCTCGTTTCTATATTACTAACTACTAGATTACTCGCGCTCTCCCATATTTTCGAGTCTCTAAAAGGTCGTTTTTCTTCTCCTTCTCCTCTTTTCACTCTAATCTGTCGTCTATCTCTCCTTCGGTATACGAGATTAGTGGATGTCTTGTGACTCCGTCCAATAGTTGCCTTCCTTCCGAATCCCAAAGACTTCCCGCTATAAATCGTTTGTGGCACGATAATTGTGCGAGAGTTGTCTCAAGTAGAAACAAGGAGTCGCAGAGTGCAGCATTCTTGACAGAGAGAAAGATAGTGACGACGTTGTCGTCTTCTCTTTCCATTCGCTCTCTCTCTCTCTCTCTCTCTCTCTCTTTAATTGTCGTCGCCCCTCATTGTCTCATTTCAACGGAGGAATTCGTTCTCACGCGTCTCCCTTCCTGTCCCATCATTCTCTTCGTACCTTCTTTCTCCCATCCAATCTCTTGTCTACCCCTCCAATCTACAGTAAGAGAGAGAGAGCGGCGTTGAACATCTCCACTAATTGAGAGTGACACAAAGCGGGTCTTCCCACTCTCTCCAATTCTGTCTCCTCTCTCTCTTTCTCTCTCTCTCTCCTCCCCCTGAGCCTCTTCATCATTTCAGATGCAGTGAGATGGATTCTGATTGGGGTGAGCCATGGGCGGGTGTTCCTGCATGGGCCGTCTGGTCCTTCATCGCCTGTGGTATCGTGATCGTCGCTGTTCTCGCTCTCGACTACTGCGTCATCCGAAGGAACGCCCTCGGGAACACTTGCTGCACCCGCAGCAAGCAGAAGAGTCGTGCAGCAGCCAATCAATCGTCGCTGCAGCAAGCAGCCCATCAGAAGAGGAGTACCAACATGCTACTCAATGTATGAATTCTTCCTTCAATTACTCACTCATTCACTCCTCTTCTTCTATCTGAATCAATTGCTTTTCCTTCTCCTCTTTCTGTGCTTCCCAATCCCTTTCTACTTTTCACTTCTTCATCACTAACTTGGATCATCTGCTGTCTCTCGAAGTCAAAGAACGTAAGATCTGTCCCCTCAACCCCTTTCCTTCTGCTGTGTTCAGTGTGATCCTCAAGCCCGTAGATGATCCCGGTTTGTAATCGACAACTGACTGTCAAAGTACCGTAATCCATCAGTTGTCGATTAGAGATCTTCCCCCAGTTCCCCTGTGGTCTTCCATTCCGTTTATCGAAGCATGCTCATTCTCTCCATAATTCTTAATCAATTTCTTAGTGAATCGGAGCTCTTCTCCGTCCTCCTTCTATAGCATCCACACGAATTAACGTAGATGGCCATATTCTCAGAATTCCGCCCCTCTTTTCTCTCTCTCTAATGTCGTCTAATTGCAGAAAATGTCGCGCAACGTGCAATTGGAGCCGCAAGATATCTACTGACGACACGACGACTAAATGAATCCGATTCCTATACAGAATATTCCATCGCTTCCATTTCTCTCCCTATCATTCTCACACCGGTCCTCTCGCTATATGTTTTCGCGTACGCCCGTTTTCATCTTATTTTCACATGTTATTTGGGAACTGAAAGAAAAAACGAATCGTGCGATATATGAACGAAATATCTCTTTATATGCAGTTTCCGCTTCTTTTCTCTGTCTCGTAAGTGTCATATAAATGGAATGAGTTCTCTCTCTCCACATTTATAAGAGAATGCTTCTCTTCATCTCTGTTTTCCAAGAGAGGGGCGAATAACTCGGTTATTTCTGGTTGCTCGGTTGTCTTCTCTCTTCTGCATCTTCTCTATCTTTCTTCCATCTGTCCATATACCGCTTTCTCAGAATCGCCGCTCTAGTCGCGTAGACGATATCACACGCGATCTGATCGTACTCCCACTGAAAAAGAGAACATGAAAACACGACTGAGAGCGGACAATGTTCTCACGTGACCGAATCTTGATACGAATCTCGTCATCCTAGTCACAGGTAAACAATATGTCTCAGAAACGAACTCTCGGCATGAGGGCGGGGTCGGTTATCACTCGTACATCTTTCCCATTCGATTCTCCATTGTCTCCATTCTGAAATTGAGGGACGGAGAGAGATCAGAGAGCACACTTCATAACAATGTTCGTGTCTCCCTCTCGAAGACTCGTGGTCCGAGAGAAGAACAGGAGGAAAAACAGGAAAGGAGGGGAGGGAGAGAACTATGGCGGAAGTGATTTACCTCATGCTTTCCTCCCTCATCGCCGTTCGTTTCGTTTTCTTCGTAGAATTCGTCGAGATCTTCGTCTTTGGACTTCCTAGAAACGACTTTTCGTCAACAGAAACTGGAGGGACGCTAATGGGGCGTTTTACGGTCTCAGCACGAGTATAAAACAGCCGTTTAGAGGCGTAATTCAATTAGTTTCATACCCGTTGTCCCCTTCATCGTCGTCGTCCACTATAGAGCTCATGTCGAGACGAGGAACACTGCAAATTAAAGATGTATTCAAAACGTAGGGTTCACTATTGCCCAGATGCGGATGTTTGATATTTCAGATGAAAAAGAGTGTCTTCGCTAGACGAGTGGACGAAAAAAAAAGATAACAGATCTCTAATTTTCGACACTAAATGGTTTCAATCTGTCGACGAATATAAACAGCAGAATTTATTTCTGCGCAAGATTAGCTGTATAAATGAACAAAACTAACGATGGATGGTGGTGTGATCGCGTGTCGTCCATTTGGTCGAGGGCCGTCGTACTCTCTTGTCTGTAGAAAGTAAATGAATAGATTAGTGTTTCAGAGCTCGTCTAATTAAAGTTGAATAGAAAGATTCGAAGTTCTATTACTCGCACATCTTTGGTTAAGATAATTTTACTCCATAATATTACATTTTTTCGCATTTCAATAAACTTTTTTTGGCATGATGAATGATTAAGATTTAAACAGTAGACGGAGAACATACGAGCTGAGACGGCCAATTTGACTCGATTTGATCGAGTTTGAGTGATGATCGGCCTTTGACTTGCGGCTGAATAGCAATAAATTACTGTTGGTATCATGGATGAAAATGAAATATCGTCCTCGGGAATTCATTTGAGTCGAGTGGGAAAGCAAGCGGCTGACCGTCGTAACAACAGAATGAGAAATAAAGCTACTGAAAGAAGCCCTCAGGGGTAATATATCTCTCAAAGATGCTCAAGATGGACCGTCGTCATAAGAAAGTAGGGGACGGGGCGTCATAAAACTTACGATGAGGAGGCCGGATGAATTGATGATTGCTGTTCAGAGTCCATCGTATCCTGACGAGTTGATGACTTCCTATAATCAGTTATATATGAATTTTATATTGTGAGCATTCTATTTATTTCTGTAGTTACATATTTATGAGAAGAGGAAACCATGTTTTAAAAACCTACGAGTGCTTGCGAAGAACGGGTCGAGATTTAGAAGATTCGAGTTGCTGCTGAAGCGTGAAATTTTCATGTCTGAAAATTGAAAAAAAAATAATTCAAATTACAGCTAACCCCTTCATAAACCATGAAGATCATATCTCTAATTGAATTGGTTTGCTAATATCTATAATTTATTTATTTATTTATTTGATACACCCGCGAAGGGTGTGACGGCAATTAAAGAAACGATGAAGAGGAAAAAGAAATATCTAAATATGAATGAATAAGGAAATGGATGAATAAGGAAGAATAATGATTTCTATGAGTGCTACATGCAATTGTGTTTCAAACTGCAATATGCACGTATGTTTTGCTCCCTGATTGCATACATTAAGACCCCTTAATAATACGTTTATCGAGTGTTGTTCTAATCGAAATAAAGTACGAAGTTCTCACTTGAGTGTTTCCACAGTTTCTCTGGCCATTTTCAGTTGATCGTGGAGACTCGTCGTGTCTCCCATCTCCTGCAGTTTCTTCACTGCGGCTTGAACCGGCTTCCGCACCTGCGAAGACATTTAAAATTTGCGAATACATTTAAACTTTTGCACATGCAATGCAAAATAACTACAAATTAATTACAAAATGCATATAAAATTCCTGTTAACAACAAGCAATCATACTTATTCGTGTATTCATCTTTTCTTTCGTTTGTTTTGCAATTGCAATTTGCTCGATTGCGCTAAAGAACACTTCCTGGTCCATCTTTCAGCCCTCATTTTGAAAGTGGTCACTAATCGTGAGTAAGTGATCCCCGCGGGCCAATGAACAACTCACTTCTTTTGACTCCAGCTGCGCAATCAGTTTGAGTAGATCTTTTCGAGGCCATTCTTGCAAATCTGAAAAGAAAAAAAACAAAAAAAGACATTTCTGACACTCACTACATAATGTTCACTACAAACTTCGTGAAGCCACTTCGCACACAAACGCATTTCACTACATTTAAAGCTTTAAAACTAAAGTTTAAAAAATCAACTTTTTTTATTATATCGTCACGTCATGTGCTTGTTGAATGATTTTGAATGAAGAAAAAACAACAAAAATTTTAACGACTAATTATTTTTGGTAAGTACAAAGTCGATAAATATTTCATTATATACCTTGACTATTAGTCAGATCAACTTCGACTTTCCCTCGCAATCTCTCATTTTCATTCTTCAGTTTCTTCACTTCGTCCATTAGTCTCTGAATGGAATCAGATGACGACGCGGGGGATGACGTGTTTCTGAAAGGAATCCATGCATTATTCCATGTGACATGACATTGAAAGTAAGATGGTCGTACCTCTTAGCATAAGGAGAGTTTCTCTCCTTGCTCTTCTCTCTGCTCATCTCTTTTGTTTTCCTCTCGATCGACTTACTCTCACTCCTCACTGGCTCTTTCGAGGTACTCGGTTGGGTCTGCAAGGGACCAACCAATTATCCCCCCTGCTCGCCTTCACAACAAATGGAGAGAGAGAGAGAGACTCACAATCGGTTTGGCCGATGTCGATCGTTCTCTTCGCTGGTCTTCTTTCTTCCTTCCCAATTCAGTCGCCGGTCGAGATGGTCGTGGAGGGACTACTCTATTCTCACTTTCCACCTTCTTCTTAGTCCGGTCGAAGTCGGGAGTTGCGTGTATGGCAGCTTTCATCCGTCTCCGACTCTCCTCCTTCAATTGAGCATGAATTCATTATTCATACACGGAATCTAATGATTCGATTGCACGATATGTTTGGTTGCGTGAAGGAGTCACTCGTGTGCAAGTGAGAGAAGGAGAGAGAGAGAGAGAGAGAGAGAGATTGCGAGGGTGGACAACAATAAGGAGAAAGGGCATAAGATTCGATAGTTTTGCCATATTATGGTTAATAAATTAAAGAGAAGTATAAAAATAAAACAATTCTCACAGATAAGGCAGCCTGCTCGGCCAGAAGCCTCACGCGCTTTATTCGATTCTCCAAATGGATGAGAGGAATCTGATTGCCTGCAAGATACATTTTATTCTTAAATATTATTCATAAATTATTCCCTGATTTTCCTATATATTTTTATTTGATATACATTTCTCTTCCTAAAACAAGACACAATAATTTCACTCACTTCCAACGAAACTCTCACCTTTCATTGTCGTCGATGGCGAGGTTTTCTTCATAATGGACGCCTGTCACAATAAGACCATGACGAATGAAGATTCTAGTCGACGATGAGTCGATTTATAGCAGAGATTGAATGGATTCGAGTGAGACTGGGGGCTAGGATTCCTTCCTCTTCCTTCTCACAACCCATCTACTCCCCCTCCCTTCTTCCCTTTCGTTGTCAAGGATACGCCAACTGCTCCTCTCACGATTGCTTCTTGTCTCTTTACTCCCTTCAAGCCGCCCTCTGACCCGACTCTCTCTCTCTCTCTCTCTCTCTCTCTCTCTCCTTCCCTGTAATTGCGCCCTCGAGTCGTCCGATGAATCTATATGCATTCACACTTTATCATGCACAACTTCGCTCATTACTTCGTACAGTCCGGGCACAATCGCTGGCTAAGATATGGCAGAGGGAGCAAATTAAGAGGGCAGGAAATAAATTAAAGCGGGGTCATAATTGTGCTAGAGGGAGAGGAGATCTTCAAGAGAAATAGAAGGAATCCGTGGGTGTGAAATGAGAGAATATTAAGAGAACCCGAGAGAAAAATAAATGGGATGACACGCGGGGGAAATCAACAGACGGTCTCATGGTGAGGAATTTCGAAGAGTTGAGGAAGAGCCTTTGAGCAGTCGATGATTTGCACGAAGGAAGTTGAGATGGTTGAGGAGGGACTGAAAGAGTGATTTAGTTATTTATTCCACGCTTTCTTCCTCTATAGCGTCTATAGTGTGTGAAGCACTACTCCCTTCAGTGCATCTTGTATAAAATGTCATCCTGGTGCAATATTGTAGGTAACTCACACATTGTTATTCTCCTCAACGATTTCCTCTTCAATCTCAATGACAATCTCGGTAGTTTCTACCGTTCTCTCATCATCTCTTCTTTCCTCCTCCCTCCTCTCCTCCCTCCTCTCTTCTCTCCTCTCTTCTCTTCTCTCTTCTCTTCTCTCTTCTTCATATCTCGGAGGGGGCGAGAATGAACTCCGATCGCCTCCGTTTCTCGTTGGTCGCTCCATCGATGCGTAAGATGGCGGAGCCCTGTAATTATCCCTTAGTCCATCAGTCTCAGTTTGTGCTTCACCCATCGCCCTCCCACAATTGCGCAATCCTAACTGATTCAATTATATCCGAGCGGTATCCAAAGAGATAGAAAGGCGATCTATGTGACAGGACAATGTGGATGTCATTTATTAGAGGAGCTCATTGAAATATTCATGAACTGTGGGGCATGAGAGAGGGTTAAGAGCAATTGTGACTGGAATATTCCGCGCCATGATTTTGGATTACTGGTCCTTCTCTAATCGATAATCCGACTCCCACGCAAAGAAAATGTATCCTTCTAAACTAAAAACAAACGACAATGTATTACGCGCGACAAAAGAAATGTATTTTTGTATAATACACATTGTGGTGTATATTAAACATATTGTTCACATTATCATCTTTGTCATCATGTTTGGGAATGCATTTTCTTTCCACTAGACCCACCACTCTCTACATAACCTCATAACCTCCCACGCCTTGACCGAGTGCAATATGCGCGTGAAACAATACACCCAGATGCAGGTGAAAATAAACTATATTCTAGTAATATAAATCATCACTTCTACAGTCGGAACACAATTGTGGGCAAAGATATGGCAGAGAAATATTTGTCAAAGTAGTAATATTGAACTAACCCGCTTGGCGGTGGGGAGAAAGGTCGAGGCGTTCCAAATAGTTGTTCGTATTGTGGAGGAAGAGTGAGAAGTCGATGCGTCCTCAGAAGAGTCGGACGAGGAATTATCATTCGTTCTGAAATATCGTTGATCACCAATTAGTATTTAAAACTCCTCCGATGATGAGAAAATATTGGTGGTCCGTGAATACTAAGAACTCAGCATGGCCCCAATCCCAAAGAATGATTCTGGATTGACCGAGATAATTAAAATATAATCAAATTCATAAAAAGAGTCATAATTATCCCCAATAACCTCTGCCCTATCCCAAGACGCCTCTCCAACTGCCATAATCACAGTCTTGAGACTCATCTTCTAATATTCAAATTGGCGCCTCAGCCCATCTGTGACTGTTGTGACTCTGTATGAATGGGTGGGAACATGGTCTGCTCAATTACTAAACCCTATCTCTCCCCCGGGCGATCTCTCTCTCTCTCTCTCGACCTATTCTACTGCCAGATGCTCATGCTCTCATCTCTCTCTACAAACCATCTGTCACTTCTCTCTCTCCCTCACTTTCTCTCTCTCTTTGTCTCTCGTCGACATCAAAGGAGTCGCGGAACAAAGCGGATTACGTGATGCTTTTCGTCCCCCGGTCAATTCCAAATTCATGAGGTCACTCAGTGTTCGAATGGATCAATGGAACGGCTGTTCATTGCACAATCGACAACTATCCTGTCACTGACCCTCATCGGGAGACCTTTTACGATACGTCCCAGTGTAACACGAACTCTCCCTCTCCACACGCTCTCTCATCAATCATTGCTAAATGTCAGAGGGTGCTGATCGCTAAGGATGCCGGTCGAGCATACCCTCTGGCAGTATCTTTCTTTCAGACACTATGCCTAATCGGCAGTAACCCCGATCTCTCGCCCAAAAGCCGTAATGCGAATACTTAATTTGTGCTCACCTGAGTATAAGGGAGGAAATGCTGGAGGTGGGTAGAAGAGGGATGAGATAGTGTAGACATTCCCGTGCATCAAATGATTTCTTCTCACTCTTCTTATCATTCGACGACGTTGGCCGAGAACTCCAAGGGCGATTGTGAGAAGAGCAACGGCACACACGAAACCTGATAGATTATAAATTCATTTCATTTCTTTAGTTCTCAGAGTAGATGAACTCCCTCTGGTTCGTTGATTGTTTATGTAGTTGTTGACAATCAACGACGCATCTCTTACGAAATACATAACTCATCGGCGGAAATTAAAGATTTGATTCGATGATTAATTTCAGTCCAAAACGAACACGTCCGGCAATACATTATGATTTCCAGGAAATGTGCGAGAACGCCCACTTGACTATAAAAATATCCCATTCGAGAGAAAAATCGCCGAATGAATAATTATTCGTCGTTTTCTGGAAGGAAGAAGAAAAAGCTCAATTTCGTTGTGTTCTCAGTGACATCCAGATGGTCGAAAGCTATCTCATGTACTAAGAAGATATTTGTCGCAGCTGGAAACCATCTTTCCCTCGCGTTTTCGATCGCTCTCTCTCTCTTAAATCCATTTGTTGTCATGATTAGCGACCGCAGATGCTCAGCTTTCACTGAGGATCACTCTGGATTTTCAGGTGTCTATCGATTATGCAATGAGAGGGGGTGTCCTTGGAATGGTCGTTTTAGATTTCAAAAAAATGTTTCGACAATTCCAAATTGATTTTTAGACGATTTAAAGCACGTCTTGCTAAAGTTCTAAACCGAGCAGATATAAAATGGTACACTCCCTGAGAGGGGAGGATGCGAATGGTTGAGAGTCACGAGATGGAATCATTTGTAAGCACGATTCCTCTCCCAAAGTGGATCAGCGCTTTCAGATAGATAACAGTGTGTGTTTTGATGGACACGAGCATTGTCCTCAATTTGGACGCCCCGAATTATTGCTGTTTTTATTGCCAAACTCGGCCATTTTCTCGTCAACTTCTTGCTCTCTCTCAGAAACAATTGGACGTCTGAGGAGGAGAACGGAAGTGCGCAATGACGGCATTCAATGAGGGAAAGGAAGTGAGGAGAGAGAGAGAGAGAGAGAGAGAGAAGGAGAAAAGAGACTCACCAACGACGATGAAAATGACCACCCAGTGGGGAAATTCGAAGACGAAAATGGAGAGAACCGATGAGATTCCGGCAATTAGGAAGAGGGCGAATAACGTGATCGAGTAAGTCATCTCGATCGATTGGAGGTTCCGACGCGATTCACGAGGAGTACGGTAATCGAAGGGACGACGACATTCTGGAGGCATCTGAGAAAAGAGAAATATGAAAGAGAAGAAGAAAGAGAATAGAGGAACGGGTGAAATGGACTGGGAAGAGACTGGTTGGAAGCACCATCAAAAAGGGCTTATCGCACTGTTTCTATCAGAGAGAGAGAGGTCATTATGATTAATGAGGGGGATCAAATGAAGAGAAGAGAGAGAAAAGGGAGAAATGGAGATATGAAGTCCTGTCACGACGAATGGCGATCAGAGGTTCCTAATTGGGAAGAGAGAGAGAGGAAGGGACTGATCCACTCCCAGCCTTATCCTATTCAGAGTGTGGGAGGGAGAGAGGGAGGGATACCAAGAGCGTCTGTCCATCTCAACAGGACAGCAGATGCTCTTCTCCTTGAGAGGATATTGAGGAGAGAGAGAGAGAGAGAGATCTGCTGCTATATCACCCGATCCACCCATCAATTGGGAGAAAACTAACCAGGAAGAGAAATGGAAAAGAAGCGTCTGAATGGAATGGCGAGTCCTCATGTGGTCCATTTCAATTATGCGAGGAGGGCGGAATAATTGGCTTCATATCAAATGAGTTGCTCTGCCGAAATGACGGATATTTGCATAATTGAGTCGTCTCTCCCTTCCTCTTTTGTCCTATTTCTTCTCATGAGAACGGGAGGGACCGGAAATTGACTGTGGATTCTTTCCCCTTCCTCTGAATTCCGACGTACCGTCTCACATTCTGTTTTTGTGTGCGTTCTCGTTACTCTTTTCCTCATCCTCCTCGTTTCTCTCTCTCTCTGAATTTGTATTCGATCTCGCTCGTTTATAACGTCTCTCTCTCTCTCTCTCTCTCTCTCTCTCTCTCTCTCTTCACATTTTGGCTCATTCCCACAATACGCTGAATGCAATTACGCAAAGAGAGGGGGCGCATAGTAGAGAATCTGCCAGATGTCTATCACTTATCCATTCATTTCTCGCCAATATCTCATTATTATTATTTACGATTTTATTCCTTCTATGCGTAGCTTCTCGACTTGTTCTCTCTCTTTTACTCTCTCACCCTATTATCATCTCTTTTCTTTTTTCCTCTTTCTTTTCCCCTTTGACTCCTCCCTCTTCCCTCTTCTGACTTCTTCTGAAATCTCGACTACAATCGGTTCCACTTTCGATCCGTTCTCTTTTCCTCTCTCTCTTCTCTCTCTTCTCTTTCTCTCTTTCTCTCTCTCTTTCTCTCTCTCTCTCTCTCTCTCTCTCTCTTCCCGTTTCTCTTCACCTTTCTCTCTTTTCATCTCCTATTTCACACTTCGCAGATCGCGATTCTCGATTGGTTCTCTTTATTTCTTCCTCTCTCTCTTTTCCATTTCATTCCCTCCCTCAATTAACCTCGACTCTAATCACTCTTCCCATGTTCCATACCATCATCAATCGCGAGGTGAGAGTACTCTCTCTCTCCTTCCTATCTCTCTCTCTCTCTCTCTCTCTCTCTCTCTCTCTCTCTCCCGTTTCTCCCCTCCATTCCACTCATTTCTCTTCTCTCTCATCAATCCTGATAACGATTCGTCTCTCGTCGTTTCAGTCATTGAATTCACATCAAATGCACCTCTTTTCCATTCTCATTTCTCCTCCTTTCGCTCCTCCTCTCGATTGGCACAATAAAGTAGTTACACGAATTGTTTGGTGGAGTCGCGTGTCGTTCTAGAGTGCCACTCTCTCTCTCTCTCTCTTCCACAGTTCGTTGCCAACGCGTAGCTTCACTTCGATTCCTCTCTCATCGCAGACGCAATGAATGGAGACACGTCGAGTCCTCAACGACTATTACTAATGACAGCCAACGTGGGAAGTCTCTTCGAGGAGGTAATTAGTCAATCTGCTAATTAGTCATTACTGTTATTTTATTAATTAGTGACTTCCTCTTTCTACAGGGACAACGCCTGCAAGAGTCGTGGCTCGACGTGATTTCCGAGGTTCGCTCCGTTTCCCTTTTTAGCATTCCGCTCTTCTCTTTTCACTCTCTCTCTCTCTCTCTCTCTCTCTCTCGAACTTCTCTCCTTTTCAGAGAATTCTTTCGGAAGACGCAGATCTGAGTGTGATTCACATGCAGGAAACGGGTGGAAAGCGCTACGTCGAATGTTCCGGCCAAGTACGCTTCTCGATTACGGGTTACGGGTCGAGATTACGGGTCCAAAGGGTCGGATGACACAATGGGATCAGTTGAGAACAGACGGAGAGAGTGCGCGAAAGTGAGAGAGCAGCGAGAGAAGCAGAGAAAAAGTGATAAAGCCTCGACCCGGGTCGGAATGTGATCTGATTCTTTCTCTCTTCCAGGTGCCGATATTGATTCAGAAATTGGCGGAGCGAATCGCTTGTTCTTATCCTGTGTGCAGGGCGTTTCTCGATCTCAATTACACCTCTCCCGCTTACACGGTGAGTCCATGAGAGAGAGAGAGAGAGAGAGAGAAACACGATGTGGATCTCTAGAAATGTGACACATTCAACCAGTTTCAACCACCACACTGACAAATGTCTGTGCTCATTGCTATTTCCTGTCCCCATCATTCTCTTCTTCTTCTTCTACTTCTTCTCTTTTGATGTGTTATCATGGACAGGCACTAGGGTCGATCTTCTTCGTTCACAAAGATGCCCTCAACGACGTCGAGCAATTCGATTTCGTCCGGAAACAATTCGTTTCCCTCTCGCCGAATTGCGTGAGTTCCTTAAGAAAGAAAGAGAAAGACGACTAATAAGGAGAGCAAATAGAAAGAGGCACAAGAATGCCGTGAGAACATGCATCACAATTCTCGGCAGTCGAAATGATCTGTCGATATGGAGAATAATGATCCTGTCGTCATATCTTTCACCTGAAGTGAAATTCAAATGTGATAAATATGCAATGTAATGAAATAATTGTTCTCTTTTGAGGTAGAAATTCGATCGGAGGGTCTCGAGAACGAATCTCTCGCTGTCAAGAGAAAATTCCCAAAGCATTTCTGGCCGGCGATCAAATGGGGCAGGAAGGGATATCTGCACACACGCTGGACCGTTCATGGGAAGTAAGAATTATTACCGCCTAATTAATAATTAGTAAAAATAATAATTACCAAGTAGTAATAGTTTCCAATATTGATGCGCCCCAGGCTCAACAAGAGTTGAACATTGGCAAGAAATATGGGAAGATATGGGGGACTCTCTCCGATTTTCAAATGACGGGGGGGGTAATCCGATTAGTGAAATCATCGGGGGGATGACAAATTGAGATGAATTCAGAGTTCTCGATCTTATCAACGTCCATCTATTTCATGACGAATCGAATCTCGCCCTAATCCATGAAGTTTGTTCCCTTTTCCGCCTTTCCTTATTTTCGTTGTAGGGAACTGTGGGAAAATTGTGTTATGGTCAGACCGAACAATAGGTGATTTTGAAAATATTTTTGTCTCGAACAATTCTGGAGAGGTTCTATTTGAATATTTTATCGAGTCGACTGGCGCTCAAAGACCATTTATGTTGTCGCTTTGGCTCAGTCGATGGGAAGAAGTTTGACGAGGCGAACTTGACTTCCCATTAGACGCCCCGACGTTCGATCATATTTCACTGAGAGACACGGCTCAATTTCTCTCTTTCTTTTGACTAAGGGGTGAAGGGTTACGTTTTTTCTTCAGAATCCTTCACTCTACAGTTCAAACAGGAAACGGGCCCTTGATTACGTGATTAATCAATGCGTTTTGGATAACGATGACGATTCGAGGATAAACCGGTGAGGATTTGAGCTATGAAGCCTCAATTCGCCCCCAAATATTCGTAATCTTGCTATGCGTCCTCTCGTTTTAGTCATGCACAATCATGCTGATTACGGTAGTCATATCAGTTTGGAGAGTGGTTGTAAAGCTATCATAGAACGACTGGCCAAATGGGGCTGACATGTGCTTCCAAGCGTGATTACGACCCTTTGTTCAATGGGGCGAGCAGATAAACTCCAAGCTTCAGATTCATCTTTGGCGACCTCAACTTTCGATTGGACAGCAGAACTTTCTTAAATGTGAGTGTGAGGAAAAGAGTCCTACCCATTGGATATTGGAATCTACACAAGAGAGAAAAAACATAAACCATAACCGTTGGATGTGATATCCCATTCACACTTTGGCAGTAAATGTATCATCGTTCAGAAACTAACAGAGCAAGCAGAGCCACATCCCATGGAGGATCTTTCACAACACGGGTCACAGGTACTTCTTATTAATTAATTAGTTTTTAGTTAGTTATCCAATTAGGTTGCACTACTTGAAGTAGTATATTAAGGATCTCCTCAAGGACGGTGGAATCTCCACCCTTCGTAGTGATCTCAACAACGCTTCCGATTTGCGTCGAACAGTTTCCGCCATTGAATTCAGAAGAGAAGATGGAGAAGCGAATGAGAAGTGAGGGAGAGAGGGAGAGGGAGAGAGAGAGAGAGAGAGAGAAGAGAGGGGGCGGAATCACTAGGGCAAACAATAGATTAGCGTCAAAAAGGGGGATGATTCGTGTGGGTTCCGTCACGCGCACGTTCACATTCAATCATTGTGAAGAGCCCAATCACTTTTATTCCAGTTGTGTTCTACGAATCGAAAGGAAACGATTCGATTATTTCAATCACGTGAAACTCCTCGCTGACTGGGGAAGTTATCTAGAGGATGACAAGGAGGTAATTAGATAGCAATTAATTAGCCATAATACCTTTGATACTACGTATCTCTGATACTGACTAATCACTAGAAACATAATTATGTTTCTTATTATATTATTTGCACAAAGCTAAGATCAGTTTCTTGAAGAACCTGAATAAAAAAGATCGATATTTAGGTGAACAACTTTCCGGAGCTCTACGAGATGCCAATTACATTTCCCCCTACGTGAGTGGTCGAGAGCGGTCGTGATATTATTTTGGATCCGTCACTTTCAGATATCCATGGAGTGAAGACCCACTCGATTCGGGTGTTTTCATGAAAACGCGCGCGCCCGCTTGGTGCGATCGAGTACTGATGAACAAGACTGCTTACGAGTGAGTGGATGAGAGCGAGAGAGAGAGAGAAAGAGAGAGAGAGAGAGAGAGAGAGAGAAAGGAATACAGACAAGACTAGACAGGAAGTCAATTGGAACGAGAATGAGATTTTCTTGAATAGATGACCAACCAATTGGAACTAAGAGCAGATTTCGAAACTATGATAGACACAAATAGTAGAGATCAACTTTAGTTGATACCGTAAGCCCTCAGCTAAAGTTCGAATTGTAGGTCGCAAGAGATGCACACATCTATCTACGAGAGTATAGGTCGACAGACGTGCATGGGTGATCACAAGGTAGTTCTTATTCCTACGAGAAAATGTCTGGAATCATTACGGCCGAACGTCATTTGTCAACGTCATACGTTAATGAATACTTGAAGGTTGTAATAGGTCGGATAATAGCAGTCGAATGGGAACCGAATGGGTGACATTTTTTTTCGAAAAAAATTGCTATCTAAAAATATCGTTTTGAATTAGCATGAGCCTTTAGATGGAAAATATTTTGTTTCGAAAAAAATCTCATCCAGTCGGTTGTTATACGATGGTGATCATCCGACCTAGCACCCATTGAAGTTATGCTCGACAACTGCTATAACGCAAATTTAATGGGTGTTCTCCTAAATCAATCAATAATTGCAGCCCGTTCTTCTGGCTGTGACGCTGTTGTAATCCACTCAATTCCCCTCTTGCCCACATCCCAGACACTTTTAGTTTCCACTGATCTGAAGAAGAGCATTTCCCATAGTAGAGAGATTAGATATTCATCCACTTTTCCCGATATTTTCGTGTTGTCCAATTGAGACTGGCTAGTTTAGCGTGTGTTTATGTGACGGTCACTTCATTCCATAAGTTTCCCGCTGCTTTTCCCAATCATTCCGAGTCCTTTCTTCCCTCCATTCCTTCAGTCATCGCCCCCACTCCGCTTTTTCTCTCTTTATTCCAACGGTTCTACCATTCTCTCGTGAAACAAACTGACAATCGTGGTTAGTGCAAAACTTCTAGCAGTCGACGAATATATGATATGATATATTACAAAAAAAACACTCTCTCTCACTACTGTCCGAAAAGAAAATAAGAAGATGAAAAGATATTTGATTATTCCTCCGAATGCGCTAATTCAACTCGAGAGATAAACGATGGCATTACAGCAAGAAATCGAAGTAGCGAAGAAGAAACCCTCAGAGGAGAAGGGCGACTGGGATGGTTGAACCAGAACGGGGAGAGATTATGCCGGTAATCAGTGTTTGATTCGGATGACAAACGGGGATTCAGAGAGACAATTTACTGCTGGATGGCGAGTTGAGGGAGAGGAGCCTCTACAGTGAGAACTCCATCAGTCGAGAGAGTAGACGAGATCTGCTCAGGGTTTGTGCCACGGGGAAGAAGAAACTCCTGAAATAATACACCCTCTTTACTCTGAAAAAAAATAGTTTCTAGGATCATAACAATTCAAATGCTCAGTTACATGTGGTAGTCAGTAGAAATATGAGGCATTTAACATACTGGTAACTCTAGTGATTTTTTTCCTGAGTGTACATTCCATCCCTCTTCCCACAATTTCTTTCAACATTCAGAATGAATCCCCTTCCATTGGAATATTCCCCATTCCTCTTGCTCATAACGACAAGCAGAAATTGCTTCACACCCGTTCCTCTCCAGCAATTTTCAATTTCGTTTCTTTTCTCGCCTCTCTCAACATCCGCTAGACGAAGAAAGACCTTGAATACCGTACTATGGATAATAATACCGTATGAAATACAGAGGACTACAGTACTCCAAAGATATACTTCGTCTACAGTGCTCTAAGTATAATGTAATGATTTCTAATATACCTACAGCATGAGATTCAGAGGGCTACAGTCCTCCAAATTTATGTCTACAGTACTCTAGGGATGCCAGTTTGACAATACCCTCTGGCAGTCCCTTAGTTTCTGACTCCGGCCTTAATGCGGATACCGAACTTGCATCCCTACAGTACACCTAACGTATCCTCTCTCACCTGGTTGTACTCTCTGAAGATGGTTCTCTGGGGTGTCTTCTCCTCGTGTTTTGCATGGACGAGAAGTCTATTGTCGATAGTCTTGACAGTAACCTCCTCTGGTTTGTACTGAGCGACGTCGAAACTGCAATTTGACTCTCTTTCCTTCTTTCTCTCTCCTCGTCTTCCTCTAACTCCTGTTTTCCCTCCTTCTCGGATGTGCTAAAGGAAAAGACGACGACTTAGAATCTCTCTCACAAACCGCCAATTTCGGCAGAAATTCTTCAGCTTTCCCGCTTTGTTTACGGGTTGAGATCGGTCCGAATTTGCATCGGAATGAATTAGCGTGCGAACACGCAAGAAAGCGGGCCATTGTCGATTCTCTCTCTCTCTATTTCTATCTCTCTTTCTCTCTCTCTGTTCCAGAATCATTCGAGCGAGAAAAAATAGAGACGGATTAGGCAGAGATCGACAACAACCAAGCGAGCCATTCCATAAGTTCCCAGCAATTGCTCATCTAGCTAAGAATCATTGATGGTTAATAGGGGGCGCCCACAGTATCCCGAGAATACTGTTCCTCACAAGTGTCAAGAAGTGCAGTACTCTTCCGCGCTACAGTAATCTACAGTACTCACCGAAGACGAAGGGTCTTTCCATCGGATTCATCCTTGATCAGAGGGCTCTTGAGATTGTCGAGATAGGGATCGTATGTGGGACGAGTAGCCATGAGTGAATTGCCGTTGGAATCTGCAACAACTCCGCAATTCTCTCTCTCTCTCTATTTTACCCTCATTTCTCAAACTTCATTTTCGCTTTTCTTCTGCGAAATTCGCATTAATGCAAGTCGGAGAGCAGCGCGTGAAAGCGTGGACTCGCAAATTCAGGAATAAACGAAGAGGTTGCCTCGAGGAGGGAAAGTTTCTCGAAAAGAAGTGCGAGAAAAGATGAGGGAGAAGGAGAGAGAGAGAGAGAGGGGGGGAGGAAGCAAATAGACAACACTTTTGATGCCTCCTTCAATGCTCGCTGGGGAGCGGCGCATTACTCATATCGACGACGACGCTTCCAAGTCGACTGAGATTTGAAATAACAACACGACCTCTTATCTATCTGGGAACAGAGATCTACTGAAGATCTCGGAAAGCGTTTGACTGCTTCTATCATAGTTATGCCTCGTCAAACCAACTAGCGCGCATCATGATTGGACTAATAGAGGTCTATGTCAGTTTGTACAAAGTATAACTCTCCACCTCTTCAAATTAAGTTGATGATCTCCACCTCTCGTCCATTTCTGGGCAAGAATCAAGTATTACAGAGCATTTTTGTTTTTTGTTCTTTAAAAGTTTTAAACGATGGGAATACTAGAGGATAGAGCTTGAGTTTTAGCTATTGGAGTTATCGAGGATGGAACTTACTGCGGAAGGGATCGGAAGTTTCAAAGCGACGGTCGTCGAAAGGAGCGTTGGAGATGGGAGGAGGACCACCACGAGAGGGAGAATAACCTGCAATCGAGAGAAGTGTTCTGATGAAAGAAGGGAGCATTCCCAATGGAGAGATCAAAAGGGGAAGTTATAATGGAGAGATTGGGGGCATGTTAGACACTTTTGGAGAACAACGAAAAGGGTTGGGGAATTGTGAGGAGAGGAGAAAAGTCTTGAGAAAACGGAAGGAGCCCTAAATGGAAGAGAGGAGAGAAGGGGAGAAAAAAGGAGGAGAAAGAGATGGAAGAGTTCGTGTCATCTGAAGAAGAAGAAGATGTGTTCTTTCCCCCAAGTTGGCAATGAACAGCCGAGAAAAGAAAGAGGAGAAGGAGGAGCCTTTCCATGTCGGAGAGAGATTCGAACAACAAAACATTCTCGCTCGGACATGATTACTCTAGAAGGAGAGACAGAGGGAGAGCAGATATTGGTAAGGTGGGAGACTATTTGGACCGTCGATTATTGCCCAGTGGACATAACAATGGAATGGGGCTTTACTTAATTGCGCCGTGCGAATGGGAATATTGACGGATTTGAGTGTCGTTTCGAACTCTACACAGAACGGGAATACTCCAATTTCATCTACTCTGGATATGTTGTCTTCCATTGAAAGGGCATGCAAAATCGAGAGAGAGGTCTAGAGATAGTGAGAGGATCTCTCAATCGTGCATGCCCTCTCTGCAGGGAAACACATCTCCAGACTCAGAGGTCTGAGTACCGGAAGTGGCAAATTCTCTCTCATACCTTCGAATTCCTGACGAAGTCTTCTCATCTCGTCTTCGACTCTCTTCATTTCTCCCTCGAAACGATCTCTCATGTTCCCAAACTCATTGTCTGCAAAAAACGTAGAGTTGCTGTCAGATCCGATTAGAGGAACTGTCCAATCAGGGGAAAAAGGAAGTTGGTTCCAACTCTCGCATTCGAATCGATTGAATCAGTGATTACATCAGTGAATGTAAGAGGCGGCTTAATGTTAGAGGCGTCTAATCCTACTGTCTCTGCGACGATAATCCCGGTTTACAACTGAAATATTCTCGTAGCTTCTCTTTCTTCCTCACCGATGACAGAGTAGTTGGAGCGAGAGACGTCGATGTTTCTCTCGGGCACACCACCGTGGTACGACATCTCCTGATATTCGCGCCTGATCACACGATGTTTATCCCAAGGGTTTCATCACAATGAATGAGACACATGTTGAAATAGATAAGGACACAAAGGAATGCGAGACCAGGTGAGAAGAAGGAGAAGAAAGAGAAGAGAGAAGGGGGTTTGAAGGGAGGAAAATGGAGGGAAAGATCGAACGCCCTTGAGATTTGTAGTGATCGAAATGGAAAGTGGTCAGTCTAATAGGTCGATTATAAATAGGAGAAGAGGGAGAGAGATCCGAGAGTACGAATAATAGAAGAGAGAGAGAGAGAAAGTGAGTGTTTGCGTCGGAGAAGGGATGGAAATGCGAGATCAAGCGGTGTTTGGACATCCATGGGGTGGATAGTGTACAAGGGAGAGAAGGGAGAAGTAACCGAATGGACCACGGAGGAAAGTCGTCGAAGTAAGCGAGTTAGAAGACACAGTCGGAGAGTGTTTGAGGAGAGAATAAGCAGAGGAGGAGGAATCTGGTGACTATTCGACACACTCCCATCAATATTTCATGAGAGAGAATCGATGAGTGAAAGGTAAGAGAGAAGAGAATGAAGGACTGATCGGTTGTTGTCGAGAATTGAGAAGATTCAATCGATGAGGATTGACAATGGGGGAGGAGAGAAACCATATGAAGAGGAGTGAAAGAGAGAGAGAGAGAATTCGAGAAAGCATTTGAGTGAGAGGATTGAGTGATCAGTTAGAGAGAAGGGGGAGAAGGTGATCGGGAAGAGAGAGAGAGACTAGAGAGAGAGAGCAGATTGGAGAGAGAGAGAGCGAGTAGGCGGCTGTTCTCTCTCTATCCACTAACTCGCACACACACAAACAACACCGGATGGAATGGATGATGAGCATTCTCGAATCTTCTCCTATTTCAGTTGCGACATTTGACGTGATCAACAAAGGCACGAACTGACTAGAATAGTATCGGAAACGGAACTGGCTGATAAGGGGGAACAGTCACTAATGATCAGTCACTAATTGGTGAGTCAGAAGAGAGAGAGAGAGAGAGAGAGAGAGAGAGAGAGAGAAGTGCAAGGAGAGAATAGAAGATGTCGCGTAGGAGGAGAGAAGAGAGGTTCATTCGAGATTACAATGAGACGAGAGATCGAAGCTTTGCGACGGCAGACAAACTCGCTCGAATCCTCTCTCTTCTCATCCTTCTTCTCTTCCGTTTTTTCATCCTTGCCAGATGTCGAGTAGGTGGAGACAAGTCGAGATGAACTCAATCTCTGCCAGTAAAGAGTCAGGTTCAAGGGGGAAGTGGATGGGGGAGAGAGAGAGCGAGGGAGAGAGAGAGAGAATTGATAAGGGGACGGGGACAGATTAGTTGGGGGAGAATGGCAGGGGCAAGCAGTACACTCAATTGGGTTTGACTCATAAAGGGGAACGAGTTGTGCGGGAGAGACCAATCTAATCTCTTCTGATGCCCAAAGAACGATCAATTCACTACAGAATATTGGATATCAAATTTAATTTTGCAGAGTACAAGTTCCACTTCCACTGGATTCATTAAATTAATCATTTAACACACAATATAAACGTCGCGGGAGTGCATTGACAGGTAGCTACTGTGTAATGAGGCGTGGAGATAATCCTGTAGCTCGATATTCAAAAATACTTGCGAAATTGATTCAAAGAAAAACCAATCAATGTATCTTCTCCACCTTTCCTCATACACAATCGTACTATTCCTCTCCTCTTCCCTGTTCCTTCTTCCCATAACTGGGAGATGATCCCATAACAAGCATTGGATGTTGTGGGACGTCTCCCCCTTGTTTAGACCTGTGATTCCTCTCCTCTGACGTGTCTTCGTTCATCTCTTCTCCTTTTCTCCTCCCCTTTTCCATCTTCCATTCGATGCTCCAGTCGTCTCTTCACTTCGTCCTTCCATTGTCTTCTCTCTTTCTTCTCTTCCTCTGCTCTGGGATTGGCTAAATGTGTAGATGGATGATACCGTCAAGTGTCTACATCATTTGCCCATCCCCGGCCAGAAGAGAGTAGAGTCTCAGAGAGAGGATCAATCGACTAGTCAAGACTTCCTTATACACCCTCAAGTACTCTCGACGGTTCAACAAGAACTGAGAGTGTGAATAGGGACTCCCCTTATCCCTCCCCTACCACTCAACTATCCATTCCCAGGATAGGCAGATAAATCGATCGATTGCTGACCTTCCCTCACCGTTTGTACCTCTTTGTAACATGTTCTAGCTCTTCCTTTTTGCCTAAGGTCGTTAGAGGGATCTGGCAGGTTGAATGGGGCGGAGAGAGTGATCTCTCGATATGAGTAAGACAGAGCACAGTATCCTGCCGCCATCCTTTCGCTCTTCCTGACTGTCTTATCTAGTCTTACCTCTACTCGCTTCCTCCCCCTTCTCCAGTATAATTGACATGGAATGTTTCACCTTTCGCTTTCGGCACTTTTCTGCTATTCATACCGGTGTATTCCTTCTCTCTCTCCTTCTTCTTCCTCACTACTTCCCTCTACCAGTTCAGAGAAGCTGCCCCCGCTTCAATTACCGTTGTAGGAAGAGGGCAGAGACTGACTGACGTTCCTCTCAAAAACGGAGATTAAAGAGGAGAAGAAGGAATTATGAGAGGACTCATCCTACTTATCCTTGTACTCATCACTCAGTGTAAGTTGTATTATCCTAATTCATCTAATCCCCGTCGTTTTGGAAGCCCCAATGTTTCCTTATACTTTAACCATGAATGCATCAAATCGTTCTGCCATAGCATTGTTATCGTTCTGTCATAGCAATGTTAGGGATAGCTTCTCAAGAAATCGATCTCTACATTTCGCACACTCTCACACCGACGAAGTAGTGCAGAATGATGAGGGTATTTCTCCCTATGTCAGATACAGTATACACTTGTGTGGTACGGTGCTTTCAGTGGACACTCAGTTTGTGTACAAGCGATTCACGAAAGAGACTTGCTCGACCAATCCCTGTCTCAACAATGGCGTCTGCACTCCGGGCAAGTTGTCGTGCGAGTGTGCGGTCGGATGGATGGGAAGATACTGTCATCGTCAGTTAACGATTCACTTTAATCTTTATCTTTGTCGCAAACTTTTCTTTGTGAATACACAATTAGCTTGAAACTTTTTTTGCATTATCACATCGATGGTTTTCGACACTTTGATACATAAGGAAAAAGTTGCCCTTGAGCATGCGAGATTGGCAGAGTAAAGAACGATTTCACTAATCATGTTGTCAACGTTTTTCTTTCTTGCCGTAGCTTCCGGGAGAGGCGGCTATAGAAGAAGTTACTGTACTGCTAGAGCCTATTGATTATTGATTTTTCATGGCTTTCGAGATGTTATCACTCAGGTAAATGTCGCAACATCTACAAGTCTTGCGACCGTTGGGCGATGGAAGACAAATGTGAAAGTGTTCGGACACAGACAAACTTCTTCGATGTAAACTGCGCTCTCGCTTGTAAGATGTGCACTCCCGATGATGGAATGGGTGAGTCAGCCCCTTCTTCCCCCACTACAGTTCCCCTTTTCTTACTTCTCTCTCTCTTACTTCTCTCTCTCTATCTCTCTCTCTCATCTCACCCTCTGAAAGGAACGAGAAGCTACAGTCGGTGATATCATCAGAAATAAGCGAATACTGAAAGAATTCCACCAATCTTCGTTGTATCAATCCTTTACTGCGAAGATTGATGAATAGAAGAAGCGATATCAATCTCTTGTGATCACATTCCATCATATTCCAATAAACGAAAAAGGAACGAATCCCCCTTTTTTGCAATGCAAGCTAAGGATACGCTGATATGCCACTCAAAAGGATCACGTTCTTTATTATTGCTCATAAAAATGACTCTAATTTCACTTTCACACTTTATCCTCATCTCTTTTTACGGGTCGATTTCACTTTCGATTGCCCCCGTGTGTGCGACCCCCACTCGACCCCGCTCTAATATTGCCCTTCGATCTTCGAATGGATGAATACATCGGCATATCCTGTCCTTTCTCTCTCTCTCTCTCTCTTTCTATCTCTTCCCTACAACAGACATATCAATGCTTCCTCGGTGCTCAAGTAGTTTCACTTTCGCATGAGACCTCCCTGTCTGGATTGCATACCTTACAAACCCTCCCCTCCCTTCATTCATCCAGACCCGAAGAGATTGAGTATGGCAAGAATGGAGTGAGAAGGAGGAGAGAAAGAGTAATCGTATGGAATAATGAGATCTAGTTAAGATCTCCCGTCGATTCCTCTTCCTCCCGCTCTTGAGCCACTCCAGTTGTTCCTTGGAAAGTGGTACTCCCAGGCTGCAAAGGGATACAGGTACGAGATGAGGTGACACGAGAAACATCTCTGGAATGAAGAAGACGATGCAAAATGTCAATTAAATAGAAAATACCCCAAACGAGGAACTAATAGCGAACATGAATAAGACCGATGGGATCAGGATTGGGAGAGGTCTGTGATCCATTGAACCAAATGAATGGGTTGTCAGAAGAGATCAGCATGCCGCTTGAACAAACCTTAAAGCATGATGCTGATAAAAATTGATTGATCACGAAACCCGCAGATACCCGACTGATCTGTATGCCGGCGAATACGAGGAAACACTCGAGATTTCGCCTGCTGAAGTGCCAATGTTCGGGCCGCCATCGTTGAATATTACGTAAGAACTCAAAACAATTTTTTTTTATAAATCTTCTCATATGCAGGAGTACGTCTTGGTTCGGTGACGATACTCGAATTCTCCATGGATTCATCACTCTCCGACCCAATACTTTCCCTCCCGATGTAGCCATTCTCTCCACGAGCAACGAGGGTTTGTGGTATTGCCTAAGTATGACGCAATAAAAAATCATTCTCACCACTCCATGCGCTTAGTCTTCCTACTGAGGCATAAGAGTGGTTGCGTGCATAATAACTAGCAACTCTTCATTTTTTTCAGGACTGAACATGATTGAACTGGGTCAGTTGAAGCACCACGTGCTCACTCTCAACATCTCCTACATGCAAGTTCATCCTTCTATCGACAATAATGTGTTGCCTGTGGGGGTGAGTCTCTCTATCTCTCTCTATCTTTATCTCGTTGATCTCATCTCATCTCACCATCTTCATATCTCCTCTCCCAGGCAACACGTCGTTTCCGTCGCGTCGGTCCCTTGCTTGAAATGACTGTCGCCAAGCTTTTCCCCTCCAATCGAGTGTCACAGTTCAAGAAAATGTTCAAGAAGATCGGCGACTTTGCCTTCTGATTTCCTTCTCTCTCATTGTCAAATCGATACGTCGTATGTGTCATTCTCCCCTTCTCGAGTTGCTTTCTTCTCTTTCTTCTTCTTCTTTTCTCGTTACTTCGAATGGCAAACCCGTTGTGGTTCTGCCGCTCTCCCAATCAAAACACACACAGACAAGTGATAGCAGTGTCGCTTTATCATATTGCCGGTCTCTCTTTTCCCTTTGAATCTTCTCCCGTCCGACTACGAAACATGTACAGTACACCCCCACTCACCCCCACTAATACCATTATTGTTGCTCAGTGTTACGATTCTAACTTATTTATTATAATAAAATGAGAATATGTCAAAAAAATGAGACCTGAACAGGCAGAGAAAAGCAAAATGGATCTATGAGAGAGAAAGATAGGGAGAGAGGAAGAAGGAGCAAAAAGCAGACTAACATGATGGTAAAACGGGCGGTATATGCCACATCGTATAGGCGAATAACGCGACCTTTGAAGAGACCGGAATCCATTGATCCAGAAAAAGAGAAAATGGTAATGGGACGGAAGGAAGGAGAAAAAGGAGAGAGAGAAGAGAAGAGAGAGGAGTGAGTACTAACCGTCTCCATACATTAGCAATTCATTGAAACGGCACAATAAAGAGTTGAAAGAAAATGTCTCTGTTCATTGTGAAGAGAAGCTGAACTAGCAAACTAGACTGTGTGGCATCGATTGAATTATAGGTGGACCAGTAATTTATACTTTACGGAATGATATGGGATACTGTTATATGTAGTGATCGGTATACTTGGCGTTCTTACCCCTACAATTCAACACACGACTAGTCATGGCAGCACGTTTCTCAATGAGCGGTGATTCTCTCTACGTAGTCCTTCCTCTCTACCATACTCTCCGTCTCTTCCTTCTTTCTGTTATGTGCTTCCCAGCACGGAGCGTCCTTGAAGAATCGCATGGCGACGATCGAATCCTGAATAGAATGACTTTTTGATGAATCTTATGCTGAATATAGACAATGTCGTCGAGAAGATTGAAACATCGCTGCACACTACATTTCAGATCAATTTTTAAATGTAATTATGAGGCTTTCGTATATTTCGTATACGAGAATGATAGCTTTTCTCAAATGAAATAACAAAAAAATAAAATCCCTATCAAGTAACCAAGTCCTGTAATGATAACTGCTAACGCCAGAGTAGAATGTGAAGACACCAACTCTTCTTCGGAGTTCGTGGTTACAACACTACAAATCTTTTCCATGTCGAGCATCTTGGTTCGATCGGGATTTGAATGATTCAAATGCAGCAAAATATTCAAACATAGACTAACCGTCTCATCAGTAGTGAATCTGTGGTAAATTCCAGCAGGGAGGAAGAGCAGATCTCCTTTAGCTACCGGAATTCGAATCCAACGGTCCTGAAATCATTTGTTTCATATTTGAATAATAATCCATCGATGTGACGCTGCTCCCCGATTGTATACCGATCGATTGCTCCCCGACGAAGCAGACTCACCTTGACATCTCTTATGTCGAAGTATCCAGCTCCCTCCATGATGAATCTCACTTCGGGGTCAGTGTGAAGGTGCTCCTCGAAGAAAATGGCGAGCTGTAAAGCACAGTAAATTTAAACTTATCTATTATTTTGGAACAATTGCTTGTGAATTACAGAACGTAGACTCCACCTCTCCCATAGATAATTTCACTCACTTTCTCAGTATATCCAGGCATCGTGACAGGATTGATTCTGACGATGTCTCTGTTTCTCATTCCGACGTCTTCGGAGTACTTTTCAACCGCCTTTTCCCAGTCAACAGACATATCCACCTAAAGAGGTTACCGTAGATACAATGATATTATATTTTATCGTACTTTGTATGCCAGACAGCCGGTGTCCTCCAGATCCTTGACTGTAATGATTTCGTCACTGAGACGAAGAGGAGTTTTCTGTCCCTCTTCGGCCGAAGCTTCCTTCATGAAGTAGGCGCCAGTTGCAGTGCACTTTTCCATCTATATATTAATAATAATAATGATAATAATAATAATAATAATAATAATAATAGTATGAAGAAGAACATCCGTGTAAGCGATTCACATGACTTTCGTTTAGACTTCACAGTAAGTATTACCGAGGATTCCAGCACCTCATAGCATCACATAACTTCTCCTTTGATGGTAAATTTGTTTATTCAGCACTTTACTTCAACGTGTTTGCATAATCTCAACAGTTGATATTAATAGAAAGACCTGACTGTTCGGGGGTGGGAAATATTCCCGGAAGTTGGCAAAAGACGGAGATTCAAACAGGGAGTGTTCATGGTATTGTGTATGATGGTATACGCTATTACGCTATCGAGATGACTGGTGAACAATAGAATTAGGTTACATTATCTATCTATTTTAAGTATACTACAAGTTTGGTCAAAAGTAAGGTATAAGTTACAATGTGTACATCGAATTGGGACTAATCTGTGAATTCTCTGTCATAATATATATCAGACTAGTCGTGTTCTACTCTTTCCTCGACTTCCTTCACAAAGTGATCAAATTCGTTGCTCTGCTTTGCAAAGTCGTTGAGTTGGCTCTTGATTCCATCGGAATCATCTTCAACTCCGTGTATTTCATCCACTGGAGCGTGTCTGCACTGCTCCAGAAACTCGCCTAGATTTGACCCCGGTGAGATTTGAGAAGTGGCCGGAGAAATGGAGAATATCTAAAGGAGTGTTTTCTACATTACAGTACACTTGAACAACTTTAGCAGCTGATTTAGATGTTATGTCAACTGGGTCGCCATTAGAGTTGTAGTGTTTTCTAGGCGCTCTTTTGTCACTTTCTGTCTCAGTTCGTTTGCCAGACGTCTTCGGCCTTTCGATTTTCGACAGACTCATGCAAAGTCGCTGCTAGCTGTACAGTATTGACTCACTTTGGCGCTAGCGAGAGGATCGGCAGATGACGAATCGACGTCGGACTCTGATTCATCCGACGATTCACTCGACGCCCGAGGCAAATCTCGCTTCTCCTCTTCTTCCACTGCACTCTCTACTAGAGTTGGCTCAGTTGCTGCAAATGAGGGATCAGGGACTGTAGATTAAGACTGTTGAGGAGACGGTACTGCGGTGTATCACATATTGCTTCTGCTTTCGTTTAGGATCACATGTCGATCCACCCGGTTAGATCGCCCCCAAGTGAAATAGGATATTAAGCACAATCAGGTATTGCTACAGATTTTTTTGTTCTTGATAACGTTTTCGAAATATAAGAAGTGAAATAAACTGACGAGGCGAGTTGATCTTCTCCATTGAACATTTGCACTTGGAAGTGGAGAGAAGAATTGCAAAGGGAAACGAAGAATGCCTCCTTCTGCCAGAAGTTGGCAGGTTCTGAACAGTATAATTTTAGTATGTTTTTGTTTTTTTGTTGTTTTTGTCACTTCTTAAAGGGCTAATTACAGCACAGATTGACGTGAGAGGAATTTACGAAACGCGCTATCAATGTTATTGAGGTCAGCACTTTGCGCCATTTTCGATCTTTCTAATCCCTCCAACTTCTAATCTCTCACAAAAACACATGATAAGAGGTCATGCGACTGACCTCTGTCATACTGGGCAGGGAAACTCCTGATCCGTAGTGACATTGACACGGTCCCTTAAAGGATCCACTCTCTTCATCAGAAGACGAACACAGAGAATCGTCCATTCTCTTCTGATCAGAGAGCGTCGACGGAGCTTTCGTGCTCTGCAATACACCACTTTTATTCGCATCATGCGTTACACTGGCGCATTTAACTATTGAATTCTCCGAAAAGAACCAGATGTGACTGCATAATGATGACTTACAACGGGAGTGGCTGGACTTCCTCTGAATATGTGGAGATGGTCGGAGACAGGAGTGGAGACTTCGATTCTGCCCGATCCTTCGACAGGAATAGCAGAGGAGTAACAATCGGGACGACTGACTTCCAGTGACTTCGAGGGAGATGGAGACTCACTCTTACGAGGCTCTGTCTGCACTTTCTCCCTGAGATGAACTTTCTCGTTCACGTAGTCAAAGAGATCTTAGAACATAGTGAAGAAGTAATATTTAGTTGTCTTTATGTTTTGGATAAATTTGGTATGAGTGCTGAATCGGAGACATGGTAATCAAGAGGTTAAATCAAAGTATTTAATCAGACTTTTGTCGCGTTAGTCAAGCCATCATCAGTGGCATGTGATCACCCTCAAACTACGGAAATAAGTCCGGGTCTGACCAAACAAGTTTATCTAACCCCTTCATTACCATGGCTCTGCTTCAGCATTCATACTAACTTAGAACGCAGTTTTATTTGAATTATTATGAATTATTAGCTCGTATACTAGAATAGAAAGGAAATTTCTACAGATCTTTAAGCCCAAAATATGAATAGTATTTGACGAAGAAGATAAGACTTACTTGAAGAAGAGATGCACACTTAGAGTTCCATAAGGAGAGGGAAGTCTTCCCAATTGTCGCACGATGTAATCGTCATTCGATTCACTCGCTCCGAATGTATCGATTATCTGCAACAATTCATCCATAACTAACATAGCTGTAGTCATATACGGCGAACTACTAAACATGAACAACACTTACCCTGTATAAGACAACGAATGACTCGGAACTCTGCTTCTTCACATAATATCGAGAAAGTGGTGTCATTCGTGAAGCGACGGCACATGAACGAAGAAGAATACCAATCTGAAGTCAAAGAATACAGTTTTTTTGGATAACTATCAAATATCGTGAGAACGTAAGCAATCTATGCAATTTCAACATCGAACTGTCGGTAGTTTCAATCATATTTGCCGTATTATTCAGGAAAACACGGTCGACACTGAGAAAGGCGACAAAAAATATTGATAACAACCTGATGGTAGAGGTTACTCATCGACACCGTGGTGTCCTTGTCTTCGCGATCAACCGAAACTTGCCTGAAAACTTTTAGACATCCAATATGTTCTTCAATTTCTAATTATTTTTTTTATTTTTTAATAAATTTCTCAATTATTTTTCGGTTTCGGTCGTTCAATTTCAAAGAACAAGGCCGTGAAAATTGTTTTAATAGTTTTCATTAAAATATGGGTGCTTTTTACAAGTCAAACGCAGTAATCAATCTTTGTTTGTGAATTAATTTCTAATCAAAAGATTAGCATAAACTGGGTCTCACCATTCTTCCAGCGGTAAGTAATCGCCACTCGCTGTGTACAAAATGAATTCAAGAGTGAAGCATTCGATTGCCGGCGGGAATCTGCATGGAAACGTATTTCAGCATAGCGATGAGTAACAATGTGCTTACTTCTGGAGGCTTTGTCTGATATAAGCCGCTACTTCTCCTAATTCATCAACTTTGATGCTGAACCAGTCTTTATCATCGTTGGGAAGACTGCATGGCGTGTCGACCGGACGACCGAGTCGTGACTGTAATTAGAAATTAAATAATTAGTCAAATAATTAATCTCATTTTGCAAAGAAATGAGTGAACGAGGGAGAAACCGACCTGAACAACAGTCTGGATGAGCCTTGTCGAGAAATTCTTGACGAATCGATTAAAATCGCCTTGCGAATCACTCATGGACGGGTAATGCAGATACTTGATAAGAGTGACGTCTTGGAATGATGAGCAAAATAGAGGAGAAAGTGATAGAGAGTTGTTTTCGCCGTCTCTCTCGTCTCTACCACTGCACTCAGCAGTTGACCAAGGACAGGGCATACGCCTACCGTATGCTAACAATCCGCGCGGGAAATATTTAAAGTCAAATCCTTTTGGGCATCATTTAGGGTTTTCTCCGCTTTATTCATTATTTACCAAATATTAACATATATTTTTGATACCTCGAAATGATAATTAAAATGTATAACAAAATAATAACTAAGTATTGATCAAAATATAGATCATAAAAGAAGTTATATACAAATATATGATCTTTTCGCATCAAACATCATATTTACATCCCTATAATAAACCCACATAGAGTTTTTGCATTCGGAAGGCGAACATTTATTCATCCTCAGAACGTAAGCCTTGGCGTTGTCTCCCCATCTCTGGTGCTCTTCCCCCGAGATGAGGAGGGAGAGCGCGTGTGCAGCTATGTCCGAGTGGTTAAGGAGATTGACTAGAAATCAATTGGGCTCTGCCCGCGTAGGTTCGAATCCTGCTGGCTGCGATAAGCTTTTGCCGATTTTTCCTACGGTATTTGGAAGTAGTGCTATACTTTTACGAATTTCTTTGGGGTTTATTATATATATCAGGCATGGTTTGTAACCTTGCCCCCTTCTACAGTGGAATATTCGGTAAAATACGTCCCTAGTCAACCTCTCTTATCGTTATTTGGATTATCGGAGATCGGAGAACATCAATATTGACACTGTGTAAGTAATTACCGAATGGACAAAAATGAGAAAGACATGAGTAATATAAATTATGTATAAAAATGGAATTACATAATATACATCCCAACCCATCTAATTTTCCCCTGAATCCATTATTAAAAGTTGGCTCTGAGATGGGATGTGCTGTGTGTCCAAAAAAAGTTGGCTCTAAAATGGTATGTGTTGTGTTTCCGCACTCTTTTTCTTCGCTATCAAACATTTTTACATCATGAACAGGAACATTTTAAGCAATTCGAAAATGTATAAGTGATGAGCGACAATTATTGCAGATGCCCTTGAATTCGTCCTTGATTGTTCTTGTAGGGTCGGATGGTCACTATTCCCACAACTCGTGAAGTTCGTAGATATTCATATTATTGTAATCTTCCCCTGTAATATACGATTGATTCGACAACAAGAGAAGTGCCGAAACAAATGTTTTGTAGTTCGAGTTAATATGTCTTCAAGGATGCTCTCATTATATACAATTACCGACTGCCGTTGTCGAGTGGATTGACTAGTAGTCAGTGATGAATCGACTAGATATTACTAGTTGTCGATCACTCTGTCCGCTAATCAATAACAATATAGTATTTAGTAATCGATCGACCCTTACAATCCGTCAGAAGTTCGCGAACTTTTCACGCATCTTTTCGTGCTCGTTTTAGGCTATTTTCTTTATAATTTGCGTTAGGTCATTAGAGACGCATAAGAAACTACTAATGCCGAAGAAATTAACCAAAAATATAAACTAGGGAATTAGCCGCACCTCTTAGAAGGTCGCGGAATTCTGCGAGCTGTTTTCACGCAGCTAGACAGTGACGAGAGAGCACGCGGAACGAGGAGAGGGAAAAGTAAGCCAATGTTGTTGTTGCTTTTCTGCGCTCTCTCTGTTTACGTGCTCTCTCGTCACTGTCTAGCTGCGTGAAAACAGCTCGCAGAATTCCGCGACCTTCTAAGAGGTGCGGCTAATTCCCTAGTTTATATTTTTGGTTAATTTCTTCGGCATTAGTAATTTCTTATGCGTCTCTAATGACCTAACATAAATTATAAGGAAAATAGCCTAAAACGAGCAAGAAAAGATGCGTGAAAAGTTCGCGAACTTCTGACGGATTGTAAGGGTCGGATAAGAGCACACTTTACTTTTTGCATCAATGGTAAAGGAATCTCAGAATTTATCGTATTCGAAGACTATAACATAAAATATACGCGTCATGACTAGTAGTTATAATTGAGCAATCTGTAATCCAATGCTACACATAAAGTTCGTGGAATATCACAATCAGCGAAGTTGATGTCAATCTACTCTTGTAAAGTCATTCTGAAGGCACTTCTAATCGATGATATGTTGAGGAATCAAACGTCTTCTCTATCAATGTTTCTCATATTTACAAACTACACTGAATATATCGCCACCCATTCGATCTGCTAGCCATCGCGTCTTGATTACCGCGGCTTTGAGAGAGGGCACCTGTAATATTCGCAATGAATGCTGATTCAACTTCCAGTGACCAACTTACGACTATGTTTTTTGATAATCTGAAGAAAAGGTCAGTTTAAGATGTTCGTGTAGATGTAAGTTTACTTTTTCACTTGGCACTCGGAACATGGTGACGTTTCCCTGAGTGCCCCGTAAGGATTCATTCAATAGAACTAGCACCAACCGAGAACTGAGCATTGAAGTTGGTGTGAAGTGCTCGTCCCATTCCCTCGATGACCACGAGATCAACGGCATCTTCGACCACCAACTCACACAACTCGCTGTCGATTCTCCTGAAATCCGTAATTCAACCAATAATGTTCATACTACTATTGTGAAGTTGAGTTCCATTTCTATTCATCATATCTCATGTGATAGTTCTATTCCAAAAATGTCATTGCACAGATGTATCTTTCTAATCATTTAATTTTAGTCCATCTATGAAATGAGATGCAAGACAAGCTAATAACAACGAACCTGAGATCGAGACAGGGCGATCCTTGTCCAGAGTGCATGATCTTGAGTCTTCCTTGTTCCGTGTTCCTCCTGATCAACTCATCCTTCTCACTCACTTCCTCCATCACTTTCAACAGTTCTCCGTATGTGATATCGTTGAGGGCGGGAAGAAGATTGGACACAATTGTTACCTGTAATTAGCGAAATTTTAATCTCAACTGCAAACGCAATAAGATGGTTCAAAATAAAAGAAAACAAGAATCTTTACTAAATAGTGGACGTGAGTTTGAGATCATTTCCCTTCGAGGTGTTTCGAAAAGCAAATATGTTATTTTCCTATTCTGTTGAACATTTCATTCCTGATAATAGGCAAGGAAATTCTTCACTCACCTTGGATCCCAGTTTGAGAAACTCTCTTGCAAATGGAAGCACTCCAAGAATGACGTCTGCTCCACTGTGAATAAATATTGTTCTGATGTGCTATTTCAATTCAGTAAGGAAGTAATGCCGAACTAAGGAGCGGATGCTATTGTCTTCTTTTACTCGCAAATTGCAAATGTAAACTTTTGACTCGCGCCGCCATTATTCGCATTTTGACACCTCACATCCCCATGCTTCGAGAACACACCTGTTATCAACGAAGACAACGATGCTCTTGTGATTTCCAGCCAACGTCTCATCCAGAAATTCGTCGAGAGAATCGTGCAGCCACGGTCGGTCTACAATGTGACATACGTTTACCATGATACCATGAAGCAGTATAAACCATTTTTCTAAAATATCTACAGCCTCCGACGAGTAATTTTCAGGATATTTATCTGTGTATTAACCTTTTGAGTAGGGAAGTCTTACCAGGGATGACGTCGATGGCTTTCTGGAAGGTGAATTGATCAGATCCTTCCATCAACTTGACGACTTCTTTTGCTCCCCAGTCGAAGACATTACCTGCATAATATATTTGTTATATTTCACAAATATTTAAAGTAGTTTACAAGTGATGATGTACTCGGAGTAATCTTTACTTCAACAGAACTTTGGGCAGTGCTAGCAGTAGGATCTATTTTTAAAACATAGAATTGAGCCTCAACTACATTCTCACGTGCTCGTGTTTATTCTTGTGTTCCTTACTGCATGTAAATCAGGTTTTAAACTATACTGGCATAAGAAAACAATTATTGTGTTGAAAGTATCGATTGTTGTTATAAAAACAGATAAATATTGTGTACCTGCCAAGAGTCCTTTTGTTGCTCTCGCGAGTCTTTCCCTCACATCATCCATGGAGTCAAGCGCCTCGATTACGTTAGGCAGCTCCCTCACGGCAAGATCATTCTCGAGTTTCTTTTGCTGTAAAGAATCAGTACGTTGGGCGACGAGTTGTTAGCTAAACATATGGCATATTTTCGATGCTGTTCTGGCAAAGAAAGAATATAATGTGAAATAGTTTTGAGAGACTATGAAATCTAATTGCACTATCAAAGTCTGTATCCTTTTAAGCTGGACTCATATCACTTGCTCACGGTAACTCGAGACCTGTTTACTTACCAGTTTGTACGGATCGTCGAATTCATGTTCCTGGAAGATCTGCTCGCGAAGATCAAGGAGATTGCGGACGTTGCACGTACCATAGGCACTGAAAATGATTTAATTTATAAATAACATTAATCAGGTTTCTTGTTTTAATTATAATCCTTTGTATATTTCACTCACAAGTGCTTGTCTCTGAGCAGTTTAAGCTGTTCCAGATACTTGTTTGCCACTATATGCGCCCTTTCTTCTGCAGTCGGAGAGTCTATTTGCGATTCGATGGCCTTCTTGCACATCTGAAATGATTGAAATATCGATTTTTACTTGTCTATTCTCTGCTAGAATTAGGCTCCGGTTATCTCACAAATTGGGTACACTCCTTATCTCTGCATCGATTGACTCACATTGTGCACACTATCCTCCATGATCGATAGCCAGAACTCTCGTGCCGCCAAATCCTTGTTGAGATCCACCGTATCCGGGTCATATTCAACGGAGGACGAGAGAAGAGGAAACGGGCGCATCAGAATATCGGCACAGTCCAACTCGAGAACTTCACCCTACAAGAGAAGAGCGAGTATTCTCGAAAGAGGCAGAAAGATAAGGATTGAGCTCTCGTCGAGGCTCGTAATAGCTAAGGTGCCCCTATTGACTCACGATTTCTGAGATCACAATAGTGGAGTGTGAGCATCGTCTCGTGCAATGCTGATAGTGAGAAGGAGGAGGAAAAGAGAAGGAAGTACCGTACTCTGAATGCTGCATCGGTCGGACGACGGGGCACGAAACGACCGAGATCCGAACAGCCGGCGTAGTGTTCGCGCCACGAGACTTTCTCGATGTTGACTGGAAAGAAGATTCTGCCCCTCTCCTCTCGTTACACTAAATGTTGTGCGCACGTGGACAGGGGATTTACTCGTCCACTCTTACTCGAAGCCACTCTCCCTTCCCTTATCCCTTTGTTTTGCGCAATGGTGAGCTAAAAAATATCATCTCGTAAAAGTATTTTGACTGAGGGACATCTGTTGTTTGGCATTCATTTGTTTATTTTACAGAAAGATGTTGACCCCACTAACCTTCTCCCTGCTTCTCAATTCTCTCCTTCCCCAGTACCATTCCTCCTATGGCCGCCATGAAGGCTTCGTGACGAAGAAAATGCGCCTGCAGACTGCCCTGGAAAGGTATGAACATCATACTAACATTTAGTACAATACAAATCACATTTACAAATGTAAATACTTTCAATGAATATTCCTTTCTGTAGTTCGAGTCTCATTATTCACGCGACAATTTTCCGTCTATTGTAGTTCATTATACGATTCACAAATTAATTACCTTGCTCCAGAAGTTAACTGCGTACGAGAGAGTTCGCATGATGATTGGGTGGTTTCTGACCATGAATCCGTTGAAGAATAGTCTGTCTGTGTCTTCACTCGAGACCACAAGAGAGACCACTTGACCCACCGAATTACTGATCATTAGTAGTAAACTTCGGATGCAGTCCTGAAAATCTACTGTAGAGTATTTATACTTTATCAGTTACTTCTCAACGGTATTTAGATTCCCGAGCTAAATCATGAGAGCGGAAAATTCCGTTGAACTACATTCCAAGTAATTCAAGCAATTGAACTTTGATGCGGATAACGAAAAGCGCTCACCTTTCTAAATTCGGGATCGTTCTTGACTTGATCGGCGAAATCGGTGTTTGAGCACTTTCCGAAGCTGCCAGCAATGAGATCGGGAGGGAGACCGAGAAGTTCCTCGTTGTAGTTTGTACCGTAGATATCACATACGAGTGAATCGACCTTTCGATGATCGCCATCCTCGGCCATCAAGAGAAGTTCGTCCATATCTAAAAGAAAGTCCATCCTTGAAAATCCAGCTAATGAAGAAACGCACATTTTCCCGTTATTTTTCTCATTATCCTTACTGCACTGTTTCTAACAAATCATGATAACACAATCTGATATCGTTTTAGAAAAAAATATGTACTAACCGGCGCTTCCGATTAGAAGTTTAGCGAGACCGAAGAATGCTCCTCCTCCACAGTGACTGCCACCGATGTACTTGAAGTCGTTCTCTCCGTTTACCTGGAGTAAAAAATTACAATTCCCTAGATATTAATTTCACAGCGGTAGAGCATATTAACTTTTTTTATAGTACGGCGCGTATTTTATGCAAAGGATGCGTAGTATGGTTAAATACGTTGTATTCCAATAGACAACTAGTACTGACCCTGACGATGCTCATTCCAGTGCCAACATTGACGAGTACGTAGGGGTATATGGAGGAGAGATGGAGACACGTCTTGAAGAAGTAACGGCAGTCAACATTGTGGTGCTCGTAGACGAATACCTGGAAGGGTTTCCATCAGCTTTCACTCGAAAAAAAATCAATTATCCGGCAATAATTTGCACCAACGCATATACGTTATCTTTGGTACAACTTAGCGTCCCTCACTTAACCTTCCCCTTATTTGTGCTACGATATTTTGAAAATCTATTACTGCGATATTGTACCTCATCGAGAATATTTCCGAGCAAGAAGTTGGTCCCCTTTACGTGGCAAGTCATATCATTCACTCGTTCCATCCTACAATCATCCTTTGATTATTAGTCATTTGATCGCAATTCCGTGCGATATTACGACACTTTGCTGTTCTCTCTCTGAATTGCATCAGCGCTCGTGTTGTAAAGAGTGAACTATTCGTGCTCACGTGACTCCAAGTGTGTCTCTGATCGTTTTCACGCATTGCTCAGAATCGGAGTGAGTGCTGGTGAACTGGACGGTCTTTCCCTTGAGGTTCCTCACTTTCTGCAAAACCCCGATGCTCGTTTGGTTATGAGAACCATGTTTGCTCGCGGGGAACAAACGTTCCTACCTGGGCGATGTATTCGCAAACTTTGTCGAGATCCGTGAAGGGAAAGTGAATGCAGTGAAGACGCGTTCCTCCCTCCTTTGACAACCTCTGAACGAACGTTTGTCGAGAACAAACTCGTTTGGAAACAACAAAAGAAAGAGGAAAACTAAGCAACAAACGCATACCTTACTGACGATTGCAGGATGTCGGGCGATTCTCGACGTGTAAACGACTTTGATCACTCGCAAGCCTGGAATTGACTATATCACAATGGAATATGGAATATGAAAAGTAAGTCTCAAAAGCAAGAGAAAAGTAAATGCGACATACCTATATCGAAGGAAAAGTTCTTTGCTGCGTCTAAATTCCGCAGAGCGCTCTCCAATTCATTGATTGTGTGCATGGCGATGATTTGAGAAGACAACAACGAAATCAAATGACCATTTCACAAATGGATTAGATCCTAGTGATAACAAGCTAAGCCGAAAAGCCAGATTTGAACCACCTACCGTACGCTAATTATCGTGGCGAGAGCGAATACACGCCAAGCGCGTCGCGGCCACAGTAACCAACGCAGCTGGTAATTACTCGCACAGTACCTTTCGACTGGAGTGGTGATTGAAGAGCCTGGTGTGATCGAGGACTGATCGAAAAGAGAAGATGCGAGAACATTTATATGACTGGTTGAAGGTATTATCGAATTTCCACTTGCATATTACGACAATGTATCTACACGGAAGGAATTTGGTTGTTTGTGTTCCGATCGAGGTCATGTCTCTTCTCCCTCACAAAAGGACTGCATTTCATCCACTCGGAACACTCGGAGCCATCCTTGCGCATCATGATCCTCTCACATGAATTGCACACGATTGGTCTTCCTCGACCAATTACGGAATGTTCCCTCCTCTCAATCTCGAAAAGGAGCCGAGAGTCCCACCTCTTCTCCCTCTCCCAACTAGCCGGCAGCGAGGATATTCCTCCTCTCTTCTCTCCTGTGCAGATACAATGCACTGCCTATTCAGATCTGGTCCTCTCCCCCTCCTTTCACTCGTCTCTTCCCTCTTCCCCTTTACTCGTTGACTCTTTCCTCTCTGCAATTGTTGTGATTCAGATGGAAACGTCGTCTCTCCGTGATCGACTGAGTGGAATTCTCGCAGCAGATCACGATACGCCCTTTGTCCTTTCTCGATGGCTCAAGGCATACAACGGAGTGAGTGAGGGGGTTATCTTGATCGCCCAAACGAGTTTGCGGTTTGCGCGCACGAATGGCGCCCTTTTATCGGCTGATTTGTTGCAGAATGTCGAGCAAGCGGCCATCAAATACACTGAATACAGCAAGATTAGAAAGTTGATGGGAACTGAAGATGGAAATACGATCAAGGAAGTGTACGAAAAGAATGTGGCCACGAGTTGTGCACGACTTGTGAGCCAGTCGAGACTCGAACCAACATGGGTCAATGAAGTGAGTTTCATGGCCATGAAAATATTGATTGTTTTATGATGCAATTCAATGGGTACTACTCGAAAGACCAGATCAGTCCTTGAACACTGCACTGAACTCTGACCATAGTAGAGAGGGTTTGTGTATCTGGGCGCTCAAGATATTGTCTGCTCAAGAAGATCTGATTCAATTTTAAAACCATTTCAGAAGGACAATGGAATGGTATTCGTCGAGATGAGCATTCAGGAACCTAAGAAAGTAAGATTCCCCGACTCTCCTCAATCAATTCCTCTCCTTCAGTTCATGAAAGCAGTGCGAGTGGGAGATTATCTCAAGGCCTTCTTCGTCTCTTGTGAATACTTCCAACACATGGTACTCGAACACGAAAAGAAGACTGGAAAGGAATCACATGGTCAGTTCTTCTTTTGTTTTCATCTTTCCGTTTTTACTCTATCTCTATCTGATATCGGGCAAAGATGCGTATCTCCTTCAAATTTCTCCTCTTTACAATTTAATTCCAGGAATTTGCATCTTCGACATGGAAGGTGCCAGTGTCGCTCCCTACATGTCCCTCAACTCGGCCATCAATAATCTAATGGTGGTAAGTTCTGTTCTTCAATCTACAAAGTGTAAATGAGATTTTCGCTGAAGCCTAAGACAAAAACCTAGGATATCGGTTCACAATAGCTACTATTACAAGATCCAGACTACGCTATCAAAATGGATACTTCATCAATCCAGGCCCGTATCCACATTTGGATCGACTTTTACTCCGAACTTCTCCGTCACGTAGTCATCATCAATCCTCCACGCGTTCTAGCCCTCATTTGGAAGGTGATATTCCCAATTTTTTTCCATTTAAACAACTTTATCAGCTGGTTTTGGGTGTTAAAGCAGGGTTGCCATGATAGATCTCCATTGCTTGCGAACGTTTCCTGCGAGTTGCACGAATTGCGGACAGCGTTGACAAAATCGAGTGGCCATATCGCTTCCTTTTTTTCTATCACTTTCACTCGCTGTTCCCGAGTGCGGAGAGCTGTGATCATTCTGTGATAAGCGATCTCCAATCCCGTTTGTGACTCATAATGTACCGAATAGGAACCGAAGCTATTTATCTCTCTTGCTCAGTATCATAGTGATGTAGTGAAAAGCACTCACATGACTTCGAACGTCTCAACACTACTTTAAGATTTGTAACGTGAAAGAATATGAAGAACGTGCATATTTTTTCTTTAACACTTTAAAGATGCAGAAAAGAAACTAATCGGTATTCTTGCAGGTCGCATCGTTTATTCTTCCTTCTCGTGTACATTCTCGATTTCACTTCGCTTCTCGATATCCTCAGCAACTTCTTCCTTTTCTCTCCCTCGAAGCAATTCCAATCGGTCTCGGCGGCAAGTGGAATCCACCTGGAGATGAAAAGTTTGAGGGAAACGGATGCGTCAAAGCTCTCCCAATCACCGATTCTGACGACCTGGTTAGTCTACTTTTTTACGCATAAACCAAGACTGGTTGCAATTTACGCTCGGTATGCATACTGAATTGTGACGACTAAATCTAACTTCGAAGGCAACATAATATGCCATTTATATGTTACCGGAACCATAAAAAAGAATCATAACGGGCTAGTGATCACATCGTGGCTATTGTTGCTCATTCAGCGTTGATGTGGTTACTAAAGCCGTTCGCGTAGAACACACATCGCCTTTACCCCTTTTCGCTCGACTAAGTCAACTATTTGCGTACCTTGCAGGACGTGAAGAAGTTCTGGCGTGAAATGGGAGTGCTTGAGTTGCCTGAGCGAATCCCACTCAATCCCGGCAGACACGAGTATTCGGTACCCGAGGGATGTGAGAACGTCGCTTACGAGTTCCTCGCTGATGGAGAGATTCAGACCTGGGTTGAGCAAGGTGAGGGCACAAATAATAGTTCTGCACACGAACACAAACTCGTTCGCTTCTCAATATTTGAACATTTACCGTAAGTGTACAAAAGATTTCACGTGAAAAGCCGTGAAAAGCTTCGGATAGTAGTAGAGAAAACAACTAGCCCTTTCTACATTCTACATTTTTTTAAAAATTTAATGGAAGGTTTCGATTTATATCATTGCAGATGGAGAAGATCTAACACCTCGTTTCATCTTCTCAACACCCAAACTTCCCGAACAATTCTCAGCCAAGTTGCTATCGAAATCGCCAGTCTACGTCACTATTATAAACAAGAACAAGGTGTTCTCAGTGAACACAACTGTTTCCGTCCACTTCTTCTAACTTCGTCCATATTTAAATGTCATTCATAATAATTATAATACGACTTACAGTAACTTCAGAATCAGGTTTATCCTCAATTCTTGCCCGTCCTTCTTTTATTCTCACTGTTTTCATCTTGTACTTCAATCGATTCTATAATGCGAAGATATCATACAGTATCAATCAATATAATATGTACGTAGTAGCATTAAAAGAATCCCATTGCTTTGTATTTATTTGAACATAATAAATAAATATTTTTCAGACGAAAATCTCAACGAAACAACGTATTAAAGAAAGAAGCGCTAAAATATTATTTGCTAGCTACAATTAGTTTAACACACAATCAAATGCAAACCTTAGCTGGTAGATTATCAGTAAATGAGTCATATTTTTGAATTCGCGTCCTCACCACTCGCGCGCTAGCACACAAATCACGTCATCACCACTAACGCGCAACAGCTGATGCGCCAGCACCACTGGTGGACTAGTCCCGATCATATGGCGCACTCGTTTCTCTCTTCACAAGTTGTCACGAATAATCACTCAGCCGAGTGTTCACTCTCCCACTGTTTTCCTATGACGTCTTGAAGACGATTCAAAGAGATTCAAGATCTTTGTTTTTATCCTTCTGTCCCACGTCTTTTCCCCCACTTCCTCCTTAGTGAGAGATGTTTCCCAGTTCTATTTTGAATTATTGAAGTTGTCCTCCAACGAACTTTTACGGCCTGTATATACCTCCTGAATATTAAAACGAGATACGGCGCTACTGTAAATAGTAGGAGCGGAGGATGGTGTAGATTGAATGGGTAGAGAGAGACCAGAAGAGAGAAGAGACGAGAGAGTGTGTGCAAGTGAGAGTGCAGCTGTCTCTATCTCTTCCCTTCTTCTCCTCTTCTCTCATCGACTCACTTCCCTCTTCATGCTTATTGCTCTCAATTTCCTTTCTACTCCACCTTTTTCCACCTTCTTTATCTCATCAGAGTGTAAAAGGGCAATCGACTTGTCCCACGTGTCCTACCAGATTGTATATTCTCTCTCCCTCTGTTTGACTATCCATTCATTCCTTCCATTCATTCCAATTATCCATCCACACCCATTCATTATTCGCTCTGTTTCCTCTTTCTCTTTCTCTTTCTCCGTGCCAGACACTCACAGGCCCAATCGACTGTTCTCCTTCTCTTCTCACCTTCTTTTCTCTTTGCTCAAATCGAATTATCGATTCACGCTGTGAATCCTCCTCTTCTATTTAATTCTCTTTCTCATTGCTTTCTTCTCACTATCAAAATCTCCGTCGAAGCACTCATCCCTTGCAAAAAATCAGATTAAAATCTGTTGTTTGCCGGAATCGTTCGTCATATCATTCGTGGTTTTCCCTCTTGTTCGAGAGACGATGAATCATATCTCTCCGCTAGGAACGTCAACATTGTCCATAACTATCGCTTGTATATGCGGTTTCCCGCGTGTTGTATCTGTATTCAAGTAGGTATCGATTGCTTCTCATTCAGGGGTGCCTCTCATGGTCCTTCGCGGTCGTCTTCGGTTCCTCTTCGCAGAGAGACATCATGACTCAAACTTCGCCTCCGCTTTTCTCAATCTCGTGGCCGCCACGATGGTCAGTCAACTCCCACGACAATTCTAGAAAAATATGCATTTTGTCCAACAAATCGTTTCCCAGTTCTGGGAAATGCAAGAAAAGTAGGGAGAATGTAGCGAGTTGTGAGAATCACCTGCTTCTAATGGTGGGGTTGTATTCTACCGCAATTAGGATACATGACAGAGGCGGTGATTCGAATTAAGGGACCACAAATTAGATTAGATTGATTACTAATTCAGCCTTCTCTATGAGAAGGGTGTATTTCCCTCACAAAGATGGAAAGTATAATCTAATTAGCTTCTGTATTTCCTGGTCCGAGCATAATGTAATACTCTACTAATTGGCAGGCTATCACTGCTCTCGGCAGCAACCAGTGGTTGGTGATTGAGAATGGAGGAGTCAATGCGACTATGACCGAAGATGGACTCGTCGACCTGAGTGTGCCCCCTCTCAGGGCCCAACCTTGCGAGAACATCGGTATGATTATTGATTTTATTTTCCCATAGCATGGATTAGCGATCCCTTCGATTATCGATTGCCCTCCTTCCCAATACCATAGGCTAGTAATAATCGTACTAGTGATATCGATAATCTTTTGAATGAGGGAATTGTTTTTGATTACCCTCCTTCCTCCTACAGTAGTTTACATTTCCAATTGCAAAAAAAGATGAACGGCGTTTATCGGCTTACGTTCTGATTGAATCAACTGACTGAACCAAGTGATATCAATCGGTTCTCGTGGCTCAATGCACTTCAGGGGTCGGGAATTGGTTGAAAGAGCATTTCGGTGAAGTGTGGGTCTAATCACGTATTGAAGGTGCTCGTGACTTCTGGAAGCAGATGCGCATCGGAGGATACAACGGGTTGGACGGGAGAATGCATGTAGTCTTCCACTCCCCTGGAAGAAGTAAGTGATGGAACTCTCTCACTTTGACACACTCTCTCTTCGTGAAAAGTACATTGGGGGCGAGTGACTATCACTCAAAGTGGGTTGGCTTTGTTGGAGTCGAAGCAATATGAGTGAATGAAGAGCGATGAGACAAGTCGTCTCTAGAGAATACGGGGAAAGGGCGAGAGAAACCAATTGAGCGAACGGAGTGAATGTTGTCTTTTGAATGAGTTACACTGAACGTGTGAGTGGGAGGAACAACGAAAGAATGAGGAAAAACGATAACAAATTGACACTCAACGAGCTGTTTTGATCGATTGACGAGCACTGAACTTTATGAGAAAAGGAAAAGAAGAAGTGATGCGTGTCAGAGTAATTCATCAAAGTGTAAATAGAGGAGAGTAGACGAAATGGAGTAAATAGTTCAGTGTTATGCGGTAAAGATGAATAATCGATGAGGCCTTCAAGTGCACTACGGTCGTTTCAAATCTTTAACATAAATATATACCGGAAAAGTAAATCAAATATAATGCGTATCTGAAATCACACTAATAAAATTGAAATTTCCTTCAAAGTAGTCAACTGCTCTTTTTAGTTAGACCTCATCTCATTTCCCTTCTCTTTTCAGTTCTCGTCGATTGCATCAATCCCACTATGGCCACTCTCTTCTATGCTCTCATCGGAATTTCCTTCGCAATTTCTATCGTTGGATCTGCTGCTTCTTTCCTGCACATCGCCGCTCCTCAAGGAGGATTCCCAGCTTGGATGAGAAGGAATACCATTCTAGAGATGTGCATCAGTGAGTCCTTACTATCCCAAACCCAAACTTCTTAGTATCCCAAACCCAAACTTCTTAATCGTAACCTTTATCTTAATTACCGTAATCTAACTTTCGTACCGACTCGTAATCCCAAAAATAATTGGTTCTATTTTCAGTGCTGTTGACTCTTGCTGCGTGTGTCTGCGCTCTCTTCGCTCAGACTGAACTGCAGGAACTTCGCCCCCATGATGATGTGAGCAGTGGACAGGGAATAAGAGAGAGAGGAGTCTAGATTGCATAGCAAACAGATGACCAACCATCAACCCCGTGATTGTTCGGTAAACGCACATGCAAATTGCCGTGTTTCCAATCCACCCGAAACGCGTCTGACCATATAATTTTATCTAACTCCTTCATCACCATGGCTCTAATTCAGCACTCACACCCACCAAAACTCCAAAACACGAAGATTATTAAGTATTCCCTTTTCAATCGATTGTTTCCTTTCCAGATCGGAATTGGTCCGGGTCTCTTTCTCATCACTGCATCGGGTCTCTTTTCCTTCATCGGAGCCGGATTTGCCATCAAGCACTGGTGAGAAAGTGCACTCTTTAACCCCTTTGTCATCCTTCTAAGGAAAGCTAAGCTGATTCTCGGCTCGACTAATCCCGATTGAATTGGAATTTATGCGGAAAACTAAAGACAGAGACGTATCAGTTGTTATCGTCTTGGCGGGAAACTTCGAGACTATTCCGCGAGTTGTCGATACGAAGGGAGAAATTAAGTATAGATTGTCGTTGATTGCAGGGCGAATTCGGTGAAGGGCCGTCGTCTTGACAACCAACGTCTCACTCGACCGAGAGCTCTTCCATCATGGAGAGGAGTCGAGAGACGTCCTGAGGATATGCTTCCCATCATTGACTTCGAGGGCTACCTCGATATGGGATTCACTCCGAAGAAGGAGGAAACGGCCGAGATGGCAGAAGTCCATGATATGGCAGTGGAAGTGATCGATGAGGCCAAGGAGATCACTGAGGATCACAAAGAGTGAACACACAATTCCCCCTCGTGTATATACAAATGTGAACCAAAGTATGCGACAAAGCTATCAGCTCCGTTTCCCGATGATGACTTTGATATGTAAATTTGTGGCCCGATTGAATTCACGTACTCCTTTTTAATGACCTCCGAAGCATTCCAACTTTGTAAATCCGTGTATCACACAGTACCCTCCGGCAACCATACCATAACCATAGCATTCTCTCAGTAGCATTGCTTACCATAGAAATTACCGCAACTTATGAGTATTTCCCCTCTTGTCAGTTTGACACACAACGATATTGAGAAGAGTGCTGAAGATTTAGAGGATCCATCTTGCAATCCAATCGAATCCTCCCTTATTCAGTCATCGAATCATCGTTATTCAACTAGGATCGATTAGCCGACGATTACAAGTGTCGTGCTATTGTACAGTCTAGTCCATCCTGTCCACCAATCGATGATCATGCATTCTCCCTCCCCGGTTGATCATTTATCGATTTTGTGTTCGTTCCTCCGTCCGATAAATGCGTTCTCCCCGTTGTGGTCCGTCTCTCGATGGTATGGATGCCACCTCTCTCTCTCTTCTTATCACTCTATCATATAAGAGAGGAGTAAAGGCCCATTTCCCTCTCCCGTTAACCATCCTCATGAAGTCGCCACTTCTACCCGGTCTAATACTTCTGCTGTCTTGCGCTACTGCATTTCAGGTCGTCGACAAAGTTGATGTGAGTTCGATTACAGGCAGATTCGATACAAAAATGTTCGAAAGATTCCGTAGACAGTTCCTACATATTATTATCAGATTCGAATGAAATATTCGGCCTAGTGAAATCGTATGATTTGCATGGGATAGTAAATTTGCTTTATAACTACAGGAACTTCCTCTCGACGTTGTCGATATTCACTCCGAAAATGCTCGTCCGAAAGTTCGTCGTTGTGGAGACAGTGTAAGTTCTCTTTTTTTTATTTTCTTCTTTTCCCCTCATAAAGTAACACATGCATTCCGATGATGGAGATTTATCTCATTCCTTGAGCGGATTTGTGCCCGGAAACGGAATATGTTGATCAATCGATAGTCATATGAGATGGTTAACACCTTCTTATCTCACTTTAATCGGCTCTTCGCACCCTTTTGCGTGGTCGTCTTAGTCGGTCGACTGGTTGATATCACCTTTTCTTCTGACCGATACCAAGTGGAATAACAAATGGAGAGAGCGGAAACTGTCTTGTGACTTGGAATGATCAGCAGGAGAAATCGATTGAGAAAAGTACTTTGAGTGACACTTCTAAATGGAGACTCGAGTAGATCTTATCAGCAGTAGGGGGCAATGTTCATAGCAACATGTTTCCATTCCGAACGTTTGACTACCGTACTCAGTGTGTCTTTGCAGGATGCCAGCAGTGAAACATCAGAAGATTGCGTGCTGTGTACGGTATGCCTTCCTCACGAATACGAGTTGATGGGGTGCTCGGAAAAGATTGACTCTGTCTGTGCAACTTGCGGCTCAGGATTGATGAGAAACACACCAAAGACTCCCGATTTCTTGTGAGTTGCAACTTTTTATTTACATTTTTTTGATTTTTTCATGGAACTGAAGTCGTTGTAAACAAAATTTCGATGATCTGAGCGATCGTTATCAAAATTGATGAATTCAGTGTGAAGTGCAAGCCTCTCATTCACAGCAGTCCCATCTTCTACCCCGACTACCTATATGTGAGGGTCATTTCAGAAAGCATTAACATCCAGAATCGAGCTCGAAAAGACACCCGAAATTTCGATTTGGTTTTCAGTCAGCATAATATCAATTCCAAAATCGCTGAATATTTTTGTAGTTGAGCATTTCTAGCCTCTGCCCGTCAAAACTGATGAGGGATCGATGTTTGCGGATCAGGAGAAGACGCTAATGGGCGCCGAGTTGGTGAGTTAATGAAATGTTGATCGAAGTTCACTTAATCTCTCAGAAAGAATTTAATCTCGAGAGAATAGAAGAGGAAAGTGAAGAGGACGACGAAGATTATGAAGAGGAAGAAGAGGCTGAGATCAAACCAGTCTCTGTCGATGTGAGTGAACTAGATGATCGATTCAAACACCTCTAGAGATAGACAAGAAGCTTTATAGTACGACTGTGCGGACTAAGAGTGCAATGGTTTACACAACAGTAAGCACAAATGAGGCAACTATTTCTGTATCTTTCGGCAATACTCTACTGAACAGTCAGCGACTTGATTCGTTTCTCCGGAAGGGGCAAGAGCCGATCCTTGGTATAAATTCCGTCTCGATGTGTTGATGAGTTTTCCCCCCGGCAGAGTAAAAAGTGGTTGTCGCAAGTTTGCGACCAGGAAAGTAGTGAGGATGGACAGCGATCGGATTACCAGATCTCCCAACAAATTATTTGAAAATTTTGATAATAGTCGCATTTCTTCACTTCATTAGTAAAATGCACATTCAAATCGGCCCACATCCTCACATAGACAGGATGCGAGGTGAGATCGGTGATGCCGCCCATTCCGGCAGAATCCTTGATCGATGATTCTTTTGATCTGATTGTGAGTATTGGTTTTACCCTCAAGGGTAAAGATCTTTTCGCTGACAAAGACCGTGAGACTGGGAATCAAATTCTGAGGAGATTGATCTGACGATCGGTCAAATCATACCGGTTCTTCTATTTGTATGGTTGCTTCAACAGGCCGAATTTTACCATTTTTCCAACTGAGAAATTAGAGATACCGAGCTAGCGAGCTATCTCGCGCAAGCCTCTCTTGAGGTGACGGTAGATCTTTCGATTCCTCTCATGATTCTGGGTTTGAACGGTCTTCCTCTCCGCGTACCGTGCCAAGCTCCTAATAACGCCGGCTGGCGTGGTAGACGGTTCTCTTGGTCACATTGAAACGAAAGAAAATGTCGAAGGATAGGATTCCTACTCTAAAGTCATGTGGCATGGTTACAATTACACTAGATATTGATATTCTTAGAATGATGTATTTTGTATCTGCAAACATTTACCAAATACATTAGCTACTGAAGATTATGAACGAATTTGAATCGATGTTGCGAGGGTGGTTCAATGCATTCAAGGGGTTCGCTATACGTAATGAATTCAGAACAGGCATGGCAAATGCGATTAAAATACATAGCATGTGCAGGAAAGAGACGAGGATTCTGATTCGATGGAACAGGAGGAAGATCCCGAGACAATGGCTGAAGAGCAGGATGAAATGGAGAAAGAAATCGAAAGAACGGTACTTTTCTCATCTTTTTTTCATAGATTTTTTTTTCAATGTTCAGTGAACCAACATGTTTCAGATCAAGTTGAGACTGTTTGATGATGCATATGGAATGGATGAGAATATCAAGGTGAGTGAAATAGAATACATTCAGTAGATCAATAAGCGTGTTACGTCAATGATTCTTAGTGTAGATAAAATTGCAGGTAGTGGAAGCCGATGAAGAGGTGATGAAGATGAATGAAGAGTTCATGGATGGATTGAGTGAAGAAGTCGAAATCAAAATGGACACTAAGGTTGATATGAGATGAAATACAGAATTAGTTATAGTATCATAGAAGAATGATTCTTTTTAAAATGTTATTATATATTTTTACTTTTTTCATTTTTATCAGGAGGAGGAATCAGTTGATCCCTTCGAGGAAGAGAAGAGCAAGAATCAACTTTCTGATATTCCTTACGAGAATCGAATTCATCCTCTCCAGCACTCATCAATTTGGGGAATAATGGAAGCTGTGAGTTTGGAGTTTGAGATATTTTTGTTTATTAGTAGTTTGCTGAAATTTTTTAAATTATATTTTGAAAGTATTTTTTAAATAATAAAAATAAACTTTCAGAGGATGGGCAAGTTCGATGACATCGATGGAGCCATCGATACCGGTAATTTCTTTCTTATTTTTCAATACGAATAATTACGAAAAATCTGAATTGAAAGTTATTTCTGAGAGAAGAGAGTTGTAATTACTTATAAATTTAGACGCGGAGAAGGAAATAATCTCTCGCAAGGAAGACTGGCTGGAGATGAAGAGACTGGAGAAGCTTTCCATCCTCAGAAAGAAGATCAATTCTCCTCCAGTAGAAATCGTCGATGTCTTCGAGTACCCCAAGACGCACGGGGTACGATTCATAAATTTCAAAATAAATTTTAAATAATCTAATGTTGATTATTGCAGCTGACGGGTGGTTTCCGTCCTCTTCCCATTGGCAAATATGGTTCGACCGTCAGTCGCGTTCCTATTCTGCATGACACTCGACTGGTTCTCGCTTCACTCTTCCTCTCCGTGAGTTGATATAATAATAAAAACAATAATAATAATAAAAATAATGATATTAATACTAAAAATATGCTTATCTTTTTGCTACATGACAGGAGAAATAATAGTCAAAATATATAGAATAGAAAATACCCAGAATGAAATGATTTCTCTTGCAGTGCATCGGTATCTTCATCATGGTAGTATGCTATCACACCGTTCGCGTCGTCCAAGATTTGACACGCAGAGAGATGACACTGCCAGAGATTGACGAAATGAACAGACAACGTATGTTTTATACTCTTTTTAAACCCATTTTACCATTACACGTTTAAATATTTCTAAGATTTACAGTACGATGCATTTGACTCGATAAAATATTTTTTATTTCAGTTATCAACGAGGCCCATGCTCGCATCCATGGAAGAAAGGAGAAGGGTGTGAGACCCGAATTCGTCTGATTACTATCCATATCACGTACTCATTATCGATTACACCCGTACCATTTCATCGTACAAAATATTCTTCGTTGATACCAGTCATGATAAAGTCGTCTACTCAATCAACGATCTATACTGACTTCATCAGCTTCATCAGCTTCATCAGAATCAACTTTCTGATATTCCTTACGAGAATCGAATTCATCCTCTCCAGCACTCATCAATTTGGGGAATAATGGAAGCTGTGAGTTTGGAGTTTGAGATATTTTTGTTTATTAGTAGTTTGCTGAAATTTTTTAAATTATATTTTGAAAGTATTTTTTAAATAATAAAAATAAACTTTCAGAGGATGGGCAAGTTCGATGACATCGATGGAGCCATCGATACCGGTAATTTCTTTCTTATTTTTCAATACGAATAATTACGAAAAATCTGAATTGAAAGTTATTTCTGAGAGAAGAGAGTTGTAATTACTTATAAATTTAGACGCGGAGAAGGAAATAATCTCTCGCAAGGAAGACTGGCTGGAGATGAAGAGACTGGAGAAGCTTTCCATCCTCAGAAAGAAGATCAATTCTCCTCCAGTAGGAATCGTCGATGTCTTCGAGTACCCCAAGACGCACGGGGTACGATTCATAAATTTCAAAATAAATTTTAAATAATCTAATGTTGATTATTGCAGCTGACGGGTGGTTTCCGTCCTCTTCCCATTGGCAAATATGGTTCGACCGTCAGTCGCGTTCCTATTCTGCATGACACTCGACTGGTTCTCGCTTCACTCTTCCTCTCCGTGAGTTGATATAATAATAAAAACAATAATAATAAAAATAATGATATTAATACTAAAAATATGCTTATCTTTTTGCTACATGACAGGAGAAATAATAGTCAAAATATATAGAATAGAAAATACCCAGAATGAAATGATTTCTCTTGCAGTGCATCGGTATCTTCATCATGGTAGTATGCTATCACACCGTTCGCGTCGTCCAAGATTTGACACGCAGAGAGATGACACTGCCAGAGATTGACGAAATGAACAGACAACGTATGTTTTATACTCTTTTTAAACCCATTTTACCATTACACGTTTAAATATTTCTAAGATTTACAGTACGATGCATTTGACTCGATAAAATATTTTTTTTATTTCAGTTATCAACGAGGCCCATGCTCGCATCCATGGAAGAAAGGAGAAGGGTGTGAGACCCGAATTCGTCTGATTACTATCCATATCACGTACTCATTATCGATTACACCCGTACCATTTCATCGTACAAAATATTCTTCGTTGATACCAGTCATGATAAAGTCGTCTACTCAATCAACGATCTATACTGACTTCATCAGCTTCATCAGCTTCATCAGAATCAACTTTCTGATATTCCTTACGAGAATCGAATTCATCCTCTCCAGCACTCATCAATTTGGGGAATAATGGAAGCTGTGAGTTTGGAGTTTGAGATATTTTTGTTTATTAGTAGTTTGCTGAAATTTTTTAAATTATATTTTGAAAGTATTTTTTAAATAATAAAAATAAACTTTCAGAGGATGGGCAAGTTCGATGACATCGATGGAGCCATCGATACCGGTAATTTCTTTCTTATTTTTCAATACGAATAATTACGAAAAATCTGAATTGAAAGTTATTTCTGAGAGAAGAGAGTTGTAATTACTTATAAATTTAGACGCGGAGAAGGAAATAATCTCTCGCAAGGAAGACTGGCTGGAGATGAAGAGACTGGAGAAGCTTTCCATCCTCAGAAAGAAGATCAATTCTCCTCCAGTAGGAATCGTCGATGTCTTCGAGTACCCCAAGACGCACGGGGTACGATTCATAAATTTCAAAATAAATTTTAAATAATCTAATGTTGATTATTGCAGCTGACGGGTGGTTTCCGTCCTCTTCCCATTGGCAAATATGGTTCGACCGTCAGTCGCGTTCCTATTCTGCATGACACTCGACTGGTTCTCGCTTCACTCTTCCTCTCCGTGAGTTGATATAATAATAAAAACAATAATAATAAAAATAATGATATTAATACTAAAAATATGCTTATCTTTTTGCTACATGACAGGAGAAATAATAGTCAAAATATATAGAATAGAAAATACCCAGAATGAAATGATTTCTCTTGCAGTGCATCGGTATCTTCATCATGGTAGTATGCTATCACACCGTTCGCGTCGTCCAAGATTTGACACGCAGAGAGATGACACTGCCAGAGATTGACGAAATGAACAGACAACGTATGTTTTATACTCTTTTTAAACCCATTTTACCATTACACGTTTAAATATTTCTAAGATTTACAGTACGATGCATTTGACTCGATAAAATATTTTTTTTTATTTCAGTTATCAACGAGGCCCATGCTCGCATCCATGGAAGAAAGGAGAAGGGTGTGAGACCCGAATTCGTCTGATTACTATCCATATCACGTACTCATTATCGATTACACCCGTACCATTTCATCGTACAAAATATTCTTCGTTGATACCAGTCATGATAAAGTCGTCTACTCAATCAACGATCTATACTGACTTCATCAGCGCGGTACAAAAGAACGATTGATCTGTCTTAGTTTCACACTCAATATGCTCTCTTTCATCTGCGTTCCTGAATTTGTCTTCTTCGCCCCTTCGGAAAGAGAGGTTGGCGATTTGGTCAGTTTCTATCCTATCACATATCGCCTGTTAAAGTGGCGGGATGATCGCTACAACTCGTTATCTTCCCACTCTATCTTGAATATGGCTCGAGTTTCCGTTATCACGCTGTCTGTGCTCTAAGAATATTGATGAAAATGGACTTTATTCTTCACGTGATTTCCTTGTTTGGTATCCAATTGTTGTTAGTTGAGTGGATTATACAGGACAAGAACGAATTCACCTCTCGAATCTATTTGCTGATTCCATTTTAATTGATTCGGCGAGATTTTCCTACTGTAAAAGCACTAAAATAATGTCTTGTAAATAATGTGTTTCTAGATCGTCTGAAAATTTCTTTTGTAGGAAGCGAATGGAGTAGGTCACATCCAACGCCTTCCACATTGCGTCTGCCATTTTAATTTTAATTGCTTTATTCTCTGCTCTTCGGCACGGGTATCTGGCTCGATAACTATAACACTTGAATAGCATACTTACGCGGCCACTCTACCGTCGCATATCAGACAATGTTCATGTTGGACTTCTGAAAGACCAAAATTCATAATGCATCATAGTGCAAATATTTTGTATATCATTTCACAAAACGCACTTCTAGATTTATTTGATTCTGCTTGTAAGTCCCCGATGTCATTATTTACAGGCTAAATTGCTCGTCACAAATTTCACTTAATTTGCAAAATAAGTCGAAATTATTTGCGAAGATTTTTTTAGTTCACCTTCATATGCCTAGCACATAACATGGAGGTAGAGTTGGTGACGATGGACAGTCGGCAAAGACAGAGCGAGGGCACCTCTGGGCCACAAAATGTTTTTATCACACAGAAACTCTTTACATATCACAGTAGTAGTCATAGAAGTAGCTCGACTCTTCGGGTTCTCTGTGGTGGGTCGCCGCACCACACGCCATTCTCACGATCTCTCGGAAGAGAGGATAGACTCCTGGATGACGGAGGTCGTATCCGTTGGCCACAAGCGCCTGAACATCTCGTTTTTGAGGTTTCAGATCGATCTGAACTGACCACATCTAGATCGTGGAGGGTCTTATCGACGAGCTGCTTGTCCGACTCGTCCATGCGGGGTCGGACACGTCTCAGGACGACTTGCACTCGAGTGAGCAGCTGGTAGTCACAGATGGTCAGAGATTGCATCTCTGCAAGGATCGAATCACTTTATGCCGCAGATGCAACCAAGACTAATTGTTACATCGCGCCACGAGTGATCAATGGGTTGTGTAGGGGTTGCCTGATGGCGGAAACTTTCCCGGGATTCGAACCCAGGACCTTTGTATCCTCAGCCAGTATCACTACCGACTGAGCTACGATGACTCATCGTCTAGACGATCCTCATTATCTCGACGTCAACGTCGAGCGCGCGGTTGCGGGTATTGCCGCGGTACACCCTTGTATCAGAGATTGTGGGGGCAGAGGGAAATTGTGGAGATGCAGCAGAGTAGGTCAAATTTAAATCGTACGAGAGACTCTGTAGGGTAATAGCGATGTAGACGGTAAAGCTATGCAGAACAACTTGGTATGTGATCGGAAGATGATTTTTCCTTCAATTTCTCTAGGAACCTTACTAATTGAGCAAAAAGATTGAAGTTACGAGGAAGGGAAGATACTAGATCGATAATGGACTGGGAGAAGGGGATCGACTGGGAGAAGGGGAAGGGGAGAGAGAGAAGGCAACTGGGGAATCTCCCAGGATGCAGACCGTGCCTTTTTCTTGCCACGGACTTTTATTGATCGGTGGAAAGAGAGAGGAACGGTGTGCATCCACTGGGAGAAGGGGAAGGGGAGAGAGAGAAGGCAACTGGGGAATCTCCCAGGATGCAGACCGTGCCTTTTTCTTGCCACGGACTTTTATTGATCGGTGGAAAGAGAGAGGAACGGTGTGCATCCACTGGGAGAAGGGGAAGGGGAGAGAGAGAAGGCAACTGGGGAATCTCCCAGGATGCAGACCGTGCCTTTTTCTTGCCACGGACTTTTATTGATCGGTGGAAAGAGAGAGGAACGGTGTGCATCCACTGGGAGAAGGGGAAGGGGAGAGAGAGAAGGCAACTGGGGAATCTCCCAGGATGCAGACCGTGCCTTTTTCTTGCCACGGACTTTTATTGATCGGTGGAAAGAGAGAGGAACGGTGTGCATCCACTGGGAGAAGGGGAAGGGGAGAGAGAGAAGGCAACTGGGGAATCTCCCAGGATGCAGACCGTGCCTTTTTCTTGCCACGGACTTTTATTGATCGGTGGAAAGAGAGAGGAACGGTGTGCATCCACTGGGAGAAGGGGAAGGGGAGAGAGAGAAGGCAACTGGGGAATCTCCCAGGATGCAGACCGTGCCTTTTTCTTGCCACGGACTTTTATTGATCGGTGGAAAGAGAGAGGAACGGTGTGCATCCACTGGGAGAAGGGGAAGGGGAGAGAGAGAAGGCAACTGGGGAATCTCCCAGGATGCAGACCGTGCCTTTTTCTTGCCACGGACTTTTATTGATCGGTGGAAAGAGAGAGGAACGGTGTGCATCCACTGGGAGAAGGGGAAGGGGAGAGAGAGAAGGCAACTGGGGAATCTCCCAGGATGCAGACCGTGCCTTTTTCTTGCCACGGACTTTTATTGATCGGTGGAAAGAGAGAGGAACGGTGTGCATCCACTGGGAGAAGGGGAAGGGGAGAGAGAGAAGGCAACTGGGGAATCTCCCAGGATGCAGACCGTGCCTTTTTCTTGCCACGGACTTTTATTGATCGGTGGAAAGAGAGAGGAACGGTGTGCATCCACTGGGAGAAGGGGAAGGGGAGAGAGAGAAGGCAACTGGGGAATCTCCCAGGATGCAGACCGTGCCTTTTTCTTGCCACGGACTTTTATTGATCGGTGGAAAGAGAGAGGAACGGTGTGCATCCACTGGGAGAAGGGGAAGGGGAGAGAGAGAAGGCAACTGGGGAATCTCCCAGGATGCAGACCGTGCCTTTTTCTTGCCACGGACTTTTATTGATCGGTGGAAAGAGAGAGGAACGGTGTGCATCCACTGGGAGAAGGGGAAGGGGAGAGAGAGAAGGCAACTGGGGAATCTCCCAGGATGCAGACCGTGCCTTTTTCTTGCCACGGACTTTTATTGATCGGTGGAAAGAGAGAGGAACGGTGTGCATCCACTGGGAGAAGGGGAAGGGGAGAGAGAGAAGGCAACTGGGGAATCTCCCAGGATGCAGACCGTGCCTTTTTCTTGCCACGGACTTTTATTGATCGGTGGAAAGAGAGAGGAACGGTGTGCATCCACTGGGAGAAGGGGAAGGGGAGAGAGAGAAGGCAACTGGGGAATCTCCCAGGATGCAGACCGTGCCTTTTTCTTGCCACGGACTTTTATTGATCGGTGGAAAGAGAGAGGAACGGTGTGCATCCACTGGGAGAAGGGGAAGGGGAGAGAGAGAAGGCAACTGGGGAATCTCCCAGGATGCAGACCGTGCCTTTTTCTTGCCACGGACTTTTATTGATCGGTGGAAAGAGAGAGGAACGGTGTGCATCCACTGGGAGAAGGGGAAGGGGAGAGAGAGAAGGCAACTGGGGAATCTCCCAGGATGCAGACCGTGCCTTTTTCTTGCCACGGACTTTTATTGATCGGTGGAAAGAGAGAGGAACGGTGTGCATCCACTGGGAGAAGGGGAAGGGGAGAGAGAGAAGGCAACTGGGGAATCTCCCAGGATGCAGACCGTGCCTTTTTCTTGCCACGGACTTTTATTGATCGGTGGAAAGAGAGAGGAACGGTGTGCATCCACTGGGAGAAGGGGAAGGGGAGAGAGAGAAGGCAACTGGGGAATCTCCCAGGATGCAGACCGTGCCTTTTTCTTGCCACGGACTTTTATTGATCGGTGGAAAGAGAGAGGAACGGTGTGCATCCACTGGGAGAAGGGGAAGGGGAGAGAGAGAAGGCAACTGGGGAATCTCCCAGGATGCAGACCGTGCCTTTTTCTTGCCACGGACTTTTATTGATCGGTGGAAAGAGAGAGGAACGGTGTGCATCCACTGGGAGAAGGGGAAGGGGAGAGAGAGAAGGCAACTGGGGAATCTCCCAGGATGCAGACCGTGCCTTTTTCTTGCCACGGACTTTTATTGATCGGTGGAAAGAGAGAGGAACGGTGTGCATCCACTGGGAGAAGGGGAAGGGGAGAGAGAGAAGGCAACTGGGGAATCTCCCAGGATGCAGACCGTGCCTTTTTCTTGCCACGGACTTTTATTGATCGGTGGAAAGAGAGAGGAACGGTGTGCATCCACTGGGAGAAGGGGAAGGGGAGAGAGAGAAGGCAACTGGGGAATCTCCCAGGATGCAGACCGTGCCTTTTTCTTGCCACGGACTTTTATTGATCGGTGGAAAGAGAGAGGAACGGTGTGCATCCACTGGGAGAAGGGGAAGGGGAGAGAGAGAAGGCAACTGGGGAATCTCCCAGGATGCAGACCGTGCCTTTTTCTTGCCACGGACTTTTATTGATCGGTGGAAAGAGAGAGGAACGGTGTGCATCCACTGGGAGAAGGGGAAGGGGAGAGAGAGAAGGCAACTGGGGAATCTCCCAGGATGCAGACCGTGCCTTTTTCTTGCCACGGACTTTTATTGATCGGTGGAAAGAGAGAGGAACGGTGTGCATCCACTGGGAGAAGGGGAAGGGGAGAGAGAGAAGGCAACTGGGGAATCTCCCAGGATGCAGACCGTGCCTTTTTCTTGCCACGGACTTTTATTGATCGGTGGAAAGAGAGAGGAACGGTGTGCATCCACTGGGAGAAGGGGAAGGGGAGAGAGAGAAGGCAACTGGGGAATCTCCCAGGATGCAGACCGTGCCTTTTTCTTGCCACGGACTTTTATTGATCGGTGGAAAGAGAGAGGAACGGTGTGCATCCACTGGGAGAAGGGGAAGGGGAGAGAGAGAAGGCAACTGGGGAATCTCCCAGGATGCAGACCGTGCCTTTTTCTTGCCACGGACTTTTATTGATCGGTGGAAAGAGAGAGGAACGGTGTGCATCCACTGGGAGAAGGGGAAGGGGAGAGAGAGAAGGCAACTGGGGAATCTCCCAGGATGCAGACCGTGCCTTTTTCTTGCCACGGACTTTTATTGATCGGTGGAAAGAGAGAGGAACGGTGTGCATCCACTGGGAGAAGGGGAAGGGGAGAGAGAGAAGGCAACTGGGGAATCTCCCAGGATGCAGACCGTGCCTTTTTCTTGCCACGGACTTTTATTGATCGGTGGAAAGAGAGAGGAACGGTGTGCATCGACTGGGAGAAGGGGAAGGGGAGAGAGAGAAGGCAACTGGGGAATCTCCCAGGATGCAGACCGTGCCTTTTTCTTGCCACGGACTTTTATTGATCGGTGGAAAGAGAGAGGAACGGTGTGCATCCACTGGGAGAAGGGGAAGGGGAGAGAGAGAAGGCAACTGGGGAATCTCCCAGGATGCAGACCGTGCCTTTTTCTTGCCACGGACTTTTATTGATCGGTGGAAAGAGAGAGGAACGGTGTGCATCCACTGGGAGAAGGGGAAGGGGAGAGAGAGAAGGCAACTGGGGAATCTCCCAGGATGCAGACCGTGCCTTTTTCTTGCCACGGACTTTTATTGATCGGTGGAAAGAGAGAGGAACGGTGTGCATCGACTGGGAGAAGGGGAAGGGGAGAGAGAGAAGGCAACTGGGGAATCTCCCAGGATGCAGACCGTGCCTTTTTCTTGCCACGGACTTTTATTGATCGGTGGAAAGAGAGAGGAACGGTGTGCATCGACTGGGAGAAGGGGAAGGGGAGAGAGGGAAGGCACTGGGGAATCTCCCAGGATGCAGACCGTGCCTTTTTCTTGCCACGGACTTTTATTGATCGGTGGAAAGAGAGAGGAACGGTGTGCATCGACTGGGAGAAGGGGAAGGGGAGAGAGAGAAGGCAACTGGGGAATCTCCCAGGATGCAGACCGTGCCTTTTTCTTGCAACGGACTTTTATTGAGCGGTGGAAAGAGAGGGGAACGGTGTGCATCGACTGGGAGAAGGGGAAGGGGAGAGAGGGAAGGCACTGGGGAATCTCCCAGGATGCAGACCGTGCCTTTTTCTTGCCACGGACTTTTATTGATCGGTGGAAAGAGAGAGGAACGGTGTGCATCCACTGGGAGAAGGGGAAGGGGAGAGAGAGAAGGCAACTGGGGAATCTCCCAGGATGCAGACCGTGCCTTTTTCTTGCCACGGACTTTTATTGATCGGTGGAAAGAGAGAGGAACGGTGTGCATCGACTGGGAGAAGGGGAAGGGGAGAGAGAGAAGGCAACTGGGGAATCTCCCAGGATGCAGACCGTGCCTTTTTCTTGCCACGGACTTTTATTGATCGGTGGAAAGAGAGAGGAACGGTGTGCATCGACTGGGAGAAGGGGAAGGGGAGAGAGGGAAGGCACTGGGGAATCTCCCAGGATGCAGACCGTGCCTTTTTCTTGCCACGGACTTTTATTGATCGGTGGAAAGAGAGAGGAACGGTGTGCATCGACTGGGAGAAGGGGAAGGGGAAGGGGAGAGAGGAAAGGCAACTGGGGAATCTCCCAGGATGCAGACCGTGCCTTTTTCTTGCCACGGACTTTTATTGATCGGTGGAAAGAGAGAGGAACGGTGTGCATCGACTGGGAGAAGGGGAAGGGGAGAGAGGGAAGGCAACTGGGGAATCTCCCAGGATGCAGACCGTGCCTTTTTCTTGCCACGGACTTTTATTGATCGGTGGAAAGAGAGAGGAACGGTGTGCATCGACTGGGAGAAGGGGAAGGGGAGAGAGGGAAGGCAACTGGGGAATCTCCCAGGATGCAGACCGTGCCTTTTTCTTGCCACGGACTTTTATTGATCGGTGGAAAGAGAGAGGAACGGTGTGCATCGACTGGGAGAAGGGGAAGGGGAGAGAGAGAAGGCAACTGGGGAATCTCCCAGGATGCAGACCGTGCCTTTTTCTTGCCACGGACTTTTATTGATCGGTGGAAAGAGAGAGGAACGGTGTGCATCGACTGGGAGAAGGGGAAGGGGAGAGAGGGAAGGCACTGGGGAATCTCCCAGGATGCAGACCGTGCCTTTTTCTTGCCACGGACTTTTATTGATCGGTGGAAAGAGAGAGGAACGGTGTGCATCGACTGGGAGAAGGGGAAGGGGAGAGAGAGAAGGCAACTGGGGAATCTCCCAGGATGCAGACCGTGCCTTTTTCTTGCAACGGACTTTTATTGAGCGGTGGAAAGAGAGGGGAACGGTGTGCATCGACTGGGAGAAGGGGAAGGGGAGAGAGGGAAGGCACTGGGGAATCTCCCAGGATGCAGACCGTGCCTTTTTCTTGCCACGGACTTTTATTGATCGGTGGAAAGAGAGAGGAACGGTGTGCATCCACTGGGAGAAGGGGAAGGGGAGAGAGAGAAGGCAACTGGGGAATCTCCCAGGATGCAGACCGTGCCTTTTTCTTGCCACGGACTTTTATTGATCGGTGGAAAGAGAGAGGAACGGTGTGCATCGACTGGGAGAAGGGGAAGGGGAGAGAGGGAAGGCACTGGGGAATCTCCCAGGATGCAGACCGTGCCTTTTTCTTGCCACGGACTTTTATTGATCGGTGGAAAGAGAGAGGAACGGTGTGCATCGACTGGGAGAAGGGGAAGGGGAAGGGGAGAGAGGAAAGGCAACTGGGGAATCTCCCAGGATGCAGACCGTGCCTTTTTCTTGCCACGGACTTTTATTGATCGGTGGAAAGAGAGAGGAACGGTGTGCATCGACTGGGAGAAGGGGAAGGGGAGAGAGGGAAGGCAACTGGGGAATCTCCCAGGATGCAGACCGTGCCTTTTTCTTGCCACGGACTTTTATTGATCGGTGGAAAGAGAGAGGAACGGTGTGCATCGACTGGGAGAAGGGGAAGGGGAGAGAGGGAAGGCAACTGGGGAATCTCCCAGGATGCAGACCGTGCCTTTTTCTTGCCACGGACTTTTATTGATCGGTGGAAAGAGAGTGGAACGGTGTGCATCGACTGGGAGAAGGGGAAGGGGAGAGAGAGAAGGCAACTGGGGAATCTCCCAGGATGCAGACCGTGCCTTTTTCTTGCCACGGACTTTTATTGATCGGTGGAAAGAGAGAGGAGCGGTGTGCATCGACTGGGAGAAGGGGAAGGGGAGAGAGGAAAGGCAACTGGGGAATCTCCCAGGATGCAGACCGTGCCTTTTTCTTGCCACGGACTTTTATTGATCGGTGGAAAGAGAGAGGAACGGTGTGCATCGACTGGGAGAAGGGGAAGGGGAGAGAGGGAAGGCAACTGGGGAATCTCCCAGGATGCAGACCGTGCCTTTTTCTTGCCACGGACTTTTATTGATCGGTGGAAAGAGAGAGGAACGGTGTGCATCGACTGGGAGAAGGGGAAGGGGAGAGAGAGAAGGCAACTGGGGAATCTCCCAGGATGCAGACCGTGCCTTTTTCTTGCCACGGACTTTTATTGATCGGTGGAAAGAGAAAGGAGCGGTGTGCATCGACTGGGAGAAGGGGAAGGGGAAGGGGAGAGAGGAAAGGCAACTGGGGAATCTCCCAGGATGCAGACCGTGCCTTTTTCTTGCCACGGACTTTTATTGATCGGTGGAAAGAGAGAGGAACGGTGTGCATCGACTGGGAGAAGGGGAAGGGGAGAGAGAGAAGGCAACTGGGGAATCTCCCAGGATGCAGACCGTGCCTTTTTCTTGCCACGGACTTTTATTGATCGGTGGAAAGAGAGAGGAACAGTGTGCATCGACTAGGAGAAGGGGAAGGGGAGAGAGAGAAGGCAACTGGGGAATCTCCCAGGATGCAGACCGTGCCTTTTTCTTGCCACGGACTTTTATTGATCGGTGGAAAGAGAGAGGAGCGGTGTGCATCGACTGGGAGAAGGGGAAGGGGAAGGGGAGAGAGGAAAGGCAACTGGGGAATCTCCCAGGATGCAGACCGTGCCTTTTTCTTGCTACGGACTTTTATTGATCGGTGGAAAGAGAGAGGAACGGTGTGCATCGACTGGGAGAAGGGGAAGGGGAGAGAGGAAAGGCAACTGGGGAATCTCCCAGGATGCAGACCGTGCCTTTTTCTTGCCACGGACTTTTATTGATCGGTGGAAAGAGAGAGGAACGGTGTGCATCGACTGGGAGAAGGGGAAGGGGAAGGGGAGAGAGGAAAGGCAACTGGGGAATCTCCCAGGATGCAGACCGTGCCTTTTTCTTGCCACGGACTTTTATTGATCGGTGGAAAGAGAGAGGAACGGTGTGCATCGACTGGGAGAAGGGGAAGGGGAAGGGGAGAGAGGAAAGGCAACTGGGGAATCTCCCAGGATGCAGACCGTGCCTTTTTCTTGCCACGGACTTTTATTGATCGGTGGAAAGAGAGAGGAACGGTGTGCATCGACTGGGAGAAGGGGAAGGGGAGAGAGGGAAGGCAACTGGGGAATCTCCCAGGATGCAGACCGTGCCTTTTTCTTGCCACGGACTTTTATTGATCGGTGGAAAGAGAGAGGAACGGTGTGCATCGACTGGGAGAAGGGGAAGGGGAGAGAGGGAAGGCACTGGGGAATCTCCCAGGATGCAGACCGTGCCTTTTTCTTGCCACGGACTTTTATTGATCGGTGGAAAGAGAGTGGAACGGTGTTCATCGACTGGGAGAAGGGGAAGGGGAGAGAGGGAAGGCAACTGGGGAATCTCCCAGGATGCAGACCGTGCCTTTTTCTTGCCACGGACTTTTATTGATCGGTGGAAAGAGAGAGGAACGGTGTGCATCGACTGGGAGAAGGGGAAGGGGAGAGAGAGAAGGCAACTGGGGAATCTCCCAGGATGCAGACCGTGCCTTTTTCTTGCCACGGACTTTTATTGATCGGTGGAAAGAGAGAGGAACGGTCTTCATCGACTGGGAGAAGGGGAAGGGGAGAGAGAGAAGGCAACTGGGGAATCTCCCAGGATGCAGACCGTGCCTTTTTCTTGCCACGGACTTTTATTGATCGGTGGAAAGAGAGTGGAACGGTGTGCATCGACTGGGAGAAGGGGAAGGGGAGAGAGAGAAGGCAACTGGGGAATCTCCCAGGATGCAGGCCGTGCCATTTTCTTGCCACGGACTTTTATTGATCGGTGGAAAGAGAGAGGAACGGTGTGCATCGACTGGGAGAAGGGGAAGGGGAGAGAGGGAAGGCACTGGGGAATCTCCCAGGATGCAGACCGTGCCTTTTTCTTGCCACGGACTTTTATTGATCGGTGGAAAGAGAGAGGAACGGTGTGCATCGACTGGGAGAAGGGGAAGGGGAGAGAGAGAAGGCAACTGGGGAATCTCCCAGGATGCAGACCGTGCTTTTTCTTGCCACGGACTTTTATTGATCGGTGGAAAGAGAGAGGAACGGTGTGCATCGACTGGGAGAAGGGGAAGGGGAAGGGGAGAGAGGAAAGGCAACTGGGGAATCTCCCAGGATGCAGACCGTGCCTTTTTCTTGCCACGGACTTTTATTGATCGTTGGAAAGAGAGAGGAACGGTGTGCATCGACTGGGAGAAGGGGAAGGGGAGAGAGAGAAGGCAACTGGGGAATCTCCCAGGATGCAGACCGTGCCTTTTTCTTGCCACGGACTTTTATTGATCGGTGGAAAGAGAGAGGAACGGTGTTCATCGACTGGGAGAAGGGGAAGGGGAGAGAGAGAAGGCAACTGGGGAATCTCCCAGGATGCAGACCGTGCCTTTTTCTTGCCACGGACTTTTATTGATCGGTGGAAAGAGAGTGGAACGGTGTGCATCGACTGGGAGAAGGGGAAGGGGAGAGAGGGAAGGCAACTGGGGAATCTCCCAGGATGCAGACCGTGCCTTTTTCTTGCCACGGACTTTTATTGATCGGTGGAAAGAGAGAGGAACGGTGTTCATCGACTGGGAGAAGGGGAAGGGGAGAGAGAGAAGGCAACTGTGGAATCTCCCAGGATGCAGACCGTGCCTTTTTCTTGCCACGGACTTTTATTGATCGGTGGAAAGAGAGAGGAACGGTGTGCATCGACTGGGAGAAGGGGAAGGGGAAGGGGAGAGAGGAAAGGCAACTGGGGAATCTCCCAGGATGCAGACCGTGCCTTTTTCTTGCCACGGACTTTTATTGATCGGTGGAAAGAGAGAGGAACGGTGTTCATCGACTGGGAGAAGGGGAAGGGGAGAGAGAGAAGGCAACTGGGGAATCTCCCAGGATGCAGACCGTGCCTTTTTCTTGCCACGGACTTTTATTGATCGGTGGAAAGAGAGTGGAACGGTGTGCATCGACTGGGAGAAGGGGAAGGGGAGAGAGAGAAGGCAACTGGGGAATCTCCCAGGATGCAGACCGTGCCTTTTTCTTGCCACGGACTTTTATTGATCGGTGGAAAGAGAGAGGAACGGTGTGCATCGACTGGGAGAAGGGGAAGGGGAAGGGGAGAGAGGAAAGGCAACTGGGGAATCTCCCAGGATGCAGACCGTGCCTTTTTCTTGCCACGGACTTTTATTGATCGGTGGAAAGAGAGAGGAACGGTGTGCATCGACTGGGAGAAGGGGAAGGGGAAGGGGAGAGAGGAAAGGCAACTGGGGAATCTCCCAGGATGCAGACCGTGCCTTTTTCTTGCCACGGACTTTTATTGATCGGTCGAAAGAGAGAGGAACGGTGTGCATCGACTGGGAGAAGGGGAAGGGGAGAGAGAGAAGGCAACTGGGGAATCTCCCAGGATGCAGACCGTGCCTTTTTCTTGCCACGGACTTTTATTGATCGGTGGAAAGAGAGAGGAACGGTATGCATCGACTGGGAGAAGGGGAAGGGGAGAGAGGGAAGGCACTGGGGAATCTCCCAGGATGCAGACCGTGCCTTTTTCTTGCCACGGACTTTTATTGATCGGTGGAAAGAGAGAGGAACGGTGTGCATCGACTGGGAGAAGGGGAAGGGGAGAGAGAGAAGGCAACTGGGGAATCTCCCAGGATGCAGACCGTGCCTTTTTCTTGCCACGGACTTTTATTGATCGGTGGAAAGAGAGAGGAACGGTGTGCATCGACTGGGAGAAGGGGAAGGGGAAGGGGAGAGAGGAAAGGCAACTGGGGAATCTCCCAGGATGCAGACCGTGCCTTTTTCTTGCCACGGACTTTTATTGATCGGTGGAAAGAGAGAGGAACGGTGTGCATCGACTGGGAGAAGGGGAAGGGGAGAGAGAGAAGGCAACTGGGGAATCTCCCAGGATGCAGACCGTGCCTTTTTCTTGCCACGGACTTTTATTGATCGGTGGAAAGAGAGAGGAACGGTGTTCATCGACTGGGAGAAGGGGAAGGGGAGAGAGAGAAGGCAACTGGGGAATCTCCCAGGATGCAGACCGTGCCTTTTTCTTGCCACGGACTTTTATTGATCGGTGGAAAGAGAGAGGAACGGTGTGCATCGGCTGGGAGAAGGGGAAGGGGAGAGAGAGAAGGCAACTGGGGAATCTCCCAGGATGCAGACCGTGCCTTTTTCTTGCCACGGACTTTTATTGATCGGTGGAAAGAGAGAGGAACGGTGTGCATCGACTGGGAGAAGGGGAAGGGGAAGGGGAGAGAGGAAAGGCAACTGGGGAATCTCCCAGGATGCAGACCGTGCCTTTTTCTTGCCACGGACTTTTATTGATCGGTGGAAAGAGAGAGGAACGGTGTGCATCGACTGGGAGAAGGGGAAGGGGAGAGAGAGAAGGCAACTGGGGAATCTCCCAGGATGCAGACCGTGCCTTTTTCTTGCCACGGACTTTTATTGATCGGTGGAAAGAGAGTGGAACGGTGTGCATCGACTGGGAGAAGGGGAAGGGGAGAGAGAGAAGGCAACTGGGGAATCTCCCAGGATGCAGACCGTGCCTTTTTCTTGCCACGGACTTTTATTGATCGGTGGAAAGAGAGAGGAACGGTGTGCATCGACTGGGAGAAGGGGAAGGGGAGAGAGAGAAGGCAACTGGGGAATCTCCCAGGATGCAGACCGTGCCTTTTTCTTGCCACGGACTTTTATTGATCGGTGGAAAGAGAGAGGAACGGTGTGCATCGACTGGGAGAAGGGGAAGGGGAGAGAGAGAAGGCAACTGGGGAATCTCCCAGGATGCAGACAGTGCCTTTTTCTTGCCACGGACTTTTATTGATCGGTGGAAAGAGAGAGGAACGGTATGCATCGACTGGGAGAAGGGGAAGGGGAGAGAGGGAAGGCACTGGGGAATCTCCCAGGATGCAGACCGTGCCTTTTTCTTGCCACGGACTTTTATTGATCGGTGGAAAGAGAGAGGAACGGTGTGCATCGACTGGGAGAAGGGGAAGGGGAGAGAGAGAAGGCAACTGGGGAATCTCCCAGGATGCAGACCGTGCCTTTTTCTTGCCACGGACTTTTATTGATCGGTGGAAAGAGAGAGGAACGGTGTGCATCGACTGGGAGAAGGGGAAGGGGAAGGGGAGAGAGGAAAGGCAACTGGGGAATCTCCCAGGATGCAGACCGTGCCTTTTTCTTGCCACGGACTTTTATTGATCGGTGGAAAGAGAGAGGAACGGTGTGCATCGACTGGGAGAAGGGGAAGGGGAAGGGGAGAGAGGAAAGGCAACTGGGGAATCTCCCAGGATGCAGACCGTGCCTTTTTCTTGCCACGGACTTTCATTGATCGGTGGAAAGAGAGAGGAACGGTGTGCATCGACTGGGAGAAGGGGAAGGGGAAGGGGAGAGAGGAAAGGCAACTGGGGAATCTCCCAGGATGCAGACCGTGCCTTTTTCTTGCCATGGACTTTTATTGATCGGTGGAAAGAGAGAGGAACGGTGTGCATCGACTGGGAGAAGGGGAAGGGGAAGGGGAGAGAGGAAAGGCAACTGGGGAATCTCCCAGGATGCAGACCGTGCCTTTTTCTTGCCACGGACTTTTATTGATCGGTGGAAAGAGAGAGGAACGGTGTGCATCGACTGGGAGAAGGGGAAGGGGAGAGAGGAAAGGCAACTGGGGAATCTCCCAGGATGCAGACCGTGCCTTTTTCTTGCCACGGACTTTTATTGATCGGTGGAAAGAGAGAGGAACGGTGTTCATCGACTGGGAGAAGGGGAAGGGGAGAGAGAGAAGGCAACTGGGGAATCTCCCAGGATGCAGACCGTGCCTTTTTCTTGCCACGGACTTTTATTGATCGGTGGAAAGAGAGTGGAACGGTGTGCATCGACTGGGAGAAGGGGAAGGGGAGAGAGAGAAGGCAACTGGGGAATCTCCCAGGATGCAGACCGTGCCTTTTTCTTGCCACGGACTTTTATTGATCGGTGGAAAGAGAGAGGAACGGTGTGCATCGACTGGGAGAAGGGGAAGGGGAAGGGGAGAGAGGAAAGGCAACTGGGGAATCTCCCAGGATGCAGACCGTGCCTTTTTCTTGCCACGGACTTTTATTGATCGGTGGAAAGAGAGAGGAACGGTGTGCATCGACTGGGAGAAGGGGAAGGGGAGAGAGGGAAGGCAACTGGGGAATCTCCCAGGATGCAGACCGTGCCTTTTTCTTGCCACGGACTTTTATTGATCGGTGGAAAGAGAGAGGAACGGTGTGCATCGACTGGGAGAAGGGGAAGGGGAGAGAGGGAAGGCAACTGGGGAATCTCCCAGGATGCAGACCGTGCCTTTTTCTTGCCACGGACTTTTATTGATCGGTGGAAAGAGAGAGGAACGGTGTGCATCGACTGGGAGAAGGGGAAGGGGAGAGAGAGAAGGCAACTGGGGAATCTCCCAGGATGCAGACCGTGCCTTTTTCTTGCCACGGACTTTTATTGATCGGTGGAAAGAGAGAGGAACGGTGTGCATCGACTGGGAGAAGGGGAAGGGGAGAGAGAGAAGGCAACTGGGGAATCTCCCAGGATGCAGACCGTGCCTTTTTCTTGCCACGGACTTTTATTGATCGGTGGAAAGAGAGAGGAACGGTATGCATCGACTGGGAGAAGGGGAAGGGGAGAGAGAGAAGGCAACTGGGGAATCTCCCAGGATGCAGACCGTGTCTTTTTCTTGCCACGGACTTTTATTGATCGGTGGAAAGAGAGAGGAACGGTGTGCATCGACTGGGAGAAGGGGAAGGGGAGAGAGAGAAGGCAACTGGGGAATCTCCCAGGATGCAGACCGTGTCTTTTTCTTGCCACGGACTTTTATTGATCGGTGGAAAGAGAGAGGAACGGTGTGCATCGACTGGGAGAAGGGGAAGGGGAGAGAGAGAAGGCAACTGGGGAATCTCCCAGGATGCAGACCGTGTCTTTTTCTTGCCACGGACTTTTATTGATCGGTGGAAAGAGAGAGGAACGGTGTGCATCGACTGGGAGAAGGGGAAGGGGAAGGGGAGAGAGGAAAGGCAACTGGGGAATCTCCCAGGATGCAGACCGTGCCTTTTTCTTGCCACGGACTTTCATTGATCGGTGGAAAGAGAGAGGAACGGTGTGCATCGACTGGGAGAAGGGGAAGGGGAAGGGGAGAGAGGAAAGGCAACTGGGGAATCTCCCAGGATGCAGACCGTGCCTTTTTCTTGCCATGGACTTTTATTGATCGGTGGAAAGAGAGAGGAACGGTGTGCATCGACTGGGAGAAGGGGAAGGGGAAGGGGAGAGAGGAAAGGCAACTGGGGAATCTCCCAGGATGCAGACCGTGCCTTTTTCTTGCCACGGACTTTTATTGATCGGTGGAAAGAGAGAGGAACGGTGTGCATCGACTGGGAGAAGGGGAAGGGGAGAGAGGAAAGGCAACTGGGGAATCTCCCAGGATGCAGACCGTGCCTTTTTCTTGCCACGGACTTTTATTGATCGGTGGAAAGAGAGTGGAACGGTGTGCATCGACTGGGAGAAGGGGAAGGGGAGAGAGAGAAGGCAACTGGGGAATCTCCCAGGATGCAGACCGTGCCTTTTTCTTGCCACGGACTTTTATTGATCGGTGGAAAGAGAGAGGAACGGTGTGCATCGACTGGGAGAAGGGGAAGGGGAAGGGGAGAGAGGAAAGGCAACTGGGGAATCTCCCAGGATGCAGACCGTGCCTTTTTCTTGCCACGGACCTTTCTTGATCGGTGGAAAGAGAGAGGAGCGGTGTGCATCGACTGGGAGAAGGGGAAGGGGAAGGGGAGAGAGGAAAGGCAACTGGGGAATCTCCCAGGATGCAGACCGTGCCTTTTTCTTGCCACGGACTTTTATTGATCGGTGGAAAGAGAGAGGAACGGTGTGCATCGACTGGGAGAAGGGGAAGGGGAGAGAGGGAAGGCAACTGGGGAATCTCCCAGGATGCAGACCGTGCCTTTTTCTTGCCACGGACTTTTATTGATCGGTGGAAAGAGAGAGGAACGGTGTGCATCGACTGGGAGAAGGGGAAGGGGAGAGAGAGAAGGCAACTGGGGAATCTCCCAGGATGCAGACCGTGCCTTTTTCTTGCCACGGACTTTTATTGATCGGTGGAAAGAGAGAGGAACGGTGTGCATCGACTGGGAGAAGGGGAAGGGGAAGGGGAGAGAGGAAAGGCAACTGGGGAATCTCCCAGGATGCAGACCGTGCCTTTTTCTTGCCACGGACTTTTATTGATCGGTGGAAAGAGAGAGGAACGGTGTGCATCGACTGGGAGAAGGGGAAGGGGAGAGAGGAAAGGCAACTGGGGAATCTCCCAGGATGCAGACCGTGCCTTTTTCTTGCCATGGACTTTTATTGATCGGCGGAAAGAGAGAGGAACGGTGTGCATCGACTGGGAGAAGGGGAAGGGGAGAGAGAGAAGGCAACTGGGGAATCTCCCAGGATGCAGACCGTGCCTTTTTGTTGCCACGGACTTTTATTGATCGGCGGAAAGAGAGAGGAACGGTGTGCATCGACTGGGAGAAGGGGAAGGGGAGAGAGAGAAGGCAACTGGGGAATCTCCCAGGATGCAGACCGTGCCTTTTTCTTGCCACGGACTTTTATTGATCGGTGGAAAGAGAGAGGAACGGTGTGCATCGACTGGGAGAAGGGGAAGGGGAGAGAGAGAAGGCAACTGGGGAATCTCCCAGGATGCAGACCGTGCCTTTTTCTTGCCACGGACTTTTATTGATCGGTGGAAAGAGAGAGGAACGGTGTGCATCGACTGGGAGAAGGGGAAGGGGAAGGGGAGAGAGGAAAGGCAACTGGGGAATCTCCCAGGATGCAGACCGTGCCTTTTTCTTGCCACGGACTTTTATTGATCGGTGGAAAGAGAGAGGAACGGTGTGCATCGTCTGGGAGAAGGGAGAACATGCAAGGGGACTGATGTATTTCTGACTCTCCTTCTCCTTAAATTGCATCTTATTCGGAAGCGCCAAATGGCCAGTGGGTTCCGATTCAGACGCCGCGCCTATTCAAACTTACGGATGGCGTCTTTTTTATAACCTTTAGGAAAATTGCTAGAGGGCATTTGATTGAACCTCCTGAATATTTAGTATAGGAAGTATTTGAATGACATATGTTCGAGACTTCGATCATAATCTCTCCGAATAGAGACTTCGACCATAATCTCTCCGAATCTCTCCTCTCCCTTGCTGATCTACCTCTCTTCCTCACCCCTGTGGAATACCTTGGGTAGGGGAGGAGATCAATCGATAAATAGGACGACAAAAACTGATCTGCCCCAGAGCGAGAGAGCACGTGAACAGGAGAGACGAGACCCTCTCATTTCCTCACACTCTCTCACTCCATTCGATTCGCCTAGCAGAGAGACTCCGCGCGTAGATCACTAGTCAATAGGGCCGCTTCCCCTCGTCTCTTCCCTCTTTTCCTCCCAGACCCTCTCATTTGCGCACACTCTCTCACTCAATTCCTCGAGCTTTCTCCACTCTTTCCGCCGTATCTCTCTCTTTCTCTCCTCCCCTTCCTTACCTGATGTCTTTTTCATCTTTTCTAGCTTATTAAGCGTGTTTTTAAAAATTGTTAATAGCTCCATTTCTTCTGTCTTGTGCAACTAGTAGTTCAGCAAACTCTTATCATTCAATTCTCCTCCGCTGCCTGGGTTGGCACCATGCCAAGAAAGTCTCTCGCTGTCTGACTCTCAATTTGCGCACTCTCTCGGCGATTCTCTCGTTCTCTAATTCGATCTCGCTGTTACTCTTTCGGAGGCTGTGATTTCACGCCCCGCGGCTATCAGTTTACCCCTCCCCCTGGGTACAAATGAACTCGTTTGACTAGCGAAACCAAGCAAATGAACTGTTATTTTTTTATCTGTGCTCGTGACCTTGGGGACTACAGTAGGGGAGGTGATCAATCGATAAATAGGACGACGACAACTGATTTGTCCCAGTGTTATCTTACGAGCGAGAGAGCACGTGAACAGGAGAGACGAGACCCTCTCATTTCCTCACACTCTCTCACTCCATTCGATTCGCCTAGCAGAGAGACTCCGCGCGTAGATCACTAGTCAATAGGGCCGCTTCCCCTCTTCTCTTCCCTCTTTTCCACCCAGACCATCTCATTTGCGCACACTCTCTCACTCCATTCCTTGAGCTGTGAGGACTTTCTCAACTCTTTCCGCCGTATCTCTCTCTCTTTATCTCCTCCCCTTCCTTAGCTGATGTATTTTTCATATTTTCTAGCTTATTATGCGCGTTTTTAATAGCTCCACCGTCTATTATCACCAATCAAAACTCTCACACGGCGTTCTGGAATAAATGCCTAAATTTTATTTGTGGTGAGACTAATACCCATTTTTATGCTATTTTCGGATTCTCCAACTGTCTGTCTCAATGTACTATCTGGGCGCAGACAAGAAATAGATAGAGAGGCGTTTCCGGTTTTGATTTCGCCTAGGTCACACGGAGTTTTGGCGGGAAGAATTTTGAACGGCTCCCGTAATTTCCCTTCGAGAGAATCAGGGAATTGGCAAAATGCCAGTACACATGCTCTCTCACTTTCTCCCCACTCTCTCTGACCCTTCCCATGACTCTCTTTTGATCTACCTCTCTCCTACACCCCCTGTAAAATGCCGTGGGTCAATTTACATGGCTTTTCCTCCCAGTGCATGGCAGAGCGGGGATGACAAAGGTGTCGACTGTTTCGTCAGAAACTATTGGATCCCAAGAAGTCAACCTCTTCGGGGGACCCTCATTCCCCCCACTGGTCTATCAACTGGCAATCCATTGGGCTGCGTAAATTTGCATACCGCCTCATTCATGTTTCTGATCTTCCGTCGGTAATTAACGTCTCGCTTTTTTGTGAGTACTGTATGTTACGGTATTTGACTTGCGATTATTGATTTTCGTCATCTACAGTTGTCGACCTCCCTCTTCTCTCCCCACTGAAGAGCAACGACCACAAGCAGCCGGCCCTCTTCCTCGTACACCGGTCAGTTTCCGACTGTTTCTCTCGGGCGCAAATGGCGCAATCGAAACTCTCCCAAATTTCCAACACTCTGTTGAGAAAAAAAGAGTAATCGATGTATTGATTGACTGGGAGACATCAATTATTTCATCGTTCCCGCTTCTATTTCTAATTCCTTCCGTTGCGCAATTTCTCCTTGTTGCTTTTCGTGTATGCAAATTTTAAATGGGTAGATGAGTGCGAATTTTTTAAATACTTCCCTCTCTCTCTTTACCGGTCAAAATATAAGAGAGAGTGCGAAACGAAGAGGCTGTGAGCTCACATTTCGCACTCAACTCTTGACTAAGTGATGGATTAGGGAGTACGGTAGTCCGATGACAATCGATAACTGACCCCAGCTGTATCACTTTGCGACTCGAGATTCCGCTTCCCCAATCATTACAAACGTAGCGTGGTCGACTGCCGTTTTGCCGCGCAAATTTCAAAGAGTGGAATTCAGTTTCCCCCCACCTTTCCTCCTAGCAAAGTTACAAAAAAAACTCTCAAACTTTATTCTGAATCGAAATACATGCTTGGAAGATGTTCCTTTTCGATTTCGTTCATTTTGAGCAGCGAGTTATACACGTTGTCCACCCCTCGAAGTGGAATTCCAAAAGGCATCTAATTGGAACCATGCCAAGAGCATCTCTCGTTGTCTGCCTCTCTCGTTCCGCGCGCTGTCTCAATGGTGCCCTCTTTCTCTAACTTTCTCTCTTCTTAACTCCCGCCGTTACTGTTTATAACGGGGAATTCCACCCATGAAATTTGCTAACCAATTGTCTTAGACTCAACTTCGAATCTCTAATAGAAAACTATCAATACTTTTTTCCTCTCTTCATTTTGGAGACTATGCAAATTGAGGCATTCAGTTAGAGAGTGCAGAAATCCAATGTAAATGGGGGATGGTCTCACCACGAAATCAATTTTGGCATTTTTCCCATCACTCTGTGTGGGGGAAGAGTTTTATGGTGCGGACAGTGTCGACGTCTAGACCATTTCTCTGGTAGATAAATCGTCTAGACGGGTCGGTCTAATCCAAAATGAGGGGAGTCTCTCCCTCTCATTCTCTCCCCCCATTTCAAGGGAGACTAGTCAAATCGACACGGAATCATTCTGATTTTACTATCTGAGCTCATTCAAATCACGACCTCTTTGTTCTCTTCGATGGGGGTTTCGTCAAATCATCGCCCGTTTTCACTGTTTCCGACTGAGATGTAAGTGTAGTTGTGTTATTTATCATATCATTAGCATTGTTGTATCATGACTTCGTCCCTGCCTTGAGCTTATTCCTTCTGACATTCATGCTGATCAGAGAAAAGCTAGTTTCAATTCATCATGAAGATCGCTTGATGACTCGTGATTTATTCTGCTTATGGTTAGTGTCAAGGATATTCGATCCTTGGTCTCTCATCTCTTGTGCCCCTCATTCCTATCCCATTGACTCATAGCCTCCATATCATTCGATATCATCTATCGGTGGGCGGAGCAGAGTCGAGGAGCCGCGAATCGGCAAGGGATTCGGGAGTTCGCCCCAAGAAGTGACACCGATCCCTCGTCCCCTACCCTTCTTCTAGGCCCGACCCTACAGTAAGCTATGAGTTGGCATATTACATCTCAGTCGGAAACACAAATCACGAGTCATCAAGCGATCTTCATGATGAATTGAAACTAGCTTTTCTCTGATCAGCATGAATGTCAGAAGGAATAAGCTCAAGGCAGGGACGAAGTCATGATACAACAATGCTAATGATATGATAAATAACACAACTACACTTACATCTCAGTCGGAAACAGTGAAAACGGGCGATGATTTGACGAAACCCCCATCGAAGAGAACAAAGAGGTCGTGATTTGAATGAGCTCAGATAGTAAAATCAGAATGATTCCGTGTCGATTTGACTAGTCTCCCTTGAAATGGGGGGAGAGAATGAGAGGGAGAGACTCCCCTCATTTTGGATTAGACCGACCCGTCTAGACGATTTATCTACCAGAGAAATGGTCTAGACGTCGACACTGTCCGCACCATTATAGGTGATAATAGATGGTGAAGCTATTAATAAAAAGAACACGCGCATGATAGGGTGGAAACCAGGGCTTTTTTTTTATTTTTTTCTCGATTTTCTCGAATTTTTCCATTTTCGACTTTTCCGGAAAACTTTCTCGTTTATTTTCGAAAAATGCGAAAACAAATATGGGAAAAAACGCATTTATGCTTTAGTTTATTTTTAAAACAATTTCGCAACATGAAAGATTTTTTTTTTGCGAAAATCACACTACCCTTTAGAAAAAATTAACGAAACAGTATTTGTTAGGATCGATCGTTAGTTTTGAAATAGAATTTTAATAACGTGATTTAGAGAAAAAATATTAAAAATAAACATAAAATTGTTTTTTCGCAATCAACATTTTCATTGTCAGATTTTTTTCAATTTTTTCGAATTTTTCGAGTAAAAAAATCGGAAAATTTTCTTTTTCGAATTTTTTCCAAAATTATTTTTCGCACAGCCCTGGTGGAAACTATGAAAGCGTGACTGGTCTCTCCTTTCACGTGGTAATTTCGATAGATTTCCGCTGCTTAAAGGGATACGGCATCGAAAAATAAGTTATTTTTAATTTAAAATTTAGAAAATTCAAAGAATAACAGTGAGAACCGCATATTTTTACGATTTTTTACAAATTAATTATAAATTTTCAAAGATTGGAAAATTTAGGTATACGGAAGCTCTCGCATCCGCGGGCTTACGCTGTTTAGCGGCTGTAGAATCTCAAAAGTTATGTTGCCGTAATATTTTTGCGTTTCTTTCTTCTGATTCGTCGTCAGATATACTCGCCATAATCGAATCGATTGCAAAAACACTTATTTTCACTTTGTTAAGGCTTTTTTTAAAAAATTGCAGCCGCTTAACATCGTAAGTTTGGTGGATGCAGGAGCTACAGTACCTTTAAAACACGATTTTTTGAAAATTCATAATTAATTTCAAAAAAAATCGTAAAAATATGCGGTTTTTACAGCTGTTCTTGTCAGCTCTTTTGAATAAAAATATAATTAAAAGAATATAAAATTATGATTTTTTGGCTGCAAACTCCCTTTAAGTAATCTCTGATTAGGTTAATGAAAAGAAAAAAATGATGACAGAATTTGTGTAGAAAAAAACTGGCGTTTAGCTCGCTACGTTTGGCAGAATGATAACACGCAATCTCCTCATTCACTCCCTTTTCTCGCTCTATCGATTAGTTGAGATTCTTTCTCTCTCTCTCTCACTCACCGATCTACCTATTTTCCTCACCACTTGTAGAACGCTGTGCCAAAAAAATGCATTTGTCATGCGGATTCAAAAATGATAGTGCTGATGCAATTATTGCATAATTACTACTCAATTCCAGATGATGCGTCTGCCGCGCGTCCGCTCCATCCGCGTCGTCCGCGCGCCCGCCCGTCCGCGTCGTCCGCGTCGTCCGCTCGTCACAATAAGATAAGTTTCTCCCCCTCCCCCCTCTTTTTTTATTGCATATGGTGCCAGTACACCTCAAACGGAGCCGAGGAGGAGGCGGGGTACGCCGACCTTTGTCTTCCCAATGGCAACACTGGCCCTGATGTCAGAAGTTGGGCTGCCGGATGGCCGGTTGCGCTAGATCATTAGTTAATTAGTACTTTTAATCACAAACTGCTCCTAAAATAGCGCAACCGGTAAGGCGGATCTGGGGCAAATCTGCACGGAACGCAGCCCTCTCACTTTTGAATGAGTAGAAGGGATACAGAGCCGTTCTTAGGAGTGACGCGTACCCTGTCCGATCTGTGGAGAATATCCGGTATAGTTGCTGCTCCGCCGCATACAGAAAAATATATACCAGAGACCATCTGCCAGAGAGTGGAAAGGGGTTGACTTTGAGTTGGCACAAAGTACGGATGAAAAAAATGGAAAACTTCTATCTCACATGAATAATTTTTGATCCGTGGCCCCGGACTATGACACTCGTTTCTCTGATATCTAGATGGTCTCATAAATGGTATGATTTGTTGAAAAAATGTTGGGGAAGAATTAAAAAAAACAAATGACTAATGAGTAAGGTCTTTCAGCATGCACTCAAGTGGACGAACGACTACTTCTCGCCGCGAGGAAGGCGCGGGGAAGGCGCCGGGAAGGCGCCGTCTATCTCAAGAAGATACAACGTCAACAAGTGAGTTTTTAAGAAGCCGTTTTGCTAAGAATCGAGCAAGGGCAGGAACAGTCAAGAAATGACCATTTTCTGTAACTCTGTTATTTGAAGGTATAAAGTGTGCTGATAACGATAGGTTAATTCAATTTGTTTGTGGGACGCCCATTGGCGCCAGATGGCGTCGCGTCGAAATCGCATGTTGATGAATTTCTCAATTTCATAAAAAATGCTAATTTTGTTTGCATGTTCCTGGGTTTTGGCATATTTGGGCGGCAGACGTAAATTCGTGATTACGGTAGTACACTTCTTATTGATCGGTCCCCTCATTCGCATTATTAAGTAATTACAATTCGCAGGCCCGAGATGTCGATCGATCGGCGGTAAGGCGTGGGGAAGGCGCCGGGATGCGCACGGAAGACGCGGGCAAGGCGCCGGGACAATAAAGTGAGTAGAAAATATGTACTAAGATGGTTTTTAGAGTGAATATGATAAAATAGTCTGTATTCAACTCTCTTGCCTCTCTTTCAAGCAATTTCTTTCCCCTTTGAGACAAATCGGATGTTCCTAAACGGAAACGACGAGAAGTAGAGTGCGAAATATGCGACGACGGTCTCTTCATTTTGCACACTCTCTCCTCCTCCTCCGACCGATGGAGAGAGTGTGTGAAATAAAGAGACCGTGGTCTCACATTTTGCATTACATTTGCATTTCCCTGGGTTTTCACATCCCGTTCTGCTGAACATGTGAAGACTCTCTAATGAATTTTTAATCCGCTCTCGAATGATCTGTCTTAAATTATACGTGAGCAGAACCTTTTTGGATATTTGCCATTGAGAGTTTGTTCATGATTTGTGTAAGATAAGACTTCGAAGTGTTGTAAAAGTGATAATCCCTCTCGAGGTAATATCTCTGCATGTCTATCTGCATCATCTACTCTCTCTCTCTCTATCTCTCTCTCTTTCTTTCACGATTTGTTAGCGAAGACTTTTCCGGCCCTTGTCGTGCGGTCATACTCAAACTTCATGGGGTATACATTGACATACATTTATCATAAGGGTGTGGTTATGAGAAAATACATTTTATCAATTCTGGTCCTGCCTGACGTCTCTCTTACTGGTGCGTGGATTAGACTGAAATTACCACCGATCGTATCAAAATCATATGACCTATTGATATCGACTTTTCAATGGTTCTTAAAAATTCTTTTCTATTTTAAATATCAAAAACTACCTCTCTATTGTGACTGTAACAGAAGCAACTTCTTCTATGATAATTAGGCGGCCGCCTTGCCCTGGAATTGATTATTGACCTCGTACTGGTACCAATTTTAGAGATTCGTTGCTGCTCATTTCAGACTTTCCGTGAAACAAATGTTTTGATAAGATGACGAAATGTGATCAAACAACTAACTTCTAGTATGGCACGAATTGCCCTCATCGGAGCCTCCGTCGGCGGGCACTGTAACAATCACGAATTGAAATGCGAATTTCTTTCCTCACTGTGTAAAGTTATAGGATAAATTCAACAATCTATGTCCGCGTTATATTGAACAATTCTCCAACGGGGCTCCACAAAGCTTAAAAATTAAATGTATTTTCCCCCTTAACATGCCCCTGGTGTAGTACACAACGTTGTGTCTTTGATTTTTCATGAATTTCACGTTTGGCGCCATAACGAAGTCGCGCCAAAATATCATAAAATAAATATCTCCCAAGGAATAAGGATTTTAAAAAAAACTATGCGATGCTTTTGCTGAATCTATAACGGACAGCGTCATATTTGATCGCCCCCTGTCTTACAGTACTGAACAGTGTAACAAAACTATTCTGACGAACCGTTGACTGGGAGCTCACGTAGAAAATAAGCAATGCAACACCGACGCTCACGGCAAGCTACAATGTACTGGCATTAATCCCATGACATTTTTAGGAAACCGCATATCCAAAAAATGGCAGCATAATCCAAAGAAATATGTAAGAAATACTCACAATTGGGATTAGAGGCATCATGATTACCTGCAATATAACAAAATTTATCGGAAAAAACATTTTCAGAGTAGCAAGTGAACAGGATTTCATGTCTGAATAGCGAAAGATTTGGGAAGGAGCACGCTTGGACTGAGCAGTGTAAAGATGTGGCGTGAGCTGCGTTTTATCTATCCTCTCTTTTCGTTTTTTGCACTCTGATAAGAGACTGCAAGAGACGGCAACTGGCGTCTCTTCTTGTCGCTGACAACGAAACGAATGGAATCCCAGGTGAATGAAAAAAAGGTAAAGGCATCCACAATTGTTGTTGTCTTTCTGCGCTCTCTCTGTTTACGTGCTCTCTCGTCACTGTCTAGCTCGCGTAAAACAACTCGCAGAATTCCGCGACCTTCTAAGAGGTGCGGCTAATTCCCTAGTTTATATTTTATGTTAATTTCTTCTGCATTACTACTTTCTTATGGTTCTCTAATGACCTAACGCAAATTATAAAGAAAATAGCCTAAAACGAGCAAGAAAAGATGCGTGAAAAGTTCGCGAACTTCTGACGGATTATAAGGGACGAATATTTTTTCATTGAACATTGAAGGAAACACTCTAAGGCTTGCGCAGAGAAGAAATGTTCGAATGATATTTCATTCATCAGAATTTGAGGGATCGGTAAAACGACTATAACCAAAATCTCTGTCTTGTTGTTGATAATCGAAATTACGATTGTGCAATCGGAATCCTTTTCGCCATTTGGAAGATACAGTTATCGAAGAATGAGCCAACGATCGGTATAAATTGGAAGAATTTTTCTCGGAAAACTAAACGTGGTTTCGTTCATATGTAGCTTCCTCTCCTTATCTGGGGATAGATTGTTTTGATTCATAGATAAATTCTTCCAGTTCATGGTTAAATTCTCCTTCTTCAAATTCTGCACAATAATTGCCAAAAATAGCTGCTAATCACCTCATGCCGTCATTAGTGATAATAACTCGTGACTACTATTTCACTCAGTGCGCACTCATAGAATACTGATCAAAATAAATGTGGATCTTTGATATGGATAAAAAATTGAGAGAGATGTTAGATGATCAAACAAGAACATATACAGCTTACACCTTTTTGAATTGAGAGTGAACTGCTCTTCTCTTGATTTTTTCTTGAATGATTTAAACTGTAGTCGGTATTGTAATAAGCGGTGTGAGGGTGTGAGTCGCATATTCATATTGATTATTTTATTTCTCGGACAACTTAGCCCGAACATTCAACAAAAAAATCATCCATTATAATCTGAGACGGATTGTGTATAAAGCGAATTGAGCATGACAAATTGTTCAGGGTTTCGAATGGAGTGAATGGCATTCTAGCGGGACTTCAATTCAATTGAAATGAAGCACTAATCCCTTTGATTTGCGGAAAGTTACCGTAACAATGTGAAAGAAAGCAGTTTTCAAGATATTGATCAAAGAAAGAAAATTGATCATCCATTTTTAAATATCCGAGAGAGAAAAAATGCGTGAAAAGAGTTGATCAATGGTCACAGTAATCTGCTGGAGAGAAAAAATATAATGGTAAGAAGTTGACTAGAGAAACCGATTAGATCGAATGTACCAGGAGAAAAGAAAGGCTTTGACGAAGGAATATGAATGAAAACTAGAGAAACACTACTGCATACAATGTACAGCCATGGATACAAGTAGATAGAAGGGGGAAACATGTGATCAACCTGTTCAACAAATATCATTAACTAACTATCGAGCTGAGTTTGGCTCTCTGTGTGGACTAGAATCGTCCAGATTAAGTGGTGGAGGGGGAAGAGATTGAGAGGAATTCGATCGAATCGAAGTGAAATATTCATGCTGCTTCTTGTATTGCTCGACGACGTTCTTGATGAGCATTTGAGACTCGGCGAGACGACTCTCGAGAATCACCTGAGATTAGATTGATAATAATACTGCAAGACTTTACTGCGTCGCTTGCATACTCGATAATGGACACCGTACCTTCTCGCTTTCGAGTCTTTCGACCGCTCTGGCCATTTCACTCCATTTCAATGGTGGCTTCTTCCATTCTCCTCCTCCTTCACTCCCTCCCAGACTGTTCTTGTACTTGGCGAGAGTTCCTGAAGAGTTAACGAGAATTCTCAGCTCCGTCACTCGCTCTTTCGCTGCCTCGAATCGCCCTTTGTACTTGCGCAACTCCTTCTTGAGCACCAACTTGTCCTGAAACATCAAACTTGAATGAATGCTTTTATTCTAGCATCTAAGAGCGACCAGTGAGAGAGGTGATACTTCGCACCCTCGATACTATAACCGCGTCCCTCACAGTCATTTTGGGAACGTTCATTCAATGATTGTGTATAGATGTTGAAATACCAGCGAAATAGTGTTACTTCTTTCTCTACTCACTTCTATTGCCAATATGCTAATGAAATAGTGCGACATCATTTCAATATTTGACCAGGAACTCTTGTTCGAATGTCCCTTCACTGTCTCCTTTTGCCACTCACATCAGTGTGACTTCCAGTGCTGCTTCCGAGATCTTCAATGCCACTCTCAGCACTCGTCTGATCTCCACACAGAACGTTATACAGTTCTCGGAGTCTGCAATCCATTTGCTCACATCGATCACAACGAGCAGCGAGCGAAGAGACGGACTGCAATGAGGACCACGTAAGCAAAGGGAAAGAAAGAGAGGGAGAGAGAGAGAGAGAGAAAGAAGGAAAGAGAATCGAATCAGGACACAAAGTGAACATGTTCAGTTTACCTGTAAGTGAACTGTCTCCTCTTTCTAACGACGTTCGTTTATACTTGAACATGTTCAATTTGATCAACTTTTTCGAAGAGAGAGAAAAAGAAGGAAAAGCGTGGCCGACAGAAGGGAAAGAAGCGGAACTATCGACTGCTTGCTGATGATACTCACTCGTTGGAAGGGGAGATGATTGTGGTAGGAGGAAGAGGGAGGAGGAGGACGTTTCTCAACTGCAAGAGAAGACGAAGGAGAAGAGGAGTAACCAGCAGAAGTCTCGTTGCGTCTGAGATCGTTATTTTTTCCGATTCTTCTCTCGCGATAATCTTGACCAGACCCAGTGACGTTTGCGGTTAAGAAAATGTCAAATATTGATGACAAATTAGTTTCGTTACTGACTAATTAAGTCTCATCAGTACTCACCTGTATTTCTCTATGAGTGAGAGGAAACTGCCAGTATTCGATCGATCGAGTGGATTCTGACTCGACTCTCTGATTTGCTTGACGACGTGATTGTGTCGATCTTTCATATCCGCCAATTTCTTCTCGTACCCATTACGTTGACCTTCGATCGACGACTCCAGCATCTATAAATATAATCATTCAACCACTATTCTTCTAGAATCGAATGGTAGTATTGGTCGGAAGTATTCGGAAAATATTCATCGTTGAGGATATGAAGGTATTTTCACGAGGTACAAATGGGCAAGAGTTTCTTCAACGATGCAACCAGTTTTTGCTTGGTTTATTTAATACTTTTAAACTCACTTTGATCTGTCTCTTGTAATGCTCGATGGTCGCTGATGTTTTCTCCAGTCGTTGAGTCGTCGAGAGCCGCTTCAATTCCTGGTCGAAGTCATCCTGCAAGGTATTGAAATATTGGAATTTGGCGAAATGCTTCAACGTTGAGGTTTTAACAAACATTACACACATGAATTTTTCGTAAAGTAGAAAATCGATAAAACACAAACCTGTAATCGATTCATCATCTTCATCTTCTCTTCAGCAAATCCTCTCTCCATCGCGTTCCTCTCGTCCATCAATCGATTGTCGAAGACTCGTCGCTCTTTCTCGAACCTAGAATTAGTTTATCTTTTTTGTTGGATTTTTATCCAACACTGAATGTTCACGAAATGTCATTATTTTGTAATAAATCATATAAAATAAAACTGACTCATTGTTCATTCGTCTCTCCTGATCCTTCAATGCTCCTTCGACAGTCTGTGTACTCTCACTCTTGAGTCGTGCCACTTCCTTCCTCATTTCTTCTTGCCATCTCTTCCTTTCTTCTTCAACTGCATGGGTGATGAATACACTGAAGCCAGCGGGGCTGCTCTGAAATATAATTAATTAGACGCTCATTGTCATCTCGAATCGCGCAATTATAGGGTTGGCAAGAAAGTCTTGTCCGATTTTGAAATTTCAGAAAACTCTTCCGCGTTTCCTTTCCAAGTCCTCTGGCTAACCCTCTCTAGTAACATTATAAGTAGGAAGTCTTCCTCTTTTTGTTGCTCACTACTTCATGACTACTTGGTCATTCTTTTGAAAATTGGGAATGTAGAAATGTCGCCGGATCGATTTCGACTATACACATTCTTTGGCGTGCTGTTCTAAAGTGGATTGAGGCAGAGTATCATGCAAGCTATCCACTAGAAGGGTGACCTTCACTGAATGCAGGAAGGATATTGGGACCCATCTCCCTCATCGGGCTAGTCAGAAACGATGTCTCAAAAATATGTGTTGCGAGCGACACACTACGACAAAAAACATTCTTGCAATTTTCTGAAGTCTGCGAATGAATTGGATTCCCATTTCCCTCTGATTTAGAAGGACGCCTATGAGGGTTAGAATATCATTACTCACTTTGTGATGGGTATCATAGTCAGTAATTTGGCAGTGCGTTCGTGTGTGAACCGAAATTGGAGATCGAAAATGAGGATTCACAAAGCGCCATACTTTTAGGGAAGATCAGATCAATCCGTTTGGCTGCTCATTACGCAGAAAAAGCCCATTAGTATTATTGTGTAGTAGCACATTGGCTGATTTATACCTACTTCGACAGAGCACATTATCGAATAAGGCTCCTAAAACAAGATTTTTTCAAAAATTCACAGAGTTTCGACATTTTTGAATTTTTCGTGGTTCAAAAAGTTGGGAATTGCATTGTTTGAAAGAACATCGTGTCAGTAAGTAACATTGCCAGTTACATCTCGATAGCTTCGCATTGGCCACTGTGGTTTGAGATCATCACCATACTACTTTTTATGAGCGCGCCACATCTGGAGGACCATAACTTCTACAATAAATATGGCAGCGGCTAGTTCTCACCATAGTTTGAAAGAGGAATGTTGACAATGCAAGTGGCTCTAAGAATAGCTTCTTCGAAAAATTCTCGACGAAAAGAAACCTATTTTATTACTTGCCATTTTTTCACCACTACATCAAATAGTTTGAAATTCACTATATCTGACGATTCCATGGTGACTCAAATAACATCAAAGTTGAAAGTTGTTATTCACTAGTGTTCCTACAACATACCATGCATACAAGGTGTATTAATTTGAACTGGCCGAAAACCGTAAGTTCAAAGTCAACACCTCAAAACGGACAAGACTTTCTTGCCAGCCTGATATGAAGGCAAAGGTGCATCTAATAGCTTATAGCCTTATGTTTGGATGGAGCGTTGAAGATAATGATATAGGTGAATCTCTTCCAAAATTCTTTTACTCTACTTAATATCATTTGTTATCCATTTCCTCACTTGCATGGGCGATGCCGAGTGTTGACTCCTTATCGGCAATCGATTGGTTGCCTTTGAAAGAAGCGAGGATGAGGTCATTCGATACTTGTGAGAGGAAGACGTCGATTCGGAGTCGCCTGATAAATTTTAATTGATTGTTTGTCAACACATTGATATTCTTGTTCAAATTTCTGCAGAAATAGAAACTGACTGGAAAGGTGGTTGGGTCCATTGTGAAGGGCGATTCTCTGTTGTAGTTGATCGTATCTCTTCCTTCGATCTCTTTTCTTCTGAAGTCTTCTTCTTCTAACTCGGAAGAATATTCCCTCAGGCTCCGATTCCATTTCACTCAACGTCTCTCCCTTTGTCGATCGCCTCTTCCGGATGACTGTGACCTGAAGAGAAGAGAGAATTACTGATACCTTCCCTCCATTGACGAGAAAGGCCCCGGCTCAAACAGCATAATCAATGGGAGAACAACACGCTTGAGTGGAATGCTTTCCCCCTTCATCCAAGGGTCGAAACTGTTTGATCAGAGGACGAACAGAAGAACAGAGAATCGATGAAACGTGATAGTCGACAATTCGACGTTCTCAGTTGACACTGTCTAGAGTTTTTAGTTGTGCGAGATGATATCCATCTTGTAAAACACTCTCAAGTTTTCCTCACACGTGATATTTTTTTCTTGATTGCCCTGGTTTTTCGAGAATCTTTTGTTTCATTATTATATTTAAAAGTAAATCTGACTTGATTCTTGAACGCGGGCGACCAACTCGATCCGATCGCAGTCGTTTCATCGTCTCTCCGTCGTCGTTTCGCCTCTGACGTCGACAGTTCTTGAATCTTCTCCCGCAATCGCTGCAATTTAGTTAATTAGTCATAATTAGGCACATTTAAAAATTACTTTGCATAAAGAGCAACGGCACTAGGCCTTCTCTACGGAAAGGCGATATCAACCTCCCCAAATATTGATTGGGAACGTGTGATAATTTTGCTCACTAGACACACTTTGAGTTTGTAATTAATCAAGATAAAAATATAATTATAAGTGATGCTAACCTTGTTGTGGTTGACGAGTAATTCGACCTTCTGCTTCCACAGGAGTGCATTCGAGGAGTCTGTTGAATCGACGGCCGGTCGAGATTGCATCGCTTTATTCAACTCCGTCCGCAGTTGCCTGAAGAAGTCCATTGGACTGAGAGAGGAGAGAGTAATTGACACGTGTCTTCCCCCGAAGGAGAAGACTTGATAGACACGAACCACTCAGTTAGTTTTTAGCCAGTCCTAGAATTGGACTGACACATGACTGACAACAGGAAGTTACTGTAGAAATAGACACTTGCAGACGAGCCCACGCAGTGAGTATTTCGGAATATGGCTTACGTTTTTTTCGAGATGACATATTTTCTCCGAAAATCGAGTCGAAAATCCGAAAAGGGAAATAGAGAACCTGTTCAACTGCTCCAACTGCGAGATGTTCTCGGTCGATTCCCTTGCTTCATCATTCAATCTCGCACATTGTCTCTCCAGCAGAGTCACTTTGTTCCTCGCCGAAGTTTCGCTCTGCCGAATTCGCGTCAATTCGTCCTCCACCTTCAAATTCCTCGCGTTTTTTTTCACGCGAAAATAGTCTCGCTAATCCGCATAATACGATTACACCTAGCTATTTCGATTTTGCGACTCCGGCGATATTTCTTTCGTGATTAGGTAAGTAAGTAGGAAGGTAAGTAAGCACTAAGTAAGAAAGCCAATTCCTAACAAAGTAAAACATTGACTAACCTGGTCGAGATCATTCTGGACGTCTCTCTTCTCACTCTGCAGTTTCTCCTCGAGTTGACACATCTTCGACCGGAATTTCTCGTCCATTTCCCTGCGAGAATGAGATGAGAGGGGAAAAGAGGTACATGCAAATTGCACGGTGGTCGACGATGATTTAGAATGTGGATACTGAATACCAATGTGATGTACGCATTCCACGCTCAGGAATGCGAGAAATGTCTCTCAGGGATTGATTTTGTCTAGATTCCATTTCTGGGGATCTTTTAACAGAAATACTACTTATTTCGACCCTTCCGAGCATTCGTCAGAAATAATATATTACCCATTGAATTTCACTTCATACTCTCGTCTCTTCGTTTCTGAGGATCTTTCGCCAGCAATACCACTAATGTTCCGAATTTTTAGCTAAAATTATATTTCCCCGTTGAATTGTACCTCATTCTCTCCTCGTAACTCTGCTCGATGGCCATTTGATTGTGTTCCAACTCCTCAATCAACATAGTTCTCCTCTGATTCGCTAGTTGCAATTGCTTGTGAGAGTGCTCCGCTCGTTCTTCCAACTCTTTCAGATTGCATCTACAATAATATTATGTCCGTCTCATGTCACTCAAAACAACGATGTGCCAAAGTGCAGCGATCGGCAATTTTGATCATTCTCTACTCTGTTAGTCCTGTATCTGCTACTTTTTTTAAAAAAATCGGTTCATATCTGAGCGGTTGGTCCAAAATGTAGTTCCACAACTAATTGCTACATATGTTTTTGTCCAAATTCAGCGAAACATATTCGTAATATTTCGGGAGTTGAAACCGGCACAGACATGGGAATAGATGTTATTGCTCACCTCAGATTGTCAATGCAGCAATGGAGAGCGATGATGGCAGTTTTGACGGCGACGGGAGCGTCGGATGCCGTTCCCGATAGTTCTCTTTCGAGGAAAGCAGATAGATAGATGGCATTCACCATCCCAGACACTGGCTGCCCACATTGCTGAATCATTCAACACTTTACTCAATTGACTGCTTTCACCAGAATTTTTGACTTATCATTTCGTCACATTTCACGCGCAAATTGAAACGGGTTTAGACAATCCTTCGACATTCCTGTGGCTATCTAGTCTCGGACCCCTTCCCTCTAACCTTACAATACGAGTGCTGCTACGCATTTACAACCTCTTCCATTTACAATGCGATACGACGATTGATTCGCCCCTCAATCGAGCGATTCTACAAGGGAAGAACCCACTTCGCATAATGAGAGACCAAGTTCCATCGGGTGGGAGAAGAGGGAGGAAGCAGGAGAGGAGTGCCTTCTGTCATCTAGATTGGTCCTCCCCATCTACCTCGTCTCTATCTCTACCTTTATCTCTTTCTCTCTCTCTCTCTCTCTCTCTCTTCTATCTCTCGACCTCCCCTATTACCTCTATCTATCGCCTCCGCTCAGTGATGAAGTGTGAGATGCGAGCGCCAATCATTCATTTGAGGACAAAAAGCGAGACTTTTCTCTCCTCTTCCTTCAATTCTTTTGCTTCTTTCTTCTTCTCACGAATTCCGCTATCTCGAAGTGAGAAGAAGAGAACGAGGAATTTGATGGAGGAAGAAGAGATCGTCTACTCATTGATGATATTACTCGCCACTATCTGGTATCTCAATCAGTGAATCTCTCTCTCTCTCTCTCTCTCTCCGGGACCTCTTAGTTCACCTCTTTACTGCCACTGAGACTCTCGGTTGAGTCTGGTTGAAAGCGGCAGTAAACTCTTATGAATGGACTTCCACTCTCGAAATGAGAGCAACTGTCTTGATTGCATTCACTCTTTAGACAGAAGGAGGAAGTCCGTATAATGGCCGCCCCAATGGAAGAGAGGGATCAAAGGAATCCGAGAGGAGCACTCCAGCTACTTTTTCAGAGCGACCAACGCTAATGGAGCGTGGGAGATTTGAGTGAAACTCAATTAGAAGGATACCAAAGTATAAATGTAGCCTACTCGGCAATTAGTTTACTAAGAAATAAGTTGATAATGAATTTAAATATTTATGAATTGTGGAAGGGTCTCACTTGCAACACAGCAATTCCTTCGTCTATCCGAACTCCCGCCTTGTTCCAGTACTCCAGGAGATCTTGACTGTCAATCTTGCTGAAATGAATAATATGCGCAACCAGAAGTGTAAATAATTATACTAATTAGTAATAAGTCTCTAATGGGCGTACCCTGTGTGCGCGGGGTCGAGGGAGTCGAAGAGATTCAACGTATTTACGTATGAATCGGCGATGAAGTGAACCTCTGCCGACAGTCTTTTCTGATGTCTGAAAAACATGGAATGAGGGGGGAGGAAATCGCGATGCTTTCATCTGGTTTTACTTCCGACGGAAAAGGGAAACCATCTGACTCAATAACTCTTATCAGCTCTATGTGAGTCAACGAGCCGAAGCGAGGGATGAAAAGTGATCGAATAACGGGCATTTAATTGAAAGCGATAATTCAGATGGTCGCCTCTCTACTCGAGTAACAATCATTAGACGCTCCTCGATGGCACTTTGGTTCGTCGTCGCTCTTTTCACAATCGACACGAAATCGCATTACGGACGACGATTGAAAGTGATGTTAGAATCCCAGAGATAATTTCAAATTCTCTCCACCGTCGCATTGGAAACGCAATCGAATCATCGATTATCAATGGTCACGTTTGAAAGATCTCCGGAAATGAAAAACAGAAAAAAAAATTGCCTTTTCAGAGTTGGAAGTTTGAGGTTGTTGGGGGAGGGTGGAGAGGTTTGTTTTGTCGGCCCTGTCGCGTGTTCTCACCTGTATTGATTGAGGAACTGTTGAATGGAGACACGTCCCGTCCTGCCAGAATCCGCCCTCTCATAGAGAGAATTTATCTCGACGACACTCAGATCCGCCAATTCTGACGTCTTCTCACACAGAACTCGAGTCTCGTAGCGAGAAAGTCTGAAAACAGTCGATAGAATGGAGAATTCTCCCCACTTTCAATATCATGGTCGTTCCCCCCTGGGAGAGTGCGAAGTGAGGGAGGGACTAGAAGGAGAGGGGAGAGGGGAGAAAAAGGAGGAGAGAAGCATAATCCCGACTGATCGGATGATTGGAAGAGGAGAAAATGAGATGATGAGACCAAGTGAGAGAATAAACAAAGAAGAGGGCGAGGAGAGGGGAAACAATCCGATAGAAGAGAGAGAGAGAGAGAGAGAGAGAGAGAGATGCGCAGAGGAGAAAAAAGGAGCGAAGAAGAAGAAGGAGAAGGTAAGCTGACACTGGCCGAATAAAGGGAAGAGCAGGAGAGAGAGAAGGGGAGAACTCTAAACAGAGGACGAACACAAAGAACAGACCAAAATATCGATTCCACTCTCTACTATTTTCTGGTACCCCCTCTACCCGAGGAATGTTCTGTACTCCCCCCCAATTCAAAAGGATCTTTTCATCTTCTTCTTCAATCTTTTCTTTTCAAGAGAAGAATGGGAATACACAATTGGCACTACCAAGTACTAGACATTTTTTACCGTACTGACCGTTGTCCATCTCCAAAACCGAGTCTTCGCGCAGTCTGAATGACTCGTGAGAGAAGAGGATCGACAGAACCAGAAGAAACGTCGATAATCTCAGGCAGAAGAGCTACGAATCGATCTTTGAAGCTCTGGAAAGATTCGTGACTGTTTTTCTCTTCTCCGATATCTCCTCATTCCGATCGTCCATTCACTTTACGACTGTTTTGGCGAATCTCCCGCATGCGGAATTAATCGATTGACGTTTGCGTCGCCCAACGCGCAGTAAACACCCTCGTTTATATGCATACCCAATCGGAGAGTGTGTGTGTGTCATTATGACAATGGGACACTTCATGCATAACTTCGGGATCCACAGCTCCCAATGCGTTTTGGTACTAGCCTACCGTAATATCGATTGATTTTTTTAAATAGGAAAATAGGTAAACTAACGTTGAAATCGACATCGTGAGCGTCTCCGAGTGATCGAGAAGTGATTTCTTCGGAGAAATCAGCGAGATTCAATTTCTCGCAGAGAAGGAAAAGACCTTCTCGTGCTAATCGACCATCTCCGTGAAGATCGCATTCAAGGAAGAGCTCAAGAGATCAAAGATTTGAAACTTGAGATGGGAGCTCCTGAGATCTCCGCTCGAACGTCTCAGTTCGTTACCCCTCCACAAGGCCAATTAACTCATTTGCCGTTTTGGGGAGAAAAGTCGTAATGACGGTAATGAAGGAAAGAGGGTGAGAGTGAGTTACGATGGGGGGATAAAAAGTACAGTGAAAGTAACGTGACTGATGGAATGCAACTATATCTGTGCTGGACTGGATTAGGGCAAAAGCGGATGTTCGTTTTCATTAATCTTTTTCTATATTTTAGCTGACCTTTTTGAGTTGCTGAACGTGGGCATTTTCCTCATCCAGACTGTCTGGTCGCATACGGAATCGAATTGATAGAAGAAGAGAAGAAGAAATCGATTGAAGATGAGTGATGTAGATCACCAATCCACCACCATTCCTTGAAGAGAGAAGAAAGATCAATCGAAGCAGGAAAAGAATGGCGGAAAAGAAAAAGAGAGAGAGAGGGAGGGAGGGAATGAATCTGATCAAATATGGTCAATATCTGGCACGAGATGCGATAATCGGGAATCGAACACAAAGGGATTTCGAATTATGAAGTGAGAGAATTGAATGGAGAGAAGTGAGAAGAGGGAAAGGAACTGGAGTGAAAAGCAGAGTGGAAATAATTCCGAGTTGATGCTCTTAGTGCGCCTTCCCCTACTGGAACTTTTGGTTGCCTCTCTTCTCCCCTTACCATCGCCCCCCGCCTTCCTTTCCTTTTTCTCTCTCCCAATCACGCTAACTGCCTTCCTGCTTCAGTTTCACTCCACCCATTCATTAATGAGACCATAAATAAGGGCGGATTAATAGAGCAGCCTAATCGAGTCGTTTGTGATATGGGGGAGGGAGTAAGCTCGGTCTGGAGCGGATAAATGAAAGGGAGAGAAGATATATATTCATGTGTTCGTCCCATGGAGGCGCCATAAGGGGAAAGTAGTGAACAGACTGGCAGAGATTGAGTGACATTGCTAGAATAACACCAGAAGTTGAGGGAAATCAAGCAGAAGAGAGTCGGAATGATTGATTGGACGGATGTTGAATATTCTAGAAGCAACGACTGCGGATGATTGTGGACAGAACACAGTAAGAACAAAGAGAAAATCGTTCCCATGTTCAATTTATTCTTATCCGGGGCGGCAGAAGTCGGTCTAAGTGGTTGGGAACCAATCAGGTTGAGTGTGGGGAACAATCGTAAAGGGACGGGAGACCAGGAGGTAGATTGGGTATGCATGAAGAGGTGAAATGGCCTGCGAAAGGAGAGAATGAGTGACAGGTGAGAGGGAAGACCGAGAGGAAGACCTAGAGGGGAAAGGAAGGAAGGGGAGACAGAGGGTGGAGGGTCAATGAAGGGGGCAGATAAGGCCATCGATCGAGATATAGGCAGAGAGAGAGAGAGAGAGAGAGAGAGAGAGAAGGGAAGGGAGAGAGAGAGATGGGGGGGGGGTGGAAGAGAGTGAGTACACCTGGCAGGAAGGGAGATGGTGGATAGTCATTTGCATGCCATGGAGTGAAAGAGGAAGAGATGGGCGAGCCAGATAGACGACTATGCGCTAATTGCAAACATTACATGGCTATTAAATTGCGCGATTCGACGAGAATTGAAGAGAGAAGAGAGAGGATATGGAAGAGTGGAAGATGAAGGATCGAATGGGATGGAAGGGATTCTCCCCCGGGGAGAACAGACGGGTCTCAATAGAGTAAGCGGATGAGGGAATGACTCAATTGTGACTGGTCGAATATCGAAAGTGAGACAGAGAAGAGAAGGGAACGGGACAGACGAGATCACGTTCCATTGTAAAGTTTGTGGAGTCTGTCGATCTCGTGCTGATTCCAACGAGTAACGAACAATTGGAATGAGAAGGTGTCGGAGGAGGAAAACAGATGAAGTGGCGGACGAAAAGAAGGTGAGGGAAGGTGAGAAGACAGAGGTGACGAAATCGAAAACTGCCTTGAAAGGTGAGTGTGCGAGTAGTGCTCCGGGACTATATTAGAGGCTCTTCTCTCTTTAGTCTCACCACTCTGATGCACTTGAAGATTCTCCCATTGGTTCGAGGCAGTCAATCAAAACAAAGGTGAGAAAACAGGGAAGGTAATAGGCAAAATAGTCAACACTCCTTTTTTATGTAACAGAAGGTGAAATTGCGAAAGATATGGCAGAAAGTTGGCAAAGAACGACCATAATCGATTGTGATCGTGAAAAGGAGAAAGAAAGATCAGAAAGAGGGAGGAAAACTGTTCGTGCACTCTTTTGTGTACAACGTGAGTGGGAATATTCTAGTCCGACCATCACTCTCGTTGCCTACTCTCCCGTTAAAGAGAGAGAGGGGAGAGTAGCGCACTGGTCGCATGTGAGGATAATAATGTTAGTTCGCGATTGCGGATAAAGTATTTCTATTATATTTTAGTAATAATTGATGATTTTATTATTAACTGAGCTTCACTTTGTACTAAAAAAAAATGTTTAACGATTTAAAAATGCGATGAATGCGCAGTAAAACATGTTTATACAAAGACATTGGTAGAAACAGCAGTTATTACATTTACTTGGATGCATTTATCAATGGGGTTTGGTGGGAGGATTAAACTATACGGACATGTACCTTGAAGGGTCTTCACACGGCTTGCTTCACAACCTAGACTGCAGTTTGATGAGATCGATCCATCGGACTACGGTAGTTTAGAGCGGATGGTCTCACAACGACATTTGCTCTCTAGAAGGGATACGGTAGGGCGGAACACTGACATCACGAGATAATAAATACTAAGGACGATATATAATACAAATAGCGAGACAATCAAGAGTCACACAAACACACTAGCGATTTGGCCAACGGAGACTTGTATTACTTTTGAAGAGCTTATAGCGAGGACTAGAAACACTTTGAAATGGTTGGGATTTATTGAGTAGTCGGTATTGAGGTCGTCTATGGCTGATCTCCTAGTAAGATCTCGTTGTTGTGATGCACTTGAGGAATTCGATGGCTTGTTTGTCTTCTGCTCGACTCCTCAGAGTCTCGATCAGATCCTTGTCTGAAGTGGAAGAATAATCAATCGAGTATCGTCAAGTGACTCTAATGAGTTAGGTACACTATCAGAGTAGATCAACTCACTATCGTCGACGGGTTGAATAAGGAGAAGATTGAACTGTCGCAGAGCATTCGGAGAGACTCCCGCAGTACCGAACCCGGGCACCTCAAATCGCTCATTAGACACAGACTGAATCAGACGGTCAATTATCGATCGCAGTTGCCGATCTTGGGCTACCGTACCTCTGCCAGTTCTAGGAATGCCTCTCCGGCGAAGTCATTCGAACGGAGATAATCGTAGTCCATCACAGTGAAATGAAGCATGGCAGCGGGAGGGAGCACAGGAGGGATTTGGCTGAACATGGGACCGTTCCACTCAAGGAATATTCTAATATTACATTTTCCTTAATTCAATCGAGTTTTGACGATAAATGATTATGGTAAGCTAAGGGACATAAGAAAAAAGCTGTGCAAAAGTGCTCACAATTCGAATGACTCGTCAAAGACGGGATTGAGTGTCTTCGAGACAACTTTCGTCTTGAACGACTGCTGATTTGGATAGCGGAACTTCGGGACGAGTTCGACGATGACGAAGGGATCAGAGAGACCATTGGTATCCAGTGGAATCACTTGCTTCGCTCCGATCACTGCAATCAATCAACCATCATTTTTCTTCTTTACACTATAATTTTAAAAAAAAGCAACATTCATAATTCAAGTGCTCACCTTCAACCACAAGTGTCTGCGTGTTTTGGTTGTAGTAAGCACGGAGATTGAGAATGCCGTACTTGCATTCGTGCGCGTCGTTCTGCAATTTCTCCTTTGTCTCACTCATTCTTTCTTCTTTTTCCATCCGAATAATAACCATGGCCGTTGTCAATACACAATAACAGTCTACGCATTCCTTCTCCACAGTGAGAGATAGAGTTCTCTCGTATCTAGGGTGCAAGCGGGTAGAAGCCATGCCGAATCTCTCCTCGATCAACGAGAGATATCAGATCATCTACAGGACAGATAGTTAAAAGGAGGTAGTCTCGTGCGGTCTCAACTCACTCTTCCCTCGTGTGCAGAATCAACCTAAAGAATGGAAGCGGAGAGAAAGGGAGATAGAGATACACACGTGTCTTCGGATAGTCTCTCCTCTTTGAATCAACAAAAGATGTGAAAATGGAAATGTGCGGATTCATGAAATGTGTGTTGCGAAGTTCGCAAAAAAAGCGAAAGAACACTGGGACACAACTGAGATTTCACAAGGAATCTGGGTTACTTGTTGTCTGAGGAGCCCTTTGTAGTACTTCTCAACGAGTTGATCTGTCGGGGTCTGGTACGTCGTCAGAATCTTAGCCAGTTTCTGAAATACGACGGGGATCATTTACGGACCATTAATGCATTCGACTACCATATGGTTCGGATTTGTCTCCAGGACATCAATCGATATTCCCTTTCCTCCCGCGTGGAAGAAGTCTGTGAGAACTCCGACAGCTTCGAGAAGACGTCGGTAGAAGGCGGGGTCCAACTGGAAGAGAAGGGGTGAATATTGATTATTCCTTTTATTTCTCACCCCCGGATTCTCGTCGACGCATTCAGTGAGAAGCTGGAGAATGATGGCGACTTGAGCAGACATTACTCGAAGGAAATTCTTGTGGAGAAGAACCCGATGAACAGCGGAGAGTTCGACGTCCAACTGCAATTTACAACTCCCATAAATACTATTTCGTAATTTTCTCATATATTATGGGATGAGCATACCATGATTGTCCGAAGAGTAATTTTAGATTCTCATTCTTACCATATCAGTGAGAGGTTTGATGGCGTCCTCAACTGGACAAGCAGCGGGACTCCACGCGAGATGGAAGATGTGCTTCTTCATCTGGGGATGCATTCGCTTCGTCAGCTGATTCACCACCTGCGAACAATCAATCAATCTTTATCAGTCTCATGCTTTGATATATGGTCTAGGGGAATGGTAATCTATTCTACATGCAAACACTACTTTTTTAAAGTCTAAATGCTATATTTCTTTTTAATTCATATGACTTTCTCGTAGGAATCTTTCCAGATCACTGTTTGAATCTTCTCCTTTTTTTGCAAGAAAGTCGTGATTGCGTGCAAAGACATTGATAGTTTGTTCAATCTGATTGCTCTGATCCGACCTTCTCAATGTGTGCACAAATCTCCGAGTCGCAAGATTCCAATCTCCTCTCGAGTTCTTCTTTCCACACAGGGCGACCCTGAGAGAGATTGGATTACACGATATATCAATGAGTACACAAAGGGAGCAATCTCGTGAGTTGAACAGGCGATGAATAAACGATGGTTTGAGTGGATAAACTCACTCTTCCTTCCCTCTCAAACTGCGCCGCCAGATCATCCAATCGAAGTTTCTCGTTGATCATCAAACTCCGACGGACTTGCTCACAGTTGTTGATGGCAGAACACAACTGAGAAAGGAGAATATGAAATGAGGAGGGAGAGAGGGACAACTAACCATTCCGAGAAGAGAAGTAGGAATGAACACTTGCAAATCACCGGCGAACCCTTCGGCCTCCAGTTGAGCCAGCACCTAAGATCAATGTTCGGTTATCACTGTCAAGAAAGGAGAATTAGTTAACTATGATGAAGTTTCGCAAAAATTGAGAAACTAACCTTCGCAGCGTAGTTGGTCACTATCGTACACAACAACTCGACGAGTTTTCCACTGTACTCAATCTTGAGCATGAGCTCGCTCGGTTCCATTCGCTCCCAGCAGACTGTCATCTAAATGAAGCATAATCATCATCAATGCTGATTTTTAAGTACTGCTTCTACTTGAGACTGTGCGACTTTTGCTTTCTTTCCAGCTTCTTCACCAAATACAACTTGAACATGTGCTTACTTGTTCGACAATGTGACAAACGTCGATGTGGCTGCTCGAGTGTCGCATGTCCTTCTCATTAGCGGCGATCTGAGAAGAGTACGTCATATGTCTTCTATTGATATTGTTGTGTTTACCACACTTACTATTATGTCTCATCTTACACTGGCCTTAGTTAATTGTACGATAAACATTTATATTATTATTATCCGTCACTCACTGGTACATCCAACTGGCACGACAGAGTGATTCTCGCATCTGCTTTTACTTTCGCGACCTCCATCAATTTCTTGATTCCACGGTCAAAGATGGTGTTCCACTCAGATTCGTCCTTTACTCGACTGAAATGAGGAATTATCAATTTCTTGTCGTTTTACACATGTAATTTGTACACTTTACTTCTTCTGAAAATAGGTATTGCACGGTGAAAATGATTCTTACACTCGATTGGCGAGTTTGTAGTTTCTCAATTCGACGGATGCGATGTGAATGCAAATGAGATCGATGAGACCATCTTCGTCTGGAGGATCTTGTGCAGCAGAAAGACGCATCTGAGAAGAGGAAACATTAGGAGAGATTAAACTTTTCAACCTTGCAATCATAATGATCTTTGAGCTGACTCGGCTATGGATAGAGTTTGCTCAGAAACAATGTATATGAGATCTCTTCTTCAGGACAGTGTCCGATTACTCATTATTCTATTTCGATATTTTCTGCTCCTTTTTGCAAACTATAATCGTCTTTATTTCTTTCGTGTCTGACTCATCCACTTCCAGTGATCAAAAAATGAAACCCTTCATTCACCTGCGTTCTCAAATCCGCCTTCTTCTCACTCATCATTTCAGATGTGAGATATTCGGAGAGCTGAAAAAGAAGATAAATGGGAGGCAACCAATCCAATCTCGCCCTTCATAAATCATACACTGCGCCTGCAAAGAATGGAAACGAACCATTCGGTCGAAGATGGAGAGGGTTATCTGGCTGTAGTCTGCACGAGTTATCGTCTTGATCGGAGCGGAATAGTGCAGGAATCTGAGAATATTTTTAAAATCAATAGGCATCGTATTTTTGACCAAATTTTCAATATGCACTGCGTTGCTATGACTTCTTCTGCAATGAAGGCTGCGATTTGCACGCTGAAAACTAACCGAGAGCAAGTTCCGTTGATTACCACGAGAATCTTGAGAAGTTCCTTGCATGGATCCTCATCTTGATATTGCTCCACAACTCGCACGAAGTACTCCTCGGCACTTTTCTGAAGCACAGTATGCCTTTTTCCTGTGTTGCTTCCAACCCACGTACATACATGAATGCACATTCGAATACAGTATTCTGTATTTTATTCCATACGAATATTATATTATGTACCAACCCCTATCATGATCAGCGCCCCTAAAGTGACATTGATAAATATTGTATTGCATTGCAAACGCACCGTGAGGAAAGCCTCAACATGAGCGTTGAACGGTCTCTTGTAGGGCAGAATCTTCTGGTAGAATTCACTTTCCCTCAGAATCTTCATGCACCTCAATTACACTCTTTGTTGTTTTGACGTTGGTCGTGTGACCGGAAATTAGCGAGGTGAGCGGGAAATTAGTAGTCAGGACTCACTTGAGTAAGTACTCGAATTCCTCCCCACTATTCCTCTTGGAAGACGCGAATCTCGTGCGATGCTCAATGAGACAACGACGACAGAAATTATCGAAGGACGAGATCGACTCGCTCAGCATATTCTCCTCCTCCTGAGAACATTATCGATTAGTCATCCTACCGTAATCGATAAAGAGATAATTGAGACCTTATCGAGGGCCATTGGCGCCCACTGGGAGAGTAGATTCTGCAGGGTACTGTAGAGCAAACTGAATGAGATGTCGATGTTGACCATCGAGGAGAGAGCCATCCACTTGCTGCAATTTTAGTATTTTAAATTCAATTTATTAATCAATTACTTCATAAGAATCATGCTTCTTAGGTGTTCGTAATTGCAGAAAACAAATTTTGTATTTTTTATTATATTTTCTTTACAAAGGTAAGAGAGGTGATTGTCGAAACTCTAAATATCAATCGCTACAAATTCAGCAGCAACTCGTGCTAGACCTCACTACAAATTCATCGCAAACAAAGCATGAATGAATCGATCTCTGACCACATGAGAGATTGTACTTCGGTGATGTCTCCCTGCAGTGCGTGCTGACGGAGAATCGTGTGAGCGACGTCGGGATACACACCGTCCCACATACGAACGGCTGACTGAAGATAAATGTTTAGCTCAATACACTGACCCATTGACAAGCCATACTATTCCTTTGGCAACAAAATATCATATTATATCACGCATATTATCCGAATTGCATCGTCTAATTTCTAGCTACTCGCTCCAAACTATATAAATGCGAGAAACTGACTCCTGAATCGTGAATCTCATAGAGTGCGAATTGTCTCATCAATTCGATGTGCTCCTTTACATCGAGCAGATCATCATCAGCATCAGCACCGAATCTCTCCTCACGAGTACTCAACCATAGCTGAAAAATTAGACAAGATTGTTTTCATACTGTTTCTCCGCACACTGAAAAATAAAGGCCCATGAGATAAAAACACATGCATGCAATTCAAAGATCCAAAATATAAGACTTCTCATGGGCCCATTTAATTTTTTCTTCTTTTCGTACATTATCAACGTGATGTTATACTCATCATAAATTTTCATTGCAGCCCCCTTTCTCGAACTCTTCCCCTCTCCATTGAGAGTCTCAACTCATTCATCATTTCCCGTCCTCGTGTTGATGCATGCACTCCAGTGAGAGAACAGAATGAAATATGCTCCCTCCCCTCTACACTCTCAACCCCCGCATGGAGAGATTACCTTCAGCTTCACTTGTCCCTTCACTTTCGACTTCTCAGAACGAGGTCGAAGGTCGAACCACTGCTCCAAGCCTTGCGTAGGAATGTTCTGCAATCAAATCATTTCAGTGAAATCGAGAAACAAGTTGGAATAAACTGGGCTGGTTCGTGCCGAAAATATATGGATCAATGTCATATTTGAATAGGCAATAGATCATGTTGTTCTATTCTCTGTCTCGTAGAGTAAAGTATATTCGTATATCTCTCACATTCAATGGAATATCGAGACATCCGAGGAAATCATCAGTGGATTCATCAGAATCCGCACGAGCCGACTGGGCGACCTCCTTGAAGTACCGACCGATACCCTGAAAATGACAGCAGTTGGAGACAAAAAGAAAAATGAGAAGAAGTTGGACTTTTGGGACAAGCCGACACTCTGAGCATGAGTCAGGAGTGCTAATGAACAGGCTATTTTTCGCTCTTTCTCTTGCAATCTCGAGCATAAAGTATGCATAATCCGCATATTCCAAGGAAGGAATCATTTTGCAAATATCAGCAGCAGCAGTCTATATGCGGAATGAGGAAATCTTTCGTCTCTCTCTCTCTCTCTCTCTCTATCTCTCTATTTCTCACCTTGAGTCCGCCCGTAATCTGATTGAGGCTGCTGACGGCATCAACGACACACTGCGAGTCGTCATCGTGATCCCTGGAATATGCAAAATTTCTCCCTAACAAAATTGTGCCAAAAACAGAAATAAGAGAAGTTGAATAAGCACATAATTCGTCGAACGTCTAGTGTCTCAACCCCTGTGAAATCGCCAACAAAAATTAACAGAACATCTCCATAGCAATGTTTTGTGATCCTCACCAGATGTCAATGTGGAATTTGTCACTGGAGATGTCTTCAACGAGGAGTTGGAATTTCTCATTCCATGTTGGATTGAGAGTTTTCTTCATAACACTCGAAGCCTTGATCAACTTGGCTGGAATCAATTCGGCCGCTGTCGACTGCAAAAAAATCTTATTAGAACTCGTAGATTCCCAAATTTTGAAATTGTAATTTCATAAACTTTCCAACATCTTGATCAAATTTAGAGCGAAAACAAAATACATTCTAGAATGGTGCACTATACATCGCCTTTTGCACACGCTCGATTCCACTCCATTTCCGGTTTTCGCTCGAAGCCAAAATATGAATATGTATTCTGTGTTTCCCCACTTCTTACTCTATATCCCTTCAAGGTAGTAAATGTTGACAAATGATAGTCGTTCATTGTGTTCTGTCTCAGAGAGACCAGCAAGTGGTCGTCCATGCATGGCCAATTCGATTCCATATCTCACCTTTCCTTTCTTGTCCTTCTTGTCATTAATCTTCCGTCGGAAAGATCCGCCGAATCGGTGAAGGACGCCCTCCTTCTTTCCCTTTCCACTCACATCCTCGTCGGGAGTTCGAATCTCGGGGGAAACGGGCGGACGAGTGTTCGACGGAGAATCGGGCTTGGACTGAATCGGCGAATCCACCGTCAACTGTAATGCAAACTCTATTTTTCCGAGTCCAGTATCTCGCTAGTTTTCCCAGCAATGCAAAGATGGCAAGAGTTTTATCAAATTTTGCCCAGAGAAAATGGGGGAAAGGGAAATGAATTCCTCACCAGTTTCTTTCCGGGTACGACTCCCATCATTGCGAACGGGTCACTGAATCCTGAATAGGTTCATTTCAACTGAGTGGAGAGAGATTGGACTAACCATTGACGTCCTTTGCCACGAGATCGCGACCTTCCAACAGCAAGACATTGAGAAGAACGACAGGGGGCTCAAATAGTGAAGGATCGAGTACACTTTGCGTTGTCAAGGAACGAAAAATAGAGAGCCACGTCGCCTATGATCAGGAAACATTCATGTAAGCGAAAGTCACTAGTAATATTACTTTTATGACATTTGAAATAGTTTTTTTTTCAATTTGCATGTATTCGCATAACTGAAAAAAACATACCTTGACATTTTTGGCTTTCAACAGGAGCGAATCATGCAGATTCTGATCGCCTTTGAACGCCGATCGGACGTATCTGAAGACATATTTTCGTGTCAAATAATTTCTTGTTTTGCGCGGCACGAATCATACAATGTTTTTGTTGTAAGGCGCGCTGCTTCAATTTCGCCTCCAGCTATGGCTATACGATATCTATCTCTCTCAAGGAGAAGAAGTGTGAAGTGTAGTGTCTCTCACTTGAAGAGTGTCTCCTGACTCTCACAGTCTTCCTTCCCCACTTTGTGAGAGATTGTGTACAGAGCCTCCACGTAGAGGGCCTGCAATTGTTTGAGCCATTTAAATGGTTCATCGTCTCAAAGTGCGAACCTCCACAACAACCGACAAGGGTGGGAGGGCGATCGGCCTCTTTCTACTAATTCTGCACGTTTTACGAAAGATGCCAGGGGTTTCCAAAGAACAGTATTTTTATAGTCCCGAAAGTTCCGAGATGTTACCGGAAGTTTGTGGTGCGACCTACCGCAGTCAACATCTCTCTTCTCACCTCGAGTTCCTTCCTGCTTCCATTCAATGAGAGATTCTTGATAGTGTACAACTCCTCTGTCTCCGGTTCCTTCACGACGTCTCTCTCATTTGTCCCCGTTATCTTCTCGAAGAAGAATGCATCTGATGCCTGCACTCTGCAATTCCCTCGGTTGACACAACAGGCGACTTCTCTCTCTCACTCTCTCACTCTCTCTCTCTCTCTCTCTCTCTCTCTTCTCACTCGCCGTCATCCATAATTGGAAGGGAGTAATTGTGGCACTCGTACTCACTCGAGCCTTGTTTTCATAGTGAGTGAGGGGGAGAAAAGGGTGGATGGCAGAAGACTCGCAACCATCTCGTGTGGTCCAATCACCTGTTTCCGCCTCTCTCTCTCTCTCTCTCTCTCTCTCTCCCTCCCTCTCACACACAGTTTCGTCCCACTCAAACTACGTCAGAGGAAATACGCGTAAAAGTTTAAGCACCACCCTCACTCTGGAAACAGTGGAAGTGTTTCAACCAGCATAGACCTAATCAAACGCATAATCCACTCTGTAGTGTTTAGGTGAGTGACTTCGTTACTGAGAATGAGTAAGCAGTGACTTCGAAAGAGACTTGGCGATGCTCCGTATGACACTCATGAATGATAGAGCGGGAACAGAAGTCTCTCCCTTCCCTCGCTCTCCTCGCAATACAGGGAGACTCAGATCCTCGCGGCTTTTCGCATAAGATATTCCCTCTCATTCTATTGTCGTCTCTCATAGAGACGGTGTGACATATGGACAGAAGAGTAGGGAGAAATCATCCCACCAAATATGAGAAAGAGAAGGGAGAGATGGGCCAACCCACGCATGAGAGATAAAGAGAGGAAGCCTCTCGATACCCCTTTTGAGACTTCTCGCGGCTATTTCGAGTTATGCAAACTGGCGCGCAGCAAGTTGCGAAATGGGTATTGAATTAGATCGGTCATCGCAAGTTTTGTACCTCTCTCGTCTCTGTGTTTAGCGGAGACCAGTCTATCGATGCTTCGACTTCGGGGTCCAATGCAATTGAAAGTGGAAAGGAAAGGGGGAGCAAAGTCTCGACTCTACGCAATCAAGTCGTTCACGCTCATTGCATTCACCCACGCGATCAACTGATTAACCGGGGCCCCCGATAATTAGCTTAATGTGGCAGGGGGGTGCACTGACTGTTTTCGTAGTTGAACCCGTCTGGTGGATGGCATGGGAGTCGCGTGTGTAGATGAGGAGTGAGAGGAGACTGGAGAAGGAAGGAGGCAAGCCTATCCAATACACATCGTCGTTTCTCCGCCCAGAAAGACGAAGAGACGAAGGAGATCTGCGCGTGTGTCGAGAAGGCAACGAATCCGAGACGAACGAAGAGGAAGAGATGAAGGGAACAGTGAAGAGAGAGAGAGAGAGAGAGAGAGAGAGAGAGATGACCAAATATTTGGAGCCCCTATTGTAGTAGAGAGAACCAGGTGATCGGAATTAGATGTGGGAGAAACGATCAGAGAGTAGAAGACAAACAAGAACTCAGGTTCGAATCGCCCCCACGATGCATTATAGATGTAAACTGTGACGACCACGTGGCTACCTTTCAAGCCCATTTCGAGTCGTTGATCACAGAATTTTCATTACTCCGCCGGAAACTTTTACTCCTCTTTTTCTCTATTCCAAAAACTTTGCGCAGAACTTCAAATGCTTGGAAGAATATTTAAAATGCAAGCTTTTTCTTACGCTCGAGCGTCTCTTTTCCTCGAGTTTTCGCTTCCCTCTTCAACATTTCTCCCCCACGAGCAAGTAAAGTGTGTGTAAATAACGAACGATATCAGAAGTGTGTTCGACTAGACGGCAGATTCTATTTTCCGCCGTCGGCTTTGACTGTAAGACATATCTCGTATCGAGCAGGGAGGAAACTAGAGCAGCTGTATTATTCCCTCTTTCTCAGTTGGACATCAACTGTGTCTTCCCACCCTTGAGGAATTATTGGATAGACTTCGCTGGGAGGTGGAAGAGGCCATGAATGATTCAGTATTGTCAATGAATCGAGAGACGCCGCAATCCCCCAGAGAGGAAAGAAGAAGAAAAGGAGAAGAATGCGGTATCATATGATCGTTGCTAACCAGAAACCTTAGAATGGCCAAGGCAAAGTAGGAAAAGTGTGGGAGGAAATGTCGTTCTTCATGCATCGCTGCATATTTCGTACTTCAATTGCAAATGACGTTCAATTCGTGCTGTTTTTTCTCAAGTCGGAATATGGAATACTTGTTTTGAAGCGATAATCAAACTAGTTTAAGCGTGAAAATGGGTAAAAATAGATGCAAACGAGATATACGACACAGTCCAACCGTTGACATCATAGCTTCCGCAAGAGTAATTGAGAAAGATACGTTGTATAGTCACGTTCAACCCACACAATTAGTGAAACCATAAATAACGCGGAGCTTGTGGATCAACAACTCGGCGTCGGGTTGAGAACGGCGTCGTGTTTATCGTTCCCAATATAAACAAGGGAACATTTTAAACTCGACCCATTTGAATATCCGCATTTTCTCTAATCCGACACGTTTCTCCTATTTACACACTGCACCCGCGTGCTATTTTTGTTCTCTCCCTATTTTTATTCACAACGAGTTACTAATAAGTCATGAATCGCTAAATATCATTTCTCTAATAAGTTGCATCAACCACTCTGACATTATTATGGTGTATGGTCAATGTCAGGTCAGTAACTTTCTAATTACTTATTCAATTACAGTATTTGATGCAATGTCCAGTCTAATCTTACTGTCTCTTGACGTCATTCGCTTTCTCCTCTTCCTCTTCCTTCTCTTCATTCCTCGTAATACTCATTTCTCTTATCATCTTAGTCGCTCTTGCCACTTGTCTTCCTGCCCAAGCATTGACTCGATCGAGATTGAATCCATTCTGCATCTGCATCATTTTTCCCTTCGCAGCGCCCAGTCGACCTTCCATTGTCGCCATCTGAGAAGCACTAAAAGAGTCCATAAAGAAGAGAGAAATGAGGCAATCGGCAAGGAGAAGAGACGAAAATGAGTGATATACGACCAATATGAAGATGGCAACAAATGTAGTCATGATATATATGGGAGGATAAGGATTATGAATAGGCGTAACGGTCGAAAGATAGTCAAGTATAGAAACAGTTTAAAATCACGAGAACACGACTTCTCACTCGATTCTCAAAAAAAGCATAGCTACCGAGGCAGAAAGAAGAAAATGGAAGACGACGCCTAATGCGAAGTAAATGGCTCGAATTGGAGAACATTACTGAGACGAATGGGATCTTGGAACTAGTGATGCGCGTCGCACAAATTAATTTCTAAATGTCATCATCAATTGCAATTGAAATGCATAGAGTATAAGCAATTAGCGAAGTAGGTCAAGCAAGTGCGCGCTGCACAAATTTCATCTATGTATGTAATTAGCCGAAGGCGCAGCGAAGAGTGAAATTGAGTTATGAGGAGATGATTGTGGTTGGTCTATCAGAAAGATAAAAATAAAGAAGACGCGCTACGCAAAGTGAATTTAATTTGGTTACAATATCTATAGTTGTTTCAAGTGTACTTGAAGTGAAATATTCTTAAAACTGTAATAGGTATCACTGTTTCCCTCTCTTAAGGTCAGACAGTCATACCTGGGGAGAATGTTACCCTCAAGGTCTAAAGATATATCGGGGGAAAGATTTCTTTAATGACATCTACCACTACAGTATTCAACGTAGACTAATATGTGAAGGGGCGTAAAGGTAATATAATAGGATATTTTTTGGGAAATAGATTAATGAAGAATTCCAACACCTCCTTACCGCATATTATTTCAGAGTAAATTGATACAAATAAAATATGTGAACATAATTGAAAAATAGTTTTTTTTGTTAAATTAATAAACGTAATCTTGTGAGGAGTGAAGCTGAATTGGAGAGAACGCTGTGTGATAAGAGACAGGTGATAAAATAGATTGGATGGAAGCAGTGCCTAAGAAAGTGAGGTAGGTCTAGTATTGATAGCACATGCAAAGAGAGCACAACTGTGAAAAGATTAATTAGTTCCATATCAAGAATGGTTACAGTAGCAAGGTACCACGCTAGAGGAGACAATCAATTCAGAGAGGAATTATATAATTTGTCGATGAAATTGACTAGAAATTATGATCAAAACAAACAAAAAAACGTTTACATATACAATAGAAATAATTGAAAGACTATATTATTTTTAAAGAGGAATATAGGAGAGGATATCCATGCACTTCACAGAAGATTGAAAATATTTAGTACGAGTGCACAGATCGAAGGATCATTCAACGTTGCAACAGGTGGGCCAACACAAAATCGTCAGCTCTTTCGCCCTATAGATTTTCGAGAATTGGTTTGCTGTATCTTGAGGAATTTTCCTAGTGAAAATATGTAACTGGAGAACGAGAATCTATTTTGTCAAATGGGGAAAACGAAGAACGAAAATTCGCGAATCGAGTGTGAAGACGCTAACTGGTTCGTGTGATTACAAAGTGCATCTGGGAAGAGAGAAAGAGAGAGAGATACCAAAACAAAAGGAACAACTACCAAAAACAGGGGAAGACAAGTCATGATGAAGATGCTACTCGGCATGTGACGGAATCGATGGAAGTGGAGGGTTTTTGATGAGATGAGACGAGACGAAGATGAGTTCTCTCTGGTAGGATAATGGCAGGACATTGAGGGAGAAGAGAGAGAGAGAGAGAGAGAGAGAGAGAGAGAGAACCTGAGAAAGGATCAGGAGGGGATGGGACACAAACGACTGTCTTCTCTCAGTCTGACGGATTCAGAAGGCAAACGAGGCGTGAAGGGAGGAGAGATCCACCGAATACAAGGAGAAGACAAGAATGGAGGGCCACCACAGCAGAGAAACAGGGCGGAAAAAAGAAGAAGAAGTGTGTTGACTGTGATAGAAGGAGAAGATATGGTTGAGAAGGAGAAGGAAGAGATGAAATGAGTGTTTGACCCATCCACCGTCGCTTCATTAGTGAAAGAGACAAGGGAAGATGAGAACTAGCAACTTGTCTCCACTCAACTCAGAATGGGAAGATCTTCGGTCGCCAAGACGCATAGATACTCTCGGACAAGGAGCATAAAGCGACAAAGTGGGAGTCAACGGGATCTATTCTCTTCTCTCTTCCCTATTTGGTTCGTCGCTGGGAATCGAGGAGAAAAGGCAAATGACCCTGGGGAAAAGAGAAGAAGAGAACTGAAGCACAGAGATTGAGAATAACTCAAAAGGATATCCGATATGGAGGAGAAGGGAAGGTGTAAGGTAGTGATTACTGAGTGGTTGTCGACGGAGACTCGTTAACGGAAGAAGAGAGTACAACTATGGAATCGGAGAAGGGAGGAATAGGCAGTTGATAGAGTGAGAGAGAGTGGGAAATATAGCCATCTATGAGAAATGAGAAAGGGGAACAAGATGGTGATATAAGAAGTGAATTGCAGAATAGAAACAGAGGAGGTCAAGGGAGAGAGACGAGGAGATAAACAGAAAAAAAAGAAGGAAGAAGGATAAAACGAAGGGAGAAGCGAAGCCTCATCGGGTTATGTGGGAAGAATCAGTGGGGGAGGAGAGAGATATAAATGATCCTGGATTGACGAGGGAAACTAAAAAAGACTTGGATGGATTAAGAGGAGCAACTCTGTCGATGCTAAATAGCAACGAGATTGTGTGGACAGGAAACACTCCCTTCGAGACCTCCCCCAAATGAAGAAATTCATATCGGATGTTTTTGTCAACGATACAGTTGCGAAACGACTAAGAGACACTAGTAAGAGATTTATGGATATATTGGAGACCGAACACTCACAATAGTCAGAAAACACAGCAAAGAAAAGGGAAGAAATGGGGGGAAAGACAGGGAGGGAGAATAAGAGAGTAGCAAATGAGAGGACAGAAGAGAGAGAGAAAAGAGAGAGAGAGAGAAGTAAGTGAGAAAGAGGGAAAGGAGGAAAAGGAGTCCCGTTTTGGCCTGTGGGGCGACACATGGAAAAGGGATGACTAAGCCATTCAATTGGTCTTCGTCTCTTCCTCTTCTGAAGGACTAAGATATTCATTGGGACGAATTCACGGGAGAAATTCGATCCTCTCTCCAAAATATTTGAAGCACTCTGCAAATTTCTTGAAGCAAAAGGGAGTCAAAAAACGGCGACGTCCATAAAAGTGGATGACTAAGTCATGAGGGGGATTTGTGAGTAATCCACTTGCATTTGTCGTCGTTGTTGAGTCCTTTTTGGACTGGGAAAGACAAAATTGGAAAAAAGATGATCCAACTGCCGGGGCCCAAAATGTGTTCGTTCTCTTCCCCTCTTGACCAACACCAAATAATCCGTTATTTGAGCAGTGAGCGGAGAAAAAAAGCATCGCGTTGAAGCAGCAGCATTTTCTCCACTGTTTTCGAGAACGAATTGTGTCCCTCTCCCGTCCCGTTTCCTCTCGTTTTCCGGTCTCTTCGGGGTATTTACAGATCCACACACTCACTGCTGCTAATCAGCGAAATAAGGAGAATGCCAAATAATCCCGTGTATTCTGGTCCCTTTACTCGGCTCTCACTCGTCTCTATTTTTGCATCTTCCGAATTCATGGCAATATACATTTTAGTTGAGAGAGACTGGAGAGGTAAACAGGAGAGGAACACAATAATTTCCCCCCTCGAACCATCGATTCGTTGTATTTATTTCTTGTGTTCCACAATCTCTGTTAGACGTCACACACACGGAGAGATTTCTTATTTTCAATCCGGTCATTGTTCAGAATGAGAAAACTGTTTAGCTCTTTTCGGTTCTAGCGGCTTCAGTCGACTGTCTTTCCTCCCTCCTCTGGGAAATAAGTGAAAGAGAGAGAGAAAGAGACCGGGTCTTCTACCTTCACTGTTTACCCCATAAGTGAACGAGAACAAGAAAGAGACTGCAGGGGATTATGAAAGAAAGCGCGGAACGTCTCACTTGAGACATTCAATTCATTCTCTCTTTCTCTTCTTCAAGAGTCCTTCCCAACTAACCTCTTGTTGATGAAATTCTCCAAATCTGCCAATCGCTGAGCATTCGAAATCCGTCGTCGTGTTGAGCTACAATTTCAGAATTTATACGGCGAATCAACAACAATCTTCGATGCCTTCCCTATTCGACTACATCGTAGATCAATCATGACTAATGCATTCTCTCCTCCCTTCTCCTCCCTTCCCGTACACTTTCTCCGCGCTACTGGACGTGAAACGTAGCAATGAGAGTGTCGCGGATTCGCACGGTCACACATAATCCGACTTCTCACTTACACGCATTGCTACTAACCAGGAGATCAGGCTTATTTCTACCTCGCGCGTCGCCTAACAAACGCATTTGAGCAGAGATTGGGAGCAGTTCCTCAACCCATTACCATAGGGGTGATCGGGATCTCGGAGGTAGGAGGAAGGGGCCTTTCTGTGGAACTGGAAGAGAGAGACGACGCGTTTTCGAGGCCATACTGAGGAGATAATTGAACGGTCGAGTGGGTATTATCAGCGAGAGCGGAGAGAAGAGAAGCGAGAAAGAGAATGGAAGGGAGCAGTACAGAAGGAAGGTAGAAGAGGATGAGAGATGAAAGGGGAGGAGGAGACGTACGAGATGAAATATGGAGTGGATAGAAAGAGTGAAGAGAGAGAGACGAAGAGAGAGAGAGAGAGAGAGAGAGAGAGAGAGAGAGAGCTGAATGATCACTATCGACCATTTAGAGCTTGAAATATAACTGATAGAAAGACATGCATGTGTTGAAAGGGGGGAAATCGACGTCTATATTGAGATCTCCGCTTGAATTCAACGGGCAAACACAACGGGCGTATCGTTGGAAGCTTTCGTTCTCATATAAATCTGGTAGGGATGAGAAGGGTCGAACTGAAAAGAGGATGAAAAGAAGAAGAATAAGTGGAAAGAGGTCTCGGTGGATCTCTTGAGACGAAGAAGAGAAGAGATCCTATCAATTGTACTCACAAGCAAAAGGAAGGAGACTCTCTCTCCGATTGTCCTCGCCAGACTCACTTATTAAATACCTCTCGGCAGATAAAAGCGAAGAAGGGGTTATTCTGAGAAGAGAAATGAGGAGATGGTGAGAAGGAGGGAAGAGGGGAGGGGGAGCAGAAGGGGGTAGGAAGGGTAGGAATAATGGAAGAAGAAGGGGTACGAATGAAATGAAGCCCGTCTCCTCCCATAGATAGTCTTCAATTGCTTCTATCGCACACGCTCGCGCCCCACGGACAGCAAGTCACTTCTGACTCCCTCGCACATTTGCACCCCCTCCTCCTCCTCCCTCCTTCCTTTCTCTGCTTAGAAGAAGGCGGACGAGGAGGAGGAAGAGGAGGAGAGACTGACCGTCGACGCAATTGAGCACTCTTGGCCGTTCTGAAGTGGGAGAGGACGTCACCGAGACTTCCCGTTCGATTCTCCATCGCACGCAGTTTCGATGTCTGCAATGGGAATGATCAGAGGAGAAGAGAGAGCTGAGACAAGCACACAACGAGGATCAGGCAATGGTGCACAGAGCGTGAACGTCTAATATGTGTCTCTTTAGTAATCTCGACTCTCTTATATGCAAGAGAGTTCGCTAGCTACTCTCTTCACAACACACATCATCTAAGAGAGTTGAGTTTCATTAGAAAGGCACATATTAGAGAGTTGACGTGATGAAGCATGGTGATGAGTTGAATGAGACTTCTTTCAATGCCCTTCTCGCAGTTAATCCGTCACACGAGAAAGCTCAGATCGTCTCGGATATCCACATACATTAGAGACTTTCCTCCGTCTTCCTCCCCTCCTTTCAGTACAACTCTTCAACTCTCTAATGAGGAAACTCATTCGGTCCTATCTCTCTCTCTCTCTCTCTCTCTTCTCACACTCACTTTTCCATCTCCGTCCCAGTTCCGATACAATTCCTCTTCGAGAAATCAACGATGCGTCAAAAAAGCGCACGACTCTTTTGCGTCGTCTCTCCACTTTTCGTCGTGAACTCCAAGCTCATTCCGGAGCGCCCAGACGACTTTAAAATGTCATCGCCCCCTCTTCCGAAAGGAAAGAGAGAGAGACAGAGAGAGAGAGAGAGAGAAACACTTGAGGGGACGTTCCTTGACTAGACAATGCAGTCTAGGCAGGAGGAGGGAAGCCGAAACAGAGTCTCTTCAGACCTCCCTCAATCTCATTATCGCATCGTTTTAATCTCCTTTCCCGAGGGAGAAACGACCGGCGAACGCTTCAACGAAAGCCAAATTTTGTGTTTCCGCGAGCGGCGATAATGAGGACAAGCAAGGGTCGAAAGATAAAGAGTTTTTGATCTGGAGCCAATCGATTCGAAGGGATTTCAGAGTGTGAAAAGAGCAGCGATCGTCTAAGTCGAATCTCGTTCATCGGGACACAAAAAGCGTGAGAGCATGCGGGGAGAGCGAGGGAATGGGAAGGGAACGAACTCACAAGTCTCCGATTGAGACCTTCTGCGGAGGTCATCATATCTCGTGGGATCATTTCGAAGAAAAAAGGAGGGGCAAACGTTTGCGTCTCACAAGGAGAGGAGACGTTTTTGTAGTCAGGGAGATACTATGGGAAGAGGTCGAAGAGCGAGGATCACAGAGGAAGTTGAGAAGAGACGGAAGAGAGAGAGAGAGAGAGAGAGAGATAACAGTCTCCTCCGATTTGGAAGACTAATTGAAAAAAGAGCGACGAGAGAAGAGAGCGCTAACGAAGGAATCGAGGCTCACTCCCAATCTCCCCCATTCTCTCCCTTCGATGTCCATCGACCCCATTCACAAGCTACACTTCCTCTCACTATCCCATTTCACTGATAGCCATCTTCTCTCTCTCTTTCTCTCTCTCTCTCTCTCTCTCCTCGGTTCACGCCCCTTCTCACGAGATTCTCGATCAAGCTACGAGAGAGTATCTTATGTGTTGTGTTGGTGTCTGAATCGGAGAGTGGATTGGGAGGGGAGCGAGAGAGGGAAGAAGAAGAAGAAGAACACCTTCACTCGCCCATCTCAGAGGCAAATGTCTACCACTCAGAAGTCTGGGCTACCGAACGACGACTTTTAAGGTCTAAGATGCCTGCCTCTGATCGAAGGGGGTAGACTTTTAAAGTCGTCTCTCGGTAGCCGATAAGTCCAGAGTCGTAGGCATATTTCCATGTGAGAATAATTGTTGGGTCACTCACATCGAGGAAGGCACTTTTAGATGAGAGCAGTCGCTTGGCAGGTGAAAGTATGCGATCGTTGAAGGAAAGACCAGAGGAAGGACGAGAAGAGGGCGAGATCGAGTCGGCTTCCATTGGAGATGACGATGACTGCAGCATTCTGAGAGCAGACCCATTAGAGAGAGAGAGATAAAGAGAGAGAGAGATTATGAAGGGAGAGAGACAATGAGGAACAGAGGACAGAAGACCGACGTGGGCGATTTGATTCGAATATCGGGGGAGGAGATTGTTGGGAGAGGGTGGAGAGGAAGAGGAGGAAAAGAGATTTGGAGACGAAATGGAGACACTTTTGGGTGGTACGAGTTCGAAATCGAGACAGGGAGGGGAAATAGAGAGAAGGGATGCAGAGAGTGAGAGATATCGCTCACCTCTCACTCATGGATCGTTCCTTTCTCCGAGATGATAGAGGTTCCTGGCAGCGTGAATAAATCTCGTGGAAAGCTCGTCGATCGGCTTCCGCTTTCTGCTGGAGAGAACCGATATTCCCCCTCTCTTCCTTCTCACTATCAGAGTCAAAGCCCACTCCGGACTAATAAATATCGCTCTCCCTTATGAAATCGGGACGGCCTCCGCTCTCATTCATTTCGATAATGAGTTCTAGAATACGGTAGTCATGTTCTGCACTGAGGAAAAAGTCAATAGGGTCAGAGTACCAGGAGAGCATTTTCACTTATCCGTAAGTTTTTAAAAAAAAATTTAACTTTGTCACGATCCTCGTGACTTTTTCTGAGTGCGACTCTTCTAATGGAGAGGCCAATGTAATGTGCCTGTCTCTCAGAGAGGACTAATCAGTCGTCTCATTCATTCCTCATCTCATTCCCATTGCCCTCTCTTAACCTCAGTGATGACTTCTCTCTTGTCGTCCATCTTCTCTTCCTCCTCCTTCTCCTTCTCCTTCTCTTCTTTCTTCTCTTCTTCGTCCTCTGCGCTCTCCGAATGAGTGGGCAGAGAGGAGAGCTGCAATGCACAAAGTGGGAGAAAGAGAACACACACGGACAAATAAGACCTCGTTTCGTGACCGGCGACAGTTCGAACGTCGCTTTCTTCTTCTTCCCTTCTTTTCTCTCCCTCCGCCCCATATTACATTTCGGCCTTGTAATGCGCCTGTGCTACTCGAGTATTCGACAGCCAATTCCGCATGGCCACTAATTGGGTCCCGAATGATACGGTAGAAGGGAGGGGAGGGGGAGTTCATTCAAGAGCAAACACCGGCGAAACTCATGAAGGTTTCGTGTTGAATGACGTGCGAAGATGAAGACTTACGCTGATTTCAAGAGACTTCCGTTGTTCAGCAAACACTCCTAGATACTATGACATTCCCCCTTCTCTCTCTCTCTTACTGACGTTAACCATTTCGGAAGAAGACCTAGAAGTCTCCTCTCCCGTCTCGTCGTCATAGTAGCCTACTGTATCCAGGGAAGATGCAAATGCGTACCTTTCGTATGGTGGACGAGTTCCGCTGATGATGCTTGTTGAGGACTATCGAACACATTATCTGAAAGAGAAAGGAACGACTGCGCCAGCGGAGGATTGAGAATCACTTAGTCAAAAAGGAAAAGGAGAAGAGAAGAGAAGAGAAGGGAGAGAGACACTGTTTCATAATGGACACACCTAGAGATCAGAGATAGTTTGTGTTCGAATAGTGAAACGGAAGTGGCGCGACTCTCGATAATTACAGATTGCCGCGGTGGTCGAAGATTCTCCCCGTGTGTGCCTTCTAGTGGTCGAATCAGGGACAGTTCCTAATACGACGAGTGTTCGATAATGTGGAGATGAAGGAAAAGATGCATCCATTTAAAGGCGCTGTTTGGTGTGAAAAAATGGAAGAAAAGAGACGGCGAAGGTGAGGAGAAACTACGAGTTATTCATTATGAGAAGAGATGCGACGACCCGCCGACTATGGGAACGGAAGAAGAGAAAAGCAGAAGAGAAGAAGAGAGGAGAATGGGAGAAATCACGGATGAGAAGACGAACCCTCAAGAGTTCATGCATGTAATGAGTAGAAGGATTGCGGCGAACAAATGGGATGGGAACTCATTCACTCGTGAGGATCTTACTTACTGAAAAAAGAAGGAAAAAGAATAATCGATATTTTAGTAATTTTTTTTATTCTACAGCTAGGTCATAATTGTGAGTGAATTAACTCTGGAACAATATTTAATTAAACATCGATGGTTATTTTTATATGAGTTCCTATACAACGCTTACCAAGACAGAGAAAGGGGGACGAAAGGGTGGAATATCCGAGGACTGATCGAGAAAAGAAAAAGAGAAGGACGAATTGAGAGGAGCGACGCTGTGATGAACGACTGACTATGAGGGATGGAATGGACTCATCGATCCCTCCGATTCAACACAAACAGAAGAACGAAGAAGCAAAAAGGAAAGAGAATCGGAAGCGTGAAAATGTTTTGTGGGAGGCCGAGAACAGTTGTGATGTCAACGGGGGCTGAGAAGAAAGAATATTCATGCATATATCAAACCTGGTAGAAGGGAATGGTCCAAGGAGTGGGTTGGGGGTCGATTCGAGTCCACTCAACCCGATTCTGTGAAAATGCATGAGAAGGAAGTGAAAAGAGATGAGCCAGACAAGCCAATGGCAACATTTGAGAGGTGAGAGTCATCATGTAGGGCTTCGAGCGACTATGCCATCTCTCCCTTCCTCTCTCACTCTCTCACATTCATTGGAAGTAGTTTGTGTTTGTTATCAAGGAGTGGGTTATTATGCAAATGCAGGGAGAGAGAGAGAGAGAGAGGGAGGAGACAGGTGAGATGAGAGATTGAGGTGTGAAGAAGTGGGAGATGGGAAATGAGGATGCGACTCTTCCCCCACCTCTCACCTCACAGTCACACTGAATCGACGTGGAATAAGAAGAAACCAATAACTTGAGGAACAAAATCCGCGCCGTTTCTTCTCAATGGAGATAACTGAGATGGGAGAGAAGAGAGGGAAGGGCGGGGGTGTCGGCGCATATTAATTAATCACCCGACCAATCTCGCAAAGTGTGTCTCTTGTACTCGAAAGATGGAAGTGCGACGACGAATGAGAAACTACGGTAATTATTATAGAATAAATAAGAATCTTAGAAATTCATCTTTTTAAAATCACGGTTGGTTATTTGAATAAATAAGAATGCTAGGAATAAAAATACGGTATTTTTTTAAAAAAATACGAGTTATAGAAATAAAAAATACGGTATTAGAATAAATAAGAATCATATAAATTCCCTGGAAAAAGGGTGAGTACGAATATAGGAGGAAATTCGTCGGTCGTGACTACAGTGCGCGGGGCTTATGAAAGATTGAGTGGACCATCATCCGGTTTACCACCATTCCAAACTCACGCGAGGAAGAAGAGATTAGAGGCGTCAACTCAAATGGGTCATAGCCTTTATACCACCCTCGATAAGAATGTCGTAGTTCCCCCAGAGATCTCATGTGATGCTAGTCTGAACTCTTGAACTATATAGTTCACACAACTCCATTTCGATTGAGGGATGACAAAAGAGGTGAGTGCAGCTGTGATGGTTTTGATTATTTCGTGCAAAGTATTGGGTAGGACTTTTTGGAACTGCTTTTAGGAACCCTCAACATATTTTCCCACGATTTATTAGGACATGTATCAGAATGTTTTAGAACATTTCTATTTCCGGCTTCCTAAACAGCGGTTCCAAAATGACCATGACCAATGATTATGTTCTCTTGATGGGATCTGCAGTCCATCGCACACGTTTTCCCTCACTCTTCTGCACATTCCTTCCCATTTTGACGATCGCGTGCCAATCGACGAGAACAGAAGTGGATTGTTGCCCCCTTCCTCCTCTTTCCTCTCCCTCCTCTTCCATTCACTCTCTCTCTCCCTCCTGTCCACAGTAGAAACGGCGGCGCGGATATCACGTAGGTAGACAGATATTCGCTCCCGAGAGATCTATAAGTTCAATCATCACAAACCCCGTGGTACGCGTATTAAATCAAGTCCTTCTGTACTCTAAATCAGACTAGATCAGATCAAACCCGTATTTCCCAACCCACTCATTCTCCTCTGTCAATTCTCTTAAGGGCGGTTATCGTCACGTCTCTCGATCTATTTGTGTTGTCAGCTGCGTCGATTCGGTCTCTTCTAACTGAACCAATCACTCCTTCTCCCTCTATTCAGTTGCAATCGTTGAATGTTCGACTACTTTTACTTTGCTTTGTTTTCATTCGCTCCACACTTCATACAAAAGACACACACACAACAATTTGCGGCCATGCTCAACAGTCACGCTTTTCCCTCTTCAATCCGTGAGTCGAAAGGCCAGCGGATGTCTTCTATATTCCATCGATGGGAGGCAAAAGAGAGACACAAAAGGCTACTGGTTGCCATTCATCGTCTTTTGTACGATTTCTCTCTATTGAGATATGGTGGTAATCCGATTTAAATCGAGCAGAATGAATTTCTATTTCTTCTCCTTCTCTTTCATAAGTCGCACCATTTCTTCCGGTCTGCTTCCCGCCGTTCCCTCTTTTGTTTGTGTATTCTCTCGACCAAATGACGGAGAGTCGAACCCGCTTCTGTCCATTTTCATCCATTCTTCTCTATTCAAACGCGAACCAAATAAGAAGAATAAGCAGAGGAAGGAATAACCACAGACTCAATCCCGTCGGTTCCTTCTGTATTTACTCCCTCTTCTGCTACAGTTTTGAGTGTTTTGTTGTGTGGTCAGAAAGCGGTGTGTAGTTCATCAAAAATCACCATCCGTTCGCTGTTATTTTTATTGGGAGTTTGCATACTTGAAAGGCACGCAAATTACGTGGTGGCCTTCCGATAACTGCATTGTTGGCCGACATCCGGGTTCTCCGTAGAGTCCTTCCCTCCATTCAGATTCTTCCTCGTTCGACCCCTTTTTATGTGTGTTGACCTCACACACCTTATGGTTATAACCTCGCGTGTGTTTGTTTGTTTGTGCATGTTTTTGAGTGAATCACCCCATTAGTTTGTTGTTTCATATCAGGTGTCAAACCTTTCTCGATAATCGGCGTGACTTTTCCCTTCCGACAATATACGATACAATATGTGACATTACTGTACTACAAAATGAGTAAGAGGAACGGTGGTTGTAGGCTATATTTACGTAGGCGCGTCGCTGCAAAAGCCGTTGATTGACTGTGGGAATCACAGAGCAGAAAAGGGAGGCAAATCTTGGTGTCATCGCCTATTTTCTCCATAATTCCGTTCTCGTGTCATCCGTTCGTTGTACTCTCTCCTCTCTCCCTCCTCTCTTCCCTCTCTCTCTCCATTTCATCTTCCAGATGTGATCTCCCCCGCTGCTGCAAAAATCGGCGGAGAGGGGGAAAATGGAGGATAGAGAGAGTGTATTCACTCAATCATCATTACTCATTTCCATGGTCTCCCGTTCGTTCCACTCTCAGAACCTCTTCTATCGCCCATGTTTTTGCGCGTCGAGTAATAGCCCGTGGAGCGGAAATATCTCAGTCCCAAAATCTGCAGGTAAAAAGAGATCGACGCATTGCATTGTCGTCCCCTGCTTTTCACAAAGTGTTTTCACACTCTATTCAGAACGTTTAACTCGACTTGCAGCTGTTCCTCCAAATCCATTAGAATGTTGCACTGCACTGCAGTCTCGATTGTTCTCTCAACTCAATAATTCCATTACACTCTCGAGATCAACTCAATAGAAAGGCGCGCCAGCAAGTGAATCCATTTTTTCGAGTCTCGACCCTTTCGTTTGTAGCGTTAATCGTATCCCTCCCCTTGGGTCATTATTTATAATAATGACGATATGTTATCACTTTGCGGTGCTCATCTCTTCTTTCTTTCTCTTCTTCTTCTATTTCTTGATCATCCTCACTTTTGTTTCCTCTCTTTTTCTTCTCCTCGAGGGGCCCGAGTATTCGAGTGTCACTCATCACAATAACTAACTAGACCCCCTCTACGATAACAGAATATCTGGGATGGCACTTTCTCGTCTGTGAGGATGGCCCTTTAGCGCAGTCATCTATCTAGCTCTCCCTTCCTTCTCCTCCTTCCTCCTCATTTCTCTTGCCGCCTTCCCTTTTTTGATCTCTTCAATCAACCTTTTTACCAATGGGACAGGCGTTCCCTACTTGATTTCAGCTCCCATCTCTCTCACTCTTGATCAATTCCTTCTGATTCATTGTCCAGTTTCATATTGCTTCTCTCTCTCTTCTCATTGCGCGTCATCGTTTGAGAGAGATGGCAATTCCAAAATGGTAAGGGAAGAAGCGTGAGTCGCCGCGCAGTCCCGCATTAAGCCCTCTTCTCCCCTTACCGTCTATTTGCGCAACGTTTCACTATTCGATTCCTCTCGCAGTCGTATCTAATTGTGTGCCCCCAAAACCTCGAATTCGCAGGCAAATCAGCCTCGAAAACGGCGGAGGACGACAAAAAAAGCGACGAGTGATGGCGGAGGGCGAAGAAGAGGGAGGAGGAAAGTGGGCGGTCCACTTCATCCCTCCTCCCTCTTCCATTCCACTCTATGACTTGATCAGATCTCAGAGAGAGTCGTCTCACCTCCTCTTACAAGTACGATCCGCTCGTCACTATGGAGAACGTCCTGTGAGGACAGGGGAGAGAGAGAGAGAGAGATGCGCCGTATATCAGTCGGAGACTACCAGTATGAGAGAGAGAAGAGCCGCTGTCTACAGCACTCAATCATTCATCAAATGCGACCTCTTCCATTTCTCTTCTCTTCCTCATTCGGACCGACCTCTGATTCGACTGAGTTCTCTCTCTCTCTCAAATGATGATCGTCGTCTTCTCTCTCTCTTTCCACCCCAATAGTTGTCCATTCCATTCAGCAATCCATCTCATGATTATTGCCCTTCCTTCTCCATCTTTCTCTGCTCTTACAAGTATATCCCGCCCCCCTTTTCTCTTTTATTTCTTCCTATTCTTATTCCCTCTCTCTCTCTTTCATGGCGGCCGCTCCTCGTCTCTTTTGTCTTTTGTCACTTTTCGTCGCGTGTATCGCTCCATAATCTCCAATAATTTGTGCAGGGAGGGCGGAAGGAACGGCGCAATTCATCTTTCTCTCTCTACGTGGAAGGACGAAGGAATGTCGGAGACAGCACAAACGGTCAGAACAGTGACAGTTTCCACACGTGACTTCTTCCTCTTCTTCTTCTGTATCTTCTTTCTATTCTCTCTTCTTTTCCTCCACCTGTCTTCTCATTCCTCGAATACCTAATCTCCTCCAGTCTTTTCTCACTACGATGTTTTCGACGTGTTCGATCCTGCCAGAGAGCGCGCGCGTAGGCCGAAATGTATGAGAGTTGTTGTTCTCCTTTCTTTTTTCTGGGATTTCAATCTAAGCGCCTTACAATGAGAATGGAACGCTCAATTCAACGAGAAAACGTAGGACGCGAAATGACCATCGGGGTTTTATCTGCATACTCTATCGCTCTAATTAATTTGTATTCTGAGCGAGTTCTGTAGTCACGTAGTTCGGGTGCGATATACTACATAAGCCCGGAATGCGTGTGACTGTTTGACGCTAAGGGAGCGAAACAGTTAGAAAGTAGCATTTTGAACTTCTATTACTTCTCGTAGTAGATTTAGAACAACTTCTGCTGTATACATTTTGTATTAGGGAACTCTTCCACTCTTCTTCCCATCTGAGAAGTCTCCTCTTAGCTTCTTCGTCTTCACGGTCCTATCGGGTTTCCATAGTGAGAATGCGCAATCGGTCACGAGTAGAAAGTAGAGTAGTGTGAGGAGAGAGGAAGAAGAACGACGGATGGTTGGCATTCTGGTAACTACCTCCATTCGTATATTCCGACTGTATCTTCTCTCTCTCTCTCTCTCGAATGCATTTCTTTCTTTCCTCGATCGTTTCCGCCAAAGGAATACGGTGAGATAAGCAGCAGCTGAGAGAAAGAAGGGACACAAAGATTGAATAAACGGGAGGGGGAAACGGTTTTCCTGTTGTGAGCTGTTGCCTCCAAAAACGAAATGAAATACGACGACGTTCCATAAACAGAGGCGTGACTCGTGTGGACGTGATTTGGTAAAATTCTTGGAAGGAAGACAGGCCCCGAAAAAAAGTATTGTATGAGGCCCCTATTGCTTTTAAAAGTCTTATATATAAGTCGAAAGTGTTTGATATAAGAGTTTTAAAAGTCTTTGAGGCATCATATCATTTTTTCTTCTGTGCGCAGGCACAATTCCGCCCCCCCCCGCACAAGTTGAAGCCTTTCCTCCCATTCAACGACACACTTTGTTTACGACGTCAACTATGGCAAAAGGGGAGAGATTTCTGTCCGTGCTGGCGACAACAAAAACCGTTCGACGCTATAACATAAATCCTTAACATCTTTGAACGCGTACTCCGCCAAAACCTTGAAAAGAGTGGGCTGAAGGAATTGGGAGGGTACGGTAGCTGGTGCAAAGCATATTAGTCTGTAGCAAGAAAAAGACGGGTGATTGGAGTGAAGACTGTCTGGATTGTGTTACTCCCACGTCTTTCTTTATTTTTCAAATTGTGATTTTTTCAGATAGCGATTGGTCTCGGGGCGATCGTGATGATCATTCTGACAATGACTGGAAATGCAATGGTTTGTCTCGCTGTTCTCCTCGTTCGCACACTCAAACAGCCGCCAAACTTCCTACTGGTAAGAAGCATTCCACGCAGAGATTTGCATGTTCTATGGTGTATTTATTGTCACTGGGCGGCCAGAAATTATCTCGTAATTATGCACTCCCTCGACCGTTCGGTAGGTGAGAGAGTGTCCGGAATGATGAGACAACTTCTGACCCCTCAGCGTCAATAAATGCACCAATATATTACTCCTGAACGTCGTTTACCTGTTATATAAATTTTTCTGTGTGTGACTCACTCCACTATTCGCACACCTTCTTTCTCGGAATCAGTCATAAATAGCCGCGAATCGTGGTTGATTACAGGTCTCGTTAGCAGTCGCTGACTTCTTCGTGGGATGTATTGTGATGCCACTGGGACTGGTTAGATTACCCACTCAACCAGAGATCAAAGACCAATTGCAGACTCAGTTACTGGCAGACAATCACAAGTGGATTCTGCCATCATTTTTGTGTCAGGTCTATACCGTCCTCGATCTCGCTCTCTGCACTGCGAGTATCGTCAATCTCTGCATGATATCAGTCGATCGGTTTGTTTTTCTCTTAAAACTTAATAGTTAATACTTTATTCTCCATCGGGAATAAGGGTTCGGCTCAGGATTGAGCATTGATGGAGAGATTCTCCATTCATCCGAGTCTCATCTGGCAAAAAGAGACAAGACCGTCGCTCAATTACTGTATCTGTACCATCCGACTGAAGGATTCATTAAAGACGACGATGAATAGATGAATGAATGGGGGGACGACTGAATCGGTGTGGTCTTTCGTGTGAAGTAGTCGTGTTCCCCTCCCTTCTCTTTCCTTCTCTCACTTCGAGTTTTCTACGACATAACAACGAACGGAGGGGGAAGAGATAGACACACACACACACAACGAGAAAAGTTCCCCCGCGGGATAAACGACTGACTCGATCCTCCCTGCCTCTCATATTTTTGTGGAGGTCCTGCCTACAGCATAACCACACGTAAACATATCATGTGTCGGGGGTGGTGATGACGGGTGAAAGAGAGAGAATGGATGGGCTGTTGTGGTTTCTGATGAGGGAGAAATGATTAATGGATCTTTAAACCATATTACCCGAATCAACAATAAGTCATGGAGTATAATATTTATTTTTGTGATTAAGATATCTCGCCATTTCCCGGCCTCTTCGATACTCCGCACAGCGGACGACCAAGAGAATTCTGTACTACATCGCCGTCGTGTGGATTGCGGCCGCTCTCGTCTCACTGTCCTCAATCACTTTCCAACTCATGGAAAAGAGCAAGCAAGTCAATGTGAGCGCCGAGACTTGCGAGGTAAGTATTCCCTCCCCCTCTCCTATGTTGTTTGTTCCTCAATTGGTCACTTTCTTCTCATGAAATAGTCGTCGTCCGATTGTTTCTCGGTCCTTTTCGACCCTCTTTCACTCCCTCCTTTCACTTCCTCTCCGTTTGACTCAACGGAGCTCCAATCACTACATCCACCACATATGGGCCATATATTTATGGGGGCCGGAGAGCGCAGAAACTGAGCGAGTTCGTACGCTTTTTGGGAGAGAGAAGAGAGAAGTGAAGAGTGAACCGAAAGATTTACGAAGACTTATGGTCATCGACAGAAAAGGAGCAAAAGCGGAAGAAAAGAGAGAGCGGGACGAATACACATATATACACACTCACGCTAGTATTTATGTTATCGTAGGGATTAGGGATCAAATGAGACAGGGAATGGCGCTTGAATGGTTTGATGATGAAGATTGATGGTGTCTATTCAGGTTCCACAGGATAAATTCTACCAGATCTGTGCAACGACGATCGCCTTCTATGCGCCCACTCTAATTATGGTGAGTGCAAAGAATAAGAAAGAGAGAGAGAGTGAGAGTGAGAGAGAGAGGGGAAGTGACAAAAAAACTCTACCCAGGTCATCGTGTATGGCAAGATTTGGAGTGCAGCGAGGAGATTGGCGAAACAGGACAAAATACTCGGAGTTGAGTCGTATGTCAACAAGGTTCGGCACTTTCCAATTACAGTTAGGGGAGAACGTACTTCCATAGCCTAAATAGGACAAGAAGGGGCAGATGCAGGAAGTCGTTTTCCGAAAACATGACGACAAGTCCAAATCAAGATTGAAATTCTACTTTGGAGCGTCATTTACCATATCGAGTCTCTAATACTGTAAATGTACTTTATTTGATTTGAGGCAATACCCGATCGTATTCCTCTGCCTGACAAAAGAGTAAGTCAATCGAGTCAAACGAGTGACGGAGAACGTCGACTTCTCCACAGACCATCATTCATCCTCCATAATCTGAAGGTACTTGTCCCCTCTCTGATTGATTGCTTTCTCTCCCTTCTTCCTTCTTATTCTATCGCTCTAACCGACCCTCCTCACAGACTTATGGGACCTATGCTAACCTGTACGAGAAGGTAAACGATGTATCTAGAGTGTCTGTAGTATCGTATTCTCTTCTTCTTTCCACTGTCACTACTAACCAAGTCCAATCGTGATTGGAGATTGTTCCTGCTAACCCTTCAATACACTTTTTTTTCTGTTCGTGAGAACCTTGGCCGGTAGCACAACTCTTGCTGTGTTCCAACTCTTGCTGTCAACTCTACTTTATCGTGTAATTGCTCACTTTTGCCTCATCTCCTTTCTCCAGCAGTAATGCTTACTGTCAAAATAATAAGTATTTACTGGGTAGTCGACTGTGGCTGGCGACAGCATTGAGAGTCTTCCCTTTTCCAGTTCCACCACGCTCGTAATTCGACTGAACACGCACAGAAATCAGAAAACAAGGTAGTTAATCCACACTTTTTATAGATGCATTCAGAATATTTTTAGGCACAGAAAACGTTGGGAGTAATGATGGGAATCTACATTGTTTGTTGGTTGCCCTTCTTCGTGCGAGCACTCTACGTCGCTATGATGGGTATCAAACCAGAAGAGCCAATTGACATGATATTCCTCTGGCTCGGGTACTCTAACAGGTAATATTGGTAATTGAACGACTGAAAAGCAATCGATATTTACAGCATGCTGAATCCGATGATTTACTGCAAGTACAACAAGGAGTTTCGTGTGCCCTTTCGAGAGATGCTCTTTTGCCGTTTCTCCACTCTTCAGAACGTCATGAGACACGAGGAATTCAATAACAAATTTGGAGATATAAAGTAAGTCATTCAGGAGGAGGGGGGGCTCGAAATTGGAGATTTTCCGCCCCCTGTTTGAAGGCTCTTTTTCCTGAGAGAGCGCGGACTGGAGTATCCTATGAAGTGGATAAGAGAGAGAGCGAGCCTGGCTTCTATTTGAGTGAAGGATGAAGAATTGGGGATGAAATTGGAAGAGGAAGAGGAAATGCGGTGATGAATCAAGGAAGGAACGATAATTGTCAGGTGTGCGAGACGAACTGAGAGCAATTTGACGAATGGAAATGGAGACATGTCCATGATTATGTGACCAACGGACGAGAAGATTCGCGTGCCCCTACTCGTGTCCCCCATGACAAGTGTACATGTTCACTGTCGCTACTTGTATCTTTCCTACTACTCTAATCTAGCCCCCGCCTATCGTCTCTGTGCTATTACTAATGAATACGAGTCGCCCCCTGATATTCCTCGTAATAATTATGAACGCATTCGAAATCCGCGGTAGTTGTCGTCATTCTACGCATCTCACAGGTGTCAAAACCCTCTCCCTCCGATGAGTTTACTTGATTCATTTCCACTCGATTCTCTCTCGCTCTGTCAACCATTTTCACTGAAATAGTCGAAAGTGCCATGCAGTGTACGTACGTGTAGCAACCTCTCGTTACGATAAACTCTTCATTAATCCACTTCTAGAACAACTGAGGTTTAGCAGACGGGAAACAACGAATCGTCTGTAGTGGTACGGACGCAGAGAGAATACGAAGAAGGGACGGGGGGTGGATACACGTTATGATGGTATAAAAGGACTACGAACTGGCTACGAAGCTCTCACAATCTATCGACAACTGAGTGGATAGATCAGTAAGTGGATCGAATGGATTGAACTGCTGCATGTGCTACGAGAATCTCAGCGAGGAACTTCGTCTCCAGATGAGCCCTCGTGTCTTTAATCCAATCTCCAGCGAGAATCGACGGTTCTCCACTCAACAGATTCAGAAGCTTCGCGGCCGATTCCAGATCGTCTCTCTCAACGAAGAACTTTGCCCGAGCGAGAACCTGCAATATCGAGTTCTTACATTTATTTATTTAAAACGATCAACGAAGAATAATATTGGGGTGGGTCTGAGTGTACCAAAAGTCATTGACGCAGTCCAATTGACAAATGTGTTTTTCTTCCTAAACTCTAGACCGCATCCTTCGATCATCTCAAAGTGTCGCAGTGTTATTTATCGACTAAAGTTCGCTCCAGATGATCAATATGCGCGCCCACTCGAAGGTCAAACAGCGGCAATTGTTAAGTGTGGGAGACTCCGACACCGGAAGGGGGCCAAGGGACGAAAGTGAGAGAGAGAGATTGAGAGAGAGAGAGAAGAAAGGAAGGGATTGAAATGCGATCACCTCGAGATTGTCGATGGACAAGGCGTCAATCTTGTCGTCGTATGAGAATTTGCGGGGGAGGTCGAGGAGGAAAAGAGAGCGAACGGCAGACCACGCATATGCACCGATCGAACCTCCATTCGAATCGATTTGAGCCGTGCGACGACCCACGGAATACAACTGAATCCATTGATAATAATGTATTAATATTCTCAACTTTGTTCGAGAATCTATTTGTTATCAATTTCACTATACTTCCTGCATTATAGAGAATGGACGATAACTACCGTACTCAGTCAACACTAGACTTTGATTATTATCGGGCCATTAGGAATAAATGAGCCATATATGGCGTAGCCATGAGTGATGGGAGGATACTAACTTTGTCGAATCTGTTCTTGAGATCTTGATGGGTGTAGCAGCCAATGTCCTTTGCCTGCGAGGGAATCACAGAGACGACCGAGTTGACGAACGAATCTTCTCCGTTCACCTGACATTTATTTCATTCGCATTTGCCACTTAAACTGACTTGCAACTAGGAACACGTAATAATTCCATTCAGAACATGTTCGTTCTTACTCATAACGGGAAGTCTCCAACTCATCTTACTCTGTACATATCGTATCCTAGTGAGAGAACATGCCGAGAGATCATCTCTCACTATCTTTCGACCGTTCTCTCTATTTTACACCTCTCAGCAGGATGCAACATCTCCAAAGTAAGGGAAGTTGGAGGCTTATCTTCCCTTTCCTTTACCTGCTTGAGAATCTCAAGTTGTTCTCCCAACGGCGCCCTTCTCATCTCCTTATCTTTGCCTGCCTTCTCTCCATGGACAATCGACTGGATCAAATTGTGGCAGGCGATCCAAAACTGCTTCGATCGACGATTCTCCGCGTCCTGAAATTCAATTAGGAAACCCAATATTTCCTCAATTCTTCGCTATTTCTGGTATATCGGCGCCCGCATTTCCGCCTAATGGTCGTCGTTTCGAATTTCGGCGTCATTCAAGACGCTCTCTTTTCGAAACGTGAGTGAAACGAGAAAACCCGCGGGATGACAGACTGCCGGACACAACAACAATCAATCAAACGGCCGGGATCGTCCTGAGGTGACAAGTCATCGAAGATCGGCTACGGAAATAAACAGCAAATGGTCTGTGACTGTCTCGGAACTTGACCTCATGAATACGAATCGGCCTAAGGAGCTATTCAACTTAGAGATGTTTTCGTCCATTGTCGTCGATACTCTTAGACAAAACAATTCTACTTTTGTGTCTATCAAGCTTGATTGGACAATTGGATTGGGAATAAGGGGGAAGTCGGATACAGAAAGGACAGTTCTCAAACCCCCTCAACAATACTTCCCTATAGAGAATTGATGTACTGTATATTATTTCATGTAACAGCACATTATTCCGTCGCGCCATTTGGCGTTGATAGCACATATTTCTGACCAGGGCGACTCTTCCTCCGAGAGCGGTTTCGATTCCTTCGAGACGAGAAAGAGCGGCGCCAACGTGACGAGAATGGAGATCACGCTCACCGCGAACAGCCTGAACATACATTTTAGAGAATGGTAAAGGTGTTCGTGGCAAGCAATTTTACAGTGGCAAGGCACTATTTAGAGAATTGTAGCCGATTTTAAAAGCACTGGAATTTAGATTGATTTGTTCGATGGTTGTTGTCTTCGATATGAACTCTTCAGTTTGTTGCTTGATTCAAATCAGAATGGACTGCTCGAGTCAGAATTTG